>CM023538.1:24586277-25305680 GCA_013350335.1 Chimonanthus salicifolius
AATTGGGAGAGGGCATTAAAGAGGAAAGAGGTAGAAACTCCAAGGTGGGTGTTTTCTCTTTTTTTTTTGGACTTTAGGAAGCATTAACATATCAAAGGAAAGATCAAAACTCGCTCTTCTTCATCAATGGATCTGGGTATGTCTTATTATTATTATGTTTATGATTTCCGCATTAAGATTGATCCTTGTTTCAAGCATTAATCGATTCAGATCCTGTGGTTATGTTGTTCGGGTATGTCTAACATTAAGTTTAATGATGATTGATTGTATGATTGATTCTCATTCAATAATCTATGTTATTATGATAAAGTATTACATGTGGTATTAGAGCCTGGTTCATAGGATCGATTATTGCTTAAAATAAAGAAAAATTAACGGAAGAAAATTTTCGGATCTCAAGGAAGAAGACGACCCTTTATAGATCTTAGAATTTATGGATTTTAAAATTTGGATGATTTATGGATTTTAAAATCATTGATTTTCCTCCTATGTTTTTGGCAAATCTTAATGATTTATGGAGTTTAAAATTTCATGGATCATAGATTTTAAAATTATGAAGTTTAAAATTTTATAGATTTTAAGATTATGGTTAATGGATCTTATGGACTTAAAATCATGGGGTTTTTCCTCTTATGTTTTTGGAAAACCACTAATGAGCAAAGTCATTATTCTTGACCTAATACCATATTATGATACGATTTGGTTAGTCACCAAAGTGGCCCAATCGGAATGTGTTTGGACACCAGGTCATATAATTGTGTTCCAATACTCTTCCCAAGTGTCAGATAATAATGATTTTGATAATCGTGATCCATAATCACAGAGATATTAAATTGGCTCAAAGGTGTACCGTTACGAGTGGTTAATGGATTGCGATAGGATGATTGGCGAGTACTTGTGGTTGGTATTTGTCCAGATACCCAAAGGTATTTGTACTTTGTTGGTCAGTTCTATCGGTGACTGGGAATCACCACAATGAAATAGTATGCTATAAGATTACCCAAAAGTAGATCCGGTAATACTGTTTAGTGATGTTGATTGTTTGTGTGTTTCAATTAAGTTTAACTCATAGCGTTATGTTAGTAAGCATGAAATTATGTAATTTTTGCAGCATCTCTCCCTATTAGACTGTATTCACAAGCTTTTGTTGTTCAAATGTTGAATGGACTTAATTTCTCTAAATGGAAAGAACAAGTTGAGTTTCACCTCGGTGTGCTTGATCTTGATAAAGCATTAATTTCTGATAAGCCTACTATTACGGGCACAAGTACGACTTTTGAGAAAAAGTCATATGAAACATAAATCAGGTCAAATAGACTCAGCCTTATGTTCATAGTATGACGGTGGCAAATAATATTAAAACTTCACTACGCAAAACTGAAAGTGCTAAGGAATACCTCCAAAATATTGAAAATAAATTCAAAACAACGGACAAGTCCTTAGCATAGATGCTTATGGCCAGGTTGACCACCATTAAGTTCGATGAAAGCCGTGGCATGTATGAACACATAATGGAGATGACAAATATTGTTGATCAGCTGAAGAATATAGGGATGAGTGTTGATAATACTTTTCTTGTCCAATTCATTATGAATTTTCTGCCACCTCAGTATGGACCATTACAAATAAATTACAATACTATGAAAGATAAATGGCATGTAAATGAACTGTCAAGTATGTTGATTCAAGAGAATGATAGACTTAAGCAGATGGGACATCACTCACTCCATCTAACATACCAAGAACCCAGTAAGAAAAGAGGATGGAAGCCCAAGAAATTTAAGAAAGTCGGAAAGAAATCATTTGAGCCTAGTATTTCTTTAGAGACTCAAAATCAGGGGATAGGTAGTGTAAGGTGCCATTTCTGTAAGAAACAATGGCACTTCTAGAAAGACTGCCATAAAAGGAGAGCGCGGTTCGAAAAGAAAGGTAACCATTCCATTTCTGTATGTTTCGAATCTAATCTCACTGAAGTTTCCTCTAATACTTGGTGACTTGATTCTAGAGGTACAACTCATATTTCTAATACAATACAGGGATATCTTACGACCTAGATCATTGACCCAACTAAAGCCTTCATTTACATGGGAAACCGACAAAAGGTGACAGTTGAAGCCATCAGGTCTTACAGTTTTTTCCTCGACATTGGCCACCACTTAGATTTATTTGATTGTCTTTATGTTCTTTTGTTGCCAGAAACTTTATTTCAATTTCCAAACTTGAAGTTAATGGTTATTATTGCAAATTTGGATATAGTACTTTCAGTTTGTTTAAAGGTCCTTCTTTTATTGGGTCTGGTTTATTGATTGATAGCCTTTACTATTTAAAGCTTGATGATTCCTTTGCTAATTCAGTCATAACCCTGCATCATAATGTTGGTATTAAATGTATGTTGATTAATAAAAATTCATAAGCGTTTGGGACATATATCCTACGAAAGAATTGAAAGATTGGTAAAAGACGAGATTCTCTCGAATCTTGACTTTAGTGATTTAGGCGTGTATATGGAATGCAATAAGGGTAAGCAAACCAAACACACTAAGAAAGGAGCTACAAGATCTAGAGGGCCACTTGAGTTGATCCATACTAATATTTGTGGCCCATTTGATGTACCCATCTTTTGGTGAAGAGACCTATTTTATCACCTTTATTGATGACTTTTCGCGTTATAGTTATATTTATATGTTGCATGATAAATCTCAAGCATTTAACACTGTAGAGATAATTATCACTGTAGTTGAAAGGAAACTAGGCAAAAAGGTGAAAGTCATAAGATCAGATAGAGGTGGTGAATATTATGGTAGGTATGATGAAAATGATCAACACCTGGGGCCTTTTGCTAAACTACTAGAAAGTCGCGGCATAATTACACAATACATGATGCCCGATACGCCTCAGCAAAATGGTTTTGCTGAAAGGCATAACCGCATACTTATGGACATGGTGAGGAGTATATTATGTAATAGCACCGTAGCCATTATGTTGTGCATGTATGTATTAAAAACCACAATGTACTTGCTTAATCATGTTCATAAGTAAGTCATTCCTAAGACTACTTTTGAATTGTTAACAGAAAGGAAACCCAGTTTCAGACACCTGCATGTGTGGGGTTGTCCTGCAGAAACAAGAATTTATAATCCACATGAAAGAAAACTTGATGAACGGACAATCGGTGGTTACTTCATAGGTTACTCTGAGGAGTCCAAAGGGTACAAGTTCTATCGTCCGAACCATAGTATGAGAATTGTGGAGACTAGTAATGCTAGATTTATTGAGAATGGTGAGGTTAGTGGGAGTGACATAATGAGAAACGTCGGTGTGCAAGAAGTAAGAGTACAAGTCCCCATATCCGTAACTTCAGAAAACTTTGTTCCCAATGCAACTGAACAACCTAATGAACAACATCTGAATGATAAATCACTCCATGATGAAACCATCACCAATAATAAACCCAATTGTAGAACAACTGTAAGAAATAATATTAAGAAGGTCTGAAAGACAAAGGAGACATGTTATTTCTGATGATTATATGGTATATCTACATAAATCGGATTATGATTTAGGGGCTATTAAAGATCCGGTCACATATGAAGAAGTGATAAAATGTGATGATTCTAGTAAGTGGTTGATGTCATGAAAGACGAGCTAAAGTCCATGGCCTAGAATGAAGTCTGGGATCTACTAGAATTGTCTCAGGGATACAAGAAATTTGGATGTAAGTGGGTCTTTAAGACCAAACGAGACTCTAAGGGCAATATCGAATGATATAAAGCAAAACTTGTGGCCAAAGGGTTTACTCAGAAAGATAGCGTTGATTATAAAGAGACATTCTCTCCTATATCCAGAAAGGACTCTTTCAGAATCATTATGCATTTGGTGGCATATTATGATTTGGAGCTTCACCAAATGGATGTTAAAACCGCATTTTTGAATGGTAATTTAGATGAAGAAGTGTATATGGAACAACCAAAAGGATTCTCCATAGAGGGTAAGGAACATATGGCATGCAAATTAAAGAAATCAATTTATGGCCTTAAGCAAACCTCCAAGTAATGGTACCTTAAGTTCAATGATACCATTACTTCCTTCGATTTTTAGAAAAACACCGTTTATCAGTGTATATACATGAAAGTCAGTGGGAGTAAGTTTATCCTTCTGTTATTATATGTTGGTGATATTTTGCTTGCACTAATGATCTTGGTATGATGTTTAAAACCAAGAAGTTTCTCTCCAATAATCTTGAAATGAAAGATATGGGAGAGGAAGCCTACGTGATTGGAATATAAATATTCTGTGATAGAACACATGGCATGTTAGAACTGTCTCAGAAATGGTAAATAGAAAGAATCTTGGAGAGATTAGGTATGCGAAATTGTTCCTATCAAGAAGCCCCTTATTCAGAAGGGAGATAAATTTAGTTTAAATCAATGTACGCATAATGAACTTGAAAAAAAAAACAAATGGAGGGAATCCCTTATGCCTCAGCTATAGGTAGCCTGATGTATGTCCAGACCCGACATTAGTTTTGTTGTTAGTATGCTGGGGAGGTACCAAAGCAGCCCTAGAATGGATCAATAGAAAGCTATAAAGAAAGTAATGAAGTACTTACAAAGTACTAAAGACTTTATGCTTAGGCTTAAGAGGTCCTAATAATCTCGATATAATTGGCTACGCAGATTCGGATTTTGGTGGCTGCGTTGATAACAAAAAGTCAACGTTTAGCTATTTGTTCCTTATGACTGGCGGAGCAATATCATGGAAAATTGCCGAACAGTCTATCAATGCAACATCAACCACGGAAGCAGAATTTGTGGCAGTGCTATGAGGTCACTGTTCAAGGAATGTGGCTGTGGACTTGGAATTGTCGACAGCATTACCAAGCTGTTGAGAATTTACTGTGATAATTTTGCAGCAGTATTCTTCTTTAAGAACGACAAGTATTCGAATGGATAGAAACACATGGAATTGAAGTACTTTGTCGTGAAAGAAAAAGTTCAGAAACGGACGGTGTCTGAAAGTTCCCATTTTCAATGTGCTAGAACATTGTGATTGATCCTAGAGCGGGGGTGAATAAGTCAATTTCATTTTTCATGGTGTTTATAAATTTCTTGATTTAAAGTGTAGAGGAATGTTTATCAAGAGATTTATTTAGTGTGATAATTTCATTAAGCGATCACACTAAGACTATGACCCTTTACAAAAATTTTGATTATCGATGCTTGTGCGCAATGTGTATAATGAGATAATCAATATCCAAACTGATGTGTGTTAAGAATAGTACTTAAATACTAAATACAAACACACATAAATCAAACACCAAAAGACCAATTTAAAATGGTTCAGTTAGCCAACCTACATTCACTATTAGGACTTGCTCAACCTTGAGCTATCCCCAAAATCCACTAAGTGGGGACTTACACCCTCACAATTAGAGTAGAAATTCCACCTTACTCAATCGGCTGGGAATTTCACCCACCACTGTCGAATAGGAATTCCACTTATCCATTTGGCCGGGAGTTCCACCCACCTCTGTGACGGAGACACCGCTCTTGAATTTTTTATAGTGGCTTTGGGGTACCTCCCCTTAATCCACTTCGAAACAAAGGTTTTAAATAAAATTAAAACCAAGAAGCACTTGCCTTTGAAGCTCTTTCTTCTGATGTGTGCTTCTTCGAGATCCCACCCATGTATGCCAACACTCCCCCTTATAGTCGTCGTTTAGTAATCAAAGTCCAGCGTGTCAAGGAAACTAGTTCTACCAAAGGTTCCCTAGTTTATGGTTCTCTCCTTCTCACTTTCAAACTCAATCCTCAGATTGGTTGTTTATGAGCTTTCATCCTTCCTCTCTCTCTCACAACTCAATCTATTTGGTTGGTTGTATTTGATTCCCCTAGTGTAAACACAAGAGAGAGAGTGATCCTTAGTTGGCCCTTGTAAAGCTCACTGATAACGATGAGGGCCCAGCTGATCCGTCCGAAGAATACCAACTGGTTGCATAAAGGTTGGTTTATATAGGCAAAGGAAACCAGTTGTAGTAACGGTAATGTACTGATAGGTCGATCGCACTGAAGGGTCGATGACTAGAAATGTTACCATTACAATTTCGATCGTTGTGCATTAAGTAAACTTATGGGTCGACACTTATGGTACTGAGGGGTCGGTCCATACGAGAGGCACGTTTTGGTGCAAAACATGCTTGACAGTAGTTTCAACTTAAAAACCTGTTATCCAGAACGACCTGTCGTCCATTACTGAGTGGTCGGTCCTGCTACTCTTGATCTGTCATTGATTGCCGATATGTCTGTTTCATCGAGAGTCCACATGAGTTCAAATTTTAGAACTCAAAATCTTGATCGACGAGTCGTTGACCACGAGGGGTCGTTTCAGCCTTTCACCGAGGCGTCGGTGCATATAAGACTCTCGATCAGAGGCATACCCAGAATGACATTTCAATGTTTCTAGAACTTATGTCATTCTGGCCGACCAGTCTTTGACCACGATGGGTCGATCCTGACTACACCGAGGGGTCGGTGAGATAGACTGGTCGTGCTGACAGTGAACATAATTCATATTTCCAAGTTTACTTCCAGTTTCATTGTAAAGCATCCTCTCTAGGCTTTTTATGATTTAACCATTTATTCTTCTAAACCTAGGGATAGTCCTCTCTAAGGTATGGGTACCACCTAAAGTCATCTATGGCCATAATACCTGTTTTGTGATTGCGATAACGATGAGCTTCAATCCGGTGGAGCATGATCTTTACACTTGATCATCTTGGGTCTTCAAGCTTCTGGTAAGTGCTTCTTTCCGAGTCATGGAATTGACAAACATAAGGTCTTGGCCAAGTCGAGGCACTAACAATCTCCCTCTTTGTAATTTCATGTCAAAACCTAAAAGCTAACCCATTTACAATCCCATCCTTATTACAACACATTTGAATATAACAATGTTACATTGGTATTCAAATGGAAAACAAGACTATGGTCTGAGCATATTCTTGTTCAGCTTGCTTCATTTCGTTTTCCTGTTCAAGTACATGAGCAAGCAACACTAGAAAATCATTAGAGGGGTTAGTCCCAAAACATAAATATTCATTCATGGACTAAATAAGATTTGTATTTAAGCTCCCTCATATTTCTTGATTTCCTAGTGATCAACACTCCCCATAGCTTATCCAAGCTATCTGTGTTGAGAAGATTTCTCCCCTAATCTTCTTTGAGTTCGATCTCTCAAACTCCAAGCATAGACATTCTCCCTATGTCCATTGGCTTTGATGTCTTCTAGCTTCTACTAATTTCTCGCCCATTTCGTCATTCAATTGACAAAGATTAGTAGGCAGACATCGAGATTTAAGCACTCCTCCATGCTTCTTTGCATTTAGTGCCCGAATAGGTTTTACACAAACTCATGGTTTTCCCTTTTGGTTTAATGTACACTTCTCGTGAATCAATATTAGTTTGTCCCCTGCATAAACTAAGATTTTAGCTTTGCTGATTTCTTTCATGAGTGGAGCAATTTTCCTAGCATTCATAGAGTCTTTCTCCCCCATTCTCCAAGTTGTCTCCCTTAGTTTTCTTGACCCAATTCCCCCATAAACTTAGCTGCCTCTAAGTTTATTTTTCTCCATGCTTTCTATTCAAGCTCTCATTAATCGTCCTCCTCATACTGTCATGACCAGTGGCAGGTGCTAATTAGTACATATTTTGTGCTCCTTCATTCTCCAAAGTATGTGTAATTTCACAGCAAGATCTTTATCTCCCTGACATGCCAATACAAAACCAACTCATCCAAACCTGCATGTTAGTCTATTTTACAAAATCCATGTAAGCAATAGACACGAATATAAGATACTTCATCAAACTAGCATACATACAAAAACAAACCATAACATTTCATTTATACATAAATCGGTACATGTGGTTTGGGAGAGGGGCAAATGGATGCTTTAAACAAAACATTACCATAGATTTTCAAAATATGAAACATAAATCATGAAAAACTATCCTAAGTAGAGCCATCCAGAGGAGGAGATACTGGAGGGGAAGAGGATGTTCGTCGAATACTATTTTTGAGTCCTTCTATGAATGTGGAGAGATTTTGAATTGATTCATTCATGGAAGTTGCAAAGGCTCCAATCTTTCTCTCCAACTCTTGACATTTTTCAAGGAAGCGGTAGGTTATCTTTATAAGAGCTCTATCCGATTCGGCTTTAGCATCTTACATCTTCTGTTTTCTTTTCTCCTCTCTTATTTTTCCAGTAGCAACCCTCTTAGGTGTTTCCTCATTACAACTTGATTCTGCTGGAGGAGTGGGATTCTTTCGACCTTTCCCTTTTGCACTTATTCTACACTAACACCAGCCGGAAGTGTAAGTTCCTTAATGGTCACTCCTCTTGGCTTATGGGAGGAGGCAATTTTTTCTTGTGAGATTTCCTCGATAGGGTCTTGACTCGACAACCTATAGTGCTTAGGAGAGACGAAGATTCTCCTTGATACCACTGAGATTTAGGTTTCTCAGGCAGAATGACATCTTCATTTTCATAATCGAAGGACACAATGATCACTGGAGAATTGTTTCTTGTCATTTTCCACCACTGGAGAAGAGAGGAATGTATTGAGCTTACCTGATCAATGGAAATCACAGAGTCTGTGATTTTTAAGCTACTAGAGACAGGAAAACCAGAAGCCCTTTGGTTTTCCTACGAGATTTTGTTAGGGAAGTCTTATTGACTAGTCTAGGTCACGTGAGGAGAGGAGGAAATCACAGAGCTTCAGTGGGAGGGGAAACGACGATTTCGAAATGTTCAGTTTTTCTCGCAGAAAGAGACCTTTTAACTTACTCTTTCTGATTCACCTACCGGTCGTGACCAACGACCTTTGTGTATCTACATGTCTATATGTATCGACCTGTCTCCCCTTTCGATTTTTCCCCCTTTCAGAAAGTGTTCTGAAATCTAACAGTACCAACCTGTCTGTTTCTCTGACTGGTTTATCCTTCAACATGGGTTCTAACTTGAAGGATGACTGGGTATTTTGTGTGTGTGTGCGCTTGCAATGTTCATAGTTTTTCAAGCTTTGCTTATACACCTTTTAACGCCAATGATGACACCTACATTCACACAGTATCTGTGCCACTTTAATATTCAATTCACCCTTTTGAAAATAGGCATAGATCATGGATTACAAATCTCCTTTCTGAATCCAAATCGATCATAGATTATTGGACACATTTAATTCACCAATTTAAGTATATTGACCAAGTGTGTGATGTCATAAGATGAGGCATTTCCAAGATTTAGCAAGGCAAGGCATATATGAACATTGTTCATTCCACATAATGTATAATTTAATGTTTATTGGAATGAAAATCAAAGCACACTAATCATACATTCATTTCCTATTTTAGAATATGGTTACCGAGCATATGGAAATGAAATATGATGTTACACATAACTCTTATGCCTGTTATCATGTTATTACCCAAAACATGATAAACACTTTTACCATTCTTCCAAGGGAGCTTCAATTCCTTGAAAAGAACTGGTACTTAAGTGGATTATTCAATCATTACTTTTGGTTAGTCATACCAAAACAAAATATTCATTTAATCGACATAGAGCATGTTTCATTCCACATGGGATTCACAAGTTTTAGAGCGTTGGAATGAAACGACATTGTGTATGTGTATTAAACCAGTTTTAATCACATACATACCCTATAGATGAGGTAATGCATACACTATATTCATTTCCTAAAGATGCACAAATCACATGGCATATTAAATGAAATGAGATAAGTATATTCCAATACAAGAGTGCATACCAACATGTACAGACAAGTATCTTGTATAAAATTAATCTAACAATCAAACAAGAACATGGATTAAAAATAAGATACATAATGATTTCAAGACATGTTTCAAATGTGGTACCAACAATGGTATCCCTTCACACATTTGAACCTAACATTGTGAGACTTGGAATCTAAGTTCACAATTCCGTGATGGCCTTTTGTCAAATCTGGTTTTAGCCATGGGTGCCTTCCCATTTGATCCTATGGTTCCACATTTCAGATTTTGTACCATGATGTTGGTCTCCAAAACATCTCAGTACATGGTCTTATATGATACTTGGAGGTTACTACCTTCTTCAAGTTCCTTCCTTGGTCCTCTTATTCTCTTAGAGGATACAGCTTGGACTTTTTCAATGGATGAAATTAACCAATCACCTATATTTTTCAGCTCACAAATTTATTGATAGGTGATAATATCCATTGGGCTACAAGAGGCAATTTTCAGTGGATTCTTTCAGCCTCTTTTGTTGTTTCATGTCTTTTAAATATTTTGACAGCATGTCATGAAACAACACTGATGAATGCTCCATATGTTTGGTTTTCGTGCATAGCCTATTCATTAGTTGTCCAAGCAGTTTTGGTCATTGGGCTGAGTGGTCATGGAAGTTGAAAGTTTATCCAATACTTATTCTATTGATGTGTTTTAAATTTGTAAATCTCCCAAGCGCACGAACCATTCATAGTACAATGATTGAGTACGAGGTCAAACCCAAAGGAAACATTCAAAATATACATGCCTCAACTTTTATGTTTCTTAGAAAACCAAGATTATAATTAAATCTAGGATAGAAAATCAATTTTAATCTTTCAAAGTATATTTCCAACTAATCAAATCTTCAATTAAATAAATAGATCCACAATTTTAGAGCATTGATTAAAATTGATTAAAATAATGTTTTAATTAAAATATAAACAATCTCACCACACATCATAATTCACAAAATTTAGTTCTAATTAAATTTAATCCTAACTATTTAATCAAGTTGTTAGCGAGGTTTTAAATACATGAAATAATTACATTTTAAAAGAAATAAAGATTTAAAAAGAAATAAAATACAACATTCAGGTGAAGCAAAATAAACATGAAAAATAAATCGGCAAGAAAAGTAAACGACAGAAATAAAAATGTGTAACGTAAAAAGTGGTTGTTTGGAAAAGACCGTTCATCGCCAAAAACATTTAAATAAACAAATGACCTAGATTTGAAATTCACGTAAAAATCTAAGTTCCAGATCATGTTTATTTTCAACATTAAAAATCATAAACTTTAAATTATAAATCAAACCTTAGTAACTTAGATCTAACAATTATAACCTAAGTCTTAACTGTTTCATGTCCGATTAAATAATTAAAGCATACAATCTTAAAATCAAATCAAAGACAATCATAAAAGGAATTTAGAAATTGGATGTTTCAAGATTCTAAATGGGTTGTCCTTTGATTATTTATTGGAAAAATTAAATACAGGATTGATTGAATACAAGATATTTGGAAATTGAAATCACAAAAGAAACTCACTTATGAAATTCAAATTCTCTATGTATCTTTGTGTCTTCTCTTCAATCCTTTGCTCCTTTTTGGCTCTAGAGTCAAATTCGAGTTTGGTATGGTGGGTTACTGGGCTATTTATAGGATTTGGGATTGAATGGATGACTAAGATTAAATCTAAGTTTAAGTTAATGGGTGAAAGGTTGGGATTAGATCTAACTTAACATGGGTGGCTAGGATTAAAAGATAGAAAATTACGGCTTCCTAGTGCTATGGTCAAATTTATTGTGCATTGGTTGCTTGGTGGCTAAGGTGTCTTGGGAGGAAAGAAAGGAATGAGAGAAATTAGGGATTGGATGTGGCTTGGTCGAATTTGACATGGTATTTTAGGGTTTTGGGTTGTGCAATGACATGAACAGCTAAGATTAAATGGATGGATGGGATGATGAGATGGAGGGTTGACCTATGAAATTCGAATGGGATAGGAAGAAAATAGGCAAAAATTGTGTGAAGCATGGAGGATTGGGATGATGAGGTGTGTAGGGATCGTAGGAGTGTATTTGGATGGATTTTTGTCTAAGTGCATGGAGAAATTATAGTGTAAAAATTGAGCAAGGTATGGAGGGATAAGATTGGGTGAGGTGGAATAGAGTGGAGAGAAAGAATAAAGATTTTCCTAAGGTTGCATGCTCATGAGGCTTCTTAAGATTGTGTGTGTCGTGTGATGTGGATGGGATATGTGCATGAACACCTAAATTCTAGGATTTAATGAGATGCCTAGGGTTTTAATGAGATGAAACATGAAATGGAGGGCTAGGATTAAATGATCCTAGATCTAATGGCTATGATGCATGATAGATGATCTAAGTGGATGGATGGATAGATGGTGCACAGGATGGTCCTAATCCTAAGGTTAATCTATATGATGAATGGTTTGGATGTCCTAAATCTAATCATGATGCATGAACGGGTGATGATATGAAATGCATGGATAAATGAGATGCATGAAGTGAATGGTTTGGATTGGTTGATTGGGTGAATAGATGGTGTGGATGGGAGATTGGAAATTGGATGGTTAAGATTGGTTGGGTAAGATGGATCATGGACATGGGCTTTTGGGTTTGGACCTAAAATGGATTTGGACTTAGGGTTGGTAAACTTGGATTTGTACTTGGAGCATTGGATCTTTAAATTGGACTTGGACTTGAATTGGAGACTTGAACTTAACTTGCTGGGCTTGAATTCACTTTGGCCTGACCCGCATTGGAAAATGCGCCTGAAGTGCTTGGCCTGGCCCAGTGTCTTGGCATTTAGAGCAAAGCTTGGTCCAATTGCAGTGAATCTCTGGCCCATGGATCTTGATTTCAACTCTTGGCCTTTTAATTGCATACTTGGATTTTAAAATTAAATAATTAATCAATACCACTAAAAATCTAAATATTGAATAAATCTAGACTCTCATAAATGGATCCAGATTATCCAATTTACATCTAAAAACCTTAAAGTGGGATGAATTAATTATGAAATTCTAAAATTCCCATTTTAAGCTATCTTCCGGCAATTACCCATTGTTTTATGCATGAGTCCTGTTTTTCCATATTTTTATCTTCAAAACTAGAAAAAATCATTAAACATATCTTTTATATACAAAATCAAGGTTAACTTAATCATAATTAAAGGGTAAAAATGTAAGATTATTAGACTCAACATCTTCCATAGGCACAGACCACTTTCTATTCACCTATTTCCAACTATGTTTTATGATGAAAATATTTATAGTTCTTCATTCCATTTTCATAAAAAACAGAGACTTGAAAATATCATGGCTTTCTCTTATAGCCATTGTTCTAACACAGATCAACTCGGATGGTTAGATCCTTTCTCAAGAGCGGTAGACACTGATACCAATTGAAAGTTCCCATTTTCAATGTACTAGAACATCGTGATTGACCCTAGAGGGGGGGTGAATAGGTCAATCTCATTTTTCATAGTGTTTACAAATTTCTTGATTTAAAGTGCAGCGGAATGTTTGTCAAGAGATTTGTTTAGTGTGACAATTTCTCTAAGCGATCATTCTAAGATTATGACCCTTTACATAAATTTTAATTATCGATGCTTGTGCGCAATGTGTATAATGAGATAATCAATATGCAAAGTGATGTGTGTTGCAACGCCCGCCCCATTTTCACCGAAATCAGAGTCTATTTTTTTTTTTTTTAAATTTAGAAGTGACAACGGGCGCGGACGTCACGACGCGAGTTAAGTCCGAGCTTCTGAAGCCCGGCCCTTAACCGGTCAACCCTACACGTACGCGGAATGAAGTCCACGTAAATGTTTCACGCGTAGGAAGTAAGCTCGCGGAATGTAATTACATGCGGAACATTATAATAGAAACTATCCTACCAGTTTTAGATAGAAGGGAAGATACATCATTAAATTACTAAAATACTCCTATGTTCATAATTATACCTCAAAATGATATCGTCCATAGTGCAGTCCAAACCATAGCAAGAAACAGTAATTATTACAATCCGACAAGCTAAGCTACTTAATTACATTTCCAAAATAAAACTAAGTAGCCGCTTTCCCAAGCTCCTAAGCTTGGCTCCCGTCGCGTCCACCATTTCCGCCGTCTCCTGCGTCATCAGCTAGGGTAGAAGTAGGGCGTTAGACAACTCGCCTAGTAGGACTCCGAATAGGGCTAGCACATGGATTAGTGATAACAAGCATACCGATAACAATATAATAAAACCACATGATGAATGCCATGTCATGGGTGCCTATGTCATGTGTCCCACCCATCATCCATATCATCATAAAATGTCATATCCCCCTTGACGGAAAAGCCTCGTCAAGGTGTCCCCATGTTTGCTTCTCGGTC
Source organism: Chimonanthus salicifolius (assembly GCA_013350335.1). Lineage (NCBI taxonomy): Eukaryota > Viridiplantae > Streptophyta > Magnoliopsida > Laurales > Calycanthaceae > Chimonanthus > Chimonanthus salicifolius. Next base: position 24,600,498 of record CM023538.1, read on the forward strand.
GCCCCGACGGAGTATGGACTCCGGTTATAGCACCTCAGGCTATCCACATGTTTGCTTCTCGGTCGCCCCAACAGAGCATGGACTCCGGTTTCATTATTTTCCCGCCCATGCCATGCATGAGATGTAAGTGCATTATGCTATGTAGTATATATATAATTCATATCCTTAATATAAAATCCATAGCATTGAAATATAATCCATAGCCTTAAAAATATCATCCATAGCATTAAAATATAATCCATAGCATTTAAAATCCATCTTAAAATAAATCATATAATTATCGAAATGAAACGAGGAAACCATCACATACACATAAATCCACGGCTTACAAAAAGGTAGGAATCCTACCGAATACCGCTTAGCGTCCCTTTACGTTTTCGTTCGATAATCCGGTCGCCGATCGCATACCGTTTGCGACGTCCCGATACCTTATTATACATTTGCCAAATTAGTCCATATTTTATCCATGATTAAGTCCAACTGATCACAACCTAAGATCCATTAATGATCTCTAATTATGTTACAAGGTTATCATAATTCAGCCCTTAACTTAGCCTCATTTCCATTTATTTAAATACATGCATAATTCCAAATTTTAGCCCATTAAACGTTCTAATTTGTGAGCCTAAAACGCAGCAACCCTAAGTTTCATTTAATCACTCATAATGTCATCTTAATTCACCCAAGTTCATGTCCAACCTACATGGGGTTCGGCGATGTACCATGGCCGAACCCATGGTTCTTCAATGTGGCCAATAATTACGGTTTTGCCACCAGACTTCCATGGTTTAATATTCCCTCCATTCATGTACATTTTTGTCCATAATTCATCCACATACCTAGTCCCATTAATGATTTAATAACCATGACATAACATCCCTAAAATCAGCCACTTAACTTAATTAAATTTGCAATCATCTAATCCCATACATAATTTAATATTTAGCCCGTAACATGACCTACAAATGGGTCATGGGTTCGGCCATACACCATGGCCGAACCCATGATGCCTATTTTCCATTTTTCTTGGGTCCATTTTACCTCATTTGGTCCTACCATAAATGAATTTAAATTATACATTTAAATCACCCTTTCATAATCATCATGATATATACTTTAGCCCATTTAATTTAACCATCATTCCATTTTATTTTCCATGGCTCCAAGAACACTAAATTCTTCAAAGTCTTCCCATGGGGTTATGCCATGTACCATGGCCGAACCCATGGTCCATAATTTTCACTTTAAAAACCTCATTTCCACTCATTTAAACCTTGTTTAAAATACCTAAAAAAAATTCCACTTAATTACCATTAACCTTCTCCATTAATTTCCATACTTTCATAACCATTAATTTCATCATTCCATCACCATAGGGTTCGGCCATACACCATGGCCGAACCCATGGTTCATGATTCACCATTTTCCCATGCCTCTTGAGGCCACAAAATCATTCATATACTCCATGATTTTTCCTCATTTAAACCCCTTTAAATTTTTCCAACATTTAATCATTTACAACCCTAAAAATCATAATCATTCTCCATGGCTTTAAACTTTAAAACCTTAATTATAATCATCACCCATTTACCATGGGGTTCGGCCACACTACATGGCCGAACCCTATGATCCATCAATCCATTTAAAAACCCATACTTCATGCTTAATCCATTTAATTCCATAACCTCCTTAATCATTTTTTTTTCTTAATCTATCTCTCCTATTTCATCCATTTCTCATCTTATCATTGGATGGATCTTAGATCTAAGGCCCATAACATTTGTGGCCACCATCCATTCCAAGAAATGGATTCCATAAACACATCTTAACCTTAAAAAAAATATAAATTCTTGTTTAAGAATTTCTTACCACACCGACGACTCCTCCAGTCTTTCTTTCCCTTTTTGATTTCCTTAGCCCTTCCTCTTCTTCTTCTCCTTGTTGCTCGGCCACTATGTGCTTGATCAAGATGGAGTCTCCAAGGTTAGGGTTCGGCTAAGGTAGGGTTAGATTTTGAGAGAGGGAGAGGAGAGGAGGGGATGGAAAATCATCTCAAGCTTGGGTCTTGAAGTGGTGGTTGGCCAAGCCTAGTTTTTTCCTTCTTTTCTTCTAAGTTTCTTCTTCTTTCTTGGTGTTTTCCTTGGGTGAGAGAGGGAGGACGGTTTTGGGAGAGGGAATGAAGAGATGGAGATAAGATGGGACTCTAGACCCATTCCCATCTCATCTTGGTGGCTTGGGTTGCACTCCTCCATCATTCCATTTGACCAACCAACATGGGTAAGCATGGCTTGCATGTCCTTGGTGGGGGTGGTTGGGATGAAACCACCACCATCCCAATGGTTTTGGGTCTTTAAGATGGGTGGTTTGGTCTTCCTCCCTTTGACCTCTTGACCATATGATGAGAGGTATGGGTCCTCATACCTTGAGTGGTGGTGATTGAGATGAAACCACCACCCTAAGTCCATGGTATTTTTGGTGTTTCTTTGGGTGGTTTCAATGGGATGAAACCACCATTTGACTTGCCCCCTTTGACTTATTCATTTGACCCTAATTTGACCTACCTAATTAATTAAATTAAATCCTTACTTAGGTTAATTAATTCCTATTTAATTTAATTCTTTTTAATTCTCTTTCTAAGAGATCCACCCATGGTTGGCCAAGTCAACCATGGTGGACGGCCCCCACCAACACCTACCCTACCCGCCACCTCACTTGATGAGGTGGAGGTGGGCCCCATTCAGCCATATCACTTAAACCCCATTAATCTTAGGTTAGATGATTTAAAATAATTTAATTAACTTAATCCACTTTAATTGTCCTTAGTCCCCTTATCCTATCCATGGTTGACCAAGTCAACCATGATGGTCGGCCCCACCTTTCCTTGGTCCACATGCCACCTCACTTGGTGAGGTGCAGGTGGGCCTCACTTGGTTAGGCCATCTTAATCATCTCATCATTAACTTAGGTGGGTTTAATTTCAATTCAACCCTTTCCATCAATCGGGTCACCATTGGGCCCATGGCCCAATTAATTTATTTTCTACCTTTTACCTTAAAGTTTGAATCATTTTGATCCATTGGGTCCCACATGGTTATCGGGCCCACTTTGACCATTATTGACCCTTTAAATGGATTCCATCCAATCCATGGTCCATTGGACCATACTTGGGCCTTTGCCCCAAAATTTGATCCATTTAACATCCATATATCAAAATTCCAATTTTTCCATTATTAAAATAATTAATTGCCATATATATGTTGATTAAAAATTTGGGCTGTTACATGTGTTATGAAGAGTACATAAATACTAAATACAAACACACATAGATCAAACACCAAAAGACCTAAAGTGGTTCGGTTAGCCAACCTACATCCACTCTCAGTACTCGCTCAACCTTGAGCTATCCCCAAAATCCACTAAGTGGGGACTTACACCCTCATAATTAGAGTAGGAATTCCACATCACTCAATCGACTGGGATTTCACCCACTATTTTCGAATATGAATTCTACATATCCATTTGGCCGGGAGTTCCACCCACCTCTGTGCTGGAGACACTGCTCTAGAATTTTTTTATAGTGGTTCCGGGGTACCTCCCCTTAATCTACTTTGGAATAAAGGTTTTAAATAGAATTAAAACCAATAAGCACTTGCCTTTGAAGCTCTTTCTTCTTATGTGTACTTCTTCGAGATCCCACCCATGTATGCCGACACTCCCTCTTGTAGTCGTCATTTAGTAATCACAGTCCAGGGTGTCAAGGAAATTGGTTCTACCAAAGATTTCATAGTTTATGGTTCTCTCCTTCTCGCTTTCAAACTCAATCCTCAGCTTGGTTGTTTGTGAGTTTTCATCCTTCCTCTCTCTCTCACAACTCAATCCGTTTGATTGGTTGTATTTGATTCCCCTAATGTTAGCACGAAGAAAGAGAGAGAGAGAGAGAGAGTGAGTGATCCTTCTGTTGGCCCTTGTTAAGCTCACTGATAAAGATGAGGGTCCAACTGATCCGTCTGAATGATACCAACTAGTTGCATAAAGGTTGGTTTATATAGCGAAGGAAACCAGCTGTAGTAACAGTAATGTATCGATAGGTCGGTCGCACCAAGGGGTCGGCGACTAGAAATGTTACCGTTATAATTCTAACCATTGTGCATTAAGTGCACTCCCAACGGCAATATTCTTTCTCGGTCGACATGTCGGTTTATCGCCTATGGGTCAACCCTTATGGTACTAAGGGGTCGGTCCATACGAGAGGCTCGTTCTGGTGCAAAACATGCTTGACAGTAGTTTCAACTTAGAAACCTGTTATCCAGAACGACCTGTCGCCCATTACTGAGGGGTTGGTCGTGGTACTGTTGATCGGTCTTTGATGACTGGAATGTCTGTTTCTTCGAGAGTCCACGTGAGTTCAAAGTTTCAGAACTCTGGATCTTGATTGAGGAGTCGTTGACCATGAGGGGTCGTTTCAGCCTTTCACTGAGGAGTCGGTGCATACGAGACTCTTGATCCGAGGCATACCCAGAATGACAGTTCAATGTTCCAGAACCTATGCCATTCGGGCCGACCAATCTTCGACCATGATGGGTTGATCCTGACTACACCGAGGGGTCGGTGAGATAGATTGATTACGCTGACAGTGAATATAATTCATATTTCAAAGTTTGTTTCCATTTCACTGTCAAGAATCTTTACTAGGCTTTTTATGATTAAACAATTTATTCTTCTAAGCTTAGCGATAGTCCTCTCTAAGGTGTGGATACCACCTAAAGTCATGTATGGCCATAATACCTGTTTTAATGATTGCCATAACGATAAGCTTTAATCCGGTGGAGCATGACCTTTATTCTTGATGATCTTGAGCCTTCAAGCTTACGGCAAGTGCTTCTTTCGAGTCATGGAATTGACAAACATAGGGTCTTAGCCAAGCCGAGGCACTTACAGTGTCTATCGAGTACATAAGTACTTTACTTATGATGGCAGATTCGTTGACGAAGGGATTACCTATAAAGATCTTTAAGGAACATGCCAATAGAATGAGTCTTGAATGTAATCTATTGTGATGTAATTATGAATTTTGGACTGCATTTTGAATAAATGTGCACTATTTGATATTTGAGTACTCACGTATGCGTTTCTGATTATTGTTCATGTCTATTATTGTTATGTATATACATTACGTGTGTCTATTTTGACACTAACAGGAATAATCATTATGTTATGACACTTATGTGGACCATTATGAAAAAATCTCTCATTTAAGGGCCATCCTAGGATAGGTCACTTGTTGTAGTGATGAAAGGGAACATGTCGGGATAAGATGATGTGCAACTGCCAGTACTCGCACTTGTGGTTTGTTTAGTATTAGTATTATGATGTTAACCGCATTATGTTGTTAAATAAAGTTTACGTGTACACCTTATGATATACCTGTTTTAAATCCTATGAAGTGTAAATGTGGGCCAAGTGGGAGAATGTAAGACTAAAAATGACCCAGATTAAATTTGGAGCTCCACATATTCTAATCAGGAAACTGTGTTTAAATAAGGAAGGTCAATTTAGGAGAATTCTAAAGAAAGTAGGTTTCCTATTTTGATGGGAAGTAGAAAGGAAAGTTCTAATTACTTTAGTGGTCCTCTCTTTGCCTATAAAAGGGTATCTCGCCATTATTATCCAACAACTTAAGCCAACCCTAGTGTCTCAAAATACTATTCACGAAATTGGGCCAGGGCATTAAGGAGGGAAGATGTAGAAATTCCAAGGTGGGTGTTTTCTCTTGTTTTTGGACTTCAAGAAGCATTGGCATATCAAAGGGAAGATCAAAACTTACTCTTCTTCATCAACGGATCCGGGTATTTCTTATTATTATTATGTTTATGATTTCCAGCATTAAGATTGATATGTGTTTCAAGCATTAATCGATTTAGATCACGTGGTTATGTTGTTCGGGTATGTCGAACATTAAGTTTAATGATGATTGATTGTATAATTGATTCTCAATCAATAAACTCCGATATTATGATGAAGTATTAAAAAGCAGAGACAACACCCACTTCTTCAGACTGCAGTAAGTTGAAGGAAAATAGAGCCAGCAAGTTGCATAGTAGCCAGTTGAGAGTCCATTTGCAGCATCAATTCCAACCAGTAGCAGTTTTTTTGTGAAAACCAGAGCAGTCCAGCGAAATTTTCAGAGATAAAATCAAGAAGAATGGCAACTGTGTTTGTTAGGAAGGACAATGGCTGAAATAAGAGACGAAAATATTGGTAGTATGCGAAGGAAAGAGAATCAAGAAAGGGACCTACTGTTAGAATTGAAAGAAACAAGAGATTAAGAAATCTGTCTAAACCTCGAGAAACATGGAATATAATCAAATACAGAGCCGAGCGAGAGCCATATATGCAGCCAGTGGTAAGCGAATAAAATCAAAGAAGAAGGGAATTTAGATAGATTTGGAAGATGGGTCTGTATATGATTTTAGGAAACCAAAAAAAAAAAAAGGATCTAACCATGTGAAAGAAGAAGAAAAATTAGTGAGAAATTCCAACATAGGCAGGTTTGGAAAAGACCCAACAAAGCACTGTTGTAATAGGATCATTAGGAGATTAAGATAGAAGAAGAAAGATCGAGTGTTGCTGAATCAACCTAGGAAAAGAACGAAAAGGACTGAATAAAGAAAGGGGTGGCAGTACAAGGTGGAATCGTGAGAATAGAAAGGAGTCGGTTGTTCATGCTAAGTAAAGAAATAATCCGCTGAATTTGGAGTGGGTCCTAGTGATTGCTAATTTTACCTCTCTTAAACTCTATAAATTGATAGCTTGGGCTAAGGAAAAATTGAATTTGGGTAAGGAATTAAAGGTTGTGCATTGGCGAGGAATTGTAGAGGCAGAGAAGAGAAGACTTTGGGATTTTTGAATTTCACACTCGGATTCTAAGGTTCGTGATTTTGATTTTCACCTTGTTTTTCTTATATTTTCTGTCTTTCAAATTCCATTGAATTGTAATTTTAATTTCATGTTTTGAATAAAGTAAAGGTGTGCTCAAATATTATTCTATGGTTTTCCAATTATTTAATTCATGTGTTATGAGGATTTGATTTTGTTTTAATTCTTTTTTATAAAGAACATGTTGGATTTAATTCAAGGATTTTCAAATTAGATGCACTGAAATATTTAGACTAATTAGACTACCTTCTTTGATCTAAGACTCTTGTTTTCAAAAGTGCACTGAAATATTTAGATTTTGAGAAAAAAAATTAAATTCTATTTAGTCTAAGATTTAATTTGAGAAATTCTTGATTATTGAATTCATAGCTTTTATATCTAGAATTTTAATAAATGAAGAATTTGAATGCATGGTTTGTAATTTACGTGAGCTCTGTAGTCTAGGCCTTCATGTTATTTTCAAAATATGGAAAATTATCCCTTGATTGTTTGATCCAATTCCATTGTAAATATGTACATATGTTATTTTTTATTTTATTTTCTTGTGTTCATAAATTCAAATTCTTGAAAATTGGAAACTAGGTTGGAAATAATTTATTTGCATCTTTATTTTGTGATTTTAATTTAAGCTAAGGTTGTCTATAATTTTTAGATTAAATCCACCATATTAATTTACTTTGAAAATAACTTTTATTCCAAGAATTTTTCCATAAAAAACTAGATCTCATGTTTTGTTAAAATCCAATTTTAGATGTTGTTTCTATTTTTAGATTAGTTTTCTAAATTTAGAAAGTTGCTAAATTAAGAACATAATTCCATGTTTTAGAAAATTTTCCATGTTTAGATTGATTGCCATAATTTTATTTCCTTAAACCCCATAATTTAATGGTACCAAATTATTTTTCTTATACATATATTTTGTTGATTTCCTTTGGGTTCGACCTCGCACTCTTAAAGCTGTATTATAAATGGTTCGTGTGTTTACGAGTTATAAATATTAAAACACCACAGTCTTTTGTGGCACAACACACATCCAAGGCTCTCATTGGCATATCTTGAGCATCTTATGCTCTAAGTTGAATGTGTTAAGTGGATATAAACTTTGGGTTCATAATCCTTATAGGAAAACCATTACCTACCTAGAGCTCATATCTACTATCTTAGTTGCACTTCTTTGGAGCATCTTTATCAAGCCGAGAAGAGTAGGACATCCAAGGACAAATCTAGTTACTTCAAGTAACAAGAGGTTAAGTTCTTGGTAAAAATCTCATTGCTACTACCTTTTATCATTTGTTGAGAAACTTGTAAAAGGTTATTGTAACCCTAGTAAAATCTAAGAAAGGTGTTTTCTTGGTATATGAGTCTTTGGTTGCATCTCTACCCGTGAAAGAGATCAAGGTTATAACTGGTAAGGTCTGTAACACCTGGATTTGTCAATGCATAACTATATTGGATTTTATCCATTTAAATTGTCAAATTGGTTGAATTTAAGATTTAGGAATGAAATGGACCTTAGATGGGTAAATGAGTTGGGTCAATAACCCAATTAAGATCCAATGGATCATGGATAGGATTTGATTTGAAAGTAATTGGGTAAATGTGATTAAATGAGTCAATTACCCAATTGGGACCCAATGGGTTATAGATGAGTTGATTTTAAGGTAAATGGGTAAAGCTAATTTAATTGGGTCAGTTACCCAATTAAGACCCAATGCGTGAATCCACCTCATCAAGTGAGGTGGCATGTAAGTGTACGTGGCAAGGATGGGACCCACGTGCCATGTGGTGACCATGTCACTACATGCATGGTCGGCTAGGTCATGGTTGACCTTAGTCAACCATGAGTGAGCTCAATTGATGTCAAATTAAAATTGAGTACAAGTCTCGAGAGTAAAAGAATTAAAAATGCTTGAGTTCAATTGAGTTGAGTTAACTTAGGTTGGGAAATGAGTTCAAATACACTAAGTTGAGTTGAGATGAGTTGAGATGGAAGATGGAAGGTCTCCATCTCAATGACTAAGAAGTCAATACACGTTGGAAGGTGGAAAGACTCCTAACCTTTAAGCCAAGTGTCCTCTTGGTTAAACCAAGGACTCCTTGGTTGGACAACTATTAAAGAGGGGAAGTGAAAGAGTTGGGACTGGTATACAAAGGGTCATAAGCTCACACCTTTGGCCGATCTCTCTCTTTTGAACAAAGAGTTTTTTTTTTTTTCCTTATCTATCTTTCTTACCTACATCTCGGTGCTGGGAGAATCAGTGAAGAACAAAGAAAGGACAGAAGGAGTAAGGAAGGAACACAGAATCAAAGAAAAGAAAGAGACAGGAAAGAAGGTAAGTTTAAAAGTTTAACAACATAGATAAGTTTAAAGAAACCATAGGGTTGGCCATGGTGTGGCCGAACCTATGGGTTATGGATTGGATTGGAATGGGTGGCTAAATGGTGTTAGAGCCATGGAATTGGTAATCCATTTAGGGAATGGATAAGTGTTGAAACAAACAACCAAATGTTCGAATGCAAAACTATGTTGTAATAGTACAAATTGAATGAATTAGATAAATGATCCTAGCCTTGGCCAGTGAGGAGAGTAAATCCATCTAGTAGTTACATAGATGATGTTAAATATGTTGGAATAATATTAGGAGGGAATTTCATGAAGAAATGATGTACAAAATATGCAAATAGAGAAGACTGACAAAACAGTCAACTGACTGAATCTTTGATTCAGTCGACTGAACATGGACAGGATTAAAATATACAATGTTTATTGGTAGTTTCAACTGACTGAATATATTATTCAGTCAACTGAACGTAGACATATCACATAAGCAATGTAATCTGGTGTGTTTTAGCCGACTGAATCTATGATCCAGTCGACTGAAGGAATACTTAACAAACACGTAACCAGCTTGTTGATGATTCAGCCGATTGAATCCTTGATTCAGTCGACTGAATGTACACTGGCTGAACACACAGTTTATCTGGTCCAAAGTCAGCCGACTGAATCTCTGATTCAGTCGACTGTAATAGGATTGATCGAGAAAACAGAAGGTTTGACTCAGAGTCAATTGACTGAAAGGTTACGAGTCAGGGTAAGAACAGTTCCGAGTTGGTTTTCAGCCGACTGAATATTGTATTCAGTCGACTGAAAGTCTGCGGGTAAGGGAGAGGACGGTATCTGGGTATGATTTTGTAACACCTAGGGTTTTCAGCTTATTATTTATTTAATTTTAGTTATGAATTTTAGAATTAAATCTTATATGGATAAGGAATTGGGCCATGACCCAATTAAGACCCAACAAATGGTGGAATTGGTTTTATTAAAATTTAAATGGGTAGGATTAAATTAGTGGTGAATCATACCCAATTTTGAATAAAGGATATTATGGCTGAGTAGTAGATTTGAAATATCCAAGTAGATGTTAAAAAAAATCAAATAAAGATTATCTTGGCCGAATTTTAGATAGTGATTTACATATGATGCACATGAGAGATTTGTGGGATTTTTAAATCCACAATGATATGCTAGATATTTAAAAAGGGATGAAATATCTATGAATTAAATTAAAAGAATATTTGGATTATGATTAGGGTTATCCGCATAGTACTTGCTAATAAAAATTAAAGGAAGTCTTAATAAGGCAAGGGAAAGTCGGATATGGCTAATTAAAGATGGAAAGTCGGCCCTGGTTAAATAAGGAAGGTTTGACATATGTCCAGTATTTTGGTTATAACTTTTCACTTTGATATCCGATTGCTTTGATTCTTCTTGCGTTGGAAAGAATATTTCAATAGCTACAACTTTGTTGTTTGCCAATTTTCTGATTCGGAAGTTAACAAGGTCGAAACTGGATTACAATATAGTATATGTGTAATGACGGGGAACACAAGGGGTACACGACTAGGGGTTGCTTATATTAAGAAATTTCTAATGTGGGATTAAGGAGAGCTTAATAAAAGGAGAAGCCCAAGGGGGTGCACGATTTTTACAACCCCATTAGCAAGTTTTTATTCTTCTCTCTCCCTCTCTCAATTCATCACTCTCTTCCACGCCAAAGCAAGAGAAGAAAGGGCAGCAACTAGAAGGTGTTCTTGTTTGGAGGAAAAAAAAAGAAAGAAAAAAAATAAGAAGAAGGGAGAAAGATTAGAAGATCAAGGAAGAGGTTAGTATTTAAGTGTTTAATGTTATAATTTGATTTATGAAATCAAAAGAACCATAGGGTTCGGCCATAGTGCATGGCCGAACCCCATGGAAAGATTTGTTCAATTAATTGGTTTTAAATATTGAAAACCATGGTGTGTTCTTGATTCATTGATTGGGTTTTTATTTTAGATCTTGGATCATGGAAGTCATGGTTATTTCATAATGGTTTGAATAATGGAAACCATGGGGATTTATGGTTTAGATTAACAAATTTAAATGATGAAAATCCATGGAGGAGTTTGATGATAATTAAAGAAAATTGGATGGACATTTGGTCGGCCTTGGTATGGCCGAACCATGATGTTTTGTGGTTAAGCTTTGGGATCCAAAATGATAAAAACAAGAGGTGAGGTTCGGCCATGGTGTATGGCCGAACTCCACCAAACTTTTATGAAAGTGATGATCGGTTTTGATGGATCTAAACCAAGGGCTAAGATCATGAACCATAGGGTTCGGCCAAGGTGTATGGCCGAACCCCATGGGGTAATCTGGAATTGAAATTAAATAGGAAACTATCTAATTAAGGGAAGGGGTGGCTAAATTAGAAAGCACTCCAATTTTGGAAAGGAGTTCTAATCTTAGAAAGTTTCCATTTATGGAAAGTAAGAATCTATATATGGAAACCTTCCATTTATGGAAGAAGTTGTTAAAAATGGTAAAGCCATCTAATTTTGGAAGGTGTTTCCAAATATGGAAAGGAGGTTACATATTAAGGAAAGTTTCCATTCTTGGAAGTGGATATTAAAATTAGAAAGTATCTACTTAAAGACCATAAAAGTTATTTATGGAAACCATTCCAAGAATGGAAGGTAAGGGTTGGATTATTGAACCTAATTGAATGAAGGGATTAATTGACGGGATTAATTGACAAGAGTGAGGTTCGGCCACAATGTATGGCCGAACCCCACTAGGATTTAGTTTTTGGAAACTTTGTTATTTATGGAATATGATATTCAATCATAGAAGGGTTGGTGTTTAATTATGAAACCTTCTAAATGTGGACCTTAGGTTAAAAATGGAAGGTGGAGTTGTTTTTAGAAAACTTTCCATTTATGGAAGGAGGTTGATATTTTGGCAAATTAATTAGGAAAACCTTCTAATGATAGTAGGAGAGATTAATAAAAGGAAGTTCTATTCTTGAAAGGTGAAATATAAATTTGCAGACCTTCCAATTATAGAAAGGTGGAGATTAATTGGAGATTATACACCATAGGGTTCGGCCATGGTGTATGGCCGAACCCCATGGTCTAAATTAAAGGAATAAAGGTGTCTTTAAATTATGGTTTAAAGGCTGATTTATGAATCAGATTATGAACCTACATTATGAGTTAAGTTATGTTAGTTTTAAAATAAAATAAAGGATACAATGTATGATATGAATTAATGGAGAAAGGAATGACAAAAATTTAATTAAAATACCAAAGTAGGAGAACCATGGGTTCGGCCATGATGTATGGCCAAACCCCATGTGTTAAGTTTGATGAACTTATTTGATTAGGGAAGTTTTTTTTTAAGGTCTAATTATGGAAGATTTAAAGGAAGAAGGAAACCAATGGCAATTTGGTAAATATGAGAGAATGTTGGACATAGGGTTCGGCCATGGTGTATGGCCGAACCCCATGAGTTATTTTATGGTATTATGTACTTTGAAAACATGAATGGATAACTTGAAGCCTAAGCAAAGAAACGGCACTATGGTTACCAACAGTGGCATTTTTGTAAATATGTATGAAAAATGGTAAACCATGGTGTATGGCCGAACACCATGGGGTTTTGTTATGGACTTAGAACCTTGTAATTAGATGAGACTTGGTGTTGATTTATCATTATATTATAAGGTAATGGGATCTCTCAAGCGGTGCGCGATCGGTGATCGAATCTTGGACGGAAACGCAAGGACTTGTGAACGGTCTTAGGTAGAATTCCACCTCTTTGAAACCATGGGCTATGTACTTGTTTTTATCTTATGTTTTGATGAAAATGTGTTTCAAAGGATCTGATTTATTATTGTATTTCAAATGCTACGCTTACCTTGATTTAAATAGCATGGATTGATTATATTCCAAAGGTGATTTTACATGCTAGGTTTTAATTGTATAAAGAGCATGTATTGGATATGTTTTTCAAATGATGATTTTCAATGCTATGTTTATGTTATAAAATAGCATGTGTTTCATTGGCATCTCATGCATGGCATGGGGTGAATGATTTATAACCGGAGGGGTCACACTCCGTCGGGGCGTCCGAAAAACCTATGTGCAACACCTTGATGTGATTTCCATCAAGAAGATTTTCGGAGGGTCCACACTCCGTCGGGGTGACCGAAAGACCTATGTGGTAGGCACCTTTATGTACAGGTGATGGGTGGAACTCATTGCATATTTGTCATCATTGCATGGCATGGATTTATATGGTTTTGATATCACTATGTTATATGATATGTTTTGTACTAACCATTTGTTAGCCGTAACTGGAATACCTACTGGGCGCGTTGTACTAACGCCCTACTTCTACCCTGTAGTTGGTGATACAGGTAATCAGGGAAACAATGAACCTAAGGCGGACCAAGCATAGGAGCATTGGAAGATCTAGTTTATATGCTTTGAATAAAATTACTCATGAACTTGTATTTGAGTATTCGGATTTTGGAATGTAATAACTTAGATGGTTGAATGCTTTGGTTTGATGATTATGACGTACTTTGCTATCTGAATGGATTAGAACTTGGTTCTAATATGATTCCGTATTTTGATGATTATGATTTCGCAGTTTTATGATTCTATTCCGCAAGCCGATATTGCTATGTGTGAACCATTTTATTGGACTAAGTCCATACACACATAGGGTTGGCCAGTTAATAGTCGGACTTTGAAAGTTCGGACTTAGCTCGCGTCGTGACGTCCCGCGCTCTATCACTCTACTCTGTTACAAAAAAATATATACACTGAATTTACGGGAAAAAATCGAGTGAAAAAGTGCGGGGCGTTACAATTTAGTCGATTGAATTCCTGATTCAGTCGACTGAATTGAAAAGTTGATGTTTATATGATGTTTTCTGAAACTTCAGTTTAACTGGAAGGATGTAAGGGATGATTTAAATCAAATGGATAATTATATTGATTATTGTTTATGATTGAATTCATTTAAGCTAAAGAGATTTTGCAAACGGGTGTGTGATTGGCTTTGACGTAATCGTTGCACGTCACATCACAAAACAGCAAGGATACTATACTGGGATTTGGTAGGATTCCTACCTTGTTGAGATGCATATGGATCTTATATGTTGGTAAATCAAATGGTATAAGTTTTATGAACTGAATTTCAATATGATTTGATATGAAATGGCATTTTTGCATACATGATCTCATGCATGGCATGGGAGGGAGTATATGGGACAGCAAGCCGAGCTATGAGCTGTCTGGACATGACTTGGGGCTTGAGACTAGCTTGTAAAAAGCTATGTGAACCATTGATATGTTGGCCTTGTCCAGGATTGCTAGATAGGGGTACGGCGTAATATGGGTCCAAAGGGCTCCGGGGTAACTAGTCCAAAAACCCTGTGCAGAGGAGGAATCCACGCTCCATCGGTAATTCCGATTAACACATGTGGGGAGGATAACAGTGACCTGGTGGTGCCGTCAGACGTAAATGGCCAAGGGAACACCTTGATATGGTTTCATTATATCAAGGAAAATGTTGTTATGATTTGTATGGTGTTGGATATGGAGATTGGGTGAGGGATCATTGGCATATGACACCCATGACATTGACACATACATTAGCATGATTTGGATATGTTTATCATGCGTTGTTTTTAGTACTATGATATGTTTACAGTTTTGATATGATGTATTTATTCTGATTTTTATATTGATCCTATGTGCATAACCCTACTTGGAATTCCTACTGGGCGCGTTGACTAACGCCCTACTTCTACCCTTTAGATGATGGAATAGGGAATGGAAAGGACAATGAACGTGAAAGAAGTCAAGCTTAGGAGCTTGGGCAGTCTTATGCTTACTTTACTTGATTAATTTTGGAAAAATGTATTTGAGATAATTAGCATTTTGGGATTGTAATAACTTAGCTTATTTTGCTATGGTTGGATGATTGTTTTGGATATTTAAGTTTTAGTTAAATTTATAGTACTTGCTTCCTTGTTTATTTATATCATGGATATGGATAGTATTCTATCCATATTTTAATTCTGCATTTAATTTATATAGCGTTTTAGTGGATTTCGTCCATGCACATGTATTGGTGGCCAGTTAAGGGTCGGGTTTTGGAAATTCGGACTTGACTCGTAGTCATGACACTCCCGCTCTCTCTCACTCTTTCGTTTAAAAAAAAAATATACTCTGATTTTTATCCAGTGAAAAAGGGAGGGGCGTTACAAGGTCTCTACCTGCGAACCACTCTCTTTTGTTGTTTTGATATTTTATTACATGGTTATACTTGTGATGTTGTTGTTGTGTTTGGAACTATGTATAGTTGATGTTGGAGACTATGTTGTGTATCTTGTAGACCTTATGAACGATGTTGTAGTTTGGGATGTAACCTTTATTATTATATGGTTGAGATATGGAATATAGAATAGAATGTTGGAATGAATGTACTTGTTGGACATGTGTTTATTGTTGAGGCCACGATTAGCCCACTTCCCCAAAGATGGTCTAAGGTTTTAGATGTGTGATCGCACGTGTGCTTCCTACGTGCAATATACGCTACTTATTATGATTTATGTAAAATAAAAAATAAAAAATTCCCCGTCACGTGTCAATTTTGGGTCGGGACGTGAGAAAAATAACAATTATAATCATCGAAGAAATGAATTAAGATTAAAAAGAAGAAAGAAAAATAAATTAATTAACTATCTAAATAAAAAATTTACTTACAAAGATGGAGAGAAAACCCAAAGAGGAGAAGAGGCCTTGCAATTTCGTCCAACCCAAAGAGAAGTTTGTAAAATTCGTCCAAGGGCTAGAGGATAGGAGTATTTATAGATTTTTCCAATTTTTCAAAGTACTAAAACACCCCTGCCTCCTTTCTCTAAATTCTCTCGATGGAGGGCAAAATTGTCAGTCTATTATTGGTAAGGAGGTGGCCAAAGGGATAAGGGATCCCACGTTCCATGGGAGAATTTTGCAAAGGTTATCCCTTTGCAATTTTCGTCCCATGCATATGGGTCCCATGGCCCATACGAATTTGCCATGATTTATTTCTATTTTTTTCTTAACCCACATGATTTGAATTTTCTTAATCCAATCCTCCTTCTATATTTGGACAATTTCCCTTCCAATACTTCTTACAATATTTGGAATATCATAATACAACAATTTAAGAAAAATAAACATGTAATAAAATTTTAAATTTCCAAATTTATCACACACAACACAAGTTCAAATTTGGGTTCTATATTTAGAATTTACTATTTTCAGTTTCCCATTAAATCTTCTAATTTACAATCAAATCATTCATTCCTATCACTTTCAATTTCCGCCGTTGTTTCAATTATGGGTGCTTCTTCATTTCCAACAATGGAAGATATGAAATTCTTATGAGTTTCATCATTCACTTGAGTTTCCTCATCTGAATCACTTTTTGATTTCGAGGTGTCCTCATATGTGGCATTCATAGCCTTTTGGGTTTTTCCGATGGACAAACATTTAAGTAATGTCCTCTCCCACCATAATTGAAGCATTCTTGTTCCTTGGCCTTTTTCTTATTTTAATCTTTTTTGAGGTTCATGTCTTTTAAGGAATTTTCACTTGATTCTCCCTTTTTAATTTTTCTCATCTTATTGAACCTTTGAAAGTTTTTTAGATATATTTTAGCAATCAAAGCCATTTCTTCACTAGGGTCTCCTTCTTCCAATTCCGGTTCCTTTTCTTTAACCATTGGAAGTTTAAATAAAGATTTTAAGGAAATAGGGTTCTCATTTGTTTTAGGTTGAAGGTTAAGTTCAAAGGTTTGCAATGATGCCACCAAAATCATCAATTTTCATTTGGGCAACATTTCGATATTCCTCAATTTGCCACCTTTTTAAAGTCAAACCTCCATGAGACCAGATAGAGTTGACAATGTTATTAACTCTAGAGTACAAATTCATGAAGGTTTCTTCTTCCTTCATTTTCAAGGCATCAAATTGAGCTTCCAATAATGGAGATTTGATCTCTTTACAACCGATGTGCTTTCATAGGTTCTCTTGAGAATTTCCCATGCCTCTTATACGGTGTCACACATCATTATCCTTTTGTGTTCAGTGGGTGAGAGTGCACAATTTAACACATTTAGTGCTCTACCATTAGCAATGCATGAGGCATTTTCTTCTTTAGTCCATTGAGAGAAAGATTTGAGTTCAACGGATGTGGAAGTAGTTGCCGTCACCGTTTTCTCAACCACGGGATGTGTCCAACCGGTACACACAGAATCCCATATGGATGCATCGATGGAGATAAATAAACTTTTCATTTTAGCTTTCCAGGAAGCATAGTTCGATCCATCGAAATAAGGTGGTTTAGAAATCACAAATTTATCTCCCATGGTTCTAGCACTTCGATCACTCAGACTGGTTAAGTCACAAAAAATGAGCACGAGGCTCTGGTACCAATTGAAAGTTCCTTTGAGTGCCTAGAACTGGATTATCCCTAGAGGGGAGTGAATAAGGTAATCACGAATTATGAGTCCTTTTTAAATTTTGTTGATTAATAGAATGCGAAATTAAAAACAATTAATCAAGTGTGTGAATTCAAAGTGTAATACCCTGACCCAGATTAGGTGAATTTAGTTTAATAAATCTTGCTTAGACCGGTTAATCTCGAAGATTACGGTTAGGGCTTTGTGAAAATCCCATGTGTGGCCCAATCTGAGCTCAAAAGCTCAGTGATCCAACTCGTCCAGTTGGAGGGGCAAAAATGGTAATTTACCGGTTATGGTTATTATTTTATTTATTGTATTATTATGTGACTATTATTGGATGATATTATTCTCCTTAGTCAAGGATTTCTATTTCTGATTTTAAAATAATTTCATTTTCAGAAAATAGTATTTAAAATCGTCCGTCAAAACCCCGAAATGGAGAAATAAATAGTTTTAAATGGTTTTGGAAATGGGATAATTTCTAAAACAAGTATAATAGGTTAGACTATTTTAGTATGGTCTAGTTTATTCTTTCAAACCCCGAAAATGAGTTAACACAAGTTAAAACACGTAAATAGTGTTAAATTGTGATTTTTGTATAAAACTATGGTTTTGGTAGGTTTTAAATCTCCAATTTTTTATGGTAATTAGAGTTTTTAAAACCCAACTTATCTATCAGGTTGGATTAAAATTCATGAGCCTTTAAAACCATGTTTTTAGTTAAAAACCAAGTTTTTTTTATCAAAAGAGGCCCTTTTTACAAAATCAAGATTTGTGGAGGACTTATTTGCAACCAACAGTAACAGTCTGCCGGTTACTGTTTCGAACGTCCTCACCGCTGCATGCAGCTCCCACCGGTCGTTGCCCATTGCCCACATTTTCTATAAAACACCTGTGAGATCAGCTGGGCTCACTCCCACATTTCTCATCTTCTTTCTCAGTCTCCCAGCTGCTCTCCCTAGTCTCTTTGTTTTTCCCAGTTTTTATCAACCGTAGCTTGGAAGGAAAGATTTTCAAAAGTTAGAATTTTCAACCCAAAAACTCCAGTGAAGGTAACCACTGTGTTCCTTTTCAAATTTTAAGTAGTTTAGAATCAAGAAAAAACTGATTTTGGCCAAGATTTGAGTAAGAAAAACTGAAATGAAAATCTAAGAAAAATGTGATTTTTCTTGTAACAGTATGTCTTCAGTGTTAAAATCTAATGGCCTACTGAGCTTTAAAGCTTCAAACTACTCCCTATGGAAAAAGGACTCACTAAGGAGTCCATCTGACCTATTGGATGTGAAAACCAAATCCAGGAAATCCACTGTTTCTGGATTCGTATTTCATGTGTCTCTGCCTGTTACTATTTACTGTTACAGACAGAGGTGGAAGACGACTCTCAGACGGTCCGAGAGTTGATCTTCGAATGGTCCGAGGATAACACCCTTCGGACAATCTGAGTGCAACCCTTCAGACGTTCCGAGCTTCAGCCCGAAGTCCTTCAGCGTCCGAGGCTAGTCCTGTTCTGCTGGATGTTCCGAGCCCTGTTCAGGAAAGATCGAACCCTTGTTGGACGATCCGAGCTTCACTCGGCATGATCCGAGACACACAGACCCACCGAGACCAGTTTTCCTATTTTTTCGGTTCGGAAAGACCTTCGGATGATCCCAGACCTTGATCTTCAGAAGATCCGAAGCCAGACCCAAGGTCCGAAATCAGTGACTAGTTTAGGCAGTGGTTCGGATGATCCGAAGCCACAGTTCCTGGTTCAGAGGTTTGTTCCAAGGGACCCAGTTTTTGAATGTAAACTCTTCATTGTTTGATGATGCATGTGATGTTATACCCTTTAATAAATTAAAAGTGGTACTAACTCTCTTCTCTTATTACTATAGTGTATATACTATTGTATCACTTCCACGCTGACTCTATTGATCGGGCGCTAAGTGACTTCACTTCCAGGCTGATGCTATATTTGTTGGGCACTAAGTGACCTCGAGGCCTTGCTCAACATGTCAAATCTGGCCCTATCCAGAAAACAACCAAGAAGTGACCTGAGTATCTAGACCTAACTCAATAAGTCAATCTGGTCATGCCCAAAAGACAATATGAGTTTTGGACTGAGCACCCTATTATTATATATTGTGGATTATTGTAACTTAAAATGGTTAGAAACCAAGTAGGAGACTCAATTACATTTACCTTGGAGATTTTTGGGAAAACAAGTATGATTTCGAAATACTACTTGTATGTATACATATGAATGCTATGTATGTTGACTTATAATTGATTGTGCACTTGTTTGCTTATTGAACAGAGACTGCGAAACCACACATTTACGGTGAGGGAACTTAACTTTGCAGTAGGTGTAAACAGGTTTTTAATGAAATGGATCTTGAGCAATGAATGGTTTCAGATTTGATGAACCCACCCATATGCCTAGACATGATGAACTGTTGTAAGAAGTGCTAATGATAATTGTGAATGCTATGATGTTGATCATATGAGATATGTAATATTGCTTCCACGTGCCCTTGACTATTGAACCAATATCGGCCATGTGTGTGAGATGGTTTATGTCTACTGGACCATGGGTGTCAGGCAGTTGCTGACTTGAGGAGTGTCAGTATCGGCTATGTGAGGGTCGGAGATGTACTTGCAAGGATGTATTTTGACCGTGTTGGGACTTAATACTATGGTCTCAGCGTAATATGTAGGCGTTACGTTGGATGACAGCAGTAATGGAAAAGATTATGAGAATGGAAATGAATGGTGAGATTATACTTGAATTTATTATCAAGCATGAGATATTATATTGCAACTGTTAATTATTTGTTAAACTAATGTTTATTTAAACTGTACTGTTATATTTCCTTCAGTGGGCTAGTTAGCTCACCCCACACACCTTTCAGGAGATGAATCCGAGGAGGAGAACCCTCTGTTTGAAGCTTTGGGTGGATAAGCTGCGACGTTGTTTTGGGATTCCCACTGAGGGGAATTCCTTATCTTTGTTTTCTGGTTCTTGGAACCATTTACTTATGTAGAGTATCGAGTGTGGTACTTAGTTTACTTAAGTGTGATGTATTAAAGCTACCATGTATCCGTAGTTACTCTGATGATTGTAATAATAATTCAGTGCTAGAATTATGTGTTCATGTTATGTGTTAATGATTGTGTTTATGTTGGGTAGACTTATGGTATATGTTTGAGTCCACATGTTGAGATCATATATGACCTTTGGGCCTAACTGTTGATCCGGCCCAGTTAGAACTCTTGAGTGTAGAGTTAGTTTAATCTTTAAAAAAAAAAAAATTAATCGCGTTCTGGGGCGTGACACAAAGTGTACAAGGTAAATAATCAGACACACAAGAGACAATGCACACGATTTATAGTGGTTCGGTTAGCCAACCTACATCCACTGTAGAGACTCGCTCAACCTTGAGCTATCTCCAATTCACTAAGTGTTAGACTTACACCAACACAAAAGAATAAAACTTCCACCTATCCAATTGATTGAGACTTTCACCAAATTCCTATCCTATTGTTTTTATAGTGGTTCAAGAGAAAACTATCTCTTTAATCCACTTCACATTCAATAAATGATTTTCAAAGTAAAAATAAAAAACTACGAAGCATTTTCCTTTGAAGATCTTTTGCAACTGAAGATGTGCTTTGTTAATCACTCTCAATGTGAGCTCGCACAATCCCAACGAACCATCGTGTAGAGCAATCACAATCCTTGGGAGACTCTCTAGAAGATTGGGTACTCAATCTCTATCCTAGAGGGGGCTTAATCCATCTCTCTCAATCTCAAACACTATGTGTTGAGCACTAAAATATTACATTTTTACCCCTAATATTTAGGTCAGTTAGCCTTGATTTTGTGTATATAAGATACATTTAGTGGTTGATTTTAGTTTTGTAGGAAAATTCAGGGAAAAATAGGAAATCATCATAAAACAATGGATAATTGCCAGAAAAGAGCTTAAAATGGAAGATTTGAAATTTTATATTTAATTCAGGCCACTTTTAGGGTCTTAAATGTAAATTGATTAATCTAGATTCATTTATGAGAGTTTGGATTAATTCAATAATTTAGATTTTAAGTGGTTGATTAATTATTTAATTCAAATTCAAGAGATTTGCAATTAAAGAGGCCAAGAGTTTGAAATCAAGATTCATGGGCCAAAGATCCACTGAAGTTGGGCTAAGCTTTGCTCCAAATACCAGACACTGGGCCAGGCCAAGCATTCCATGCGCATTCTCCAATGCAGACCAGGCCTCCAATCCAAGTCCAAGTCCAAGATCCAATGCTCCAGGTTCATAATCTAATTTTGCAAACCCAATCCACCTAAGCCCAAATCGACATAACCCAATAATCCAATATCCATGGTCGAATTCCCTAAGTCCACATACCCTAGCCTATCTCATTTAGAATTCATAATAGCACTTCATTCCATCATGCATTAATATCCATCAACCATTTAATCATTCATCAATCTCCATCATCCATTTCATGCATTTCATCCAAGACATCCATTTGCATTCATTTAATTAGGTAAACCTTAGAGCCTCCCATTTAATCCAATCCATTCATTCATCATGATTAGATCTAGGCCATCCAATCCATCCATCATATAGATTAACCTTAGGATTATAATCATCCATGTATTACATATTCATCCATCCATTTAGATAATGCATTCATCATCAAAGCCATTAGATATAGGTTATTCAATCATAGCCCTCCATTTGATTCATCCATTTAATAAAACCTTAGGATTAGTTCAACTTGCCACCCAAGCTAATCCAATTCCACTCCACACGGTGGCCACAATTTTTGGAAGCCTCCATGCGCATACACAATGGAAAACCCCTAAACTTTCTCTCCACTCCTTCCACATCACCCAATCCCATCCTCTACATCCTCACACACGATTTTTGTCTATTTTTTTCTCCATCCATTTGAATTTCACTTCCATATATTTCCACATCATCTCATCATCTCATCCATTAATCCATTTTAACTTTTAATCCCAACCATTCATGCATTACACACCCCAAAAACCAAAATCCAGTAACCCAATTAACCATGCCCAATTTCCAATCCAAATCCCTATTTTTTATCGAATTCCTTTTCTCTTTCACCAAGTTACCTTGCATCCCTAGCCACCACAAGCCAAATTCGTGTATAGCACTAGTAGGCCCTAGGTTTCCAACTTTTAATCCAAACCACCCATATTCCATTAGATTTAATCCCATCCTTTCATCCATCAACTTAAACCCATATTTAATCTTAACCGTCCACCCATTTCTTGAGCCTATAAATACCCCATTCAACCATAGCCAAAATTGAATTTGACCTGGAGCTCAAGAGGACTTAAGATTGGAGAACAAACCCTGAAGAACAAAAGACACAGTGCTTCATGAGAATTTTACAAGCGAGCAATCATTGTAATTTCAAATTTTAATTGTCTTTTAATTGTTTTTCCATATCTTGTATTTAATTCTTCCATTAAATAAATAAGAGATGTCCATTTTAGAATCTTGAAAAGTCCGATTATTCAAATTTCTTTTTATACTCCCTTTTAATTTTAATGTTGTATTCTTTGACTTAGGTTATAAGTGTTAAATCTAAGAACTAGACTTTAATTAAATTAAAGATTATGAATTTTAATTAAATTGTATGAATGGAATTTGAATTCTATACGTTGAATTTCAGATCTACATTTCTTATTTATTTATTTTGAACGATGAGAGAATAATTCCATAACCACCTTTAAATTATGCATTTTTATATTTTGTCATTTATTTTATCTATACATTTATTTTCTGTCTTTAGTTATGTTAGATCTTTTATTTGTATGTTGTGTTTTAATTATTTAAATTCTTTGATTTGTTTGCCATGTATTTTAGTACTCTTGTATTTTATTTCATGTATTCAAACCACTCCTTCAAGATGTATTAACTAGTTTGATATTTAATTTAATTAAATTTTAATTTTGCTTTCTTGAACTTAGGTGTGAGATTAACTATAAATTTTACAGTAATCCATTAAATTAATCAGATTTAATTAATGTTCTAACTTTTGGATTTGAATCTTAAATTAGAGATTTTATTAACTTAGAGTTAAATTTATGAAAATAGGATTGATTTTTATGATTTGATTTATTTTAAATCTCTATTTTCTAGAAAACATAATAATTCAAGCACTAGATTCCAAACATATATACTTTGGTGCATATATTTTGCTTGTTCTCTGTGGGATCGACCTCGTACTCATAATGTTGTACTATAATTGGTTCGTGGGCTTGCGAGATTATAAATGTAAAATTTGCAAATCAATATATGGAATGGATAATTGAATGATTTGCTTGTGAAAAGCCAAGAGAGAAAGAGCCTAGAGGTTTTGCCTTTGATTCTTGGGAGTTATGGTAAAAGATTATCCTCAGTAAATGCTCTCTATTGCGGTTGTTTAGAACTCTTAAAATAGTGTTGTATTTATAGACGACATAAGAAATTTCGTTAGGTCGAGACACACGATTGATTGTGTATAGGCGATCGATCGTTCATGTTTGAAATCTTGTGCATCAACCCGACTGTTGAGCATTAAATGCAGAGTAACGGTAACAAAATGATAACCTAACGATTAATCGTGCCACACGATTGATCGTTCGAATTTCTGGCAACAGATCGTGGGTTGGTGAAAGCATCGGCCTGAGACTGACTGTATTTTTTCTATGTCAAGTCCCATCCAAGCCTTGGGCGATAGGTTGTATGCTCGATGTGTTATTGCCCTGTCTTGGCAATTGGTCGTGCGACCGACTGATTATGCTATATCACACGAAGGGTCGCTGCTAGATGAAAGCATCGTCTTGAGCCTGACTGTATTTTTCAGTGGGTATCTGACCCAGGCTCCAGGCGATTGATCGTGAGGGGATTGGTTGGCCCTGTAGTGAGATGAGGCATCATCTGCACAATCAGATATCTGAGTCTTAACTGTGAATGATAGTCCAAATTTTTCTAAGCCCAGAGAGATCGATCGTATGCACGATAGGATCGGCCTTGTCCCAACAACACATCATGAACACGAATGTATCGTCTTGAGACCTAATGTATTTGACAGTCCATTTCATCCAGAACCCTTGACCTTCTAGACTATTGGTCGTATGGCCATGATTGTTCTTCTTGTCATATAGCGATAAGTCGCCGACACGATGTGTCGTCCATGACAACATATTTCATATTTCCAAGTTGGGTTCCACTTGGTGTCAAACACATTTTAGGCTTGCTTAGTTATCCAAATATGATGTCTAAGCCTAGGGATGGTCCACCTAAGGTTTGGGTTCCACCTAGTGGTCATCTATGGCCAATTACCTTCTGTGATTGCCATACACATGTTGATCCTTTAAGTCTTTCATGCTTCCATCAACACTTGACTCTTGAGTCTTTAGCTTCTTCTCTTCAAGGCATTGCTTCACCTAAATAACGAATTTGACAAATAGGCGACTCGGCAAACCGGGTACTAACAAATTCAAATCACATGGCTCTGAAATTTTTACAGCAAGTAGATCTCTCTGTCTAGTTTCTAAATATATAAATTTTATTTCGAACAAAGTTCGGCAGCCCTAGATATGAATTTTCTCACGGCGGTGCGCAGAAAACCATAGGTTTAGTCTGAGATTCGAATTCTCCAACTTTCCACCAAATCATGGTTTCTTTAATCCAAACTTAGAGATGATTAGTTGGTCCTTCTAAAATTATTCTACAGACCGAAATTTAATTACCATTATCGACATGGTGATCTAAGTCCATGGTTAAGATTGCAAAGAAGGAGGAGACACTATGTTCGACCACCAACCTGAAGGAAGAAGAAGGAAAAGTAGTTATTTGATGTTATTTGCAATTCTCGTCCAAAGCCGAGAGGAAGGAAGGAGGAGACACTATGTTCGACCAAGCCTTGAGAAGGAAGGAGGAGTTTTCGCCCAAGAGAAGAGAAGAGAGAATTTGTTGGTGTGTGTAGAGAAAATATGCCCAACACCTAGATATAACTAGGAAAGGTCGGCCAAGAGAGATAATCTCTCCCCTAAATAGCACTTTCCCTTCGTAAAATCAAGGGATTTCGGCACAATCTCAGTATTTTTACCATATCGTTTTACTCCAATATCAGATCGACCTAATTATTTTCTCGTTGGAAGTAGACATCAACTATGTATTTCATGAAAATTTCGCATTTCCAACTTTTTCAAGGTCAAGATTGGATTACAAGTCGGAGAACTTTTGGAAAATGGGATTTTCTCTCTGACCAAGTGGGGTCCACAAATCTCACAAGTCTGGAAATTGTATTAGAGAAAATGTATGGAGGGATTCTTCTCTTGGTACCAACGATTTGGAGGGAGAAAATCAACGAGAGAGGAACTGTAAGGGGTTCTCTTTCCCTAATTAAAATTGGTTTTCTAATTATGAGAGACTTGGGCCAAAATTTTCGAAAATTGATAAGGATTCCTCCTAACTTCCAATATGTACAAGGATAAGAGAGAGGCATTCGACTATGGCATCTAGAATTTGGACTTTCTTGATTTATTATTTCACATAATTCTCCCAAGGCATGGGCAAATTGGTCCTTTCAAAATTAAAATTTTATTTGACACAAGTACTCTTTAAATTGAATTTATTAGCCATTTATTTTAATTGAGTATTTTAAATTCTAAAAATTTGGATCATTGGTATTTCATTTTCTCAACAATTAATTGTTCATTTTCAGGAGGAAATTAACTTGTGTGACTACTTGAGGAGGTGGTGTGTGCACTGAGGAGCTATCTCAATTAAATTCTAAGTCTCTCTGTGTTTTTCCAAAGAGATTTTTCGTAAAAATAAATAACACACAAGCACAAACGTCATTTATTTTCTAGACTAGTTCTACCCATTTATATTGACTCTATAATCTGGACAGGGTCATTACATGAGTAAAGTTGTTGTAGAACAACAACGGCAGCAATGAACAGTGAAAGAGAAATGGACAGCCCAGAGAAGATGGGCCAGACAAGGTGATCTGGAGTAGATTGGAGAAGAGACATCGACACCAAAGAGGTTCCTGAGTCAGGCTTCTGAATAGATAGCAAGAAATCGTCATCGTCCTCAAAGAGCAACAAAGGGAAGTAGTGTCACGCCCCGACCCAGCGGACAAGTGAGAAAAAAAGGAGATTTCTTTTTTGTAAACTTTGGAGCATGCACAACTCATAGTCCATACACGTGGCACCCAAACATGTCACGGGATTCCTACGAATCCTAGGATTTATTATACCTGAATATGAATACTACTTCCCTCCTCAAGGACAATAATCTAACAGGGATCCAATCATCGATGAAATCAATGCCCTCCGTGGGAATATTCATCCATGGTAATAATATCTATCCATGGACACAATACCCTCTAAGGGAATAACCATCCTTGGGAAATACTTTCCATGGGAATAACCATCCATGGGAACAATATATGTCCATGAAACCAACACGTCCACAATCCACATCATAATTACGTAAGGGACGTACTTATGCCACGCCTCAATATCAGTAACATGTGAAAGACGTGTCTGTACCACGTCTTAATATAAATATCACGTGAGGGACGTACCCGTACTATGTCTCAATATCAAGTGACCCAGTCACATATACATCTTAGTGCCACAGTCCCGGTATGTTCAGATCGAGGCTTCGGCAGGCACTCTAGGCCTTACTCATGGAATCTATATACTGTAACGCCCGCCCATTTTCACTATATTTCAGAGTCTATTTTTTTTTTTTTGAATTAAATCAAAGTGAAAACGGCGCGGACGTCATGACGTGAGTTAAGTCCGGACTCATAAAGCCCGGCCCTTAACTGGCCAATCCTACGCGTGCGCGGAACGAAGTCCACGAGTACGGTTCACGCGTAGGAAGTAAGCTCGCGGAACATAATTTCTTGCGGAACATTATACTAGATACTATCCTACCGGTTTTTAGATAGAAGGGAAAAATACAACATCAAATTACCAAAATACCCCCATGTTCATGATTATATCTCAAAATGTTAACATACAGAGTTTAATCGAGACCATAGTAATGAATCCCAAAATTATCACAATTCAACAAACTATGTTACTTGAGTTACAACGTTTCCACAATAAAACTTGATAAACAAAATAGCCGCTTCTCCACGCCCCTAAGCATGACTCCCGTCACGTCCACCGTTTCCTCCGTCTCCTGTATCACCAGCTAGGGTGGAAGTAGGGCGTTAGTCAACGCTCCCAGTAGGACTCCGAGTAGGGCTAGCACATGGATTAGTAATAATACACATACCGATAAAATAACATATAACAAAATAAGCATGTGATGAATGCTATGCCATGGGTGCTTATGACATGTGTCCCACCCATCATCTACATCATCATGAATTATCTTATCCCCCCTGACGGCAAATCCTCGTCAAGGTGTCCCCATGCTTGCTTCTCGGTCGCCCCGACGGAGCATGGACTCCGGTGATACCATATCAATGTCCCCATGTTTGTTCTCGGTCGCCCCGACGGAGCATGGACTCCGGTTATACCATATCAATATCCCCATGCTTGTTCTCGGTCGCCCCGATGGAGCATGGACTCCGGTTATACCATATCAATATCCCCATGCCTGTTCTCGGTCACCCCGACGGAGCATGGACTCCGGTTATACCATATCAATATCCCCATGCATGTTCTCGGTCGCCCTGACGGAGCATGGACTCTGGTTCTTTTATTTTTCCGCCCATGCCAT
Organism: Chimonanthus salicifolius; assembly: GCA_013350335.1. Taxonomy (NCBI): domain Eukaryota; kingdom Viridiplantae; phylum Streptophyta; class Magnoliopsida; order Laurales; family Calycanthaceae; genus Chimonanthus; species Chimonanthus salicifolius. Next base: position 24,629,044 of record CM023538.1, read on the forward strand.
GCATTAGATGTAAGTGCATTATGCTATGTAATATATATATACATTTCATATCCATAGTATAAAATCCATAGGATAGGAATATAATCCATAGCATATAAAAATACCGTCCATAGCATTTAGAATATAATCCATACCATATAAAATCCATGTAATAATAAATCATATAATTTCCAAAATCAAATACGGAAAGTATCACATACACATAATCCACGGCTTACAAAAAGGTAGGAATCCTACCAAATACTGATAACGTCTTTTTTTCGTTCTCGTCCGATACTTCCAGTCGCCGTTCGCGTACCGTTGCGATGTACCAATACCTTATTATACATTTCCCAAGTTAGTTTATATCTTATCCACGATTAAGTCTCTAACTGATCATAAGCCTATGTTCATTAGTGATCTTTAACCACATTATAAGATTACTATCATCAGCCCTTATCTTGGCCTCTTTTTCCATTGATTTCAACACGTATATAATTCAATCCATAACTGATCTATGCACTTGGATCCATCAATGACTTACTAACCATGTCATAGGATCCTTAAAATCAATCCCTTTAATTTAATATCATCTCCATTTATCTAATCGGATTAGTAGTGTCTTAGAAAATATTCAAAAATTGTACATTGCAATTCAGTCGACTGAACTATGAGTTCAGTCGGCTGATTTTGAATCAGATTGTCTGTTTGTCTCGCCAGTTCAGTTTCAGTCGACTGAAATATACATTCAGTCGGCTGAAACATGGTTCATACCCTTTCAGTCGACTGAATCACAGATTCAGTCGGCTGATTTTGAATCAGATCGTCTGTTTGTCTTGCCAGTTTATTTTCAGTCGACTGAAATACACATTCAGTTGGCTGAACTATCAACCATCCGTTTACGTGTTTAATAAGCAATCCTTCAGTCGACTGAATCATATATTCATTCGGCTGAAACTTCCAGAACCCTTTTCTCGTCCGAGACGTTTGTGTTCAATCAACTAAATCATAAGATTCAGTCGGCTGAAACTCCCAGAAACTCCTTCTGTTTTCAGCCACCATTAGTTCAGTCGACTGAAACTCTAGTTCAGTAGGCTGAAACTCCCAGAAGCTCGTTTCTGATTCGTCCATTGTCGGTTCAGTCGACTGAATCCCTGATTCAGTCGGCTGAAACTCTCAGAACTTCGTTTCTGGTTCGTTCATTATCTGTTCAGTCGACTGAATCTCTACTGTTTCGTTAGTCCTTTCCATTGCATGTTTTGCACTCCTTTCCTTCGCGATTTCTCTTAAAAGATTCCATTTTTAACCATTACGAAACTTAGTATCTTGTTTAGAGATACTTACAATCCGTGGCTCTCCCGGTTGCTTCTTGTTCCTTCGCCTTTCTCCTTCTTCTTTCTCCTTGATACTCGGCCAATGGTGAGCTTGATCAGCGTAAGGTCACTAAGGTTTGGATTCGGCTAATGGTAGGGTCAGATTTTGAGGGAGAGAGAGAGAGAAAGAGGAGATGAAGACAATATCTCAAGCTTGGGTCTTGGGTGATCGGCCAACCCTTAGTTTCTTCTTCCCTTTCTTCTAAGGTTTCTTCTCCTTCTTTCTTCCTTGTATTGGGTCGATGGTGAGAGGGAGGAGGAGAGAAAGAGAATGAGATGAGTGCAATGGGATGGAAGACCCCTCTTTCCCTTGGTTTGCTTGGTTTACACTCCTCCATGATGCTCCCACCAACCAAGCATGGAGGGGTATGGCCTTGCATGCCCCCATTTTAGGGCCTTTGTCCCCTTTAGTGGAGGTGGTTGGAATGGGTTTTGAACCACCACCCATTCCAACGAGTTGGGTGAGTCAAGTAAGATGGAAACCATCTTGACTCACCCTCCTTTCTTATGTGACTCACTCCATTATTTAATTTAGCCCCTTTAATTTTTATAATTTAATTCTTATTTAATTCCCTTCAAATCTTTCATGTATCCACCATGGTTGACCAAGTCAACATGGTGGCCGGCCCCACCAAATCTTAGTCAACTCGCCACCTCACTTAATGAGGTGGGGTGGACCCCACTTGATTATGTCATCTTGATTATTTCCTTATTAACTTAGGTGATCAATTCAAATTAATTGGTCACCATTGGGCCCATGGCCCAATTAAATTATTTTCTACTATTTACTTTAGAGCTTGGATCAATTATGATCCATTGGATCCCACATGGTTATCGGGCCCACTTTGACCATTATTGACCCTTCAAATGAATCCTATCAAGTCCATGGTCCATTGGACCATACTTGGGCCTTTGTCCATATTTTGATCCATTTAGTATCCATGACATCAAAATTCCCATTTTTCCATTATTAAAACAAATAAATGCCATATATATATTGATTTAAAAATTCGGGCTATTACATATACTGGCCTCATCATTTCGGAACTCCCAAGGCCTTACAATCACTCTGTGCCGCCTTCATGGGGTCCAAGGTCACTAGGGGTCTACATTGGGGAAGGTACACCCTACCAATCCCTCTCTACCTTTGCGCATACTCAAAACACTAGTGCACCCTACCATGCTTCTACTCATAAATGCAAACCCACTTAAATCCTATGTTAGCATATCACAAGTCTACCATGTACTAGTCATTGCATTATAATGAGTATCTTAGAAACAAGTATGGTATACACACATTTACTCATCCTCTTTACTATATAGAGATGATACATAGTAAAGTCTCTTGGTCGAGCTGAGGCACCATGCTGTTAGTTGCCTACGTATCACATTGTGGATCAGATAAGTCATAGTTCATTTATTTCTCAAATTCGGGTTGACATCAGGGAGTGGTCCTACTTTCGCCTTAGGGGAATTCAAACAAGACTTGTCTAGGCATTTACAATGCATTCCATGCATTCTCAATCATGCTAGCACATCCCCATTGTAGCACAATTTAGCCCCTGGGGTCATAGGATACTTGACCTCAACTCACCCATTTCATTTAGTCCAATCCTTCATCAATTTCCACTTCTAGTTATGGGAATTCATGGTTAGGTCTATCCACCACACCCATCTGCAAGGATAAGTACTCAATAGTGATATACATATCATCAACATCCAAGTATACATTAAACAATATTCATCATGCTATCAAATGAGTCACCCATCTAAGAATTAACTCACAATCATGAGAATTCAATTGATGCATACATTGCTCATAACAATACATAAGTATAGGAATTTATCAAGGCCCTACATTCCACATCTTAGGCAAGCTTGATTTATCATACATTCTACCATACTTCAAACACATAACAAACATATGAATTCTCAGTTATAGCAAACATTTAACCATAGCGAACTTGTAAAACTCATACACATGTATTCTATACATTATATACACATCATCATCACATAAGCATATGGGGGCCAAACCATAATCTACTTAACCATACATTGGAATGAGCACAAAGATCTATTCATTTAGCCATTTCATTAAACACCTTGTGAGCATGGAATTTCACATATATTCCCAATACTCCAAGTGTGTGGCATTCCCCACTTTAGAATTCCAATAGGTCTCCGGGTTCAACTCGAGTTCACCGAGTCCGAAAGTTGGGGGAATTAGGTACTAATCACAAAAAACCCTTTAATTAGGCATTTCAAAGTTCAATTAGCTAAAATCCTCAATTTTTACCCAATTCTAATCACTTGCAATCCATATCTTTGGATCAATTCCGATTTAAATGAAGCCACAGCCTCAATTTCGACCCTCTATATGTCCAATTACATTATTACCTCCATTTCCCCAATTTTATCCTCCTATTAGGGTTCCAAACACAAATCCCACTCAACCATGTCCCATGCAAATCTCCATTTTCGAAATCCCTACTTCTCTCCATGAAAATTTCCCCATTCTAGGCCCAAAAAGCCATCCCCATCTTCATATCATACATATCCCACCTAAAGCCCATCAAATAAAGGGAAATGGGAGGTGTAGGGATGAAGGGATTACCTTGGAGAGGAGAAAATCCATGTTGGGTGGAGTTGGAGATGATGCCTTCATGTATCTCTCTCACATGCAATGGGAGTTTTGAAGAGAAAGAGAGGGAAAAGGGCTAAGGTATGGCTAGAATAGGGTTTTCCACGAGCTTGGAGAGGAAGGGACGGGGATCCATCTGATTTACGCAACAAATAGGGTATAAATACCCCAAACTTAAGTTTCATTGTCGGTCGGACCAATGCACGCGTCGGTCGAAGCGACAACGCTCTAAAAACCTCCCAACTTAACCAGCATCGGTCGAACCAATGCTCAACATCTGTCAAACTGACAAAAATCAGCTTTTGAGTGAACGTACCGACAAAAGCGTCGGTCGATCCCACAAGTCCTCCATATTGTTGGTCGATCCGACGATTGTGTTGATCGAACTGACACACCTCTCAAATTAAATTTCCACTTATTGTCCAGCCCAACTCGGACATGGGTGATCTCTAGGGGACACGTGTACACAGGTGGAACCTCCATGGGACCCTCAAACCTCCCTCACACGTATGAATCCCTTTATTACATCATAATTCCAGAAACTTAAGGGTTAGGCCATTACAAGTAGAGGCAACAATGCATGTAGGTAATGGTCCTGACAAAGGAGGAAGAAAGGAGACCAACGGTGCAAACACGACAAGGTAGCAAGTGTGGTTGTTTTTGCCTGCTGCAAGGGAGAAGAGAGCCAAGATGAAAAACTGGAAAGTGCTCGATGCAGTCAAAGAGGTCAGGAGGAAGCACTGAAGTGAAGAAGGATGTTCTACAAAGATGTAGAAGACGTTGCAATGAGCACTAGGTGGACAAGAAGGTAAAGATAAAACAGGAAGAGTATCAAGATTGAGGATGTTCTCTTGCTTGTAGGTCCTTGAGCAGAGCAAGCAAACCAACAACGAGGGGAATAACCGTCAAGCACAGAGGCATGCGTTGGAGAGGAAGACGTCAGACGTGGGTCCCAAAGAAGAAGCAGTTGCAGAGAACTCGGCACGGGATATGGGAACGAAATCTGAAGGTCAGTTCAAGGAGAGAATCGGGTTCTCTCGAGCTGGGAAGATATGTCATTAAAGAAGAAATAATAGATCTGGCCACGTATCGGATAACTGCCTGAGAAAAGCAAGAGATCGAGCCGACGTTGGAGACTAGTTGTGCAAAGATCACGTCTGAGACAAATAGAGAGGCTGTGAGCATGCACGTAGAGAAGGGAACAGATCGCCTGATAAGAAGGATGCAAGATCTGAATGTTAATGAGAACAACAACAGTGTCGTCGGTAAACCAAGCAGAATGTTGTGAAATATTAAATAGTTACAAGCGCATGAACCATTTATAGTATATATTTATGAGTATGAGTTCAAACCCACATGAAATTAACAAAATTTATGCAAAATACATACCATCGAAATTATAAAATCTTAGAATAAAGCTTAATAATAGAAAAATTATTTCTAAACTTAGAAATAAATCCAAACTTAGTGATGAACACTATAAACTTACCATTTTACCCTTTAATTTTGGATTAGTTAGCCTTTGATTTGTGTATATTAGATATGTATATTGTTATTTATGAGTTTGCAGTTTATTTGAGAGAATACAAGGAAATGAGCTGAAATTGATGAAAAGTGCAGCATGTGGGCCCTAATTGTTATTTTTGAAAAATATGTGATTTTCCGCTAATTTGGAAATTATTGTAAAAATATCATAATTCAAATCCGACTATGAGAGTTTGGATTATGGTCATTGTCAAAGTGGTCAATTCACAACACTAGCACTAGTGGGCCCACTGATCCAGCCCAATGTCCATCCTGAAGTTCAAAGCCTTGCGAGTCAGAGTCCATGAGCTAAAGTCCACCAGTGTCCAGGTTATAATCAAGCCCAATGTCTGTGATCCAAGAAAGAAGCACGACAAATTCAAATTGCAAGTGGGGCCCACTGAAGTTGAAAATGTCATCTCCAGATTCGTGCAAGCCAAGCAACATTCGTATGATGCATTGCAAAAATCGACCAAGGAGATATGGAAGAGATAAGGATGGGATTTTTGGAGAAAAATTAATAATAATTTTGGAGAAAATAATGCAATGAATGTGGCCTCAATGATGACTAAATTTCAATGGAGAGAGATCAAGATGGATTTGATTTGCTTGAGAGGAGAGTCTTGTGGAGAAAAACTCTCAAAACTCCATGTGCAAGGATCATATGGTGCTAAATGGGGTGTGCGTTATGCACATATTACACAAGGAACAATTGTATAAGGCTAGAATAAAGGAGAAAAAGTTGGGATTTGGATATTAGATGAGTCAGCAAAAGATAAATTCAAAATCCTAAATAGATTTTCCATCTCATATTCGCATGTCACATATGATTGCAATGGATTTTGCAACCTTAAATTCGTGTGAAGCCAATAACTCCCACATTGCTTGCTTCAATTTATTCCTCCACCTCTCTACACTATAATTATGGGTCCCAGGGTGCAAAGAAAAATTGAACTGGTCAACAACAAGAGGAGATCACTGGAATTGGAACACAGAGAAGACAGGAAGAAAGCCTCAATTTCGAATTTTACAAAGTAACGTTTTTATTTTGTAATTTTAATTTTATTTTTTGTCATTGATGTAATTTTTCCAAAGAGTTGTAATTTCTATTTGATAAAATTGAGATATACTTCTAGATAAGAGGAAAGTCCAATTTTCGAATTTGAATAATGATTGTTTGATTTAATTTTACATCTATGTTCTTTAATTAATTTTTATGGACATATGAAATATTTAATTCTTGTAATTAACTTTATTCTAGAACAAAGGTTCCTAGGAACATCTGAAATATTTTAAATCTTAGGATTATATGATGGATCACAGTTTTAAGGTTCATTTAATTAATTTGAGGAATATGTAATTTAATTTTGATGAAAGGCATGAATTAAGATTTGAATTTTTACGTGAAATCCATGGTCTAGATCTCATTTTTATTAGATTTATTATGTATGATGTTCGATTGCAATGAATGACCAAGTCCAGATGTAAATTTTGTAAATAATTAGTGTAGTTGTTTATAATATTATTCTTGTTCATGAATTCAAACTTATTCAATTGTGAAAGTAGGTTTGAAATGAATTAATTGTATCGTAATTTTTTGTGTTCAAATTTAGATTAAGATTTTTATTAATTTTTAGATTAATTCCACCATATCAATTGATTTTTAAATAAATTTTGATTATATTAGTTGAATGTTTGGTTGGAAACACGTTTTTAGATGTTGTTCCTAATTTTAGAATTTATTTATGGAATATTTCTAAATTAAAAATATATTTCTAGATTAGAAAATTAATTTCAAGTTTAAGATTTGTTTCCTATGATTTTCTAGATTTCTTAAAAGTATATAATTTTATGGTGTATTTTACAAACATATTGTTCAAAGTTCCTTATTTGTTCGACCTCACACTCAATCACTATATTATTTATGGTTTGTGCGTTGTGAGTATAAATGTAAAACACACCACAGTTTCGTGGCACCACACTTAGAATCATTCTAAGAATAGAAAATCAAATTTAAACATAGAAACATCATCTAAAATTGGAAATTGAGAATTAAGAACACTAAATTCATAGAAAATCATAATTCATCCAAATTCATATCTAAAATATCAAAATAATGTATTTCACCGTAGATCTAAAAATTATCTAGAACTTCACTTAAAGTGATAGAATTAATTTAGAAAATTATAAATAACCTTACTCTAACTTAGAATTAAAGAAATTAGGAAACTCACATCAAATTCCAACCTAGTTCCAAGTTTCACAAAAGTCAGATTTATGGACAAATAAAGGAAAATAAATAAAGAAAATCAAAATCATTTATGGTATTTACAAGTGAATTGAATCAAGCACTTAAGATGGCATCATATTCCATATTCTAAGAAAAATAAAATCAAGGCCTAGATCATGGAGCTCTCTTAATTTCTCAAACATACATTCAAGCTTGTCATACATTAAAATTCCAATTATGAAAACTATGAATTCCATTAAACAAGAAAATTCAATTAAAGTTTTAGGCCTAGATAGAATTTCTATTTGTAATTCCAAATCTAAATATTTCATTCACTCCTAAAAAAGTCTTCGATATGGAAAAATCAAGTTCCACCTATCCTAATTATTTCATTCACTTTCCTTCAAAGTCTTAGAATAATTTCCAACATAGATTCATAAAAGTATAAAAGAAAAATCAAACAATCACCATGCATAATTCAAAAATTGGAAAAACCAAAAATCTAGGAAAAAAAATCACTTTAATCTTATTCAATAATAGAAAAATATCATGAATTACAATGTAAAGGAATCTTGAAAAGAAAATACAAGAACACAAGAATTAAATTAAAAAATCACCAACCTAAATCCCATGCAAAATTCAAACTCGCCCTTGGATTTCTTGATCTCCTATTCTTCCTTATTTCAATGTACACCTTAGCCTCTTGATCAACTGAATTGTCCCTTAGATAGCCCCATGTATTTATAGCTTTCAATGTAGGTATTGTTAGTCCCAAGGTTTCAACCCAAGGATATATGGGTATTTTGATGACCACAAACCATTAAAGTGTGACATTTAATATTTCAAATGATGTTACTCTATGAGACACGTATCACATTTACAAAAAGGCAAAGTCAAAGAAGAAAGAAGGGCAAGATCATTGAAGATCAATTTTAATACAATCATGATCATCATGGAAGAGATCGGATGGCTTATCAATCTTTGAAGATCAAATGGCAAATGATACAAGTATTGAAGATTGAAGATCAAGTTTGTGTTCTTAGTATTGGTCATGAATGTTAGGATCAAAATGTAAAGTTACTCAATTATGTTTGAACACCATGGCTCAAGTCACCCTTTAGTGGACCCTAGGATACCCAACTTTATCTTATGCATACAAATGGAATCCTAGGATAAGACCTAGTCCCCAAGACGTATTAGATGTATTTGAAAATGGCCAAAGTTGCACAAATTATCTTTAAGGTCATTTCAATCGACTGAACTAGAGATTTCAGTCGACTGAAACAATGGATTAAGTGGGGATGGATATTCAGTCGACTGAATCAATCATTCAGCTGACTGAAATACTGGTTTTTTAGTGGTGTGTGATTTCAGTCGATTGAATCCATATTTCAGCCGACTGAAGTGCTGGATTTTCATTGAATGAGATTTCAGTCGACTGAAACTTCAGATTTAGTCGACTGAATTATTCACAGATAAACTGTTTGAGTTTCGGGGCATTTTCAGTCAATTGAATCGCGAAACGGTAACATTTTTTGAACATTAAATGCTCCCCCCAATGGTCCCTTGCTTCATTTAATGCTTGGCAACGGTTCTAAACATGATAAAATTATAAAACCAAGCTTCAATGGGTAGAAGGGTGGTTGAGTTACTTGAAATCAAGAGGAATCCATTGAAATCAAATCCCAAGCATACTCTAGCTCAAAATCCATCTCTTGCAATTTTACCTTGAGCCATTTCAGTTCAACTCTTTGAGTAACTCTTAGTAAACTAGATTTGTAAACATTTGAGAGCTACTCCTAAGATTTACATTGTAATCTTCTACATTTCCTTGAGAAATAAAGTTTGTGAAGGGTTGGTGTAACTCTTATGAAGGAGAATGGTGTCTTCACCTTCAAATCAGAGAGTCTTCTCTACAAGCATTGTAATAGGTTTCTTCTCCACCCTTGAAGGAAGAGTTTAGTGCATTCAATCCTCAAGTGGTGTACTTGAGGCGAGGACGTAGGCAAGAACACTGAATCTTGTAAAAATCTCGGGTTCAATCTCTCCATCTCTTCTCATCTCCTCTTTTATATTCTAGCATTTATTTACTGCTTGTTTGCATCTTATTTTTCTAAATTGTGAAATCAAAGAAAACCCAAAAAGTTTGCATTGACCCAATTCACCCCCCCTCTAGGGTCAATTTTTGGGCAACAATTGGTATCAGAGCTCAGATTCTCCGAATTACTTAACCGTTTGAGAAATAGATCAAATGGGAAACTTTGCGGGATTTCTTATGGTGAAGGTTGTTCAATTAATAGACCTCCATTGTTCAATGGAAGTGACTACAATTTCTGGAAAACTAGGATGCAAATTTTCTTACAATCAATGGACCATCACATATGGGAAGCTATTGAATTTGGGACCTTGCTCCTAAACCTAGAGAGATTTGGGATGAGAATGATCATAGGCTTAATCAATATAACTCTCAAGCCATGAACATTCTATTTTGTGCTCTTGACCGAAATGAATTTAATAGAGTTTCATCTTGCAAATCAGCCAAGGAAATTTGGGATAAGCTTCTAGTGACCTATTAAGGCACTAATCAAGTGAAGAAATAAAAACTTCATAGGCTTGTACACTCATATGAACTATTCACTATGGAGCCAAATGAATTTGTAACGCCCCGCCCTTTTTCACTCTCTAAGCTTTCCAAAAATCAGATTCTATTTTTTTTTTTAAAGTAAGAGTGACAGAGAGCAGGACGTCACGACGAGAGTTAAGTCCGAACTTCTAAAGTCCGACCCTTAACTGGCCAACCCTATGTGTGCATGGACTAAGTCCATGAAAACGGTTCACACATAGCAATATACACTTGCGGAATAAAATCATAACATGCGAAATTATAATAAAACCCAGTTTTATTCCATTTCAGATAGCAAAGTACGTCAAGTCCTTAATCATAATTAACATTATACAATTATCCAAATAATCATCCAACCATAGCAAATCATCTAAATTATTACATGTCCGAAGTCTAGTTACTCAAATTACAAGGCCATAAGTAAATTAATCAAAATATAAAATAAAAGCATCCAACCTCCTATGCTTGGCTCGTGTCACGTTCATCGTTCTCCTTGTTTCCTTTATCATCCACTAGGGTAGAAGTAGGGCGTTAGAACAACGCGCCCAGTAGGTATTCCAATTAGGGCTAACACATGGTTAGTACAAAACATATATAATAATATCATAATGTCAAAAACCATATAAGCCATGCCATGTCATGATGTCAAACGTAACGAGTCCCACCCATCACAAGTACATACAAGTACCCCCACATATGTCTTTCGGATGCCCTGACGGAGTGTGGACCCTGCGGTTTCTTCTTGATGGAAAAGTACATCAAGGTACCCCAGATAGGTTTTTCGGACGCCCCGACAGAGTGTGGCCCCTCCGGTTACATATCCTTCACCCCATGCCATGCATGAGATGCCAATGAAACACATGCTATTTTATATAATAAACATAGCATTAAAACTCACATTTAAAACATATCTTTTTCAACATAAAATCATCAAATAAGATAAGAAACATTGTACATAAACCCATGGTTTCAAAGAGGTGGCATCCTACCAAAGATCACTAACGTGTCCTTGCGCTTCCGTCCGGTAACCGCTCATGATCATACACACCTTTGTGAGGTCCCGTTACCTTATTACACAACAATTAATTAAACCCATGTTCCAATTGATTTCTTATTACAACTAAGTCCAAAAGCACCTTAGTCCATAAAATATAACCTCATGGTGTTCGGCCATACACCATGGCCGAACCCATGATCCATCACTTTCACCCTTTATTACAACTTTGCCATCCATGGCTATCATTCCATTAACCTAACCCTTAATTCATTAAAACCATAAATCATTCCCCATGGGGTTCGGCCATACACCATGGCCGAACCCATGGTCTATCATTTTTCACCTATTTACATCCTTGCCATAGCTTCCATCACCTCATGTTTAGGTTTCCAAAACATAAGTCCATTCATTTATTTACTCATGCATAAGTCCATGTTTTAATCCACAAACCTACCTCATGGGGTTCGGCCATACATCATGGCCGAAACCATGATCTTTCATCTCCTTGTTTCTAGGTCCAACAAGATAAACAAAAGCCCATAGTCCAATAATATAATCCATAAGCATATATTTGCACTCTCCAATTAGTCCACCATTCATTTAAAATATTCATAAACATAATGTCTATAAAAATTGTTTCATGGGGTTCAGCCATACAAATGGCCGAAACCATGATGTCTAAGTTCCAATTTTAGCAATTACCATCCTTGAATCCTTAAATCAAGGTTCCTTCCTTTTTTATCCAAAAGTCCATAATTAGAAACTTTCTAATTTAATAACCATCCTCCATAGGGTTCGGCCATGGTGGTTCATAATCTTCTCTTTGACAATTATTAATCCTTGATCTTCCATTTAATCAATCACCATATTAAATCCATCTATATATTTTTCCATGGGGTTCGGCCATACACCATGGCCGAACCCATGATCCATGATTCTTATCCATTTTAAACCCTTTAACATCATCATAATATTCCATGGTTTTCATCACTCAAAAACCCATAACTTAAACCATGTCTTTCCATGGTTTTAATCCCTTAAAAATAACCAATAACCTTTCATTAAAAATCACCAAAGTCCTTCCATGGGGTTCGGCCATACAACATGGCCGAACCCTATGGTTCATCCTTTTCATTAAAATTATCTTAATCATCTCCCAATTCTCTTTCATGGGGTTCGGCCATACACCATGGCCGAACCCTATGGTTCCTTATCTTAAACAAAAATATCAAAACTACTTACTAGTTCTGCGACTCCTGCGGTTTTCCTTCGGTTGTTATTGCTCTTCCAATCCTTCTCCTTCTTTAGCCTCCTCTCCTCCTTGATCTTTCACTTGCTGGCTGCCCTCTCCTTCTCTTGTTATGCCTTACGCCCCTCTCTTAATTTTGGGTGTGCCGTGCGCCCCTTGTTCTCTCCTTTTATTACTTCCAATTGGTCCCAATTTAGAAGGTGCCATGCGCCCCTTCTTCCATCATTAATCTCCAATTGGTCCCAATTTAGAAGGTACCATGTGCCCCTTCTTTTAGCTATTGTCGTGCGCCCTTATGTCTTTCTAACACTTCCACTCGGCCAATCTTAGAAGGTGGTGTGCGCCCCTTCTTTCTTAGCAATTGCCTTAGTGCCATTCTTAATCAAGGAAAGGTCCCTTTTTAAATGATCTTATGCGCCTAACCTTGGATATGGAAATCCCTAAACACGACCATGCATCTTTATTTAATTTTAGACATCTTATTTATTTAGCAATCCCCTTTTTAAAAATATTCTAGCACATCATCATGGATATGAATATCTAAAATTCGGCCATGTAAAATTATCCCAAGTTCCTTTATGTGCATGACAATTTATCCAAATCCCTTATTTATAAATATTGCATTACTAATTAAATTCAGCCCCATTTAATTCTATTAGAACCATTTCCACATTCCGTTGGGTCTTAATTGGGCAATGACCCAACACTTTACCCATAAAATGTCCATATCTAATAATTCACAAATTAAATGGGTAGTTTTCATATATATATATATATTAATAACTTGAAAATCCGGGGTGTTACAATACAACCCTCTTTTTAAAATTTTCGTCCTGAAAATCGAGTGAAGTAGGGTTTCAAACATTTACATAAATAGCTCAGGATGAGCTGTCCTCATTTCCGACTCGAGTTCCCAAGTGGCTTCCTCAATGCCATGTCGATCCCATACCACCTTGACAAACTGGATCGCTCTGTTCCGTAATACTCTTTGTTCTGTGTCCACCACTCGGACAGGCTTTTAGACGTATGTCACGTCGCTTTGGACCTCTATGTCTTGTTTGTTCAGTACATGAGAGGGATCAGGATTGTACTTCCTCAACATTGATATATGGAACACATCATGCAAAGATGCCAACTGTGATTGGAGTGCCAATTGATAAGCCACGTCCCCCATCCTTCTTATGATTGAAAACAATCCCACATATCTTGGCGACAATTTCCCTTTCTTTCCATATCTCATGTGTCCCTTTCGTGGCGAGACTTTCAAGAACACCATGTCCCCTACTTCAAATTCAAGGAACCTTCTCCTCTTGTCAGCATAGATCTTCTGACGACTCTGCGCAGTCAATAGATGCTACAGTATCAACTGTATCTGCGCTGTAGTCTCTGCAACCAACTCAGGTCCAATCAATGCAGGCTCTGTAACACCCCGATTTTTCAAAGATACCAATATTTACAAAAATGCCATTGGAATGGTGAATTAAAAAGATGTGATCAAAGATGAGAAAATGGTGGGGCCCATTGTTCAAATTAAGACCCAATGTGCATATTATAAGGAGCAAATTAAATTAAATGGGTATTGTACATCTAAATGGGTCAAGATGGTTATTTGGGTCAAAGGACCCAATTGGGACCCAATGGGTCATGATGGACTCATTTGACCATTGGGTGAGCCCAATCTTAATTGGGCTAGGCTAAATTGATTTGGAATCAAATGGAGGATAAATGGGTAGGCTTGATGCAAATGTGTAAACCACATTTAAATGGGAAAACCACCCATAAATGGGTCATGGCGTCAAATTGGATCAAAGGACCCAATTGAGACCCAATGGGTCGAGTTGACCATGGTTGACCGTGTGGACCCTCAAGTGAGCTCAAATGTGAGTTAAATCAAGTTGAGTTGGGACTGAAATGAGTTGGATTTGAATTAAGTAATGGAGTTGACTCAAGTGCATTAAATGAATGGCATTAAATGTGGTGAGTTGGGCTAATGAGTTGGGTGAGTTAAATTGGAAGTCAAAGGGACCTTGAAGTCAAGTGAGTCAAATGGAGAGGTGACGAGTTGCCTTGGTCTCAAACACCACCAAACATAGGTCCCACACATTGATGGCATGGAGTGTTTCCCATGCATAAGGTTTAATGAAATGAGATAAAATCTCATGGGGAATATGGAGGGTTTCCATCTCATAATGGAAACCCAAGCTCCAACGTTGGGAGTGCCAAGGGATGCCTTGGTTGGCAACAAGTGACTCCTTGGCTTGATCAAGGATTGATGAGGGCGAATGAGAGGTTCAAGGGCTGTTTTAATAAAAGGTTGTGCACCACACTCTTGGCCGAATTTTACATTGCAAAAGCTTGGAGCTTTCATCTCTCTCCCTCTCTTAAGAACCTACCTCCTTGGCTGAATTATCCTTTGGTGTTTTCACCATTGTTCAAGCTTTCAATCAGTTAAGGATTAAGGGAGCAAGAAGGAAGAAAGCAAGGATCAAAAGGAGAGAAGAAAAGCAAAGGAAATTGGTAAGTGTTTACATAAGAATTTAGTTAAATAAATTAGTAAAAGGGAGCATGATTTGGCCATGGAATGGCTGAATCCATCAAGGGTTTAAACCTTGGATGGTGCTTCATAAAAAGGATAAAAAGTGGATCATAGGGTTCGACCACTTTGGATGGCCGAACCCCATGAAAAGAGTTGGTTAGGTTGATGGTTTTTTAAGGCTAAAAACCATGCAAAACCATGGAGATTTTTATATGTTTTAATGAGACACGAAGTATATGTTAAAGAGGTTCAAATCATAGGCCATAGGGTTCGGTCACTTGGGATGGCCGAACCCCATGAAAGGATTTAATAGGCTTATAGTTAATTTTGATGGTTTTGAGAGATAAAAGCCATACAAGTTATGGAAGGGTTAAGGTGTTTGAAAAATGGAGATAAGGTGTATGTCTTGGGCCGGCCAATGTATGGCTGAACCATATCTTTCTTATGGTTAAATTAGTATGTCAAAACCATGAATAATTATGGGAGAATTACATCAAGAGAACCATAGGGTTCGGCCATGTGTATGGCCGAACCCCATGGGTCATTTTAGGGGTGTTTAGAATTAAAAACATTGTGGAAATTATAAATGGTTGTATGCTTTGGATTAAGGAATCCTATATGCTTATCTTTGGACTTAGTGATAAGTAAATAATCAGCCATTATGTATGATGGAAAAAGGGACAAAATCAGTATGGTGAGGGTTGGCCATGTAGTATGGCCGAACCCCACTAAAGGTCATTTGGTAGACCTAGTGGCTAACTTGTAATTTGATTGGTTAAAATCAAAATGAAGATTTATGTATGAAAGATGTAAAAGGATCAAAAACAAAGTAGTGAGGTTCGGCCATGTTGTATGGCCGAACCCCACTAAGGTGGATTGGTTATATGGACTTGGATTATTAGCAAAAGTAAGCATTGGTTAGGCAAATGACAAAACTGTAAATACAAGTCAAATGGAGGGATTGATCAAAGGACGTGAAAAGAGGGGTCCAAAACCAAAGTGATAAGGTTCGGCCATGTTTTATGGCCGAACCCTACCAAGACATGTTTTGAAATGTGAAGTGTATAAGTGTTTATCAAATGAAAAGGGAGATTAAATCCAAAGGAGGTGAGGTTTTGCCATGAGTATGCCGAACCCTACAAGATGGTTTATGGGATCTAGACTTAATGAGAAGCCAAAAGGTTATGTTAATTAACTTGCTGTTATATAAATAGGGTAACGGGATTTGAACAGCGCGCGAGTCGTGATCGAGTGACTTTAAGAGGAAAGGACGCTTAAGTGAATTTTCTGTAGGTTTCCTACCTACTTGTAACCACTTTTATAATTGGTTTTATCATGGTTTTTATGAGTTATATTGTTATTGTATTATGTTTCAAATGGGTTTTCAATGATGAGATATATTCCAAATGACATATATATACATTGACATCTCATGCATGGCATGGGGTGATGATTATGGAACAACTTAACGATGAGAGTCCTATCCAGAGGAAATGAGGAGTACTCTGGACTATTTTGACATAAGAGTTCTATACAGAGGAAATGTGGAGTACTCTGGCTTACCTTAAACATGAGAGTTCTATTCAGAGGAAATGTGGAGTACTCTGGATTACCTTGACGTGAGAATCCCGTCAAGTGATAGATATGTATACTTGTGATGGGTGAGACTCATTACATTTGCACTTACATACATAGCATTGATTTCAGATGTTTTGTTGATCATATACTATGATATATGCATGTTTTATATACTAACCATGTGGTAGCCTTGATCGGAAAACCTACTGGACGCGTTGATCTAACGCCCTAATTCTATCTTTAGAGGATAATGCAGGAAAAGGAAAAGGGAAAGAGAAGGTCGAGGACCAGGAGGGCCAAGCTTAAGAGCTTGAGTGTTGGAATGAAGTTCTATTTTACTGTCAATTGAATTACATTTTATGGATATGTAATAACTAGTAACTTTGCTATGGTTTGTTTATAGTTTGATAATGGATGCTTGGTTTAAGCAGTTTATTTGGAGACTTTTACTTGCTATCTATTCAGTTTATTTCCACAATTGGTCTAGTTTATTCCGCATGACTTGATTAGTTCCATGTGTGGATTGGTATCATGGGTTTAGTCCATGTTCACATGGGTGGCCAGTTAAGGGTCGGACTTTGGAAGTCCGAACTTAACTTGCGTCGTGACGTCGTCCGCCCTCTTCCGGTGTTATTATATTATTATTTAAAAAAAAAATTAGACTCTGAATCTCGAAAAGGGCGGGGCGTTACAGGCTCATCGGCCTCTGTCCAGCACACAGGAGATTTACATGGTCTACCATATAATGCCTCAAATGGAACCATTTGGAGGCTTGCCTGGTAACTGTTGTTATATGAGAATTCTACCAACAGCAAGTGATCCTCCCATCCACCCTTGAAATCTAACATACATGTTCTCAACATATCTTCCAATGTTTGTATTGTCCTCTCAGACTGCCCATCAGTCTGTGGATGGAATGTTGTGCTCGTCAGTAAGTCTGTTCCCATGGTCGACTACATACTCTGTCATACTCTGCCGGTGAATCGACCATCTCTGTCGAACACAATAGTCCGAGGAATACCATGCAATCTGATGATATTCTTGATATACCGCCGACCTAAAGTCTCAGATGAGTCTGTCATCCGGATGGGAATGAAATGTGCAAACTTGGTCAGTCGGTCTAACACGACCCATATCGCATCGTTGCCCTTTGAAGGCCTTGGCAACCCTGTCACAAAATCCATGGAGATGTGCTCCTATTCCATTCCGGTACTGGTAAGGGTTTGAGTAACCCTGGTGGCTTCTGATGTTCCGTGTTAACCTCCTGACACGTTAAGCAATGAGCCACAAATTCTGCCACATCCTTCTTGAGTTCGTGCCACTAGTAATGTCTCTTCAGGTCGTGATACATCTTGGTGCTGCCTGGATGAATTGAAAGTTTGGTCTGATGTGCCTCAATCAGTAACTCTTTTCTGCAGTTCTTAGGTACATATATCCTTCCTCTGAATACAAGACCCTATCCTGGTCGTAACTCCCATTCCGGTATGACTTCACCAGTAGACATCTTGGCCCATATCTCTTCCACTTCCGGGTCTATCCGCTGTTCCTATTCAATCTCAGTAACCATGTTGGACCGTATGATCAAATTGTACATACTCCCATGGTTATTGATATATAAATTGAACTCTCGTATGGTATTCAACATCTCTCATTCTGTCCTGATCAAACATGCCACTGATGCATGTGATATGCGGCTGAGGGCATCTACCACCTTGTTCGCTTTGCCTAGGGTGATAACGAAGTACGAACTCATAATCCTGTAGATATTCCATCTATCTGCGCTGCCTCAGGTTGAGATCTTTTTGATCAAACAAATACTTCAAGCTCTTATGATCTGAAAATACTTCAAATTTCTCACCATACAGATAATGTCTCCAGCTTTTGAAAGCGAAGACCACTGCGGCTAGTTCAAGATCATGCGTAGGATAGAGGTGTTCATGTATTTTCAATTGTCTTGAACCATAAGCAACCACACGATGAGTTTGACTGAGGACACACCCAAGTCCTTCTCCTGAAGCGTCGCATTCTACCTCATAACCCTTGCCTCTTTCCGGTAAAATTAAGATAGGTGCAGTTGTAAGTCTATTTTTCAGCTCTTCAAATCTCTGGTTACACAAATTTGACCACTCAAATTTGACTCCTTTCTGGGTGAGTCGGGTCAGTGGAGATGCAATAGTGGAGAAATCCATAATAAACTTTCTGTAATAACCAGCCAATCCCAAGAAGCTACGGATCTCAGTTACATTCTTTGGCGCTTTCCATTCTCCCACTGCTGCCACTTTAGCTGGGTCCATAGCTATGCCTTCTTCTGATATAACATGTCCCAAAAAGATAACCTTGGGTAGCCAGAATTCACACTTGTTGGCTTTGGCATATAACCTGTTCTTCCTTAAAGTGTCCAGAACTATCCTCAGGTGCTCAGCATGTTCTTCCTGAGTTTTGGAGTAAATCAAAATGCCATCAATAAATACAATGACAAATTGGTCCAAGTACGGACGGAAAATCCTGTTCATAAGATCCATGAACACAGCCGGTGCATTGGTGAGTCCAAACGGCATGACTACAAACTCATATAATCCATATCCGCGTTCTAAATGCTGTCTTTTCTATGTCCTCTTCCCTAACTCGGATTTGATGGTATCCGGACATCAGGTCAATCATTAGAGAAATGACTGGAACCTCTAAGTTGATCAAATAGATCATCGATCCTGGGTAGAGGGTACTTGTTTCTGACTGTCAGCTGATTCAGTTTTCGATAATCCACACACATACTGGAGTGAACCATCATTCTTCTTCACAAATAAAACCGGAGCTCCCCAATCCGACGTACTGTTCCGAATGTAACCCAGTCTGAGCAGTTCATCAATTTGTTTCTTTAACTCGGTCATGTCTGCTGGTGCCATCCGATAATGTGGTAATGACACAGGTGATGTGCCATGATACATCTTGATTTCAAAATTAATCTCCCTCATGGGAGGCAAGCTAGGGAGTTCTGTTGGGAATACGTCCCGCAAAGTCCTTTACTATTGCAGGAAGTTCAAGCCACCGGTGCCTTGTTGATTCTAATATTGTTCAATACCAGCTGACTCAACCCTTCATGCAGTCTGCTTTGTTTGTCAGTACGCATCTCATGTTGTTTTCCCTCGGGTGACCAAAATGTCACCCTGCGGCGATAGCAATCAATGTTAGCCTGAAAGCTAGCCAACCAGTCCATGCCGAAGATAATATCATACTCGGTCATATCAAGTACCAAATAATTGAACTCAAATCTGAGTCCAGCGTCATCAGTATTCATTGCTGTGCATATAAGCCTCAATGATGTGTCTCCGACGGGGGATACAATGGTGAGTGATGTGGACAATTTTTGTATTAAAGTTCCAGTTGCAGCTATGAATGCAGCAGATATGAAAGAGTGGGATGCTCGAGAATCAAATAAAGCAAAGGCATAGGAACTACTGTCTACAGCCATACCTTGAATCACAGAGTGATCCTCTGCTGTTGGAGGTGCTAAGGTAAATAACAGTCCAAATCCTGTAGGTGCCCGTCTCGCCTGGTTAAATATCCTGCCTCCTCGTGAGTTAGCTAGTCTAACTGGTGGGCGAGATGAACCTCTAGAATAAGAGGGTTTGTTGAGTTGTGGGCATTCCCTCTTAAAATGGCCCAGCTGATCACAATGAAAGTAGTTATTCACGCCACTGGGAGCCTGAGCGACTGATGCAGACGGGGAGGGATGATTGGGACGAAAGCCCCCTGTTGACCCAGTGGATGGTGAGGGTCTACTAAAGTTCGGTCGGAACTTCTTGTTCGGCTGAAATGTTCTCCTCCCACTCTGGGCTCGGCGGTTATCAAAACGCACCAACTCAGCCATCTTTTGCTCTGCTATAGTGGCCCTGCTGACCACCTCTGCCAATGTGGTTGCCTTGAATATGGTTACCTTGGCCCTAATGCTTGGCCGAAGGCCTCGCTCAAACTTGCGTGCCCTTCGATACTCTGTATCCACCATATAGAATACATAGCATGACAAACTGAGAAACTCCTGGTGGTACTCTACCACAGTCATAGTTACCTTGTACCGAAGATAGAAAAGCTTGAGTCTGGCGCTCCTTCTCCTCCTCCAAAAAATAATGGTCCAAGAAGGTAGCTGAGAACTGATCCCAAGTCATTGCAGTCCTCTCTCCTTCTTGAAGAAGTACCCGCTGCTTCTGTATCACCTCCCACCATTTACCGACATCATCGATCAATTGTGACTGTGGCCAGTAAAATCTTGTCAGCATGACTAGTGATCTTGAGTAGGGTCAGGATCTAAGTGATCTTTTTCAACCAATTTTCTGCTCCGACAGCCCCTTCTCTCCCTTTGAAGTAAGGAGGGCGCTGTTTTTGAAAGTCCCTGACCATGCTCCTATCATTGGGCTCGTTGGTGGTTCCATTCCCTTTCAAATGCTGTTGAAGCATCGAAGTGACCACCGCTTGAACCAAGTTTTGTAATTCATGAGGCACCACCGGTATATTCACGCTGCTTTGTTCCTCATTTTCTTGGTGGGATGGTTGTTCTTCCTCTTCATGATGAGATTGTCGTTCCTCTTCATTTCGAGGTTGTTCTACCTCATCTTCACCCCCATTTGGGTTTTTTCGGGTCCTTCTCTTTGGAGACATTTTCCCTAAGCCATTGAAAAATATCATGACTTAGTTTTCATCGTAAATTTTGTATCTTCCTATTCTAGGGAAATTTCCAAATAAGCAATCTTGATTTTTCTTTGCTTTTGGGGGAATACATCCCATGTTGCTATGTTTGATTAATCCAATTATTTTACTGTACATCGAAAGATTCAATCTTTTGGTTCGCTCTGATACCAACTGTAACGCCCCGCCTTTTTCACTCTCTAAGCTTTCGAAAATCAGAGTCTATTTTTTTAAAGTAAGAGTGATAGAGAGCGGGACGTCACAACCCGAGCTAAGTCCGAACTTCTAAAGTCCGACCCTTAACTGGCCAACCCTATGTGTGCATGGACTATGTCCATGAAAACGGTTCACACATAACAATATAGACTTGCGGAATAAAATCATAATATGTGGAATTATAATAGAACCCAGTTCTATTCCATTTCAGATAGTAAAGTACACGTCAAGTCCTTAATCATAATTAACATTACACAATTATCCAAATAATCATCCAACCATCGCAAATCATCTAAATTATTACATGTACGAAGTCTAGTTACTCAAATTACAAGGCCATAAGTAAATTAATCAAAATATAAAGTAAAAGCATCCAAGCTCCTATGCTTGGCCCGTTTCACGTTCATCGTTCTCCTTGTTTCCTGTATCATCCACTAGGGTAGAAGTAGGGCGTTAGAACAACGCGCCCAGTAGGTATTCCAATTAGGGCTAACACATGGTTAGTACAAAACATATATAATAATATCATAATGTCAAAAGCCATATAAGCCATGCGATGTCATGATGTCAAACGTAATGAGTCCCACCCATCACAAGTACATGCAAGTACCTCCACATATGTCTTTCGGATGCCCTGACGGAGTGTGGACCCTTCGGTTTCTTCTTGATAGAAAAGCACATCAAGGTACCCCACATAGGTTTTTCGGACGCCCCGACGGAGTGTGGCCCCTCTGGTTACATATCCTTCACCCCATGCCATGCATGAGATGCCAATGAAACACATGCTATTTTATATAATAAACATAGCATTAAAACTCACATTTAAAACATATCTTTTTCAACATAAAATCATCAAATAAGATAAGAAACATTGTACATAAACCCATGGTTTCAAAGAGGTGGAATCCTACCAAAGATCACTAACGTGTCCTTGCGCTTCCGTCCGGTAACCGCTCACGATCGTGCACACCATTGTGAGGTCCCGTTACCTTATTACACAACAATTAATTAAACCCATGTTCCAATTGATTTCTTATCATAACTAAGTCCAAAAACACCTTAGTCCATAAAACATAACCTCATGTGGTTCGGCCATACACCATGGCCGAAACCTATGGTTCCTTATCTTAAACAAAAATATCAAAACTACTTACCGGTTCGGCGACTCCTGCGGTTTTCCTTCGGTTGTTATTGTTCTTCCAATCCTTCTCCTTCTTTAGCCTCCTCTCCTCCGTGATCTTTCACTTTCTGGCTGCCCTCTCCTTCTCTTGTTATGCCTTACGCCCCTCTCTTAATTTTGGGTGTGCCGTGCGCCCCTTGTTCTCTCCTTTTATTATTTCCAATTGGTCCCAATTTAGAAGGTGCCATGCGCCCCTTCTTCCTTCATTAATCTCCAATTGGTCCCAATTTAGAAGGTGCCATGCACCCCTTCTTTTAGCCATTGTCGTGCGCCCTTGTGTCTTTCTAACACTTCCACTCGGCCAATCTTAGAAGGTGGTGTGCGCCCCTTCTTTCTTAGCAATTGCCTTAGTGCCATTCTTAATCAAGGAAAGGCCCCTTTTTAAATGATCTTATGCGCCTAACCTTGGATATGGAAATCCCTAAAAACGGTCATGCATCTTTATTTAATTTTAGACATCTTATTTATTTAGCAATCCCCTTTTTAAAAATATTCTAGCACATCATCATGGATATGGATATCTAAAATTCGGCCATGCAAAATTATCCTAAGTTCCTTTATGCGTATGACAATTTATCCAAATCCCTTATTTATAAATATTGCATTACTAATTAAATTCAGCCCCATTTAATTCTATTGGAACCATTTCCATACTCCGTTGGGTCTTAATTGGGCAATGACCCAACACTTTACCCATAAAAGGTCCATCTCTAATAATTCACAAATTAAATGGGTAGTTTTCATATATATTAATAACTTGAAAATCCGGGGTGTTACAGAATCCATTTCTTCCATGTTTACTAGATTCACAAAGATTATAAATGAACTTAATGCCTTGGAAAGACTTATTCTAACGAAGATAGTGTGAGAAAAATTCTTAGGTCATTGCCAGATTCTTGGGAGTCGAAGTCAATGGCGATAATAGAAGCAAAAGATGTCTCCATATTGGGACTTAATGAACTCTTGGGATCTCTCATGACCCATGAGATTTCCATGAATGGTCAAAAGGAAATTGCCAAAGAAAAGAAGTCTCTTGCATTTAAAGCCTCACCAAAGGAGACATATGTTGATTAAGAAGAAGAAGAAGGCTTGGTCTTGATCACCCGTAAATTCAAGAGTCTCTTGAGAAGAAGCAATCAATTTCAAAAGAAGCCATTCAAGAAAGATAGCTATAAGGGAGATTCAAGCAAGGCAGAGCCCCTTACTTGTTTTAATTGTGGTAAAATGGGACAAATCAAAGCCGAATGTCCGCTATTGAAGAAAGATGATAAGAAGTTCAAAAAGAAAGCATTCAAAGCCGCATGGTTGGAGTCCGATAGCGAATCGGATGGTGAATCATCCAAAAACCACATGGCAAATATTTGTTTCATGGCAAATGAAGATGAGGTAAATCCTACACTTGACTCTTCAGAAAATGATGCACCTAGTGTAGAAGAACTAGTTGACTCACTAGAAGAAATGTACAAGGATCTTAAAAAGCAAGGAAAAGAAAATGTAAGTTACTCTTAGAAGAGACAACTCCACACTTTCAAAAGAACTTGAAAAGTTGAAACTTGAAAATGAGGAGCTTAACAAAAAGGTTCTTGCCCATGAAGAACTTGAAAAAGAATTGAAAGAGAAGATTGATAAAATTTCAAGACTACCTTCATTTCCATGTCCATACAAAAGGGAAAATATTGCCTTGGAAGAAAAATTGAATAACTTAACTAAGTCTCTTGAGAAATTTACCATGGGAAAGAAAAATTTAGATATGTTATTGGGAAATCAAAGATGTGTTTTTAACAAAGAAGGATTGGGATATAATCCCAAAGCAAAGAAATCATTTTACAAAAACTTCTTTGTCAAAACTTCTTCTCCTACCTCTCCACACATTACTTGCAACTTTTGTGGAAAGAACGGACATATTTCTTATTCTCGTTCAATTAGGAAAGCAAAAGGGTTAACAAAAATGATTTGGGTTCCAAAAAGGAACATTGCCTTATAATCTAACCCAAATGGACCCAACTCTATATGGGGACCAAGAAGAATTATTTAAATGTGTTTTGTAGATATGCATGAAATCAACGCCAAGAAAAGACAAGTGGTTTCTTGATAGTGGATGCTCAAGACATATGACGGGAGACAAATCAAAATTCATCTCTCTCTCTCAAAGATGATGGATTTGTTACCTTTGGTGACAACTCCAAGGGCAAGATCATCGGTAAAGGTAAAATTGGTTATGATCCCTTACTTTCCATTGAAGATGTACTATTGGTAGATGGGTTGAAACATGATTTACTTAGTGTGAGTAAACTTTGTGATAAAGGCAATAAGCTAGTATTTGAATCAAACAAATGTTCTATTAGAAATGCTAGCTATGATAAAGAAATGTTCATAGCATATAGAGATGAAAATGTTTACACCATTGACTTCGATAAAATGCTTAACCAAAATGTTAAATGCCTTGCTGTCATAAATGAAAATAGTTGGTTATGGCATAGGAGACTAGGACATGCTCACATGGAACTTATTTCAAATCTATTCAAATTTGAATTAGTTGATGGCTTGCCTAAGGCCAAATTTGCCAAGGATAGAATTTGTGATGCATGTCAATTTGGAAAACAAATCAAAAGTTCCTTTAAAAGCAAAAAGCATATATCTACCTCTAGGCCTCTTCAACTATTACATTTGGATTTATTTGGTCCTAGCAAAGTTCAAAGTATGGGTGGTAAGTCATATGCATTTGTAATTATTGATGATTATTCTCACTTCTCTTGGGTGTTATATCTAGCTCACAAAAATGATGCACCTAAAGCTTTTGCAAAATTTTGTAGAAGAGTCCAAAATGAAAAAGGATATGCAATCAACAACATTAGAATTGATAGGGGTAGAGAATTCAAAAATCAAGAAATGGAAATACCTTGTGATGAAAATGGTTTTGGTCATAATTTCTCCGCTCCTAGAAATCCCCAACAAAACTGAGTAGTTGAAAGAAAGAATAGAACACTTCAAGAAATAGCTAGGACCATGCTCAACAAACATAAGTTACCAACATACTTTTGGGCCAAAGCCGTAAGCACCGGTTGCCATGTTATAAATAGGGTAACAATTAGAAAATGATTGGATAAGACCCCTTATGAGATATGGAATAGTAGAAAACCAAACATTGGATACTTTAGAGTTTTTGGATGCAAGTGTTTTATACTAAACACCAAAGATCAATTAGGAAAATTCGATCCAAAATCAGATGAAGGAATCTTTGTTGGCTATTCTCCCATTAGCAAAGCATATAAAGTATATAACAAGAGAACATCAATTGTGGAGGAATCGATTCATGTGGTCTTTGATGAAGCCAACCCTTTTGAAATCAAAAAGGATCTTGATGATGAGGTTGTAATTTTGGAAAAATAGATGAATCAACTCGATATCCAAGACAATCCTAACAATGAATTAAATGCTTCAAATAGTAGTGGAAGACAAGATAGTGAGGGCGTCAAACCAAATAATGATCTTCCTAAGGCTTGGAGTTTTGTAAGAGATCACCCAAAAGATCAAATTATTGGTGAACCACCTCAAGGAATAGCCACTAGATCTAAACTTAGAAGCGCTTGTAATAACATGGCTTTTGTCTCTCAAATTGAACCAAAGAACATTCAAGAAGCCGAAATAGATGAGTTTTGGATAATTGCCATGCAAGAAGAACTAAATCAATTTGAAAGAAACAAAGTATGGGAGCTTGTACCTATGCCTAAGGATCACTTAATAATTGGCACAAAGTGGGTTTTTAGAAATAAAAAGGATGAGGAAGGAAATATTGTTAGAAACAAAGCTAGACTAGTAGCCCAAGGTTACAACCAAGAGGAAGGGATAGATTATAAGGAAACCTTTGCCCCGGTTGCTAGGCTAGAAGCCATAAGAATGTTACTTGCATATGCTTGTTTCAAAATTTTCAAATTATTTCAAATGGATGTGAAAAGTGCCTTTCTAAATGGTTTCATCTCCGAAGAAGTTTATGTAAAACAACCACCCAGATTTGAAAATCATGAATTTCCTAATCATGTTTACAAATTGTCAAAAGCATTGTATGGTTTAAAGCAAGCACCTAGAGCATGGTATGAATAGGCTTAGTAATTTTCTCATTAAAAATGGCTTTACAAAAGGAAAAATTGACACTACTTTATTTATTAAATCTCTAGACAATGACATACTCATTATACAAATATATGTGGACGACATTATTTTTGGATCTACAAATGAACAACTTTGTAAAGAATTTGCGAAAATCATGCATGATGAATTCGAGATGAGTATGATGGGTGAACTAACCTTCTTCCTTGATTTACAAATCAAGCAATCTTGTGAAGGGATATTTATAAATCAATCAAAATATGTCAAAGACCTTCTCAAAAAATTTGGAATGAATGAAGCTAAATCAATTGGGACTCCTATGAGCCCATCTACCAAGCTTGACAAGGATGATTGTGGCAAACCCGTTGATATGAAACTCTATAGAGGCATGATAGGAAGTTTGTTGTACTTAACCGTTAGTAGACGGGATATAATGTTTAGTGTATGCTTGTGTGCACGTTTTCAATCTTGCCCTAAAGAATCACACCTTGTTGCCGTAAAACGTATTTTCCGATATTTGATTGGCACTATTGATTTGGGCTTATGGTATCCTAAACACACTTCACTCGAATTAGTAAGTTATTTGGATGCAAACTTCACCGGTTGTAAAATTGATAGAAAAATCACGAGTGGGACTTGTCACTTCCTTGGACTCTCCCTCGTATCTTGGTTTAGTAAAAAGCAAAATTCAGTGGCCTTATCCACAGCTGAAGCAGAATACGTAGCTGCCGGAGTTGTTGTGCACAAGTGTTGTACACGAAACAACAATTGGAAGATTTTGGATTTAATTATGATTGCATTCCAATTAGGTGTGACAATACAAGTGCTATAAATTTGTCAAAAAATCCCATA
This sequence comes from Chimonanthus salicifolius, assembly GCA_013350335.1. Lineage (NCBI taxonomy): Eukaryota > Viridiplantae > Streptophyta > Magnoliopsida > Laurales > Calycanthaceae > Chimonanthus > Chimonanthus salicifolius. Next base: position 24,656,812 of record CM023538.1, read on the forward strand.
CAACACTCTAGAACTAAGCACATTGAAATTAGACACCATTTCATTAGAGACCATGTGCAAAGAGGTGATGTTCAATTAGAATTTGTAAGCATCGACCATCAACGGGCCCATATTTTTACAAAACCTCTTCCTGAAGATAGATTTTGTACAATCATAAAAGATTTGGGAATGTACCTCAGTAGGGATGTGTGTTGAATTTAAAAAAAAAAAAAGGGGCGGACACGTTCAACCGACTGATATTCAAATTTCAGTCGACTGAAATATTCCTATGCACTGGCTATTTTTTCTCTTATTTTTCAGCCGACTGAAAATACCTTTCAGCCAACTGAACCATACAGCTACCCATTTTTCAGCCGACTGAAACTCATTTTCAGTCGACTGATTTTGCATCTTTTTACTGTCTACTATACGTGCCATATTTCAATCGACTAAAAATATTTTTTAGCCGACTGAACCCCGCGAATCCCATTTTCAGCCGCCTTAAAATAATTATCAGCCGACTGAACCATGCAGTTACTCCTTTTTCAGCCGACTGAGTTTCTCTCTGATTCACTGTCTGCTCTCGGTGCCCTTTTTCAGCCGACTGAACTCCTTTTCAGTCGACTGAAACACGCGGGTAAGTTCTTTTCACCTTCGTTTTTCCCTCTTTTTCGTCAAATCCTTTTCCCTCTTCCTCTTTCCGACAAAATCCCCTTTCCTTTTCCCTCTTTCGCTCGATCTCTCTCTTCTTCCCTGCCTCTCTCCGTTTCTTTTTCACTCCTTCACATTTTTTTTACCAGTCCGATTTTCATTTTTTTTCCTTGTTCGGCTCTCTTCTTCCTCTTCCTTTCATTTAACCCTAATCCTCCCTAACCTTCTCCTCACCGTTTCCACATTACCTCTTTCCACTCCTTCCTCCCTCAATCTCCGCAATGGCCCCCAAACGGCAATCCCGTGATCAAGGAAAACAGGCTGAGACCGAACGAGGGTCGAAAAGAATGAGTGACGATCGCCTTCACTTCCTCTCACAAGATGCGGAAAGCGCTTACACTCTTCATTTCATGTTTCGTACAGTGGTTTTCGGTAAAATCGTTTCTCTCTCTTTTTTTGATCAATTTGCAACGTAATTTCCATTTAGAGCACATTTTGACTATCAGGGATGGGCCCCTTTTATCGAAATCGTTCGCCCCACCTATCCTACACTAGTAAACAATTTTATGCAAATTTCTCTCTCAAAGCAAATCCCTTGAATCCTCGTATTGCATCCTCAGTGAGTGGAACTGTAACGTCCCCGCCCTTTTCCAACCTTCCAAAAATCAGAGTCTATTTTTTTTTTTATAAATAAACAAGTGGAAGAGAACGGGAGGCGTCACGACGTGAGCTAAGTTCGGACTTCCAAAGTCCGACCCTTAACTAGCCAACCTATGTGTGCATGGACTAAACCATGATAAACAATACACACACGAAACTAAATAAGTCATGCGGAATAATACTAAACGAATTGCGGAACTAACTGATTGCGGAATTATACTGAGTATAGCAGGTACAAGTCATCCATTATATACTACTTAAACCAAATATCCATCAACAAACTAGCCACAAACCATAGCAAAGTTACTAACTATTACATGTCCATAACAGTGTATTCAAACAACAGCAAGTAGAAACCCATTCCAACACCCAAGCATCTATGCTTAGCTTTCCTCATGATCCTCAGCCTTTGCCTTTCCCTTTCCTTTTCCTACATCATCCTTTAAGGATAGAATTAGGGCGTTAGATCAACGCGCCCAGTAGGTTTTCCGATCAGGGCTACCACATGGTTAGTATATAAAAACATGCATATATCATAATATTTGATCATCAAAAACATATAAAATCAATGCTATGTATGTATGTGCAAATGTAATGAGTCCCACCTATCACAAGTATACATAGCTATCACTTGACGGGACTCTCACGTCAAGGTAATCCACAGTACTCCTCATTTCCTATGGATAGGACTCTCATCATTAAGTTATTCCTCCTGGTGGGACTGTCATTCGCCTAAGGAGGTCCCACAGACGCATCACAGGCATACCTACGGAGTGTGGGCTCCGGTTTCCATAATCATCACCCCATGCCATGCATGAGATGTCAATGAAAATATGTCATTTGTAAATATATCTCAACATTCAAAACCCATTTGAAACATAAAACAATAACAACATAACTCATAAAAACCAATATAAAACTCAATATAACAGTGGTTACAAGTAGCTAGGAAACCTACTGAAAGTTCTCTTAAATGTCCAGTTCTTTCTTAAGCGTCACCCGTTCACGACTCATGCGCCGTTCAAGTTCCATCACCTTGTTTATATAACAGCAAGTCAATATACTATCATTTAATTTCCATTTACATTTAAGTCCCAAAAACCATCTTGTGGGGTTCGACCATACCCCATGGCCGAATCTCACCCACTTTGGATTTGATCCTCCTTTTCATTTGATCAACACCATCCATATAAACACCTTATATTACATAATATAACTTGGTAGGGTTCGGCCATACAGCATGGCCGAACCATTCCACTTTGGTTTAACCCCTCTTTCAAGTCTTTTAATCCTTTGTTCCATTATAACTTATATTTATGGTTTTGCCACTAGGCTAACCAATAATTAATCTTGCTAACCACTATTATCAAAACAAATCCACCTTAGTGGGGTTCGGCCATACAACATGGCCGAACCTCACCAATCCAATTTGGATCTCTTAATCCTTCATAATTAAGACTAGTTACCCATCTATCCTTGTGATTAACTAGCCCTTAATCTTCCATCATTTTCTTGGTTCCAACGTCACTTACATCATTCAAAACTACTCCATGGGGTTCGGCCATACATATGGCCAAACCCTATGGTTCTTTATTTCCATCTATTAACATACTAAAAATCCATTTAACATGTTCATAACATTCCATAATTTTTATCCTTCAAAGCATTACAAAACCAACAATAATTTCTACTCATATACTTGAATCCAACCACCCATCCAAGGGTCCATGAGGTTCGGCCCTACACATGGCCGAACCCTATGGTTCTCTTGGTTCAATCCTTCCATACTTATTCATGGTTTTGACATAATAATTTAGCCGTAAGAAAAATATGGTTCAGCCATACATTGGTATGGTTTTATCTCTCCAAAAACCATACAAAATTATCAAATGCTTTCATGGGGTTCGGCCATCCAAAGTGGCTGAACCCTATGATCCAAGTTTCTATCCCTTTTTAAACCTCATCATCATAATTTAAACCATTGATAAATTCGGCAATAACATGACCAAATCATGACAATCAAATCCATGATTTAAAACCCTTTAACTTGCATCTTATGTCTAATTAAAACATCTAGAAATCTCCATAATATTGCATGGTTTTTAACTTTCAAAAACCATCAACAATAACCAAACCATTTCATGGGGTTCGGCCATCCAAAGCGGCCGAATCCCTATGATCCATTTCCTGCCCTTTTTACACACCAAAATCCAGGGTTTAACCTTTGCTAGATTCGGCCATACCATGTCCAAATCATGTTCCATTTAACCAACTTTATTAAACAAAATTCCATGAAGTACTTACCAATTCTCTAAGCCTCTCTTCTTGCCTTTGATGCTTGCTTCCTATCTTCCTTAGCCTCCCTCCTTTTGCCGATTATGTACTTGATCCATGGTGAACACACCAAAGGATAATTCGGCCAAGAGATAGGTTTTGAGAGAGAGGGAGAGAGAGATGAATTCTATGGTTTCTTTGAGATGGAAATTCAGCCAAAGGGTGTGGTTAATCCCTTATGTTAAACAGCCCTCAAACCTCTCAATTTCCCTCATAAATTCTTGATCTAACCAAGGAGTCATGTGATGCCAACCAAGGCATCCCTTGACACTCCCAACATTGGGTCTTGGGTTTCCATCATGAGATGGAAACCCTCCAAATTGCCCATGAGATTTTATCTCATTTCATTAAATCTTATGCATGGGAAACACTCCATGCCATCAACGTGTGGGACCTATCTTTGGTGGTGTTTGAGGCCAAGGCAACTCCTCACCTCCCACCTTGACTCACTTGATTTCAAGATCCTTTTGGTTTTCCAATTTAACTCACCCAACTCATTAGCTCAACTCACCACATTTAATGCCATTCATTTAATGTACTTGAGTCAACTCCATTATTTAATTCAAATCCAACTCACTTCAGCCCCAACTCAACCTGATTTGACTCATCCTTTGAGCTCACATGAGGGTCCACACGATCAGCCATGGTCAACATGGTCAACTCGACCCATTGGGTCCCCATTTAACTCATTGACCCAATTGGCACCATGACCCATTTATGGGTGGTTTAGTCATTTGAATGTGGTTTACACACTTGCATCAAGCCTACCCATTTATCCTTTATTTAATTCCAAATCAATTCAGCCTAACCCAATTAAAATTGGGTTCACCCAATGGTCAAATAAGTCCATCATGACCCATTGAGTCCCAATTGGGTCATTTGACCCAAATAACCATCTAGACCCAATTAGATGTACGTTACCCATCTACTTTAATTTGATCCTTATAATATGCACATTGGGTCTTAATTTGAACAATGGGCCCCACCATTTTCTCATTTACCATTCCAATGGCATTTTTGTAAATATTAATATCTCTGAAAAGTCAGGGTGTTACAGGAACTCCTTTTTCTTTCAACTGAGAGGATTTAGGGACCATTATTCAAGCCCCCTCCAATGGTCCTACAATGTATAAAACTAATACTTGGATTGACAGTTTTTATGCCGTAGAGGCCCTCAAATTAATTTGTGAACGCAATGATATTGTTGAACCCTTTCAGCCGATTGCATCCCAACTCTCATTAGAAGCCCGACTGATTCATCTTATCATTTGCCACAATATTCTTCCGCGGTCTGGGTCCTATAATCATGTCACCTATCTTGATGTTTATCTCATTTGGGCCTTATTCAACATCACTTAGTCAATCTCCCCTACCTCATCATATGTTTCATGAGAGATTGCCAAAAGCGCAAGAAGACTCTGCCTTATGGAAAACTCCTTTCATTCCTATTTGAACATTTCAACGTCCGTTGTCCACCAGAATTAGAAGAAATTGGTGCTGCCAATGATGTTTACTGTGATCATACCCTTAAAAATATGGGGTATAGGCTTGTTGGCAATTCTTGGGAAGCCACCCCTATAAGGTTGAAAAAAGTCTAGCAGCCTGAGCAAGCCGCAGAGGAGCAAACATATCATGATCAGGATATCGGCATGCCTGACTTTCCTCATCCCTCTGGTGGACCCTCTAGTCCAATGAGGACATTCAGCGTGTTTTTGCTGTCATTGAATCTCCCCTAATCGACATTGCAGAAATAGGGGTAAATGTCGACCTTCTCCGCACTCAATGTGAGAGTATTCGCAAATTTGTTAAAGACCGACTTGATGCCTCTCGTGATGACACTGATCGGGTGCACCTTCAATTAAGCCGTCTCATGGCCCATCTTGGCCTCGAGTGACACTTACCCTCTTCTCTTTTGATGATGCCATAGGGGGAGAAATATCAATGATTGCACATGAAATTCTTCTATATTCCCTTTGAATTTGTTATGAAACCTTTTGGGCATGTACATAACCCACTAAGTTTTAACCTTTGTAAAGTCCTTGACTTAATCAAATTTAATGGGTTCATATTACTTGTGCAAATGTTGTCTTTATGATTTTTATTGACATATCTCAATATGGTTGAGTAGATTGTGTAATGATGGATATGATGCACTTATTGATTGTGTAATGATGGATATGATGCATTTATTTTATTTAGAAATTCATCCATGAAGAAAGGGGGAGAATACTTATCATTTAAAATATACCTTGAAGAAAATGGAAAATTTGTTTCTATGCATGAAGTAAGGGCGAGGATCACAAATTGTGTATCCTTTATTTATGATTTGTGTGCAATGGTTTGTCATCATCAAAAAAGGGGAGATTGTTAGCCCCAAGGTTTCAACCCAAGGATATATGGGTATTTTGATGACCCCAAACCATTAAAGTGTGACATTTAACATTTCAAATGATATTACTCTATGAGACAAGTATCACATTTACAAAAAGGCATAGTCAAAGAAGAAAGAAGGGCAAGATCATTGAAGATCAATTTTAATATAATCATGATCATCATGGAAGAGATCGGATGGCTTATCAATCTTTGAAGATCAAATGGCAAATGACACAAGTATTGAAGATTGAAGATCAAGTTTGTGTTCTTAGTATTGGTCATGAATGTTAGGATCAAAATGTAAAGTTACTCAATTATGTTTGAACACCATGGCTCAAGTCACCCTTTAGTGGACCCTAGGATACCTAGCTTTATCTTATACATACAAATGGAATCCTAGGATAAGAACTAGTCCCCAAGACCTATCAAATGTATTTAAAAATGGTCAAAATTGTACAAATTATCTTTAAGGTCATTTCAGTCGACTAAACTAGAGATTTCAGTCGACTGAAACAATGGATTAAGTGGGGATGGATATTCAGTCTATTGAATCAATCATTCAGCCGACTGAAATACTGGTTTGTCAGTGGTGTGTGATTTTAGTCGACTGAATCCATATTTCAACCGACTGAAATGCTGGATTTTCATTGAATGAGATTTTAGTCGACTGAAACTTCAGATTCAGCCGACTGAATTATTCACAGATAAACTGTTTGAGTTTCGGGGCATTTTCAGTAGACTGAATCTTCATTTCAGTCGACTGAATCGCGAAATGGTAACGTTTTTTGAACATTAAATGCTCCCTCCAACGGCCCCTTGCTTCATTTAATGCTTGGCAACAGTTCTAAACATGATAAAATTATAAAACCAAGCTTCAATGGGTAGAAGGGTGGTTGACTTACTTGAAATCAAGAGGAATCCATTGAAATCAAATCCCAAGCATACTCTAGTTCAAAATCCATCTCTTGCAATTTTACCTTGAGCCATTTCAGTTCAACTCTTTGAGTAACTCTTAGTAAACTAGATTTGTAAACATTTGAGAGCTACTCTTAAGCTTTACATTGTAATCTTCTACATTTCCTTGAGAGATAAAGTTTGTGAAGGGTTGGTGTAACCCTTGTGAAGGAGAAGGGTGTCTTCACCTTCAAATCAGAGAGTCTTCTCTACAAGCATTGTAATAGGTTTTTTCTCCACCTTTGAAGGAGAAGTTTAGTGTATTCAATCCTCAAGTGGTGTACTTGAGGATAGGACGTAGGCAAGAACGCCGAACCTCGTAAAAATCTCGGGTTCAATCTCTCCATCTCTTCTCATCTCCTCTTTTATATTCTAGCATTTATTTACTACTTGTTTGCATCTTATTTTTCTAAATTATGAAATCAAAGAAAACCCAAAAAGTTTGCATTGACCCAATTCATCCCCTCTAGGGTCAATTTCTGGGCAACAGGTGGAAAACCTAAGGAGGTGGATCCAATGGCCATAATCAAATATCAAAATCGAAAGGAGGTGGGATTGATGGCTTGGATTGAATTCTAAAAAGGGAACGAGGTGGATTAAGGAGGTGCAAAGAGGAAGTAGGCGAATTTGGCAAGGAAAGTAGGTGCAAATTCCCTTTTTTTAACATGCACCAGCTTGCAGCACAAGTTTGACCTAGTAAACGTCCGAATCACGAAAATTTCATGAAATACAATGTTGTAGCCTTTGAAGTCTTCTTTCCAACTCAAAAATAATCAGGTCGATTGTGCATCGAAGGAAAAAATTATAGCCAACATACTAAGGCTGTGTCAAAACATGCCTTCTAAGATTCCTTCCAAATTAGTTTTTAGTGATTATCCTCTAAATCTTTGGGATTCCACACGAATTTAACTTGTTAATTTCTCCCAAAGTCTTCATCCCTTCATCTTGAACTTCTTTATGGAATTTTAAAAATGGGCTTGGACTTCTAAACTTGGACTTGGCCCATTTTCATCTCCACAAATGTTATGAATTTACCACAATTCAAATTCAAATTCCAAAATTATTAGCATAATCCAAACTCTCATAACTGTATTTGAATTATGGTAATTTACAATCATTTCCAAATTTAGGTTGTAAAATTCACACACTTTCTAAAAATAGTTCTTCTAGCCAATTTCTTCATTTTCACTTCTATTCTTGAATTTCTCCAACTTATCCCGCAAAACTCCAAAATCGCATAATACAAAGTAAACAAAATTCAAGAGCTAACTAATCCAATATTTAAGGGTAAAATTGTCATTTTCCTGTATTCGTCACCGAACATGACAGACAAGGGGTTGTGGCTAGTTAGTAGAACGACCAGATCTGAGGCAGGGAGCTGCAATGAGTGTCTAAAACAAAGGCAGCAAAGATAATAGTGGGAATCAACAAGACTGTAAAAAAAGGGAGAGAATGACACCGACAATCTGATGGAGAGATCCGAACAAATTTGAAGAAGAATAGATTACTAGGGTTGGAGATCCAGATAGAATGGTCAGATCTGGTGAGTGAACCAACAAACGCAGTAAATCTGGGTTGTTGTCTATCGCCGTGTACGACGATCCTGAGAAGGACAGGAACAGAGAAAAGAAAGATTTGAGGAAGGCAGGATTTGGGAGCAAGAAGAAGGCGACTTGTTAAATGGCAATCGGTCCATTAGAGCGACCAAAAAACTATGTCCGTTCAAGAATGGTGAGAGCTTGTGAATGCACCCGTCGAAGAGGCAACAACAAGGGAGATATGAACTCGGATCAGAGCTCAGCCTGTTGAAGACAGGAAGATGATGAGAATTGATGATGCAAATCTAGTCCTTGATTGGTTGCTCTCCACCACTCTTAACTTGACTTGGTCATGTTGAATCATGGTTTTTTTTGTGAGTCATCCCACTACCCCATCATTTAGGATGTGGGTTGTTAGTCTCATGAATGTGTGATTACGTGTCCTACCCATAAAGATTAGGTGTCCCATGGCAATGGGTCCCTAGACTTGGGCATTTTATGGTTAGTTGTGTCAATGGGTTAATGGTGTTTGTAGGTAGTTATTCTAAGAAAGTGGGAATGCCCACTATGTTGTTACTTTTTCTATAAATTGGTGTGTAATCAAAGTTGAAATAATGAAGCAAAAGCTTATTGTTTGGCATCAAACAAATCAGCGTGGTGTTCTCCATTCTCTCTCTTTCTCCAACAATTTTTGGCATCCAGAGCCAGGTTATTTCGCATTAGGCGTATTGGGTTGTAAGATCGGTTGCAGTAGCAGATCTTCGTTGAATCAAAGAGAAGTATTTATTTGTTTATTTTTTGCTTTGGGTGATTCATCATGTCGAATGGTATGAACACTCTTAACCGCTCACAATCTTTAGTACCTATGTTTAATGGAAAAATTTATGAATTTTGGAGCATTAAGATAAAAACCTTCTTTATTTCATGAGATCTTTGGGATCTAGTTGAGAATGGTTATACAGATACTGAGAGCTCCAAGGAAGTGGAGAAGTCACCTGATAAGGCATCGGAGAAGTCACCTGATTTGAAGGAGTTTTGTAAGAAGGATGCAAAGGCTCTACTTGTTTTACAGCAGGCTGTGTTAGAATCAATTTTTCATCTAATTGCAAATGCTACCAAATCGAAGGAAGCTTGGACTATTTTAAGGCAAGAATTTCATGGGGACAGCAAGGTAACCACTATGAGACTAGAGGCTTTTCGTAGAGAATTTGAGACTATTCTCATGAAACGTAGTGAATCTGTGCAAGATTTTTTCTCCAGACTTTCTATTATTGTAAATCAAATGAGAACTTTTGTTGAGATAATCTCAAACCAGAAAGTTGTAGAAAAAGTTTTAAGGAGTCTTTGTTAGTGCCTCGGGTCCCTAAGTTTGTCAATTCCATGACTTAGGAAAAAACACTTGCTGGAAGCTTAAAGAATCAAGATGATCAAGATTGAAAATCATGGTCCACCGGATTTAAGTTCATCGTTATGGCAATCACAAATTAGGTAATTGGCCATAGATGACTTTAAGTGGTACCCACCCCTTAAAGAGGACCATTTCTAAGCTTAGTTGAACAAATTGTAAAATCACTAAAATCCTAGAGAGGAAGCTTGATAGTGAATTGGCACCCAACTTGGAAATATGTATTTGGTTTCACTGTCAACTCGACTAGTCGTTCTCACCGACCCCTCGACGGAGACAGGATCGACCCATCGTGGTCAAAGATTGGTCGGCCAGATTGACAAAGGTTCTGAATCATAGAACTGTCATTCTGGATGTGCATCTGATCGAGAGTCTCGTATGCACCAACCCCTCGGTGAAAGGCTGAAACGACCCCTCATGGTCAACGACTCTTCGATAAAGACTTATGAGTTCTAGAACTTAGAACTCAAGTGGGCTCTCGAGAAAACAGACATATCGGTAGTTCAAGACCGATTGACATTGCAAAGACCGACCCCTCGGTAAAGGGCGACAGGTCATTTTGGACAAGACAAGTTTCTGACATGAAACTATGTTTGCATGGTGTTGCCCTAGATCGAGACCCTCGTATGGACCGACCTCTCGGTTCCATGACTGTCGATCCATCGACGACACTGACCTGTTGACAGGGAAAGAATTATACCGTTTGGAGTGCATTTAATATGCAACGGTCGGGTTGTTGAACGATAATATTTTTAGTTATTGACCCCTCGGTGCTCCTGACTTGTTGGTACATGACCGTTGCTGAAACTATTTGCATTGTCTATAAATTCCATTCTTTGTGCAACCAGTTGGCATCCTTTGGCAAATCCGTTGGACCCTCATCATTATTAGTGAGCTTAAACATGGGCCAACAAAAGGATCACTGTCTCTCTTGTTCTTAAACGTGGGGAGTCTATTTCAACCAATCATATGGATTGAGTTTGTGAGAGAGATAGAGAGGAAAGGATAATAAACTAGGAAATATTTGGTAGAACTAGTTTCCTACTCACCCTGGAATTGTGATTGCTTTACGATAGCTACAAGGAGGAGCATCGGCACACATTGGGTGGATCTTCGAGAAGCACACATCAATGAGAGAGAGCTTCAAAGTCAAGTGTTTCTTATTTTAATTTTTTTTTAACACCTTTGTCCTGAAAGTGGATTAAGGAGGCTTGGCTACGGAACCACTATAAAAAAAAATCCTAGAGCGTTGTCTCTGACATAGTGGTAAGTGGAATTCCCAGTTGATTGAGTGAGGAGGAACTCCTAGTCTAATTGTGAGGGTGTAAGTCCCTACTTAGTGGATTTGGGGATAGCTCAAGGTTGAGTGAATCCTAATAGTGGATGTAGGTTGGCTAACCGAACCACTATAAATTTGGTCTTATGGTGTTTGATCTTTTTGTGTTTATATTTAGTGTTTAAGTACTCTTCTCAACACACATCACTTTGCATGTTGATTATCTTATTTTACACATTTTGCAAAAGCATTGATAATCAAGCAATATGCAAAGGGTTATAAACTTATTGTGATCGTTTAAAGAAATTATAAACAATTTATCACACTAAACAAATCTCTTGATTAATATCCGCTGCTCTTATACTCGAAACAATTAAGAAATTTGTAAACACCATGGAAATTGGGATTGACCTATTCACCCCCCCCCCCCCCCCCCCCCTCTCTCTCCCTCTCCCTCTCCCTCCCCCTCTCTCAAGTCAATCGTGTTCTAGCACCAATGGGAATGGACTTTCAATTGGTATCAGAGCCTCATGCTTTTTACAAGGATCTAACCATCTGAGTTAATTCATACTAGAACAATGGCTTTGAGAGAAAGCCATGATATTTCTAAACCTCCATTTTTTATGAAAAATGTAATCGTTTTCATCCATAAATATGTTTGGAAATAGGTGAATAGAAAGTGGTCTATGCCTATGGAAGAGATATTTGATAAACCTTCAACTTCCATGACTATTCAGGCCAAAGACCAAATAGCTTGGACTAATGATGAAATGACTATGTACTTCAATAAAAAAACTAGTAGCATTCATCAATGTTGTTTTATAATATGCTTTTGAGACATTTAAAGATATGAAACAGTAAAAGTGGCTGAAAGAATCCACGGAAAAATTGTCTCTTCTAGCTTAATGGATGACATCACCTATCATGACCAATTTGTGTACTAAGAGTATAGGTGACTGCCTAAGTTCATCCATTTAAAAAGTCCAAGCTAAATCCTCTAGAGAAGAGGAGGATGGAGTAAAAGAACTTGATGAAGGTCGTGACCTCCAAGTATCCTTTGTGGCCAGGTACCAAAATGTTTGCCTCTTATGTTAGGTCAACATCATGTTACAAAATCTGAAACTTTGATTCACAAAGTCAAATGGGAGGGCACCCAAAAATTAAAACCAGATTTAATAAAAGGCCATCACTAGATTGTGGACTTAGATACCAAGTCGTACAATGTTATGTTCAAATGTGTGAAGGGATACCATTGTTGGTGTCACATTTGAAACATGATTTTGAATCACCATCGTATCTTACCTTCAACCCATGTTCTTGTTTGATTGTTGGATTGATCTAGTGTAAGATATTTGTATATACATGTAGGTTTGCACTCTAGTATTGGATTATACTTGTCTCATTTCATTTCATATGCCATATGATTTGTGCATCTTTAGGAAATGAATGAAGGTTGTGCATTACCTCGTGTATAAGGTGTGTATGGTACACATACACAGTGTCGTTTCATTCCAAGTTATCCCTTGTGGAATGAAACATGCTCTATGTCTTTAAATGAATTTTTTGGTTTTGTATGAATTGCCAAAAGTGTTGATCAAATATGTTTATCTGTAATCGATTTATTTACCAGCTCTTTTCAAGGAATGGACCTCATTGGAGTATGCTTGAAAGAATGGTCAAAGTGTTTATCATGTTTTGGTAATAATATGATAACATGCATGAGAGTTGTGCGGGTAGCGTCATACTTCATTTCCTTATCCATGATTAATGTATTCAAAATGTGAAATGAATGTATGATTTGTATGCTTAGTGTCTCATTCCAATATTTATTATTTTATACATTATGTGGAATGAGTTATGTTCATAGACACCTTGTCTTTGCTAAAGCCTAGAGATGCCACATCTCATGACATCACACACTTAGGCAATATGTTTGAATTAGTAAATTAAATGTTCCCAAGGTACTTGGATTGGTTTGGATCTAGGAAAAGAGATCTGTAATCCATGTTTTGTGCCTATCTCCAGAAGGATGTGCTAAATCTCCTAATGGCACAGAACTTGTTTGAATGTACGTATCTACACTGGCATTGAAAGGCGTATAACCAAAGCTTGATGAACTATGAACATCACAAGCGCACACACACACACCCCCAGTCATTCTTAAAAATTAAAAACCCAGGTCGAAGGATAGACTAGTCGGAGGAACAAACATGTCGGTACTGTTGAAAATTAGAACGATGTCTGAAAGGGGGAAAATCGAAAGGAGAGACAAGTCGATACTTATCAACATGTCAACACAGATAGTCTGTTGACCACGACCCGTCAGTAAGTCAAGAAGATTAAGTTAAAAGGTCTCTTTTTGCAAAAAAGACAGATTGCTTCAAAATCGTCGTTCCTTCTCCCGCTTAGCTATGGAGATTTCCTTCTCTCCTCCCATGCCCTAGACCAGTCGATAGGACATCTCGGAGCGATTCTTCGTCGGAAAACCATAAGGTTTTTACTTTTCTCACTTCAAGAAACAAGGGTGTCACGGTGCTTGTGAGATTTAGTGGTTGGGTAAGCCTTGGTCAGCTCTTCCCAAACAACCATGTCTAAAAGGAAGACTACTAAATCTCGGTCTTCGACCACTGGAAAAATCCCTGAGTCCAGCTCCCATTTTCTCGGGAGATCACCTAGGTTCATGCAATGTACTTTCGAATCAAGCTCTACTTCTAAGAGTACCCCTCATAGAAAAATATCTGCCCTTAGGACTGGATCCAACCGTCGTTATCATCTCAGGTCTCAATCTGGACAAAACATGAGAACCGAAGCAGAAGTGATTTCTATTATGGATAGCTCTGATGAGGAAGGAGGAGTGGATGTCGAAAATGCTGACACCATTGTGTCTAACGACATATACAACCTAGGTAATCCACCTGAAGGTCAAGAGAGTGGTGAACCTGAATGAACTGAGTCACAACCCCTGATTCGATTTATCCGCAAAATAAAATCTTGTGTCTCTCAAATCGAGGTGCATGTAGATGAGCTAGATGACTTCGTGCAAAGATTTGCTCAGGGTGTTCACAAAGACCTCTCTGCATTATGTTGATCAACAGTTAAGCCTTCCCGACGAAAATCCATTTCCCCTCTAGCATCACCCCCTCCGGATGGCTCTGCTTAGGATAGTTTTTCATGCTTTATGTTTTGGAAAAACTATAGTTTTAGTATTAAACTAAGCATCCGTGATGCCCCCTCCAAAACCATATGTACTGAATGCACATTTTGTTTATCAATGAAATGATATAATTTGATTTAGTGTGTGCTAATTTAATGGAATGCCTTCTATCTCATGTCTATTATTAACATGAATTTTGTTAAATAGACTAACATGCAGGTTTGGATGAGTTGTTTTTGTATTGGCATGTTAAGGAGATAGGGATCGGGTTAAGATATTACACACACCCTTGGAGTTTGGGGGAGCACAAAATATGTACTGATTAGCACATGTCACTGGTCATGACAGTGTAGGGAGGAAGGTTGATACAAGCTTGAAAGAAGAAGCTCGAGAAATTAGCTTAGAGAATGGGGAGAAGACTTTAGGGACTCAAGGTAAATTAGCTTGACTCATGGAAGAAATCAGCTAAGCTAGAACTTAGCTTGTGCATGGGCAAATAAACCTTGATGCACGAGAAGTGTGCATTGAACTGTGGGGGAGAACCATGAGTTGGTGCAGAACTTATTTAAGCACTAAATGCAAGAAGCATAGGGGAGTGCTTGAAAATCGATATCTGCCTACTAATCTTTGTCAATTGTATGACAAAATAGGAGAGAAATTAGTAGAAGCTATAAGACATCAAAGCCAATTATGGGAGAGTAATTGGCAAGAGATTGAAAGTAGCTGATGTGCTTGAGCCTCTAGAAAGAGAGAGCCATAAGGAGAGGAATATGAAGATGAATAAGCCAATAGACATAGGGGAATGTCTATGCTTGGAGTTTGGGACTTCAAACTCAAAGAAGATTGGGAGAGAAAATCTTCTCAACACTGATAGCTTGGATAAGCTATGGGTAGTGTTGGTACTAGGAAATCATGGTAAATGGGGGAGCATGAATAAAACTCTAGTTTAGTCCATGGATGCATATTTTTGTTATGGGACTAACCCCTCTAATGATTCTCTAGTGTTGCTTGATTATGTGCTTGGACAAGAAAACATGAAATGAAGCAAGCTGAATAAGAATATGCAAAGATTATAGTCTTGTTGTCCATTTGAATATATACATGTAATCAATATAATATTTTTGTATTCAAATGTGATGTAATAAGCTTGAGCTTGTAATTGAGTTAGCTTCTAGCTTTTGTCATTAAATTGACAAAGGGGGAGATTGTTAGTGGCCCAACTTGCCGAGTCCCTAAGTTTATCAATTCCATGACTCGGGAAGAAACACTTGCTAAGAAGCTTGAAGACTCAAGGTGATCAAGAGTGAAGATCATGCTCCACCAAATTAAAACTCATCGTTATGGCAATCACAAAACATGTAGTTCGCCATAGATGACTTTAGGTGGTACCCACACCTTAAAGAGGACCATTCCTAGGCTTAGTTGAACAAATTATAAAATTATTAAAAGCCTAGAGAGGAAGCTTAACAGTGAATTGGAACTCAACTTGGAAATATGTATTTGGTTTTATTATCAGCTCAATTAGTCTGTCTCACCGACTCCTCGGTGGATACAGGAGTGACCCATCGTGGTCAAAGACTGGTCGGCCAGATTGACAAAGGTTTTGGATCATAGAACTGTCATTCTGGATGTGCCTCTGATCGTGAGTCTTGTATGCACCGACCCCTCAGTGGTCAATGACTCTTCGATAAAGACTTATGAGTTCTGGAACTTAGAACTCGAGTGGCCAATCAATACATATCGGTAGTTCAACACCGACCGAGAGTACCAGGACCGACCCCTCGGTAAAGGGCGACAGGTCGTCCTGGGCAGGACAAGTTTTGAACATGAAACTCTGTCTGCATGGTGTTGCCCCAGATCGAGACCCTCGTATGGACCGACCTCTCGATACCATGACTGTCGACCCATCAGCGACACCGACCTGTCGATAGGGAAAGAATTATACCATTGGGAGTGCATTTAATGCGCAACGGTTGAGTTGTTGAACAGTAATATTTTTAGTCTCCGACCTCTCAGTGCTCCTGACCTGTCGGTATATGACCGTTGCTGAAACTAGTTGCATTGTCTATAAATACCAATCTTTGTGCAACCAGTTGGAATCCTTTGACAAATCCGTTGGACCCCCATCATTATTAGTGAGCTTAAACAAAGGCCAACAAAAAGATCACTCTCTCTCTCTTGTGCTTACACGTGGGAAATCTATTACAATCAATCATATGGATTGAGTTTTTGAGAGAGAGAGGAAAGGATATTAAACTAGGAAAGATTTGGTAGAACTAGTTTCCTAGTCACCCTAGAATTTTGATTGCTTTACGACGGCTATAAGGAGGAGCGTCAGCACACATTGGATGGATCTTCGAGAAGGACACATCATCGAGAAAGAGATACAAAGGCAAGTGCTTCTTGGTTTTAATTTATTTTTTTAAACCTTTGTCTCGAAAGTGGATTAGGCTTGGCTCCGAAACCACTAAAAAAATATTCTAGAGCGTCGTCTCTGGCACAATGGTGGGTGGAATTCACAGCTGATTGAGCGAGGTAGAATTCCTAGTCTAATTGTGAGGGTGTAAGTCCTCACTTAGTGGATTTGGGATAGCTCAAGGTTGAGTGAGTCCTAATAGTGGATGTAGGTTGGCTAACCGAACCACTATATATTTGGTCTTATGGTGTTTAATCTTTGTGTGTTTGTATTTTGTATTTAAGTACTATTCTCAATACACATCACTTTGCATGTTGATTATCTTATTTTACACATTGTGTACAAGCATCGATAATCAAGCAATATGCAAAGGGTTATAAACTTAGTGTGATCATTTAAAGAAATTATAAACAATTTATCATGCTAAACAAATCTCTTGATTAATATCCGCTGCACTTATACTCAAAACAATAAAGAAATTTGTAAACACCATGGAAACTGGGATTGACCTATTCAACCCCCCCCCCCCCCCCTTTTCTCTCTCTCCTCTCTTGGGTCAATCGTGTTCTAGCACCAATGGGAAGGGACTTTCAGTCATCCTTCAAAGTTGGATCATGTAGTTACTGTTATTGAAGAGTCTAAGGATTTATCTAATTATTCTCTTAATGAACTGATGGGTTCGTTATTAGCTCATGAAGAAAGGTTGAACAGATCAATAGAGAAAAATATTGAGCATGCATTTCAATCCAAGGGGGGAGATTTATAAGAAAGACAAAATGGTCGGAGATACTTCTGATCATAAACATGCAGAACAAGGCCGAGGAAGAGGTGGCTATCGTGGTCGTGGAAGAGGATGAGGAATATCTGGTTGGGATCGTCAAAATGGTGATAAAGGCAACCAAAAACAGAATTATAAAACCAAGCAATGTTATTTTTGCAAGCAGTACGAGCATATTGAGGCAAACTATTGGAAAAAATACTAAGCAACAAGCCAATTTCAAAGAAGAAAAACAAAATGAAGGTAATTTGTTCCTTATTTATCTATGTCACAAAGAAAGTAAGGCTGATATATAGTTTCTAGATAATGGTTGTAGTAACCATATGATAGGAGAAAGAAGCATTTTTCGTAGCATTGATGAATCTGTAAAATTGCAAATCGGGTTGGTGACGATAAGCGAGTTCAAATTGAAGGCAAGGGGACTATTGCAGTTAAGGCTAAGTCAGGTATTGAATGACTGATTTATGATATTTACTATATTCCTGGTTTAGCTCATAACTTGCTAAGTCTGTGTCAATTGATTCAAAGAGGATATTCAGTCTCATTTCACAGTGATATGTGTGAAATTAAAAAAGAAAAATCAGATATACCTCTTATTAAGATCCACATGACTCAGAACAAAATGTTTCCTCTTGATGTCTCATGTTTTGATGATTGTGCATTGGTTGCTAGTGCTAACGATGATTCAAGGCTTTGGCATTTACGTTATGGGCACTTGCATTTTAATGGGTTGAAATTGTTAAGTCAGAAAAAATGGTGTTTGGTTTGCCTTCTATTGTTTGTGTTGATGATGTTTATGAAAGGTGTATTTATGGGACGCAACACCATTTACCATTTCCAGTTGGAAATTCTTGGAGAGCCAAGATGCCTCTAGAAGTTGTACATGCAGATATATGTGATCCAACAAATACCTTATCTTTTAATAAGAGTATGTATTTTTTACTAATTACTAATGATTATACTTGCATGAGTTGGGTTTACTTTCTTGGTTACAAATCAGAGGCATTTGAAAAGTTTCAAGAATTTAAAGCTTTTGGTGAAAGGAAAGTGGACATGTCATAAAAACACTTCGAACTGACAGAGGGGGAGAATTCTTATCTAATGAACTTGGTTCTTTTTGCAAGCTAAATGGTATTCGCAGGCAATTGACAGTAAAGAGAACTACCGAACAGAATGGGGTTGCTGAAAGGAAGAATAGGACAGCCGTTGAAATGGCTATAAACATGTTAAATGAAAAACGACTTCCAAATGATTTTTGGGCAAAAGCTATGGCAACATCCGTCTTCCCCCTAAACATATCTCCAACAAAGGCAGTGCACAACAAAACTCCATATGAAGCTTGGTGGAAAAGAAAGCCTAATGTAGTTGTTTTAAAAAATTTGGTAGCATTGTTTATTCTTTGATTGACTCTAGTGATCGTACCAAGCTTGATAAGAAAAGTGAAAAATGTATTTTTGTTGGATATATTGATGGAACCAAGGGTTATCGGTTGTATGGTCCAGAAACAAAAAAACTAATTGTTCGTCGACCTGATCAGAATTTTCTAACCCAACTCAACCCCAGTGTTGGACCGACCCAACCATACCTGAGTTTCGGCCCTAATCGCTACTGTATTATAATTCGGTACACTTGGATCGGGTCGGGTTAGGTTGATTTTAAATTTCTCAACCCAATCTAACCCGAATTTCATGAGTTTTTTTCTCAACCCGACCCCCAACTCAAAATATACAAATATATAACCCATACCCACTGATTTCTCGAGTCAACTCATGTGAGTCGGGTGTTTAACATGATCCAAGTTTTACCCCTACCACCCACTAAAGATTAAAAGAAAATTGTTGAATATTGACCCAATTTGACAAGCCTTTTGGGCCTATTTCCTAAGCCAACAATCTGAATGAGTTCATATCATGCGAGCTAGCCCATTTTCACATCTCAAATTTGAATCCAAAACTTCCTCGTGTATGGAATCTACTCTTGGATGGTTCCTACTTGTGTTCATCCTCCATCCTTCAAGAAAGTATAGGGAAAAATATCGACCGATATATATCATGATTTTGCATATCGATATATATCAATTGATATGATATATCGGTGAGCCCCACAAAATTTCGCCAATATCTCGGCTATGATATCGACCAAGATATCAGTCGATATTCTAAATATCAGTCGATACCAATTTTTTATTTTCTAAAAATGAAAAAAAAACACAATTAGTTGTTGATGGGTCCTAAAATATCAATTGCTAGTCAATGGGTCCTAAAATATCTCCTAATTTTAACTGAAATTTTAAAAGTTACAATTGTAAATTTAGAATGTTAATAAAATAGTAGTCAATGGGTCCTAAAATATCTCCTAATTCTAGTCGAAAATTTAAATGTTAGAATTATAAATTTAGAATGTAAATTAATTAGTAGTCAATGGGTCCTAAAATATCTCCTAATTCTAGTGGAAAATTTAAATGTTAGAATTGCAAATTTAGAATGTAAATTAATTACTAATGTTTGGGTCCTAAAATATCTCATAATTCTAACCAAAAATTTAAATGTTAGAATTGTTAACTTAGAATGTAAATTAATCAGTAGTCAATGGGTCCTAAAGTATCTCCTAATTCTAACCAGAAATTTAAATGTTAGAATTGTAAATTAATTACTAGTCAATGGGTTATAAATCATCTCCTAATTCTAACTGAAATTTTAAATGTTAGAATAGTAAATTTAGAAAGTAAATTAATTACTAACTTAATGGGTCCTAAAATATCTCCTAATTCTCATAAAAAATTTAAATGTTAGAATTGTAAATTTAGAATATAAATAATTACTAGTCAATGGGTCCTAAAATGTCTCCTAATTCCAACCAAAGTTTCTAAAATTTTACCCCAAATTTCAACTCTAAATTTTGGGCAAAATTCTATCTAAATTAAACAGAAATTTGAACCAAAATTTATGCAATAATGAAGCAAAAAATTTAAATAAAAAATTTAGAGAAATATCGGCCTAGATTTCAGGCGAAATTTCAACTGGAAATTCCTAGAAAAGTTCAAAAATTATCTCTTTTGAATTCAAAATCATAAACATTTAATTAAGATTCATTTAATGATCACCAAAAAAAATTACAATTTTTCTACTTTTTTTAGCAATTTTTCATCATTTTTTTAAAATATTTAATATTCTCGAGTTGGTAATTTGAAATCAATATTTCAACATGTAAATGTCCGATATTTAATAATAAAAAATTACATATCCATGAAGCCCATAATTTTCTTCATTTTATGTAATTTTTCTGATTTTTTTGAAAAAAGTAAAAATAAAAATCGAAAGGAGAGAGAAAAATTTCGCTATAATATTAGCTCTGACGATATTTTAACCATAGATCAAAGCAAAATTTCTACCTTTCACGTGCAACAATAGGCTAAAGGTGATGCAGGCCTAGGGTCGAATTCGTTAAAATCTGTAAATAGGGTTGCAGTTTATAAGTATGGTCTCTAAAAGACCCAGGCTACCAGATACGATTCATAAAAAGATTCTGCCTTGGTAAAGGGTTTGCTCAAACAACGCCTGAATCGAAAGAACAAGTTTATAAGAAATTCAATTAGTCTATGGATTTCTCTAGATTAAGCCTCTTCTAATTGAATTAAGATTAAGAATAGCAGAAGCAAATTAAAAGAGAATCTGTAAAATTTGAGTAAGGCACAACCGAATCTAAGAAAAAACCAAAGGAATAATGAATAAAAAAAAAACTGGTACTTACTTGCAAGATAGAATTGGTCCCAGTCCAAAGACTTGACTTTTGCCAAAGGCCGAAACCCGGTGTAAAAAACATCCAACTCCAAGAGTCTTCATTTTCCAAGGTATAAGAAATTCAACTACTATAAGTTATTTTATAGAGAAATGTAACGACCCGTCTCACTAGCACAATATTGTCCGCTTTAGGGCCCATACACCTTCATGGCTTTGCATTGGGCCTAGGTGTCACACTTAAGCCCAAAATGTGTTGTGCTAGAAGGGAGAAGAAGTTAGGCTTATATACTCTCTATGGCACAAACTCTCCATGGCCAAACTCTCTCTCAAGCACCCTCCACTGGTGCGGGCCATTACAATCCCACCCCCTTTGGGCAAGAGCCATCCCTACCTTAACACTCTCATCTTCCCACATCTGGTCCAAGAGTTGAACCGGGCTCTAATACCATTTGTAATGACCGGTCCCGCTAACACAATATTGTCCACTTTCGGGCCCATACACCCTCACGGCTTTGAATTGGGCCCAAGTGTCACACTTAAGCCCAAAAAGCGTTGTGCTAGAAGGGATGAGAAGTTAGGCTTATATACTCCTCTCCACTTCTTGTCCTATGCAATGTGGGACTTTGTTCGTACTATCTATGGCGCAAACTCTCTATGGCCAAACTCTCTCTCAAGCACACTCCACTAGTGCGGGCCCTTACAAGAAAAATATGCAAGAAGACCAAATTAGACTTACTCATCTAAGAGACTCCAAAAATAAGTGTAATGACCTAACCCAAATACGTGTGGTCATGGTCGAGTTAGAGTTAAATCGGGTAGTTCTTAATGGGGTAATCGTTTATTTTAGCAAAATTGTTTGATATTACTTGAAATTGTTTGATTGTGTGTTAAACAATAATTTTTTTTAACTCTAGACCCCCAATATGTGTTTATCGTAGTCTAAATTGAAGTTTGGAGATAGAACAAAATTTTGAAACAGGGTTAAAAAAATAGCAAGTGTTTATTTTTGGAAACTTTCCAAATTTAGAAAAATGTCAAATTTGGTGTATTATTGGAGTCCGCAGATGTTAAGAAGATTTAATTAAATATCATTATTCAAATTTTGAGTTCAGATTCCATTTTTGGAAACTTTCTAAAATTAGTTCTAGTGGGATTTATTTTTGGAAAGATTTATTTGAGAAATTAATTTATTTATTTTTGTAAGACAAAAGCTTACTTTTGGTGAAATCTAATTGATTTTTGGAAGTTTAAGTTGGGAAAATGGGTGGGTCGTGGTCCCACACTATTTCTGTGATTAAAGGGAATTCCAAGAAAAAAAAATGAAAATAAAATTCCTAAAGCCCTAAATGCGTTAGCTTGAGAGGGAAGAAAGAAAAAAAAATAGAAATAAAGCCTTGTAGTTTCGTTGGAAGCATTGCAAATCTCCTTGGGTGTGTGTGGCAAGAGGAAACCTCCTTGCTAAATTGAGCTTTTACTAATTTACCCCTCCTAACTAATGTTTAGGGTAAGGAGGTGAGGGAAACTAAGTAAATAGACATGGTGAAACAATATAAATAAGCCACTAAGGGCCATCCACGAATATTGCAATTCGTGGAAGCCCTTGGAACAATTCATTAGAGCCTCTCTCTTCCTCTCTCTCTCTTTTGTCTAGGGTTTCTCCATTAAAGGTTAGTACGATATCTTACTATTTTAATTCCTTTAATTATTACTAATCTTCTTCAAGTTAGAAAATAAATTGATAAGAAGAAGAAGAGGATCCAATGAAGATTTTAAGTATGTTAAATTCGTGTACATGATAATTGCCCAACACCATGGAAATTGTTCTCCAAGGGTTAGGGTTTTGATTACGATGATTCAATAAAGATTGTGTTTGGAATTTATTAAACCTGTGAGGTGAGATGATGATTTTCAAAATACCCTATACGAATTTAGTACACTTGAGTCTTTTAAGATCAAGTTTAGAGTTGATTTTCCTTGGTGAAGCATGGACATGGCCGTTCTTCATGTCTATTCTGCGCATCGTCACAAAAGAAATTAATATCTCGAATTCCCGATGGATTTTTTTCGACGAAATTTGTTTTGTTGAACTCCAATTTGATAGACCTAGTTTCTGTTCAAATTTGGACTCAAAGTAAGGTGATTTGATGCCTCATATATGATCTAAAACACGGACCAAATTCATGTTCAGACCTGAGGTGCAGTTTCAGTGGGCTTAAGCAAATAAATCATAACTTTCACCCTCGATGACGAAACAATTTAACATTTGTGCCTATTATGATCAGAATGATGAGGCCTATCTCCAGTTAAATTTTGATGAATTTTTTATGAGGTTTGATACCCGAAACCATGTCTGCAAGTCTGACTTAATTACAGACTGTTGAAAACGGACAGTTTTATAGTATTGGATTGTGGAATTTATATCTCTGTCTTTGATTATTGTAACGGTGCAAAATTTATTCCTAAACTGAATCCTATGAAGATATCTACCTCCAATAAAAATCTTAGGGGGGAATCATCGATTTGGAGGGTCGAATATGGTTTGTAAGACAGAAACCTCAGATGGGACTGCAAATTTTTGAGCAGTGTACATGTCTGAGTATCTCGATCATAACTCGGTGTAAGAACGTCTGTTTAGGACGAATCAAATATTGTCGTAACCCTCTCTTAGAGACCTATTCACTATAAAAATATGATACCTTTTTTAATTTGAGCTAATACCCAAAAATTCAGCAAGAAAGGTCAAATTCTGCTTTGTTTGACCTCTTTAAGCCTTAAACAATTTGTATTTGATTAGTACCCCTTCGACTCGATTTATTGGACAGAATTAATGGGTTTTATTTGTTGGAATTCTTGTTTTAAAAAGTTGTTAAATGAAATAAAATTATAATAGTCTAAAACTTGAATCAATGACAGTAAATTCAGGGCCCTGTAGCTTGTCGGAACTTGGATTTGGTGGTGTATCTGAACTTGATAAACTGCAAAGTTTAGGTACGGAACTTAACCTTGTTTATTGAACTATCCTGTTTATTTTGCTATATTATTTCTGAAATTCAATTTGAATGCCTAGATTGTATGTTGAATGTTGGTATGAACATCTTGTGAATGCCATGTGTATTTTGAAATTATCGACACATGTTGTATTTGTTATTCGTCGTGTGTTCATTGAATTTATTAACACATGTATATTTGTTATTCATCATGTGTTCATTGAAACTATTGACACATGTATATTTGTTATTTATTGTGAGTTCATATATGTTAGTTTGTTAATGGTTTGTGATCATGTTGATGGCACACATAACATGACATCCACGCATGAAATATTGTTGATTCGTCATGCATGAGCCTCCACTGTGGGTGGGTGATTTGTATCGTTGATTCGGGTCGTTAACCCTGCACTCCTTTGGGGACATTAATTGTGCAAAGTTTATTGAAATTCTTGAGTCGTTAGTCATTGCACCACCCTGTGGATATTTGTCATGCAGATTCGTTGGGTAATGACCTGATGTGCACATGTGCTATGCTTAGCTAAGTTGAGCTTTGCATGATTCATTGATTTGATTAGTTCATTGAGATGCATGGGAAGGGGACAAATGCATCATAATTGCATTATAACATGACATGCATTTTGGAAAAAAAATTGAATTTATTGGAATTATTGTTGTATGCTCAGTTTATTATTATTATATGCACATTATTTGTATGGTTATTTTTCCTTCACTGGGCATGGAGCTCATCCCCACTTTTCAGGAAATCCATTGGAAGGAGAAACCCGTCAAGCAAATCCATAGGAGGGACTCTACTGGGAGCGTTGCCTTAAATAGTAGTTGTTAATTTGTGAAGAGTTTTCTAGATTTTATTTGAGGAGTGAGACATAACGAGTATTACTTTGGTTTATTCGAAATTTGGGTTTGAGTTGTGTTTCTGTTTCCAACTTGTAGTTGGGGAAGCTTTGATTTGATTTGTTTTGATGTAGGACTTATCATATGATTTAGATTAGACCTCCTTATTGATAGAAAATTTTAGTTGTTGGACTATAGATTGATTGATTTCATGCTAGATGAGGACTAATCCTATATGTGAATGATGATTTATGAACATGGTTAATTTATTAAAATATTTCGCACTCTGATTGCTTGCAATATTGTCAATTGAGAGAAAAAAAAATTGGAACCATGAATATGTCACTCCCATTATTGAATCGTGTTCGATTCATGTAAGGCTCTGTTCGTTGTGTTAGAATGGGCAGGTCCTTACAATAAGCAACCTACTTAAGATAGAATATAGTCTAATTTTGATTATTCTATCTCAACCCCACATCATGCCATGTGGCTTCTTGAATGACTAAGATTGAATCCTAAAAAAACAAACATAAATATAGAAATCTTAAAAAATGAAGTTGCCCATGTGGAGGTCGTAAGCATGAAAAGGTGCTAAAGAGCCAAGGTCTAGTAGTATATGAACGCAATATGGAACGCATTTATGTGTCTAGAGGTTAATATGTTAAATGAATTGGATGAAGCAGCAAGGACATCAATAGTCAATTCAAGTTACTATATATGGTATATTGTGTTGATTATTTGTCCAAGGTTTGTAAAATTGGAATATTTCGGGTCCTGAGGCCGGAGTCGTAAAATTGGATGAAGGTTGGTATTCTCTAGTGTGAAACCCTATGTAAAAGGGCACATGAAGTGTTATAAGAAAATATAACATGTTATGAACTATCCCCGGGCTATGGGAAGTTATTAATGTTGGTACATGAGAAGTTGTGTTCATGCACTTAACTGTTGGGTCGTTTTGACCGATGGGTCGTATAAGCTCTTGCAAAATGCTGCATTTTGACCGTGTCAGGACTTAATGCATTTGAGGACTTAGTGGTGCCTCGTTTGAGATTTGTGTGAAATTCTACAGACAGGTATTGGTGAGAATAAAGAACAACTTGGTATTGAGAACGGTAGAGATGAGCCATTGATAAGTTTATATCATTGGATATTTGAATTGGTATAAACTGCGATATATTTCTATAATGTTACATTGTGATATTGTTATCTGTTGAACTCTCTTCATTGGGTTGTTAGCTCACGTCCCTTATAATGCAGGATATGTACCCGAGGCGGGAACTGAGGACCCCTAACGCTGCCATAGGAGTTGGAACCTTTGGAAGCCATCATATTTCATGCAGATGGGAAATATGTTTAATCTATTTATGTTTTATGTTGTAATGATCATGCCCCTATGGCATGAAAAACCTAAGCATGTATAAACCACTAAGTTTCTATATACTACTCTGATCAATTGTGTCAATGTGATGTTTTATTGTATGGTGTCGTATTCAGGAGTGTGAATTCAAGATGGATCAAAATACATTGGAAGAAGCACTTGCTATAAGCTTGAAGACTCAAGTGATCGAAGAATGAAGATCAATTACACCAGGTTCAAAGCTCATTGTTATAGCAATCACAAAACAGGCATTATGGCTATAGATGACTTTAGTTGGTACCTGTAACACCTCAATTTTTCAATAAAATGGATAATTACGAAAATGCCCCTGAGTTGGAAAATTTAATATTTTCGATATTAAATAAGGAAGATTGTGGGGCCCATTGCTCAAATTAAGATCCTATGAACACATTATAAATGTCAAATTTGATTGGATGGGTAATGTGCATCAATTGGGTCAAAAATGGCTAAATGGGTCAAAGGGCCCAAATGGGACCCAACGAGTCTTAATGGATTATTTGACCGTTGTGTGAGCTTAAATTAAATCGGGTTAAGCTGATTTGATTGGAAATCAAGTGGAGTAAAAATGGGTAGGCCTGATGCACATGTGAAAACCAATTACAAATGACCAAAATACCCATAATTGGGTCATGGAGTCAAAAACGGGTCAAGGAGCTAAAGGGGGACCCAACGGGTCGGGTTGACTTTGTTGACCACAGCCGACCTTGTGGGCCCACAAATGAGTTCAATGGTGAGTTAAATCAGGTTAAGTGGAACTGATTTTATTTAATTTGAATTAAAAATGAGTTGACTCAAATTCATTAAATGATTGTCAATTAATGAGGTGAGTTGGACATGTGAGTTGGACATGTGAGTTGAGTGAGTCAAAATGGAAATCAATGGGACTGTAAATCAGTGAGTTCAGAGGGAATATGAGTAGGTTGGCTCAGTCATAACCACCAAAACAACTCCCACACGTTGGGGACTTGTTGGGGTGATTTTCATGATGAATTTTAAATGAAACACATGGGAAATGGGAGGTGACGCTTGGGGAGTTGGGAGGCTACATTGGCAGGTGCCAAGGGGTGCATTGGATAGCACCCAAGACCCATCGTTTTTTATAAGAATTGATGAGGGAATGGAGGGGTCTTGGGGGCTAAAGTACTAAAGGGAATGACCACCAAGGTTGGCCGTTTTTCACATTGGAAATCCAAGAATTTCCATCTCTCTCTCCCTCTCTCCAATTCATTTTCCCTAGCTGGAACAGCAGAGGTGTTTGCACCAGTAGATCAAGCACAAACCAGCAAAGGAAGGAAGGCAAAGAAGGATAGGAAGTAAAGAGCGAAGGCAAGACAAGAAGCTTGAGAAATTTGGTAAGAATTCTTATGGATTTTGGTTTTAAATATGAGTGTTAAGTTATGAATTTAGATGACATAAGTTGGTCATGTAGGGCCGAATTTGTCATAGGACTAAACCATGGAAGATGGTGTCAAAGAATGATGGAAATGGACCATAGGGTTCGGCCACTTTGGATGGCCAAACCCCATGAAGATAATTGGTGGATTTTGATGGTTTTTGGAATTTAAAACCATACAAGTTTGCGACTATTATTATATGTTTTATTAGATTTAAAATGCATGTTTTAAGAAGGTTAAAACATGGATTTGGATGTTTAATTCGGACCTAAGATGAAGGGTTAAGTAATTCAAAACCAAAGGTCATAGTGTTAGGCCAATGAGCATGGCCGAACCCCATGAAATTGGATTGGTTATTGGATGATTTTTAAATGGTAAAACTCGGTAATATGTTACTATTTTATTACATGATTATTGAAACATAAAAATATGTTTATAAGGATCAAGTCATGGACATAGGGTTCGGCCACCTTGGAGGGCCGAACCCCATGAAAGAATTTGATGAAATATATGGTTTTGGAGAGTTGGAAATCATGTGAAATTATGGGGTTTTTATGTGATTTAAATGAAGGTATAAGTTACTGTTTTTGGTCGGCCAATACATGGCTGAACCATGTTAAGGTTGGGGTTAAGATATTGATTTAAATCAAGGTTAGTTGATTACATAATTAAATCAAGAGAACCATTGGGTTCGGCCATGTGTATGGCCGAACCCCATGGGCTGCCTTATGGGTTGTTTGTATGGGTTTTACTTGGGTTTATGGTTACTGATTTGGCTCAGCCTATGGATGGCTGAACCATGTAATAACCTTGGAAAAAGGGTGAAGCCTAAGTTAAATACCTAGGTTAAAGTTATTGGACCAAAGGAGCCATTGGGTTCGGCCATGTATAGGGCCGAACCCCATGGACCACTTCATATGGATTATTTTATGTGGAATGTTTGTATTGAATTAAAAGGTTTCAATGTAAAGATCATGGACCATGACAATAGGTTTTGGTGTGGATCTATTCCATGGAATTGATCGGTAGTTTTAAAGGTTAAAATGGGATATAATTGAATATTGGAACCAATGGCATAATGGTAAATATAGGTGGAATGATCATAGGTATGGTTGTATGGACCCAAATCAAAGGGGTATGGTTTGGCCATGCTATATGGCCGAACCCTACCAAGGTATTTTTGTACAATTTGATTTTTAATAGGGATTAAACGAATGAGAGACCAAAAGGATAAATAGGTGAGGTTCAGCCATGGGCATGGCCGAACCCCACATAGTACATTTTTAGGACATTGGCAAGTTGGAATTACATGATAAATGTTTGGTTTGCTGCTATTTAAATAGGGTATCCAGACTTGCATATACGGCGTACGAGTCGTGAACGGCTGACGATTAAGAAAGATCAAATACTGAAGTGAATCTTCAGTAGGTTTCCTACCTACTTGTAACCACAGTTTTATCCTAGTTTTTATGAGACTCTTGTTCATTTTATTGGTTTTGAATGATGGATATTATTTACATGTTTTATATGTACATTGGCATCTCATGCATGGACATGGGATGATGATTGTGGAAACCGGAGCCCACACTCCGTCGGTATGCCCGTGATGCAACTGTGGGGCCTCCTTAGGCGGTGAAAGTCCTGCCAGGAGAATTAATAGGTTGATATGAGACACGACAAGTGATGGCTATATGTATGTGTGATGGGGTGGGGCTCATTACATTTGCATACATACATAGCATGGTTTTATATGCTTTTGATAATCAGACATTTGCTATATGCATGATTTATAAGCTAACCTTGTGGTAGCCCTGATCGGGAACCTACTGGGCGCGTTGATCTAACGCCCTAATTCTATCCTCAGAGGAGAATGCAGGTACAAGGAAAGGAAAAGAGAAGGTTGATGATATGGAGGGAGCTAAGCATAAATGCTAGAATGAATTTATAATTGCTGTCATTTGATACTTTATTATGGACATGTAATAATGTAGTTACTTGCTATGGTTTGTTTAGGATATTAACAATGGATGGTTGATTTATGTTAATTATTAATTGAGACTGGTAATTGCGATCTATTCAAGTTATTTCCGCAGTTAGTCTACTTTATTCCGCAAGTTATTGTATAGTTCCATGCGTGGTTTGTTATCGTGGGTTTAGTCCACGTACACATGTGTGGCCAGTTAAGGGTCGGACTTAGGTAGTCCGAACTTAGCTCGCGTCGTGACACCGCCCGCTCACTGCCGATGTTTTATTATTATTTAAAAAAAAATAGACTCTGATTATTTCTCAGAGAGGGCGGGGTGTTACAGTACCTACGCCTTAGGAGGATCATTCCTAGACTTAGTTGAACAAATGGTAAAATCATAAAAAACTTAGAGAGGAAGCTTGACAGTGAATTGAAAACGAACTCGGAAATATGAATTAAGTTTACTATCAGCTCGACCAGTCGTTCTCACCGACCCCTCGGTGGAGACAGGATCGACCCATAGTTGTCAAAGACTGGTCGGCCAGATTGACAAAGGTTCTGGAACATTAAACTGTCATTCTGGTTATACCTCTGATCGAGAGTCTCGTATGCACCGACCCCTCAGTGATGAACTTAACAACCCCTCATGGTTAATGACTCGTCGATTATAACTTATGAGTTCTGGAACCTAGAACTCATGTGGACTCTCAAGAAAACAGACATTTCGGTAATTCAAGACCGATCGAGAGTACCAGGACCAACCTCTCGATAAAAGGCTATAGGTCGTTTTGGACAGGACAAGTTTCGGGACATGAAACTCTGTCTGCATGGTGTTGCCCCAAATCGAGACCCTCGTATGGACCGACGTCTCGGTGCCATGTCTGTCGACCCATCGGCGACACAAACATGTCGGCCGGGTATAAATTATGCAGTTGGAGTGCATTTAATGCACAATGGTCTGGTGGTTGAACGGTAATATTCTAAGTAACCGATTCCTGGGTGCACCCGACCTGTCGGTACATGACAGTTTCTGAAACAGGTTGCCTTCTCTATACATACAAATCCTTGTGAAACCGTTTCACATCTTTTGGCAAATCCGTGGGACCCTCATCATTTTCAGTGAGCTTAAACAAGGGCCAACAAAAGGATCACTCTCTCTTGTGCTTACACTTGGAAAATCTAATTCAACCAATCATAGTGATTGAGGTTGTGAAAAGAGATAGAGGGGAAATGATATACAACTAGGATAGATATTGGTAGAACCAATTTCCTAGTCGCCCTGAGATTGTGATTGCTTAATGACGGCTACAAGGCGGAACGTTGAGATTAACTCGGGTACACATTGGGTTGATCTTTGAGAAACACACATCATCGAAAAAGAGCGACAAAGGCAAGTGATTCTTGGTTTTAATTTTGTTGTTAAAACATTTGTCCTTTGAAAGTGGATTAAAGAGGCTTGGCTCCGGAGCTGCTATAAAAAATCTAAAGCGTAGTCGCTGGCACACGTGGCGGGTAGAATTCCTAGCCAATTCAAATAGGTGGAATTCTTATTTTACATGTGGTGGATGAAATTTCCAGCCGATTGAGTTGGGTGGAATTCATATTCGAATTGTGAGGGTATAAGTCCCCACTTAGTGGATTTGGGGATAGCTCATGATTGAGCTAGTCCTAACAGTGGATGTAGGTTGGCTGACCAAACCACTATATATCTTGTGTCCTTATGCTTGTGGTGTTAGAGCCAATTTATTATGTTGATTGATAATCACCATTGCTAACACACAAACACTTGATTGCAATATCTGATGTATAAAATCTAATCAATCAAGTAATTTTAAAAGGACCAACGATTTTGGGATTGACCTAGCACCAAAGAGAGAAAACTCTCTTCAGGTATATTTTTAAGTTTGAAATCTGTCAATTTCAAGGGCCTCAAAATTGTCTTCGAGGGGCTCGAGATTGGTCGAGGGGTTCCTATTGGGAGCAATACAGCATGACAGTTGGGTCTTAGCACGAAGGGCTCAAACTTTGTCAAGGGACTCGAACAAACCTTTTGTAGTTCGAGGGCCTTGAAGGATATCGAGGGGCTCTACCTGAAAGTAAAGTAAAAAATACCAAATTGCTTGCAGTTAGAGGGGCTCAACAATGACAGTCGAGTTTTTCCAGATTTAAGACTTCTTAAGGCGTGGTCCTTTTCACTTAGGTGTGATTGGTTCGACCGAGAGTCCTCGTGAAATATGCATGTGTGACATTTTCTACTATTGCCTTTGATGAAATCGCTTAGAGGCCCATAGTACATGCTAAGTACAATTATGTTTTAAAAAAAATCAATCGCGTTTTGGGCCCACATCGGGTCAAGCCGTGACAAATCACTGTTGTGCATAAAAAGTTTTACATTTATTACTCACAACCGTACGAATCATATGATAGTATAGCAGTATCAGTGCGAGGTCGAACCCAACAGAATTATAGAAAATATATCTTAAGTATTTACAATTATTTATCAATTATTTAATTTAAAAGTTTTAGTTGACACTTGTGTTGGTGGATTTATTTGGAAAACATAGAAACAACTTAGACCTATCATAGATTTAATTAAAATCAGTTCATTTAATTTCAATCCTAGACCATTATTCAGATTTGGAATTGGAAAAGAATAATAAATAATAAATAATAAATAATAAAGAATTAAAGAAAGAATCAAATTAATCTAATAATTTGCATATGATACAATGGAATTGACTTCAAAAAAAATCAAGATAGCATTATTTATCCAAGTTTTAATATCAAAATTAAAGCCTAGAGTCCAAAGCTTGCGTAAACTGAATAATATTGCATTCATGTCCTCCATTTAAAATTATTAAAAAAATAAATCCATGTATTCCAAATAAATATTCAAAAATCACACCTTAGTCTGAGTAGGTGTTCGGTTCCAGATTTTAAATTTTCATTGCATTTTTGTAAACAAAAGCCTTAAGACAACTGAAACGGAAGGACTATTCAGATCTAAATTTTCATTGCATCTAACTCTTGAATACACTATAAAATTCAAACATTGCATAAAATTTGAAAATAAAATAAAATGGCAGACAATCATACACTGACATTATTCAATTGGAAAACCATAAACTAAATATTTCATTACACTTGAATTTTATTATTAAACATGGAATTTGAATTACACAACTTCTAATTGAAACTAGAGAAATATAAGAATTATGGAAAATAGAGAAGATAAATCAAACCATAGGTCCCTTTGTTGCACACGAATTTCCTAGAATTTCTTGTCTTTTTCTTTTTCTCCTTCTCTTTGCCACGCCAGAGCTTTGAAGCTCCAGAGTCAAATTCAATTTTTGCATGTAACCCTAGTGCTCTATTTATAGGGTTTAAATGGAGATGGGTGTCTGGGATTTAATCAAGGTTTAGATGGATGAATGGAAGGCCATGATTAAATTATCTTAAATGAAGACGGCTAGGGTTTTTCATAGGGTGGATCGGCTAGGGTTACTTGGAGAGGAAGTGTCTTGGATTCCAAGGTAGGAAATTCGCATGGGAGAGAAAGAATAGCGTGGTGATTGAGAATTGCATATGGTTTTAGGTTTTAATACAATGCATGAATGAATGGCTTAGATCCAAAGTTGGTTTAAATGGATGGATGGATATG
This sequence comes from Chimonanthus salicifolius, assembly GCA_013350335.1. Taxonomy (NCBI): domain Eukaryota; kingdom Viridiplantae; phylum Streptophyta; class Magnoliopsida; order Laurales; family Calycanthaceae; genus Chimonanthus; species Chimonanthus salicifolius. The sequence continues at coordinate 24,690,332 of CM023538.1, forward strand.
CATGTGTGAGGTGATTAGGGTTTTGAAGAATGCTAAATTTGAATGGATCTAAATGGATTTGACAAAATCATGTAGGCTTAATGTGAGGTGGATGGATGTGTGATGACATGTACTTGAGTTGTACGAATCGTGTGGGGGTCTAGGGTTGCTTGAGATGCAAGTTGGATTTGGATGAGATGAGATAAGACTAGATGAAGTGGAGGCTTGGTCAAATGGAGTGGAGATGGAATAGGGTTTTGTGTTTAAGTGTATGGCTGAGATCTTAAGGTTCTAGGATGGACGACTAAATATGAATCTAGGTTTCAAGGCTTGTCATGGTCGAATGGCACTAGGTTTTAAATGTAGGGTTGAGATTTAATGGAGATCTAGATAATTGGTTAGATGAGTGGTTTATTGCATAGTCAAATGGAGGCTTTAGGGTTTTGAAAGTTCTCCCTTGGTGCTAGAACACAATTGACCCCAGAGGGGAGGGGGGTGAATAGGTCAATCTCAGTTTTCATGGTATTCACAAATTTCTTGATTGTTTAAAGTTCAAGTGCAGTGGAACGACAATATTATGCGAGAGATTTGTTTAGTGTGATAAATTATTTTTAATTACTTAAATGATCACACTAAGTTTAGAGCCCTCCGCATATTGCTTGATTATCAATGCTTCTGCACAATGTATAAATAAAGATAATCAAATGCAAAGTGATGTGTGTTGAGAAGAGTGCTTAAGTACTAAAACACAAACACACAATGATCAAACACCATAACACCAAATTTATAGTGGTTCGGTTAGCCAACCTACATCCACTGTTAGAACTAGCTCAACCTTAAGCTATCCCCAAATCTACTAAGTGGGGACTTACACCCTCTCATTTAGAGTAGGAATTCCATTTCACCCACCACATGTAGAATAGGAATTCCACCTATTCATTTGGTTGGGAATTCCACCAACCACATGTGCTAGAGACTACACTCTAGATTTTTTATAGTCGTTCCAGAGCCAAGCCTCCTTAATCCACTTTCATAGGACAAAGGTTTTAAATAAAATTAAAACCAAGAAGCCTTTGACTTGAAGCTTGATTCCGATGAAGTATGCTTCTCAAAGATCTTTCCACTTGTCGTTCTTTGATGACGAAGATGTACCTCCGTGTTAAGCAATCACAAGTATCTAGGAGTCCTCTAGGAAATTGGTTTTACCAATGTCTATCCTAGATGTGTATCATTGTCCCTCTTTCCTCTCTCTTTTCACAATCTCAATCAACAAGATTGGTTGTATTGGATACTCAAAGTATAAGCTCAAGAGAGAGTGATCCTTTCATTGGCCCTTGTGTAAGCTCAATGATAATGATAAAGGTCTCAACGTTTCTCCAAAGGATGTCCATCTAGTTGCACAAAGATTGGTATTTATAGAGAAGGCAATCAGTTTTTCGAGACACTACAGTGCCAACATGTCAAGCGCACTGAGGGGTCGGTGACTAAAAATAGTATCGTTAAAACTACCCGACCGTTGAGCATTAAATGCGCTTTCAACGGTACAATTTTTATCTGACCAAGAGGTCTGTGTAACTGATGGGTCGACAGTCATGACACCCAGAGGTCGGTCCATTCGAGAGACTCGGTCTGGGGCAACCCCATGCTGACAAAGTCTCAAGTCTCAGAACGACTTGCCGCCCTTTATCAATGTGTCGGTCCTAGTACTCTCGACCGGTTTGTATTACCGATATGTCTGTTTTTTTTAGAGTCCACTTGAGTTTTAAGTTCCAGAACTCATAAGTCTTTATTGAAGATTCATTGACCACGAGATGTCGTTTCAGCCTTTCACCGAGGGGTCGGTGCATATGAGACTCTCGATCAGAGGCATAGCCAGAATGACAGTTCTATGATCCAGAACCTTTGTCAATCTGGCCAAACAGTCTTTGGCCACGATGTTTCGATCCTATCTCCACCGAGGGATCGGTGAGAACGACTGGTCGAGCTGACAGTGAACTCAATTCATATTTCCAAGTTCACTTACAATTCACTATCAAACTTCCTCTCTAGGCTTTTTATAATTTTACCATTTGTTCAACTAAACCTAGGAATGGTCCTCCTAAGGTATAGGTACCACCTAAAGTCATCTATGGCAAAATACATGTGTTGTGATTGCCATAACGATAAGCTTCAATCCGGTGGAGTTGATGTTCTTTCTTAATCACCTTGAGTCTTCAAGCTTCTAACAAGTGCTTCTTCTAGAGTTATGGAATTGACAAACTTAGGGACTCGGCAAGTCAGGGCACTAACAATCTCCCCCTTTATCAATTTCATGACAAAACCCAGAAGCTAAATCAATTACAGACCCACCCTTATTATATCACATTTGAATATAAAATATTACATTGATTACACGTACATATTCAAATGGAAACAACAAGACTATGATTTTCGCATATTCTTCTTCAGCTTGCTTCAAATCATGTTTTCCTGTTTAAGCACATAAGCAAGCAACACTAGAAAATCATTAGAGGAGTTAGTCCAAAACATAAATATGCATCCATGGACTAAACTAGATTTGTATTCATGCTCCCCCATACACCATGATTTCCAAGAAACCAACACTACCCATAGCATATCCAACCTATCAGTGTTGAGAAGATTTTCTCCCCCAATCTTCTTTGAGTTTGAAGTCCCAAATTCCAAGCATAGGCATCCCCTATGTCTATTGGCTTCTTCATCTTCCTCCCCTTTATGGCTCTCTCTCTTGCTAGAGGCTCAAGCACTTAGGCTTCACCAATTACTCTCCATAATTGGTTGTAATGTCTTATAGGTTCTACTAATTTCTCCCTCATTTTGTCATACAATTGACAAAGGTTTAGTAGGCAGACATCGAGTTGGTTTCAAGCATTCCCCCATGCTTCTTATATTTAGTGCTTACATGAGTTCACTCTAGCTCAATTAATTTTTACATTAATCAATGCATGCTTCTCATGCATTCAAGCATTGATCTCTCCACAGTACAATGCAAATTGCCATTGCATTACTGTTTTCCTTCTTCTTCCCCTTTTAAGAGTTGTGTTGTCTTAAAGGTGTTCTCCCACTGGGGTCAATCTAACTTACCTAGCTTCCCTTTTTGGAGTCTTCTCCCCCATTCTCCAAGCTATCTTTTCTACCTTCTTTGACTCAACTCCCTCATAAACTTAGTTGCCTCTAAATTTATTTTTCTCAAAGCTTTCTTTCAAGCTTGTATCATCCTTCCTTCATACACTGTCATGACTAGTGACAGGTGCTAACCATCACTTATTTTGTGCTCCCCCAAACTCCAAGGATGTGTGCAGCATCACAGTCCGATCCCTATCTTCTTAACATGCCAATACAAAACCAACTCATTCAAACCTAGATGTTAGTCTATTTAACAAAACTATGTTAACCATAGACAAGAGATAGAAGGAACTCAAACACAGCAATACACGCATCAAACCATAGCAAACCATATCATATCATTGATAATCAAAATGTGTAGTACATATGATTTTGGAGGGGGCATCATGGATGCTTAGTACAAAATACCAAAAGTATAGTTTTTCAAAATTCAAAATAAAGCATGAAAAACTTATCCTAAGCAGGGCCATCTTGTGGAGGTGAAGCTGGGAAGGAAAGGGATTTTTGTCGGGGACTCCTCTTGAATTTTTCCATGAAAGTGGTGAGGCTTTGGATTGATTCATTCATGAAGGTTGCAAGGGCACCAACCTTTTTTTCCAACTGCCGATGTTTTTCAAGTAGAAAATAGAGTTGTCTTATAAGAATTCTATCCGACTTGGTTTTTGTATCTTCCTTCTGTTATTTTCTTTTCTCCTCTTTTACCTTAATCATTTTTACTTTCAGCATGCCTTTCTTTTTCTTCAGCACTCGAGACCCCTAGAAAGGTTGTGACCTGAACTCGTTTTCCTTTTCTTCCACTTTCTTTGAGTGGCACCCGAGAAAAAGAGGTCGGTTCTCTAATGGTAATCCCAATTTTCCTTCGAGGTATAGGTGGTGGTGAGTTCTTCTTCTGGGATCTCCTATAGAGAGTCTTGACTTGACGACTTATAGTATTTAGGAGAGACGAAGATTCTCCTTGATACCACTGAAATTTGGGTTTCTTAGACAAGGTGACATGAACATTCTTAGAATTAGATGATACAATGATTACTGGGGACTTGTTCCTTGTCATTTTCCATTATGCTTTTCTTTAATTCAGAAACAGCAGAACCACTTGAGGAGAGAAGAATGCACAGAGCTTACCCAACGAATGGGAATCACAAAATCTATGATTTTCAAGTTAAGGGAGGCTGGAGAACCAAAAACCCTCTGATTTTCCAGCAATAAATCACTCTGAGATGTCCTATCGATTGGTTAAGGGCACGGGATGTAACGCCCCATCTTGCTACGGGCGCATTAACTTCGAAATATCTCAAAACAACACAAAGGACAGATATCGGGTATATTTTTTTTTTTGAAACGGGATAATTACCTCCCGCTCAACGAACTACGAGTCCATGATACTAAGAAACATAACGAACAAACATAAACTGATCCAACATAGTTATACAGTGATCTGAAATAAATATCATACAAAGGGTTCATACCAAACAATGTCTTTCAAACTAAACATAAGCATGATCATAGAATCTCTAAATTAATATTACTCCTCCCGAGCGTCTGCTCAAAGGGCCAGCATGTCCCTCTGCAATCGGAGTACCTGAAAGGTAAAGGGTGAGCTAACCAGCCCAATGAAGAGATAATGTTTATCACAAATCAGCAACATCTATAAATATCATATGAACGAATGCATCGACATGAATAGATATCACATGTACGAATGCAAGAACATCACAATAACAAAGGTGCTCATGTGCATGAAATCCGACTACACCATCAACTAATAATCCAACCGGCCAAATCCGAGACATCATGTCGGTAGTCCACATCGGGTCCTCCATCAAACTCTGATCTCCCCACCAGTACTAACGGGAGACCACATAATACACAACCGCCTCAACCGCCGGAATGCAACGGAGAAACTCGCATCTCCTATGAGGGTCTCAACTACCGGAGCATAACGGGGAAGCCAAACTCAAGGGCAGGCGCCTCAACCGCTGGAACGTAACGGGAAAACCTGCATCTTCTATGGGGGTCTCGAGAGCTTAACGGGGAAGTCCTCCCAATTATCAAACTCATCTCATCATCATGAGTATATACACATAAACAAACCCTCCCATGCATGCACATGATATCAGGATCATGTATGACAACACAAACACGTTCTGACGTAACACCAATATCAACATCATACCTCATCATGCGGCCAACAACACATAACATTGCTTAAACACACACCTCTATGTCCAACAAGTGATTACATTTGCATCTTATGCGTGAACACGCAATGCATCATGACATCTTCCAAATATCGTTTTCAAAATCCATTTAACACTTGTCTCATTCTCATCATAATATCATATATGTGTTATGATCAACACAAACATGTTTCAACAATTTTCAAGCATCGATAACCATTCATTCAAATAGAATTCCCCATTAATCGCATATAGTTAACATGAGTGTAACCGAACGGATCCCTTGCCACATACTCATTTCAATGGTTCCCTTACCAAGTGGCTTAGTAAATGAAGGGTCTCATTCAGGTCACTCCATGTCCAAAGTTATGGGTTAAGAATGCGAATGTATGTTAAAACAGTGATAAGTCCCCTCACAACGTGTGTGGAGTCAAAAGTCCAAGGCGAGCAAGCGACTTGAAAGGTTTAAGGGAGTTTAATATGTTGAAACAAAGAAGAACGAATAAGTAAATAAGATAAAATGGGCTAAAACGAGATCGGGCTAAAAACGGGCCTAAAACTGAGTCGGGTCGAAGAAATTCTTTTGCAAATGGGTCGGGCCTGAAAACGGGCCAAGAAATCGGCCGGGACATAAAACGGGCCAAGAAATGGGTCGGGCCGAATACGGGCTTTGAGAATGGGTTAGGCCTGAAAACTGGCCAAGAAGTGGGCCGGGCCGGACACGGGTTCTGAAAATGGGTCAGGCCCAAACAAGGCTAGACTTGCCAAAAGTGGGCTGGGTCAGGTTGGGTTGGACAAATGGGCCAGACCCGAACCAGTCCACTGGGCTTGGACTAGGTCTGAGCCTGGCTGGGCCACACTAGGCTTGGATTTGGATGGGCCAAGCCGGGTCTTGGCCTTACTGGGCTAGGTCCAAAGTCAAATTAACTTAATGGACTCATCTGAGTCGACTCGGCACTCAGCCGAGTGACTCAGTCACCCTGCTGAGTTAGAATGAGGGGAAAAGAGAGGAAATCCAAGGAAAATCACCGAAAACCAAGGAAAACCGTTGAAAATCAAGAAAAAAGAGGAAAACCGAGGGAAATACTACAACAATCGATGAAAACGAGGAAGTAAAACTCGAAGAGGGGAAAGGGGAAGGAAGGAGGTACCTGGAACCGGTTGAGTCGGTAGTAGAGACAGCGGCTAGAAGCGGACACGGCGGTAGGGCTCTACTGAGGCATGACCAAGAGCATGGTGTACGCTGAGTGAGAGAAGACGAAGGAGATGGAAGATGAGAAGATGAGAAGAAGAATAAGAAAATGGAAGAGAGTAAGAAGAGAGGTAGGAGAAGGAGAGGAGAGAAAGCAATGCAAAAAAGGGGCGGTGACGGCTGGGTGTTAGATTTAGGCTTTCAAGGTTTGAAAGAGGGAAGAGATGAGAGAGAGGGCAAGGCAAGGGGGTGGCGGAACTTGTTAATGCCCTGGCTCGTCCGAGTCACCCATATTGTCAATTACGTGACTCAGTTGGACCTTGCCTTGGAAGAATCTGAAGATCTACTATGCATTGAAGAATCTACACCAAACATGTTATTGGCACACAGGTAAGTGAACCTTATGAGACCTTAGGCTAAGCCAAATACCTTAGAAGTCAATTGTTTATCAACTGTAAAATTAGAATATGATTGACTTTCAGCCTCGAGGACTCTTATAGTTTGTCGAGGCCTCGCAGACAGTCTTTTCCTAAGTCATATATGGGATAGCTGTAACTCAGCATGACCATGTGTCTTTTGACTGAGTCTCTTACAGATTTAGGTAAATAAATCTGTAATCTTTAATTGGGAGTTTATTATGGTAATAGGGAAGATCCGCTTTTTGAAAACTTCAATTGCTACCACACAGTTTGAATAAATCTGTCGGGAGCCTAGCAGCTGTCTTGTACTAATTTGGAAAGGCTCCTCAATCTGTATGATTGATAATTATCAAGCACTCTCTATGTAAATCCATGATTGATGATTGAAATGATTTGATTGTCAATCATGCACAGGTGGCATGTTAATTGGCTGGTCATTAACTGACTGACAAACAGAATAATTTGAATCACATACAGAATCTGTGCTGTCTTTCCTGTTACCGTCACGAGGCCTCATAGGAATCCTCGAGGCCTCGTGGACATGACTGGCCACAAAAACAAACAGTCTTATTTATATCTGAGAGCTGAATGAAATAAGTTACACAGAACCTTTTGGAAAAATAAGAGTGTGACCAGAGAGATTAGCCACCTCATCTTACACCTTTTTCATCATCTTCTTATAGAGATGTTTGGGTAATCAATACCCCAGTTCTGATGAAACTTAAGGTGTTCTCTTAGGACCTTAAAACCAGTCATATATCTATCCTATACTGTTGTGCCAATAATCAACTCTGGTGAATCGAATCTAATGGAAGAGGCGCGAAGACATCAACAAGAAGAACACACATTTTGAAGAATTGTTAAGGCCCAAGGCAAGTGTTCTTTGTTTACCTTGTTTATCATTGCACGGTGGATTAGATCAATGTGATTGAACCACCTTAAAAAATAGGTGTCAAGGATTAGACCAAGGCGATCGAACCTTTTAAAACTAGGTTGTAGTGTTTGGGTGTGACTCCCATACATAGTGGATTTGGGATAGCCCTAGAGAGGGTGAGTCCAACAGTGGATGTAGGTTCAGGTGAACCGAACCACTATTTATCGTTGTGCTTGTGTGGTTTGCTTTAATGGTTTGATTCATTTATTTATCATTTGCACCCACGTTTATTCCGTTGCACATATTGTTAAATTGATAAATTATTAAAAAGGAAAATAAAATCGGATCAGACCTATTTCTTTTCAAAAGATTAAAATTCAAATTCTAACTCGAAAATCTTGAATACCAACATCAATCAGAAAAACGTGTGATTTTTCAATGATTTTTCATGACATTATGTAACAATTATAAAATTACCAAAATGTCCCCTTCGAGTGTCCCGAACTAGAATTTAGGCAAACTGGGGCCCACTACAGAGCCCACACTCTCCCTAGTACTATCGAAATCCCGCAAACAACTCGGAGATCCAAAGATCTCTCCAAAAAAATTGGGTAAATCGGAACTGGTCGTTACACAGGAAACAAAGAGAAAATCATCACAGCTCAGCGGGAAAAAAAAAGACGATTTCGAAATGATTTGTCGTTTTCACAGAGAGAAACCTTTTAACGTAGTCTTTCTGTCTCACCAGTAGGTCGTGACCAACAACCGATCTCTGTCGTCATGTCGATAAGTATCGACCTGTCTCTCCTTTCGATTTTTCACCCTTTTTAGTCTGTGTTCTGATTTCCAACGGAACCAACATGTCTGTTCCTCCGACTAGTTTATCCTTCAACCTGTTTTTTTTTTTAAAAAAATTGAAAAATGACTAGGTGTGTACGTGTGTGCTTGCGTGTTTATAGTTCATCAAGCTTTTCTTATACACCTTTCAATGCCAATGTAGATACATACATTCACACAGGTTCTGTGCCATTAGAAGATTCAACACATCCTTCTGAAAGTAGGCACAAAATGTAACGCCCGCCCCTTTTCACTGGAAATCAGAGTCTCTATTTTTTTTTTTAAATAAAAGTGACAAAGGGTTCGGACGTCACGACGCGAGTTAAGTCCGAGCTTCTAAAGTCCGGCCCTTAACTGGCCAACCCTACGTGTGCGTGGAACGAAGTCCATGGAGAATGGTTCACACGTAGAAAGCAAGTACGAGGAATATTGAATTAACTGCGGAAGCTATAATAGAGACTATCCTACAAATTTGAGATAGCAGAGAAGATACATTCATTTAATTACCAAAATACCTCAACAACATAAAATCCAAAACATAGCAATTAATCTAAAATATTACATTCCGACGAGCTAAGCTATCAAATACATTTCCAAAGTAAACTTGAATAAACTAAGTAGTCTGTCTCCCCAAGCTCCTAAGCTTAGCTCCCGTCTCGTCTTTTGTTTTAAGCCATCTCCTGCGTCATCAGCTAGGGTAGAAGTAGGGCGTTAGACAACGCGCCCAGTAGGACTCCGAGTAGGGCTAACACATGGATTAGTAGTAACAAAACATATAGACAATATCATATCCAAAACCATGCAATTTGGTGCAATGTCATGCAATGGGTGTCCTATGTCATGAATCCCACCCATCATCCATACCATCATGCTACCATATCCCCCTTGACGGAAAAACCTCGTCAAGATATAAACAATCACAAATCATCCCCCTTGACGGCAAAACCTAGTCAAGATATAAACAATCACAAATCATCCCCCTTGACGGCAAAACCTGGTCAAGATATAAACAATCACAAATCATCCCCCTTGACGGCAAAACCTCGTCAAGATATAAACAATCACAAATGATCCCCCTTGACGGCAAAACCTCGTCAAGGTGTAAACAATCACAAATCATCCCCCTTGACGGGCAAAGCCTCGTCAAGGTGTCCCCATGCTTGCTTCTCGGTCGCCCCGACGGAGCATGGACTCCAGTTATATCTTATAATATCCCTCTTGATGGATGAAACACATCAAGATATCCCCATGCTTGCTTCTCGGTCACCCCGACGGAGCATGGACTCCAGTTTCATTTCATCCTTCCATACCATATCCCTCCCATGTCATGCATGAGATGTAGATGCCATATGCCATGTAATATATATGATCATAGTCATAAAACCCATCTTAAAACCATTACATGATTACCAAAATATATCAAAGGAAAACCATCACATAATACTTAATCCATGACCAAAACAAATCAAAGGTAAGACCATCACATAATACTTAATCCATGACCAAAATAAATCAAAGGAAAAAAAACATCACATAATACTTAATCCAGGGCCAAAATAAATCAAAGGAAAGACCATCACATAATACTTAATCCATGACCAAAATAAATCAAAGGAAAAAACATCACATAATACTTAATCCATGGCTTACAAAAAGGTAGGAATCCTATCGAATACCGAGTAGCTGTAACGCCCGTCCCTTTTCACCGAAAATCAGAGTCTATTTATTTTTTAAAGTGACAAAGGGCGTGGACGTCACGACTCGAGTTAAATCCGAGCTTCTAAAGCCCGGCCCTTAACTGGCCAACCTTACGTGTGAGTGGAACGAAGTCCACGAAAAACGGTTCACATGCAGAAGTAAGCTCGAGGAATACTACCCTAAGTGCGGAAATTACAATAGAGGCTAACCTACCATTTTTAGATAGCAGGGAAGATAGTATTCATAATATTACCAAAACATCTCAACATCTCAATGTTCCAAAATAGAAACCCAACATATAGCAAGTAATCTGAATTATACAGTCCGACAAGCTAAATTATAAAAATACACATTTCCCAAAATAAACTTAAATAAAGGAAATAGTCCACCTCCCCAAGCTCCTAAGCTTGGCTCACGTCTCGTCCTTCTGCTCCGGCATTTCCTGCGTCATTAGCTAGGGTAGAAGTAGGGTGTTAGACCACGCGCCCAGTAGGACTCCAAGTAGGGCTAGCACATGGATTAGTAATAACAGCATGCAGATAATATTATAATAAAACCATGCACTTTGGGCAATGTCATGCAATGGGTATTCTATGTCATGAATCCCACCCATCAATCTCATCATCATTGTACAATGTCCTTTTTTCAACCATACATAGTGTTCCAAATAAAATCCATACCATCATCGTGCCATGACCCTCTTGATGGAAAAGCCTCATCAAGATGTGATCCACACTAGGCATCCCCCTTGATGGAAGAACCATCATCAAGGTATAACAATAAATACAACATCCCCCTTGATGGAAAACCATCATCAAAGTATCATAATTTCAAAAGGTCCCCCTTGATGGCAAAGCCTCATCAAGGTATAATAATACATATATGAAATATCATCATGAGTGTTTATCGGTCGCCCCGACGGAGCATGGACTCCGGTTTCATTTCATCCTTCCCCTGTCATATCCCTCACATGCCATGCATGAGATGTAGATGCCATATGTCATGTAATATATGTAACTCATAGTCATAAAACCCATCTTAAAAACAATGCCATGATTATCAAAATAAATCAAAGGAAACCCTTCACATAATCCCAAAATCCAAAACTCATCTTAAAAACAACCACATGATTACCAAAATAAAATAGAGGAAAACATCACATGATACTAAATCCAAAACCCATCTTAAAACAACCCATATAATAATTAGTCCATGTTTTAACCATTTCTAAGCCCATACATCATGTCTTAGTGTGTTTTCCTCATTTTGGCCAATATTTACAGTTTTGCTATTACCCTTCCATGGATAATTCATTCCCTCTTCCATATACATTATGGTCTATAATGGATCCATAACTTAGACCCATTAATGATCCATAACTTAGGTCCGTTAATGACCTAGCAACCATATCATGTGATCATAAAATTAGTCATTTTTATTGACCTAATCCTTATTCCTTTAAACTCATACAAAACCCCATACTTAACCCTTTAAATGGCTAATGGATCATGGGTTCAAAATACCCAATTCATCAAATCTTTCCATGGGGTTTACATCATGCATTTAAACCACAATGAGTCCATTATCCACTCATTCCCTTTATTCATAATTGATCCATACACTTATCAATCATGAGATACAACCATATCTTAACCTAATTCTCATTAGCTAAAGCATATCCATAGACTTTAATCTTAGCCTATCCATTGGTTCACAAAAATGGGTTCATTGATGTCTCATTAACCATGACATAAGAACATTAGCAATTAACCACTTAATTAACCTAACCTACAAATACACATTAATCTTAGGCCTTAATTGGTTCACAAAATGGGTCCATTGATGTATTATTACCCACAACATAACTACACTAGAAAAATTAGGTATTTAAATACTCTAACCCTCATTCATTTCTCCCATACATAACACCAAATTTAATCCACAAATGGGTCATGGGTTCGGCCATACACCATGGCCGAACCCATGATGTCTTTATCCCATTTTTTTCTTTGGCCTATTTACACATTTGCACCCATCACAAGCCCTTCCATGAAGGGTTTAATTTATACATTTAAATCATCATTCTTAATCACATTCAAGTCCATAAACTTAGACATATTCCCATTACAACTAATAACATTGGGTCCCTTTTGGTCCATCAACACCACCCACATTTCCCATTTATTTTTCCATAATTCATAACCATTAATCCACCATTGGATCACCATAGGGTTCGGCCATACACCATGGCCGAACCCATGGTTCATGATCCACTCCCAATTACCACTCTTTTTGAGGTCTTTAACATCATTCATACTTCCCATGCATTCTTCATTTACAATGCCTTTAAGAATTACCCCATTCAATTATCAAAACCCTAACAATTAATCAATCATATAACCAATCACCTAATCACCCACCATGGGGTTCATTATCCATTCATGCCTTTTTAAGGCCACCAAATCATTCACATCATTTATAAACTCCCTCATAATTCTTTTAAAATTTGCAACATTTAATCATTAAGCACTTAAAATTCTAAACCATTCTCCATGCTTCCATTCTTAATTAATTAAATTACACAATGTCCTCCATTCCTTAAAACCCTAAGAAAATCATACATTACCTAATCACCGACCATGGGATTCAGCCATACTACATGGCCGAACCCTATGGCTCACAATTTCCTTCCAATTCCACGTAATTCCATGCTTAATAACTTAATTACATTACATTCCTTCCATTTATTTTTCCTTAAACTAACCCTAATTTACCCATTAGGGTTTTGTCCACTTTCCATCCTTCAAATTGATGGATTTGAAATCCAAGCCATGATTTGGCCACCTCTAAATCCAAGAAATGGATTTCATAGCCTCTTAAACCCTAAGAAAAATCCAAACCTCTTGTTTAAAAAATACTCACAATCCGACGGCTCCTCTGACTTTCGCCACTCCCGTCGGCTTCCTTAGCCTCCTTTCTTCTTCCTCTTGATCTTTGGTCGGCCAAGATGCTTGATCAATGGTGAAAACCTCCAAGCTTAGGGTTGGCTAAGGTAGGGTTTGCTTGAGAGAGGGAAAGGAGGAGATGATGAGAGGGTAGATAATAGACCTTGATCTTAGAGTAATGAACTAAGAAATTGCATTTTTTTTCTTCTCTCCTTCTCTTCTTTTCTCCTTAATTTTTCTGCTTCTTCCTCTTCCTAGTGTGGGACGGCCATGAGAGAGTAAAATGGGGGGAGAGTGAAATGAGAGTTAGATGGAAGAGATGAGAAAACAAGATAAACCTATCTCATTTTGATTGGCTAAGATAAACCTTAAAATTAATTTCTCCCACCAACCCCTAAAATCTTTTATATGCTTTATGGTGGTGGTTGGGATAAACCACCACCTAAAGCCAACATTTTTGTGTCTTAGGATAAGATGACTTGGGTCTTCCCATCTGACCATTTGACCACCTCATTTGGATAAGCTTACTTAATTATTTAATTAAATCATTAGGTTAATTAATTCCATTCAACTTAACTCCATTTGCTTAAATTCCCTTTATGCATACACCCATGGTTGACCAATTCAACCATGGTGACCGGCCCCACCAAACCTCTGGGTCCACACGCCACCTCACTTAGTGAGGTGGAGGTGGGTACCATTGGACCATGTCACCTTTATCAACTTCAAATTAACCTAGGTGATTTAAACCCATTCCATTCATTCTAATTGGATCACCATTGGGCCCATGGCCCAATTACATTTTCATCTTACTCATTTACCTTAGGGCTTACACCATCTTGATCCATTGGGTCCCCAAGTGGGTATTGGGCCCAATTTGAACATCCTTGGCCCAATTGACCATTTAAATGAATTTAAAACCAATCCATAGTCTATTGGGCCCTACCTGGGCCTTTGTCCAAATTTTTGGTCCATTTACCATTTATTCCATCAATTTTCCCAATTTCCATCATTAAAATAAATAATATCCACCTTTATATTAATTTACAAATTCCGGGCCGTTACAATACAATCCACTTTTGAAATTTTCGTCCCGAAAATTCGAGCGAAGTAGAGGTTCCAAACATCTCATACAAAGAGTTCCAAATGAGCGGCTCTCATCTCCGACTCAAGTTCCCAGGTGGTTTCTTCATTGCCATGTCGTTCCCATACCACCTTGACGAACTGAATGGCTCGGTTCCGCAGCACCCTTTGTTCGCTCCCGATCACTCTGACCGGCTTCTCCACATATGTCACATCGCTTTGCACATCGACGTCTTGCACACTCAGGACATGTGAAGGATCGGGATTGTACTTCCTCAACATGGACACATGGAATACGTCATGTAAAGCTGATAACTGTGGAGGAAGTGCTAACTAATAGGCCACCTCCCCCACCCTCTTTAGGATTGGAAACGGCTCCACAAATCTAGGCGACAGCTTCCCCTTCTTCCCGAATCTCATGTGTCCCTTCCGTGGTGAGACTTTCAAAAGCATCAAGTCTCCCACCTCAAACTCGGGGCGGGGGGGGGGGGGGGGAACTTCTCCTCTTGTCGGCGTAATTCTTATGACGGCTCTGTGCAGTGAGTAGGTGTTGCTGTATCTCCTTGATCTGCGTTGTAGTCTCTGCAACCAACTCCGGTCCAATCAGCGCAGACTCACCGGCCTCTGTCCAACAAACTGGCGATCTACACGGCCTACCATATAAGGCCTCAAATGGAGCCATCTGGAGGCTTGCCTGGTAACTGTTATTGTGGGAGAACTCAACCAGTGGCAAATGATCCTCCCATCTACCCTTGAAGTCCAGCATACCTAATCCCAGCATATCCTCTAATATATGTATTGTCCTCTCAAACTGTCCATCAGTTTGTGGGTGGAATGCTGTGCTGGTCAACACGTCGGGCCCCATAGCCTACTGCATGCTCTACCTGCTAGTGAATCAACCATCTCTGTTGGACACAATAGTCCGGGGTACACCATGTAGTTTGATAATATCTCGAATGTACCGTCAACCCAAGGTCTCCGATGAATCGGTCGCCTTGACTAAAAGGAATGTGCAGACTTGGTCGACCGGTCCACCACGACCCATATTGCATTGTGGCCTTTAGAAAACCTTGGCAATCCTGTCACAAAATCCATGGAGATGTGCTCCCATTTCCACTCCGGCACTGGTAAGGGTTTGAGTAAACCCGGTGACTTCCAATGTTCCGCCTTAACATGCCAACAAGTTAGTGCAGCGAGCACATATTCTGCCACATCTCTCTTGGGTCCATGCCACCAATAGTGCCTCTTAAGATCATGGTACATCTTGGCGCTGTCCGGATGGGTAGAGAGCTTGGCTTGGTGTGCCTCAACCAATACTCCCTTCTGCAGCTCTCAGGCACATATGTCCTACCTCGAAAATAAAAAAAAACCTTGTCCTGGTCGTAATTCCCATTCCGGTACCACATCGCCTGTAGATATCTTGGTCCATATCTCCTCCATTTCTGGGTCTATTCACTGTTCCCGCTCAATTGTGTCAAGTACCTCTTAATTACATCAACAACACTCATATCAACCTATGAGTTTCATTCTTGCAGAATTTACTCTGTCTCATATTATCTCTTTTCATCATGAACCCATTTGCGATTGTAGATTAATGTATTCTATTTCACTTTATCTGTTACCAAGACATTTCTCATACGTACTCCTTCAATACGATCTTTCGTCTACTCTCTGTGTGAGTTAGTTTGCCAGTACGAGTCTATCCTCAAGTGCGTTGTTGATTCCATTTTAACTAGGTTTCTAGCTTTATTCTCCTGGAACTCCATCGGCCAACTACAAAGTCAAGTGATCAGTCTCACTCGGCAGTCGCCCATAGCTTCTCATTCAAGTATCACTAGACTCTTAACCTTTCCCTTAGGTCTATCTCTCAAAAACAATCATACCTTTATTTGCATATAAGTCACCATGTGACTAACCCTTTTTGTTCATAACTCCTACAATACCAATACTCGACATCAATCCAAATCATATAGATACAAATTTCCTAGCCTTCTGGATTATTCAACACATATTCATAGTTTCCTAAAAATAGTGATACATCTAAGCTTACTTAGGTTATGTCAGATAGTACCCATTCACCACTAAAAATATTCACAAGTATTACAAATTTCACCAACCACCAAATTCCACCCTACATGCCTACGTTATCAATGGTTACAACATCATACGGGTTCATATGCCTTCATTATCAGGTCACGTAGAATTGAAATCACACACAATCATCGAATAACATAACTCATGTGTAACCAGATCTTTCATCTCCATTCTCATCAAACAATAACTTGAGGTAACATGAGAAATAACACATTAATATGATCTAGTGATTCAACATAATTATGATTAGGTTACCCTACCCCATTTACAACATACACCTAGAGATTTTGAAATAACAATCCTACTCATTCAAAGCAAGTCATCCCAATACATTCGAAGACCATCCATGACCATCCACAAATTCCTAAACTTTGGAATTATTCATCAGCCCCACCTAGGTTTCCAACCAAACGCATTGGCATATCACGGCCTCTTCATGCATACTACATATTCACAACTCACAGCACTTTATCAACTCATCATCATATACATAGTCTATAACACATCCTTGTTCCTCGATGACTATTCATTGCATACAATCAATTATCAAAGCAATATCATATAAACTCATTGCAACGATTGATAATTCACAATTTAGCAACATCATAGGGAATCATCATGCAAACACTAAATAACATATTTTCATAATTTCATAAGCATAGTATGGTTTGGTTCATGGTTCATTCTTTTCCACCATTTTTTAGGCCATTAACAATCATTGATATCCTCCATAATTTTTCCTCATTAAAACTCTTTAACTTCACTAATATTTATTCATTAACATCTTAAAATCATAAATCCCCCCCCCCCCCCCCTTCCATGGTTTTAATCTTAAAAACCCCATTTAAACTTACTTAATTAATCACCTTAATTCCTTCCAAAATCACACACATTTCACGCCTAAATAAATTTCATTACATAATGTCCTTAGTAACTCCTTTATTCTTCTATCATAATACAAGGGTTGGTAGGGTTAAAATAAACCCTTCAAAGTAATAAAATGTAACCACCCTGACAAAATAACCCTTTTTGAATGACCTTTCTGACTACACCCCAGCCTAGTCTTCCGTAGAAGACCCTGCATCATCCTCAAACACAAAGGAACTGTCAGGGCATGACATCGACGTGTGACCCAGTACTCCACATGTCAAACAAGGTATTATCCCTGGTCCTCCAATATAAGGATGGTTAGTCCTTCCTTTCCCGTGTCCATGCAGTCCACAACCCGGGCACACCACTTCAAGAGGGTAGGGGCAGTATGTGCAGTTGTGCCCAACCTGGTTGCACAACTCGCACATATAATCGGGTTCCATTTCCCCTACCGACTCTCTTATCATCAGAAAGTCTTCCATATTCTCCTCAGGAGGAGATGCTAAATCCTATTCATCTTCCTCGGGAGGTCCCTCTTAAATGTCCATGCTAACTTCTATGCTGGAAACAGACACCAAATCTATGAGACAGTTAGGGGTTCCCTTATTCCATAATTCCGTATACTACACGTCACTTGACATATCTGTATCATAGAATACAAATAGAATACAGAAATCATCATCAGCAATTCCAATAAAACCAATCTAGGTTTTGGGGAATTTCTTATGTATAGTACAATGTATTTTGTTTGGGGGAAGTTGCCAAATAAGCGCACTTGTTTTCCTTTGTTTCTGGGGGGGAAATCTCTAAATCCCTATTGTTTGTTGTTCAATTTGGGGAAAAATTTCCTAAGTATCAATGTTTGTTCCATTTGGTGAGATCGGGGAAATTTTCCTACACTTGATAAATCCATCAATATTCCATCCATTTGGGGAAAAGTCTAGATTCTGTTTTCTCGTTTTGGGGGAAGTAAGCCCTATTTGCTATGCTTGATAAGTCCATCACTTATAATGATTGTCCTTCCCTTGCTATCATTCCTTTCCGTCGAAAGTTGTCTCAGATTTAATGCTTCCATTTGAATCAATCGACGTAAATTAACCCAGCCCCCGTGTAAAGGACTCCGAAAAGTTGGTCAGTTGGGATTCTTAGCTGTCAGTGAGACATGCAACCGTCTTAAATCTTATTTCGAGAGATTCATTCTTCCGATTTCGCTCTGATACCAACTGTAACGCCCGCACCTTTTCACCGAAAATCAGAGTCTATTTTTTTTTTAAAGTGACAAAGGGCGCGAACGTCACGACGTGAGTTAAGTCCAAGCTTCTAAAGCCCGGCCCTTAACTGGCCAACCCTACGTGTGCGTCGAACGAAGTCCACGAAAAATGGTTCACACGCAGAAGTAAGCTCGAGGAATACTACCCTAAGTGCGGAAATTACAATAGAGGCTAACCTACCATTTTTAGATAGCAGGGAAGATAGTATTCATAATATTACCAAAACATCTCAACATCTCAATGTTCCAAAATAGAAACCCAACATATAGCAAGTAATCTGAATTATACAGTCCGACAAGCTAAATTATAAAAATACACATTTCCCAAGATAAACTTAAATAAAGGAAATAGTCCGCCTCCCCAAGCTCCAAAGCTTGGCTCACGTCTCGCCCTTCTGCTCCGGCATTTCCTGCGTCATCAGCTAGGGTAGAAGTAGGGTGTTAGACCACGCGCTTAGTAGGACTCCGAGTAGGGCTAGCACATGGATTAGTAATAACAGCATGCAGATAATATTATAATAAAACCATGCACTTTGGGCAATGTCATGCAATGGGTGTTCTATGTCATGAATCCCACCCATCAATCTCATCATCATTGTACAATGTCCTTTTTTCAACCATACATAGTGTTCCAAATAAAATCCATACCATCATAGTGCCATGACCCTCTTAATGGAAAAGCCTCATCAAGATACGATCCACACTAGGCATCCCCCTTGATGGAAGAACCATCATCAAGGTATAACAATAAATACAACATCCCCCTTGATGGAAAACCATCATCAAGGTATCATAATTTCAAAGGTCCCCCTTGATGGCAAAGCCTCATCAAGGTATAATAATACATATATGAAATATCCTCATGCTTGTTTATCGGTCGCCCCGACGGAGCATGGACTCCGGTTTCATTTCATCCTTCCCCTGTCATATCCCTCACATGCCATGCATGAGATGTAGATGCCATATGCCATGTAATATATGTAACTCATAGTCATAAAACCCATCTTAAAAACAATGCCATGATTATCAAAATAAATCAAAGGAAACCCATCACATAATCCCAAAATCCAAAACTCATCTTAACAACAACCACATGATTACCAAAATAAAATAGAGGAAAACATCACATGATACTAAATCCAAAACCCATCTTAAAACAACCCATATAATTTCCAAACTAATTCAAAGGAAACCATCACTCAATCCATGGCTTAGAAAAAGGTAGGAATCCTACCAAATACCGACTAGCATTCTTTCTTTCGTTTCCGCCCGATAGACCCCGTCGCCGATCCGCGTACCGCTTGCGATGTCCGGTCCCTTATTACATATTAACAATTAGTCCATGTTTTAACCATTTCTAAGCCCATACATCATGTCTTAGTGGGTTTTCCTCATTTTGGCCAATATTTACAGTTTTGCCATTACCCTTCCATGGATAATTCATTCCCTCTTCCATATACATTATGGTCTATAATGGATCCATAACTTAGACCCATTAATGATCCATAACTTAGGACCGTTAATGACCCAGCAACCATATCATGTGATCATAAAATTAGTCATTTTTATTGACCTAATCCTTATTCCTTTAAACCCATACAAAACCCCATACTTAACCCTTTAAATGGCTAATGGATCATGGGTTCAAAATACCCAATTCATCAAATCTTTCCATGAGGTTTACATCATGCATTTAAACCACAATGAGTCCATTATCCACTCATTCCCTTTATTCATAATTGATCCATACACTCACTAATCATGAGATACAACCATATCTTAACCTAGTTCTAATTAGCTAAAGCATATCCATAGACTTTAATCTTAGCCTATCCATTGGTTCACAAAAATGGGTCCATTGATGCCTCATTAACCATGACATAAGAACATTAGCAATTAACCACTTAATTAACCTAACCTACAAATACACATTAATCTTAGGCCTTAATTGGTTCACAAAATGAGTCCATTGATGTATTATTACCCACAACATAACTACACTAGAAAAATTAGGTATTTAAATACTCTAACCCTCATTCATTTCTCCCATACATAACACCAAATTTAATCCAAAATGGGTCATGGGTTCGGCCATACACCATGGCCGAACCCATGATGTCTTTATCCCATTTTTTTCTTTGGCCTATTTACACATTTGCACCCATCACAAGCCCTTCCATGAAGGGTTTAATTTATACATTTAAATCATCATTCTTAATCACATTCAAGTTCATAAACTTAGCCATATTCCCATTACAACTAATAACATTGGGTCCCTTTTGGTCCATCAACACCACCCACATTTCCCATTTATTTTTCCATAATTCATAACCATTAATCCACCATTGGATCACCATAGGGTTCGGCCATACACCATGGCCGAACCCATGGTTCATGATCCACTCCCAATTACCACTCTTTTTGAGGTCTTTAACATCATTCATACTTCCCATGCATTCTTCATTTACAATGCCTTTAAGAATTACCCCATTCAATTATCAAAATCCTAACAATTAATCAATCATATAACCAATCACCTAATCACCCACCATGGGGTTCATTATCCATTCATGCCTTTTTAAGGCCACCAAATCATTCACATCATTTATAAACTCCCTCATAATTCTTTTAAAGGTACGACATTGACGTGTGACCCAGTACTCCACATGTCAAACAAGGTATTATCCCTGGTCCTTCAATATAAGGACGGTTAGTCCTTCCTTTCCAGTGTCCATGCAGTCCACAACCCGGGCAAACAAGGTATCATCACTCGTTATATGTCATAACACAAATCTTTTCACTTGGCTCATGACAAATTGTCAAGCCACAAGTCATCACCAATATAAAAGCCATTTCTAAAAGCCATTGTACCATCCCCTAAGTATACCCATATATCACATTATCAAACACTCCCCACCCTTTTTATCCACATTTATCTCACTCATAAACATATGCAACATATAACCCACATCAAAAGTTCATGCATCTTATCATCATTTGACGCATGTAGTTCATCATTGTACATTTTTACATACTCTTTCCTCACTTAATTAGTATGATCATAACTATTAGTCTTTCCTCATTTCATCACCTCATACACTCAACAACAAGAATTCAATTCATGTATATTCACATGCACTCACAATACAAGTATGCTTGTGCAATTTAATATCATATAATATCATCATTCCTTAATCATATTTAAGTCCATTAACTTAGTCACATTCCCATTACAACTATCAACATTAGGTTCACTTTGGTTCATCAACACCACCAATATTCCCCATTTATTTTTCCATTATTTTACACCCACTAAATCCAACATTTCATCACCATAGGGTTCACTTTCATCCACCATTTTTGAGGCCATTGAAATCACCAATATTTCCCATGAATTTTTCCTCATTTAAATCCCTTTAAAAATCACTCACATTCATTCATTTAAAACCCTAAAATCATTAATCACCCTCCATGTATTCCATTCTTTAAAACCCTAAAAATCATACCTCACTTACCATGGCTTCCATTTTAAAACCCTTTAAAATTACCCACATTTAATCATTTAAAAACTTAAAACCCTAAAATCATTTTCCATGCTTCCATTCTTATAAACCCTAATAAATTAATCAACCTCTACCATGGGGTTCGGCCATGCTACATGGCCGAACCCTATGGCCCATGATTTCCTTCAAATCCTACCTACATCCATGCTTAAAAACAATTCTTAATACCAATGTCCTTAATGTATTTATTTTTCCTTAACCTAATTTATCCACTTTGTTCATTTTTTCCATCCTTCCATGGGATGGATTTGAAATCCAATGCCCATGATAATTTGGCCATTATTTAAATCTAAGAAATGGACCCATTTATAAACCTTAAAAAACCTAACCTCTTGTTTTAGAAAATACTTACAATCTGATGGCTCCTCCGACGTTTCTTTCTCCTCTTGGATCCCTTGGCCTTCTCTTATCTTCTTCTCCTTGATTGGTCGGTTAAGATGTGCTTGACCCAATGAAAAACCCAATACTTGGGTCGGCTAAGATAGGGTGTATTTGAGAGAGGGAGAGGAGGAGATGGTGAGAAAGAAGATACCAAGCTTTGATATTGAAGTGGTGGCTAATTGCTTGAATTTTTCCTCTCTTTTCTTCTCTTCTTCTTCCAAATTTTTCTTCCTCTTTCTTCCTTGGTGTGGGACCGTGGTGGAGAGCAAAAGAGGGAGAACGTGTAAATGAGAGTGGGAGAGATGGAGAGAGTAAGATAAAGATGGAATGAGATGAAAATATCTCATTTGGTGGCTTAAAATACACTCCACCCTTTAATTCCCACCAAACAAGCATGAGATATTTTCTATGCTTTTTGCTTTATGCTTTATGGTGGTGGTTGAGATAAGCCACCACCAAGCCCAACGTCTTGGGTGTTTGAAATGAGGTGTTTTGGTATTCCAATTTTGACCTTTTTAACCATCACTTGATTAGATTAATTAATTAGTTAATTGGATCATTACTTAGGTTAATTAATTCCCATTTAATTTAATTCCATTAAATTTCTTCCATGAAATCCACCCATGGTTGATTAAGTCAACCATGGTGGCCGGCCCCACCAATCCTTGGTCCACACGCCACCTCACTTGGTGAGGTGGAGGTGGGTCCCAATTGACCATGTCACTTAGGTCCAATTAATATTAACTTAGATGATTTAATTTCCAATTTAATCCATTCCTCTTATTGGATCACCATTGGGCCCATGGCCCAATTAAATTTATTTCTTACCTATTCACCTTAGAGTTTACATCATCTTGATCCATTAGGTCCCAAATGGGTATTGGGCCCAATTTGACCATCCTTGGCCCAATTGACCATCATTGACCATTTAAACAAATTTAAATCCAATCCATGGTCCATTGGGCCATACTTGGGCCTTTATCCATATTTTGATCCATCCACCATTTATTCCATCAAATTTCCAAATTTCCACCATTAAAATAAACAATATCTACCTATATATTGATTTACAATTTCCAGGCCATTACACAAAACATGGATTACGGGTCTCTTTTCCTGCATCCAAACCAATCCAAATACCTTGAGCACATTTAATTTACCAATTCAACATATTGCCCAAGTGTGTGATGTCATGAGATGCGGCATTTCTAGGTTTTAACAGAGACAAGGTGTCTATGAATCATAAATCATTCCACATAATGTATAAAATAACGAATATTGGAATGAAACACTAAGCACACAAATCATACATTCATTTCACATTTTGAATACATTAATCATGCATATGGAAATGAAGTATGACGCTACCCATACAACTCGCATGCATGTTATCATGTTATTGTTCAAACATGATAAACAATTTTACCATTCTTTCAAAAACACTCCAATGAGGTTCATTCCTTGGAAAGAGCTGGTAGATAAATAGATTTCAGATAAACATATTTGATCATTTTGATCAACACTTTTGGTAATTCATACCAAATAAAAAATTCATTTAAAGACATAGAGCATGTTTCATTCCATAAGGGATTCACAAGTTTAAGAACTTGGAATGAAACGACACTGTGTATGTGTATCATATCAGATGTAATCACATACACACCATATACATGAGGTGATACACTATCTACATTCATTTCCAAAAGATGCACACGTCACATGGCATATGAAATGAGATGAGATAAGTATATTCCAATACTGTAGTGCAAACCTACATGTACACATGAATATCTTACACTAGATCAATCCAACAATCAAACAAGAACATGGATTGAAGGTAAGATACACAGGTAATTCCAGAAAAGATGTTTCATATGTGATACCAACAATGGTAGCCCTTTACACATTTGAACATAACATTTTGAGACTTGGAATCTATGTCCACTATCCAGTGATGGCCTTTTATCAAATTTGGTTTTAATCTTGGGTACCTTCCCATTTGACTTTGAGTCAAAACACCAGATTTTGTATCGTGATGTTGAACTTACCTAAGAGGCAAACATTCTTGGTACATGGCCTCATAGGATACTTGGAGGTTACAACCATCATCAAGTTCATTTACTCCATACTCTTCTTCTCTAGAGGATTCATCTTGGACTTTTTCAATGGATGAACTTAGGCAATCACCTATACACATTGGTCATGGTAAGTGATGTCATCCATTGGGCTAGAAGAGGCAAGTCTTCGTGGATTCTTTCAGCCTCTTTTGTTGTTTCTCATCTCTTTATAGATCTTAAAAACAAATTATGAAACAACACTGATGAATGCTACAAGTGTTTGATTAAAGTGCATAGTCATTTCATCACTAGTCTAAGTTATTTGGTCTTTGGGCTGAGTGGTCATGGAAGTTGAAGGTTTATCAAATACCTCTTCCATAGGCTTAGAACACTTTCTATTCACCTATTTCCAACCATATTTATTGATGAAGATAGTTAAAGTTTTTAAAGATTGCTTTACATTTTTTGTTACAAATTGAGGTTTGAAAATATCATGGCTTACTCTCAAAGCTATTATTCTAGCACGGATCAACACGGATGGTTAGATCCTTTATGAAGAGCACGAGGCTCTAATACCAATTGAAAGTTCTCTCTTGCTGCTAGAACATGATTGATCCTAGAGGAAGGGGGGGGTTGAATAGGTCAATCTCAGTTTTCATGGTGTTCAGAAATTTCTTGATTGTTTAAAGTTCAAGTGCAGCGGAATGACAATATTAATCAAGAGATTTGTTTAGTGTGATAAATTGTTTTTAATTACTTAAATGATCACACTAAGTTTAGAACACTTTGCATATTGCTTAATTATCAATGTTTGTGCACAATGTATAAATATAGATAATCAAATATAAAGTGATGTGTGTTGAGAAGAGTACTTAAATACTAAAACACAAATGCACAATGATCAAACACCATAAGATTAAATTTATAGTGGTTCGATTAGCAAACCTACATCCATTGTTAGGACTAGTTCAACCTTGAGCTATCCCCAAATCCATTAAGTGGGGACTTACACCCTCACATTTAGAGTAGGAATTCCACCTCACTCTTTTGGCTGGGAATTTCACCCAATACATGTAGAATAGGAATTCCACTTATTCATTTGGTTGGGAATTCCACCCATCACATGTGCCAGAGACTACGCTCTATATTTTTTACACTGGTTCCGGAGCTAAGCCTCCTTAATCCACTTTCACTGCACAAAGGTTTTAAATAAAATTAAAACAAAAAAACACTTGCCTTGAAGCTTGATTCCGATGAAGTGTGCCTCTCAAAGATCCTCCCACTTGTCGTTCTTTGATGACGAAGATGTACCTCCATGTTAAGCAATCACAAGTATCCGAGAGTCCTCTAGGAAATTGGTTTTACCAATGTCTATCCTAGATGTGTATCATTGTCCCTTTTTCATCTCTCATTTCACAATCTCAGTCAACAAGATTGGTTGTATTCGATACTCAAAGTATTAGCTCAAGAGAGAGTGATCCTTTCGTTGGCCCTTATGTAAGCTCAATGGTAATGATAAGGGTCTCAACATTTTTCCAAAGCATGTCCATCTGGTTGCACAAAAGCATGTATTTATAGAGAATGAAACTAGTTTCTCGGGACAGTCCAGTGCCGACAGGTCAGGCGCACCTAGGGGTCGATGACTAAAAATATTACTGTTCAACTACTCGACCGTTGAACATTAAATGCACTTTCAATGGCACAATTTTTATCTGACCGACAGGTCTGTGTAACCTATGGGTCGACAGTCATGGCACCGAAAGGTCGGTCCATACGAGAGACTCGGTCTGGGGCAACACCATCTAACAGAGTTTCAAGTCTAGAAACTAGTCTTCCTCAAAACGACCTGTCGTCCTTTATCGATGTGGAGGTCCTGGTACTCTCGACCTGTCTGTATTACCGATATGTCTGTTTTTTCGAGAGTCCACCTGAGTTCTAACTTCAAGAACTCATAAGTCTTTATAGAAGAGTCGTTGACCACGAGGGGTCGGTTCAACCTTTCACCAAGGGGTCGGTGCATACAAGACTCTCAATCAGAGGCATACCTAGAATTACAGTTCTATAATCCAGAACCTTTATCAATCTGGCCGACCAGTCTTTGACCAAGATGGGTCGATCTTGTCTCCACCGAGGGGTTGGTGAGAACGATTGGTCGAGCTGATAGTGAACTTAATTCATATTTCCAAGTTCACTTCCAATTCACTGTCAAGCTTCCTCTCTAGGCTTTTTATAATTTTACAATTTGTTCAACTAAGCCTAGGAATGATCCTCCTAAGGTGTGGGTACCACCTAAAGTCATCTATGGCCAAATACCTGTGTTGTGTTTGCTATAATGATGAGCTTCAATCCGGTGGAGTTGATTTTCTTTCTTGATCACCTTGTGTCTTCAAGCTTCTAGCAAGTGCTTCTTCTCAAGTCATGGAATTGACAAACTTAGGGACTCGGTAAGCCAGGGCACTAATAGGTTTGAATATAATATGTACATGAAATGAATGGTTGGATGTCCATGGATGACATGGAGAGAACAGTGTTGAAGGGTTAGGGTTTATGTAAAATTCGAATGGGGTGTTTTGGATCTCAGGCCCTGAGCAGTTGGGCTTTCATTAGACTTTGTGCACGACTTGGACTCTTTACTTGTTGGACTCTGGTATGTACACTAGCCTAACTCATTTATGAATTGCGCATGGATCATTAAGCCTGGCCAAGTGAAATGGTGTGGATGCATAGCTTGGCCCAATGAAATGGATTTCTGGCCCATGGACTTCAAATTTCAGACTCTTGATCTTCATTGGCCTCCTGATTCTCAGCTTTTCTCTCCAAAATTAAAATAATTAATTCACCATTTAAATCTAAAATTATTGAAATAATCCAGACTCTCATAATTGGATCCAAATTATTCAATTTACAATTAAATTCCTAAAAGTGACCAAAAATTAATTATTAAAAAATTTGGGTCTTTCATTTTAGCATAGAACTTTGCAATTATTCTCGTGTTTTTTCTGATTTTTTGCAGTTTTCGTTTTTATCTACAAAACTAGCAAACAATATTAAATGTACCTAATATATACACATATGAGAGCTAACTGGTCCAATAATCAGGGGTAAAATGATCATTTTTCAGTACTCAACAATCATGAAAATTTCATGTAATACAAAATTGTAGCTCTAGAAGTTTTCTTTCCAACGCAAAAAGAATCAAGTTATTCGGACATCAGAGTGAAAAGTTATGTCTAAAATACTGAAACTGTGTCAAAATCTTCCTTTCAAATTTGTTTTGAAGTTAGCTTGGCTGGATTTGTGCCAAGTGTCATTGTAGGAGAGGCTTTTAGAATTGGGCTTTATAGACTGGGCTTGGATATGAGTCTCTGTTTAATGTATGAACTTGGACTGACAAGCATGCGTGAATTATTTGGGCCAGTAGGATAATTAGGCTAGGGCTAACAAATTGATAAGGTTTATTAGACGAAATCCAATGTTGAATACCACATGCAATTTGGATCATGAAAGCCAAATCAATTTTATCAATAGTCCATTTTATCTAATACCTCTATTAAAAGATCTGATTCTAGGGGGATTTCTACCTCATGCCACTTTTATTATTATCTTTTGTGGCTCATTGGAAACCAACGGATCTTGTCCATGCTTTGTTATAAATGCATGACATTACTATGACTAGAGAAGAATCAGTAATTTCACAAGAGAAAGGAAATTTCTGTCTGACTGTGGTTTTCATATTTCTGAAGGTTATAAAGAAAAAATAAAAAGAGTTGGGCTGCAAATTATACAGGTAGGGTTGAGAATTTTGGGTCAGCAGATTGGGTCGGATTGAGAAGACAAAAACCAACATGGAATTTGGGTCAAGTCAGGTTGAGAATCTTACAAGTTAACCCGATCCGACCTGACATAATCCTATCCGACCCGGATAAAATTAGGTTGAAACGGGTTTAGAATACAGGTCGGATCAAAATTTGATTGATTTGTGTTAGAATTCAAGTCGAGTCGAATCAAGAATTTTTAGTTGAGAATTCGGGTCGGGCCTGGTCGGGCTTGAGTTGTAACCCTAAAAAAGAGAGGGAATTCTATTGAGAAATTTTCCCTGAGTTTGTGTATTTAGATTTCTTCAAAGATCATTTATTGTTCTTACACGTATTTTTGTGTCTTGATTATATTAAAAAATACTAGAGGTTTTGAATTCACAATCATTTTGATATATCTATCAATAACTTTTCTTTTTGATTATTATTACATCTTTTTTTGGTTTTAAACAAATACTTCATTCTACGAACCAATCCACTTGTTCCATTTTGATCTTTTGTTAACCTCTTATATAAAACTTGGACATTAAGAAGTAATTTGTATAACACCAAATCTTTAATTACAACCCCTTTTTGGTAATTGACAAAGCTTCGCTCAACATTTTAATTTATTGGCAGTACTTTGGACACTCTAGAACTATGGTAGAGGTCGTCATACCTCCATCTAAAGATTACAAGAAAAACACCAAAGACTAGCCCAATCCAACAAGTCTTTCAGACTTATTTTGCAAGTTTGACTCCAAACGAGTGTCAAATGAGCTGTTATATTCCTAGAATAGAACTTTCCCCATCTACAATATTGGGGTTACATTGTAATTAAATTCTCTTCCTTATTTGTAATTCATCTTTTCCTATATATACAGTGAATCAGGGTCTCTCTCCCCATAATATTGAGAGAACATATTTGTCTCTATTTTCATATCTGACATGGTATCAGAGCCTATTTCGATCATCATCGATTTTTATTTTATTTATTTTTTCTCCTGCACGTCAGGAACAAAACGAAAAAAAAAAAAACAAACAAAACAAACAGAGCATCGGCAGCTCTACTATTTCCCTTCCATGATCGATCTACTATTACCCGTTTTCAGATCTGAACCGAGGAATCGGCGTGACCGGCACCGACGAGCGGTGCTCATACCATCATCATCGCAGTGGAGATTCAGCCGGACACCAGTAGACACCGGCGACAGATCTGAATCCCCACCGCCTCCTGCTTTCTCCTATCTCCCGTCGTCTACCCCATCGCCGTTCCCCGTACCAGATCCGGATCTTGACATCAGATCTGGCCAGCAGCAACGTCCCGATCCGCCAGCCGGCACACGATTCTGCCTCGCCTCTGCCCCCATACAAACTCAGTTCCTTCAAACCCAGATCGGTGAAGGGGTTCCCTTCACTCTCAATCTGAAGATCCAGTTCTTCTCAGTGTGCCTTCCTCCTCTTGGCATTCGGTTGCAGATCTTCCCCGCTCGTTCTCCAGATCCGGCATCTCCCGTCTTCGGGTCACCCACTCCTGTTTTGGCTCCGATTGCCACCAGGGGTTTTTTTTTCACCAAGACACCTCCGCTCGTGTTTCCTATCTTAACATAGTAATTAGCGGCACTGCATCAGCAGCCACGCCGGCGTCGACAGCCTCGGCAATCTTTACGGCTGCAACCTTTGATAAGCAGAACAGGTCCCCTTTTCTACCAGCGGCGGTGTTTCCCGATTTGGCTCAGATCTGCCGTTGGGTGCCGCACGTTTCAACAGTTTGCATCGGCTGCATCACTCTGCCAGCAATCTCGGCCTCTTGCTGTTTTTTGCCTTTTTTTTTTTTGCAGACTGCCCTCGGGTTTCAGCACTGTTTCTGCTCTTCTCACGACGACTGGATTCAGATCCGACGTTCTTGATCTGATAACACACCTCCTACTGCCGCTGTTTGAAACAAGCCCGTCAGCAGGCCCAATTTGAAACAGGCCCGTTAGCAGGCCCAGTTTGACATAGGCCCGTCCGCAAGGCCCAGTTTGCAATAGGCCTATCAGTAGGCCCAATTTGCAGCCTAACAACAGGCCCAACCAACAGTCCCAATGACAACTACGTACGACTCCAAGGGTGCTGTTGGATCAAATCCTACTCCTCAAATTGTCACTGTTCACGGAGACACTTCCACCTTCTCCACTGGAATCAAACTGGATGACCATAATTATTCCCTATGCCACCAAGTTATGGAGATGAAGGTTGCTGGATGAGAGAAACATGGTCACTTGACCGTGATATGACCAAGCCTGCCACCACAAACCCGACATACAACAAATGGCGTGCATCGGACTGTCAAGTCAAGAGTTGGTTATTCGATGCTATGCAACCCATTCAGATGAAACGATTTATCCTTTATGACACAGCACAGCAGGTCTGAGATGCAATCAAGAAAACATACTCTGATGGTTTCGATGAGGCGAAGATTTTTTATCTACACAGAAGGTCATTCAAGACGATACAGAATGGCGCGCCTGCTACCGCTTATTACAGTGAGCTCACTGAGATATTTCAGGAGCTTGATCAATTATGCCCCAGCCATATGCAGCATCCGGCCTGACATTGAAACTAGACGCATGGAGATTGACCGTCTCCGCGTTTACATTTTCCTTGCCGGTTTGGACACGAACTTTGATCAA
Organism: Chimonanthus salicifolius; assembly: GCA_013350335.1. Classification (NCBI taxonomy): domain Eukaryota; kingdom Viridiplantae; phylum Streptophyta; class Magnoliopsida; order Laurales; family Calycanthaceae; genus Chimonanthus; species Chimonanthus salicifolius. Next base: position 24,721,384 of record CM023538.1, read on the forward strand.
ATTAGAGGAGAGATTTTGAGGATGGACCCTAAACCTGAACTTGAGACAGTCTATGCCCATATTAAACGAGAGAGTAACCGACAGGGCACCATATCTGACGTTGGTGTTTCATCCGATGCCACCACCTTGGCAGCTGCACGGTTCAAGCCCTCTCAGCCATCCCCTTTGAACTCTGACTCTACTTGTAACCGACCTCCAATGAAGTGTACCAAATGTAGTTTAGCTAACCATACCATTAAAGGTTGTTATGAGATCATTGGTTATCCAGAAGGGTGGGTTCACAAAGGGCGCAAGAGAGAGTCGAGCATTGCATCAGTAGTATCCGCTGCATTATCCCAAGAGATTACAAGTAGAGTCGGCCCAGCAAGATACTGTCCGCTTTGGGCCCACACGCGCACACATGTGCACACGAGCGAGCCCGCACGGTTTTTGGATCGGACCCGGCCCAAGTCTGGGTCCAAAACGCCTCTTGCTGGTTTGAGGGAGCAAGGCTACTTATAAACCCCCTCTCAAACTCCTCAACTTCCGATGTGGGACTTTCCACAACTCCCACCCACTAATGGGCTGTCGGATCCGACCAGCCCACTCTATTGGTCCAGTCCGACAGGGCCCAGTTTCACTTGGATCAGCCTATCTAGGCCTGGCCTCTGGTTCATGGGTCAAGATATCACACCACGGCCTTGGCTACCTCATGTATCTCCCTTTGCACATCTTCAATTACTGGTAATAGATCATGGATTATTGACACTAGCGCTACTGATCACATGACCTCTAATTTTACTGGGTTACACTCTCCCTAAACCATCAAACCAAACACATATTACCAGTGCCAATGGAACCACCTCTCCCAGTTCTGGGAGAAGAGTCCCTATCTCTTACATCATCATTAAGTCTATCTCATGTTTTGGTTGTCCCATCACTCGATTATGACTTATTATCTGTTCCTCAAATTATTGATTCCCTTAATTGTACTGTGTGCTTTTTGGCCCTTGTATTGTCTGTTTCAAGACCTTCTCATCAGGGCCGTGATTGGATGTGGTACTAGGAGGGGCAAGTTGTATTATCTGGACTTGACAGAAGACTGCAGTAAGAGATTGGGTCAAGCACATCATGTTCGAGGAGACAAGTCAGTCCAGATGAAAACAATTTGGGTGTGGCATAGACGATTAGGGCATGCTTCTTTTGGTTATCTAAAACTTTTATTTCCAGATTTGTTTTCCCATTTTGCTGAATCAGACTTTCATTGTGAAACTTGTATTTTGGCGAAAAGTCATCGCATTGCTTATCCATTAAGATTGAATAAAAGTTCTATGCCTTTTATGCTTGTCCATTCTGATGTTTGGAGACCGTCACGAGTTTTTACATTTAGTGGTTTGAAGTGGTTTGTGACATTTATAGATGATTGCACTAGGATGACATGGGTTTTCCCCATAAAGCAGAAAAGCGATGTCCCTGCGAAATTCAAACAATTTAATCAATATGTTGCTACCCAGTTTGATAAGAAGATCACAACACTTCGATCTGACAATGGCGGCGAGTTCGTCAACAATGACCTCCGTCATTTTTTGAACAATCATGGTATTGTTCATCAAACCACGTGTGCCTATACGCCACAACAGAATGGTGTAGCAGAACGTAAAAACAGTCATATTCTTGAAGTTGCTCGTGCCTCTTTATTTTGAGGCTATATGCCCCATCATTTTGGGGAGGACGCTCTTTGTTCGGCTGTTTATCTCATCAATAGAATACCATCCAGTACCCTTCAGTATCAGACTCCATTCCAGACATTGAACACTCTCCTCACCTTGCCATCCACACCAAATCACAAACCACGTGTCTTTGGCTGCGTTGCTTATGTTCAGGTCTATCCGCACCAACGTGGTAAACTTGATCCGTGTGCCCTACAGTTGTATCTTTGTGGGGTATGTTGCCACTCAGAAGGGCTATAAGTGTTTCCATCCCCATACTCAGACTTTGCACGTTACAGCAGATGTTATTTTTCATGAGAGTGAATTCTATTACTCAGGGGGAGATTCTGAGCATCCCCTGCAGGGGGAGCGCTCTATATTTGCAGAAGGTACTCAGAATCAGATCATCCAAGTTTCACAGACTATGTCAGACCAGCATCAGCCAACACCTGAGGATGTGGTGATGACTACTGACCCACCAACTACAGTGATGCAACCAGAACAAGAGGCTCATTCGGATCATTTCCCTCATACAACTCATCCTACAGTACCACCACCTCTCATCCAATCGGGTCCTAAAGATCGTCCTGAAGATCCGACATAGGTACCTGAACACTCAAACTCAATCACTTTACATGAGTCGAGTCATACAAGAAATGCAGGTTATCAGTTACCCCCTCGTACGACTAGAGGTATCCCTAGACAACAATATGGCCCTAACCCTAAAACAAAGGTTAAATACCCTATTGCTAATCATGTGTCTCTACATAGGTTGTCTCTGTCGTGTGTATCATTTGTATGTCAATTATCCACTCTATCTATTCCAAGTAATGTGCAGGACGCTCTAACTCATCCCAAGTGGATTCAAGCAATGAATGAATAAATGGAGGCCCTCTAGAAAAATTCCACCTGGGAGATGATTACCCTTCCTAAAAGGAAGAAAACTAGTAGGTTGCAGATGGATATATACAGTAAAATCCAAGGTAGATGGCACCATTGAACGATACAAAGTAAGACTAGTGGCGAAAGGATACACTCAAACTTATGGGATTGACTATGGGGAGACCTTTGCTCCTTTAGCCAAGATCAATATAATTCGAGTGCTCCTTTCCCTTGCAGCAGACCTTGACTGGCCATTAAACAATTTGATGTAAAAAATGCATTCCTTCATGGCGACCTAGAAGAAGAAGTTTATATGGACCCCCCCTCCAAGATGTAAGATGGGGTTCAGTCAGAGTAACATGGTGTGTAAACTGAGAAAGTCTCTTTATGGATTGAAGCAATCACCCAGAGCATGATTTAGGAAGGTTCAGCAAATCAATGAAGAATTTTGGCTACAAGTAAAGTAACTCAGATCATGCTATTTTCCTGAAACATAAGAAAGGTAAGGTCACTGCCCTTATTATGTATGTTGATGACATGGTAGTTACAGGGAATGACCTAGAGGAAAAGGCAGCATTACAGCGCCATTTGAAAAGTGAGTTTGAAATGAAAAATTTTGGTGCTCTGAAGTATTTCTTAGGCATTGAAGTGGCTCGCTCAGAACAAGGAATATTTCTATCACAACGGAAATATATTCTTAACATCTTGACTGAAACTGAAATGTTAGCTAGCAAGCCAGCAGAAACTCCAATGGAGTTGAATCACCGGCTTGGTGAATATCTGATCAGGTACCCACCAACAAAGAAAGATATCAACGTTTTGTGGGTAAGTTAATCCACCTAACTCACATCAGACCTGACATAGCATATGTAGTGAGTGTGGTAAGTCAGTTCATGCACGCACCAAGTGAAGCCCACATGGAGGCTGTAACCCGAATTTTGAGATACTTGAAGTCAACTCCTGGAAAAGGTTTGATGTTCTCACGACATGGTCATCTAGATGTTGAGGGTTACACTGATGCAGACTGGGCTGGTTCTGTTACTGATAGACGATCTACATCTGGATACTTTACCTTTGTGGGAGACAATCTGGTCTCTTGGCGAAATAAGAAGCAGAAAGTGGTCTCAAGATCAAGTGCTGAAGCAGAATATAGGGGTATGGCATACGGAGTATGTGAGCTACTCTGGATAAAGGATTTGTTGGGTGAATTAGGATTCAAACCCCAACGTGCCATGCAACTGCATTGTGATAACAAGGTCGCAATAGACATTGCACATAATCCAGTGCAATATGATAGAACCAAGCATGTTGAAATTGACAGACATTTCATCAAGGAGAAACTCGAGGAGAAGATCATTGAGGTACCATTCGTTAAATCCGAAGATCAACTTGCATATGTTCTCACCAAGCGGTTATAGGCAAAGTTTTTCACAGCTCAATTAGCAAGTTGGGCATAGACAACATATATGCTCCAACTTGAGGGGGAGTGTCAAATGAGCTGTTATATTCCTAGAATAGAACTTTCCCCATTTACAATATTGGGGTTACATTTTAATTAAATTCTCTTCCTTATTTGTAATTCATCTTTTCCTATATATACAGTGAATCAGGGTCTCTTTCTCCATAACATTGAGAGAACATATTTGTCTCTATTTTCATATCTGACAATGAGTTCATATCATGCAATTCCACCGATCTTCACAACTTAGATCCAGATTTGACATTTCCCTTGCCATCCAAAATCATCTCTTGGATGACTCCTACTTGACCAAAAAGAAGAAGAAAACCAAAATCTCGTGTCTCTCTTTGAGGCATGTTTGTGTGTTTTCGAATTTTAGAGAGTGGAGAGATTGTTAATATATGTTATGATTTTTTAAAATATATTTCTAATTATGGTTGATTTAGATTAGATTATAATTGATTACAAGAAATTTGTTTAAATATAAAAATGAGAGTAAAAATTTTCCCATTTCCTTCTTGATTTTTGTAAATCATTTAAAATTAAATTCTAAAATTTCTCCCAAAATTACATAATTAATCTCAAATTTTCTCCCTAATTCACAACTCTAAGTTACAACTACCTGAGATTTCTACCATTTTTATAAGAGAATAACTTTCTTGAAAATGATTATTTAAGTAGAAAAAATTGCTTTTTATACATGTATCAATTCAATTTTTCATTATAAATCTTGTCTTTTAATAATTATTGAAAAAATAAAAGTTAGTCAGAAAATTTTACTCCCTCTGTCTCAATTTAATTGTCTTATATAGATTTTGTAATTGTCCCAAAATAGTTATCTCATTCATAATAGAGTAGCATAAAATGTGTTAAAACGAATGAAATCACATAAAGCGCTAGCCTTGTAAAGAAAGTTTTTAAAAAATACAAATGTTTCAAATCAAACAAATAAAATGGGAGAGAGAGAATATTTTTAATGAAAAACACTAACATATACAACCAAATTTTATTCTAAAAATAAAATGAGAAAAAATTGGAATCCCATTTGTATCTACATAATAAATATTGAGAAAAAAAGGAGCATAATCTCCAATGTTCACTTTGCCCTTGCCTAATGAACGAAGAAGTTCATAAGCGAGCCCTGTCCTTCCGTTTGCGACCTTCCGTGGTAAAGACAGGAGAGCCCCTTGCCCTGGCACGCTTTCGTTTCGAAACTCAGGGAATAATTTTGTCCGATGGGTCAAGCGAAGGGAGATGCTGCCGCTGAAGATAGAATCACCCAAAGAGCTGCAATCGAAGGCTCTCAACCTCCTTCCCTGCAATCTCTTATTCCAGGTTCTCTCTCTCTCAGCATCTTTTCTTTCCTCTTATATTTTTCTTCACTTTCCTACTTTTCTTGCGAGTTGAGCATGGTATTACTATTCTTGGAATTTGAAACCCATTTTTTGTCTAACCCTGGGAACCTATTCAAGTTTAATTGCTGAATTTTTACATACTGAAAACAACTGATATGGTGCTGAGTCGGTGCCTCAACGAAACTCAGCCATTGTTATGTCTTGATTTGAAAAAGTATTTGCAATTTCTTAGGGTCTGTTATTCAATCACAGCAAGTGGAGATGTAGTATGGAAACATGTAAAATATGTATTGTGCTTTGTTCAAGAGCATACTGGTGGAGTCAGCAACCAGATGGGTTGACTCTGCTTGGAGTCTAGGCTGAATTTTTCGATTCTAAATAAGCTCATCCGAGAATCTCTGAAGATGAAGCTGATCAAATTGTTGAATTGGCTTTAAAGATTCATGAGAATTTTGATAGGTCCAAAAAGAGCTCATCTGAAAAGGTTTTGGGCCAAAGTGAATTGAATGCACAGCTATGGTACATGGGTCTAGGCATTATTTTCATATAATGTGATGCTAGCAGACAACCACTTTTTTGTAACATCCTCACAACAGCCAGTGAATTCCTGCCACATGAAAAGTCACACTTAATTTAACTTTTCCTTCCAAAACCAGTCTTGCAATACAGGTGGTTTACCTTCCAATAATTTCTCAAATGACAAAATTGCCTTCTCTTTCAAATCCTTAAACCGATTGCAGCAATTTAAATGTGAGACCATTAAGGGTGATAGTGATATATTTATTGAAATGAAAATATTTAAATGTATAGCTTCTTCAAATTTACATTAATTGAGTAATAAAGTCATATTTTTAAAACTCTTCAAAATTTATTTATTCTATTTTTCTTAATCACTAAACTTTTGCACCCTTAAAAAACATAGCTTAATAAGTTGTTTTTTATGGGCTCCATATTTAAACATAGATATTTCCAAAAGAGTCATATCTATCACTATTGGTAGGCCCCATGATTAGGTGTGCATTGTATTATCCTAATATTCAAGATTGTAGGGTTCATCTTTGAGGCAAATAATTTTTTTTTTTCTTCTAATTTTCATCCATTACCTACTACTTGATGAAGGCAAAGCCGGTTTTGGAAACCTCTCAATGGTGAATCCGAACCCTTCTCAATGTCACGGGGTAGGCGAATCCTTCCTTGATTCAGCCCATGCGGCACTCACTCGATCAGCCCTTCGTCAAACGAGTCAGCCTTATCACCAATGTGGTCACTCTTTGGACCAATGTGATCAAACCAAACCACACACAAACTTGAACACAAGTTGAAAGAGAGATGAAAATGCCAAGAATGCACTCACTTGTATTGATGAACAAAGAGAATACAAAGCTTGGACACTTTACAAGCCCTCACCCTCTAGGCTAGATCACTTGGCTAGCTTGAGGGTTCATTGCAAATGAGGCACTCACCTCCTTTTATAGGTGAGGCCATGGAGCATGAGTGGTTAGGGTTGTGCCAAGTGGCATCACCCACACCACAAGTTCTAGACCTTGTTTTAGAACCATCCATACAAAATATCCTAGATAGTTTACTTACAGGACTCCACACTACCCTATAATGTTCCACACCATTCTACAACTCTCAAACTATTCTACATGAGCCTAGAATGTTCTAGACACTACGACAAGACTCCATAGAGTTCTAGAAAACTCTACACAATTCTAGACGCTTCTACGCTATTCTAGAGAACTCTAGATTATTCTAGAATCTTTTAGAGGACTCCACTAGCACCTTGTAGAATCTTCTTGAACCGTCTGGAACCTTCCGCATTGTTCCGCATTCTGAACTATTCTCAAGCATTCCGGAAACTCCTATGCATCTAAAACTTCAGTTTTTAGACTTCGGTCGTGCCTTGCACAAAATTTTGGCACCAATCTCGGCCTTCATGGCCGATTGTTGGGTCACGGAGTCTTGACTCGTGACATCAAGCTCCTAAGCACTTGAGAAAACGCGAATTGCATGGCTACCCGAAATTTCGGAGAGTTTCTCAGATCTCTTGTCCCTTGGATTTCACCCCAATAATAGACAACTGGATGTAGAAAGAAAAAACAGTGTATATTGTATTGAATACCTAAGCTATTATATATATTTATAGCTTCTAGTCGACCCTGGGACTATCACAAACAAACTCAAACTCTTAATCTAATTATAAATCAAATACATCTCTTAATTAGAGGTAAATCCAAACTACGAATCCTAATAACACAATTATTTAATTATTCCAACACGCCCCCGCAAGCTGAAGCGTGGATGAACGCGAAGCTTGGAACGTGAAGAAACGGCAGGTGAACTGCAAAAGTGACACATCGATTGGCCATGAAGATTTGTTGGTAGCAAACTAATTGGCTGCAAAAAGTTGTTGAAGTGGCAGCGCTGATTGGCTGCAAAATGATAAGTATCGAACATAGATGGTGGCTTGAAAAACATAAATTGTTACGGACGACGGCGGTGGTAGTAAGACAATTGTCCGGCGAAAACAATCGCAATATGCGATAAAGTTAGGTGACGAATGGCCTGAAAAATCAAGGGCATAATAAATGCCAAATAAGGTTGAAACAATTACATTGATCAATCAGATTGGAAAGTCTTGCAAACAAAAGGGTTGAAGCCATAAAGGCTAGTAAATAATGGCTGTAGCCATAAAGGTCAGCAAATAAAAGACTGTAGTCATAAAGGCTAGCAAACAACGGTTGCAGCCATAAAGGCCAGCAAACAAAATGCTGTAGTCATAAAGGCTAGCAAATAAAAGGGCTGAGGAGGGCAATTTGCGTCCTTTTCTTTGGTTTCAACAAAATAGGAGAAGAAGGGCAATTTGCGTCCCTTTTTTGGATCTCTCCTTTTCTTCTTGGCACAGATTGCACACATCGTGGCGACAAGAAACAACACGAGGCAGATCTCACCAACATAGGTAGTGTGCCCCACAAAAGATACAAATTTTTCTTGGGGCATCTTTGGTTGTCAAACCTTCATTAAAATATAACCAGGCCATCAAAGAGTGCCTTAGGATAATATCACTGAACCACACAACATCAGACCACCAAATATCATGCAGTTGCCTCATTAAAATGTTGACAGCTGGCTAAAGGAGAAGCAACTAGAATAATCAACATTCCATATTGACTTTGGTTGTAGTAAAGTATTGTAACGACGGTCCAGTACCAAACAGGTCAGCTTAGACCATGACAATGACATTGGTTTGATGAACAGTAGTTTCAGAACCATAGCCAGAATAATACTGTTTCAATTGAAGCTCTGGTCGATTTTCCTTCTTCCACATTGGCTGACTCAGAGAACAATCAACATAGACAAAGCTCCAACAATCAGATCTCTTGCAGGTGTCGGATCTATCGCCGGCAATCAGAGAGAGGGACAATCCAGGGTCGATCGGGTTGCACAGGACTGGAGAACGGCTCTGAATGTCCCCAGGAAAAAACAATAATAACAGTTGGATCTGTAAACAGATCTAAACAATAAAAACAGTAGCAACAGAAGAAGAGGTCCCGTCGTGCGTGGAGAGGGAGGCGGTAGTAGCAGCCCCAGTGAGAGAAGCAAGACAGGAGAGATGGATCTCTCTTCTGGACGTAGATGTGCAGATCTGAAAAACACTAGATCTGGGCAAAAAACACACAGATCTGTTAGACAGACGTTGCTGACGTCGGGTCGTTGGAGGATGGTGTTACAGCAAGACAGGCAAGGGGCTGTAGATCTGATAAAGAGTTCTATGGAGCGCTGGAGAGTATGTTGCAGCGGCAGAAGAAGGTGGACCAGCAAGTTCAGGCATAGGATCGATCAAGACGTCCCACACCAGATATTAATCAGCAACACAGAGGAGATTTGTCGTCTGCAGTGGTGGAAGGTGGGTAGTAGAGCCAAAAACGCAGCAGCAAAATGAGGGAAAATCAGATCTGAGTTACTTTGGCACGCAATAGAACACACGCTGGATTTGGTGTGGAGTTGTTGAACAGAGAACGAAAGTTCCCCTAAAATGGCCCCTCCCTCTGCTAGATGAGTGACCTCCAGCAGAGGAGAGAAAATAAACGCAAAATCGACTCTCAAATTAGGATCGCTAACTGCTCTGATACCATGTAGAAAGAAAAACTGTATATATTGTATTGAATACCTAAGCTATTATATGTATTTATAGCCTCTAGCCGACCCTAATGCTATCACAAACAAATTCAAACTCTTAATCTAATTATAAATCAAATACACCTCTTAATTAGAGGTAAACCCAAACTAGGAATCCTAATAACACAATTATTCTAATTATTCCAACACCGGAAACCCAATTAGAAATGATGGATTAGATCTAACTTCTCATAATTTCACCGAGAAATTGCCTGTGTGCAAGATTCGCGATGAAACCAAGTTTCCAACGAAACTAGATTCAATTCTTGATTGAATTAAAATAAAAATGCAACTCCAATCAAACCAATTGGATCTTAATCAAATTAATGTAGAATTATTATGGATGGTTGCATGGATTAAATTAATTCAAAACAAAAAATAGAAACTAGATTTCAAAGAAAACAAGTTACTTGAATTTTCTCTAAGAGAACCAACTTCAAACTTCAATTTCTACTTCCAAATTCGTGTGCCTTACATGGCTGCATTATATCTCCAAGGGATGAAAGAACAAGAGAAAAAACAGCCCAATGGGCATGGCTAGGATTGAGCTACACTAGGATTACTAATTATATTAAGCAACACTAGAATTTCCCGTCACTCTCTCACACCTGATTAGGAAAATGGTCATAAATTCGTCTACATGTATCGGAATTGCACAAACTTAGGCTTGTTGGAAATGTTATTAAATAAGCATTCAAACAAATCCAATTTTGTGAAAATATGATTTTGTTTGATACTTCAATTATGCCTACAGATTTACAATACGGTTCCTGCCAAGCATAGAGTGACACCAATCACATTGCGCCATGTCATATTGATGTGTTGTCTCCTCCAATCAAAACCAACCACCTCCATGCACCAACAAGCCTTGTTCTTAGCCAACTAGAAGTCCAAATTGTGCAAGTTGAAGGAGAGAGAATTTGTCCTATCATTCTGTCTCTCCATCTTATCACAGTCTCATGACTGCTCTTGACAACACTTATATTCCTAAGAGGATTGATACGGCTCTTCGAGATCCCTCCTAGAAGGCAGCAATGGAAGAAGAATTGACAGCATTGGAGCAAAATCATACATGGGAGATGGTTTCTCTTCCTCCAAAAAAGACTCCTGTTTGTTGCAAATGGTTTCACTTTAAAGCATAATCCTGATGGTTCAATTGCTCGATATATAGTTAGATTGGTTGCCAAAGGCTTCACGCAAACTTATTGGTTTGATTATTAGGAATCCTTCTCTCCTATGGCCAAAATCACATTTATTCGGATCTTGATATCCATTGCTACCACGCACCAGTGACCTCCTCATCAGTTAGATGTAAAAAAATGCCTTTCTTCATGGTGAGTTAAAAGAAGAAGTCTACATGTTTCTACATCCCAGATTTGTGAAACAGGGAGAGCAAGGGTTGGTTTGTAAACTCAAGAAGGCTATCTATGGTCTCAACTAGTCTCCACGGGCATGGTTCGGCATATTCAGTAATGCCTTATTGCAGTATAGATTTTCTTGCTATCAGATAGGTCACTCTGTGTTTATCTACCGTTCCAACTCTATTGTGATGATTCTTGTTGTTTTTGTTGATGATATTATTCTTACTGGGAATGATGCTCCATTTATTACTGCATTCAAAGACTATTTATGAGACTCCTTGGTATCAAAGATTTGGGGCCACTTTGCTATTTTCTCGGGATTGAGGTTGCTCGTTCTTTTAAAGGACTTTATCTTTCTAAGAGAAAATATGCTTTAGATCTTTTACAAGTTGTAAGATATTCTGGATGGAAGGCAACAAACACTCCTCTCAACGTCAATATTAAGCTTTCTGCCTCAGATGAAATTTCACTAGATGATCTCACATTTTATCAGAAACTAGTGGGTAAACTTATTTAGCTCACCCAGGCCAAATTTATCCTATGCTGTTGGAGTGGTAAGTCAATTTATGCATACCCCACGTGTTGCCCATCTTCAAGCTGTTTTTCGGATCCTTCGTTTTTTTAAGATTCTACTTGGATGTGGATTATTCTATAAGCATCAATCTCAAATGGCCATTTGCGGTTACTTAGATGCTGATTGGGTTGACTCTCTTGACAACCGTTACTCGACCACATAATATTGTGTTTTCTTGGGATCTCATCTGCTCTCTTAGCATTTCAAGAAACAGAATGTTGTTGCCCGTTCTAGTGCGGAGGCTTAATATCGTGCCATGGCCAATACTGCATGTGAATTACTAACTTGATAATGCCTTAAGCAAGTTGGGCTTAATCAATATCTTTGCACCAGCTTGAGGGGGGATATTGTAAATGTTGTAGTAATTTCACATTTTACATGTGCATTTGCCCTTTAGATACCATTGATTGTAATTTATTATAACCGATCTTCCTTTCCTTTTTTGCTTGCCTTGATTGGCTCTCCACATTCTATATATAAATATGCCATCTTTTGATTGAACACAAGAAATACAAGATAGAGAATTTCTCTCTTTTCTTCCATTCTCTTCCATTTTTTTTTCCTTTTTCTCATTTTCCTTATAACATAATGCACTTGAGTAGTTGGACATGGGTGGGAAGCTCTCCCCCATTATTTGGGGTAAAATGGTCGTTTGAAGGAATGTGAATTGAGAAGCCAAGATATGCAGTGTTTTGATTGTGGAATTTTCATCCATGCTTGTTCTCTCAAGCATTCATGCTTGATGGCTTCCTTGCAAGATTTTGAAATGCTAATGGAATCAACAGGTGACAAAAGTGAGGAAGATGAAAGTCCATAATGATGGGAGGATGAGATCTCTAAGTAGACAAACATGTTGCATCAGTGGTTGGAGGTTTTGGAGAATCAATTAATGGGATTGAGGCATTTGAAGGACTAAAAGATGCACAATCTTCTGGTCTGAAAACACTTTGTTTGGAAGATTTGCCAGACAAGGATGGATCATCATCAAACACAGGTAAAAAAGATAATGAGGAAGAACTCGACGAGGAAAGGATCAATAATACAATGTTCACATAAGATGATTTGGTGAGAATTCCAGTTTTCTTAGCTTTGGGATCATAGCACAGGAATCCTTTTTATCCATCTCTATATCCATAGTAAACAACTTAGATGATTGCTAAGGAAATTTTATTATTTCATGAGGTGGAAAGAGAACAAAACACAAGCAATTGAATCCATGCAACTCCATACAATTGAGTTGACAATTGTACAGTCTATAGAAAGGACATTGGTCATGTGAGATGGAAGTAATTGGCGATTAATCAAATAAACTGAGTGACGCAGGACAAATGATAGCATAACCCTAAATGCCTAAATATGGTTCCCTAAAATTAAAAGGAGATGAAAATAATGCACCCTAAGCTAAAATGGACTGAAATTCATCCATCAATTAATAAATGCAATTAATTAATATAAAATTACCACACATAGTCATGCAAAATATCCCTGGAATATGATATAAATAAATACAAGGATGGAGTGATTTTGAGTGACATAAGCATATATGGGTCTAAATGAAATAGCACATGGTTTTAAATGGGAATGGGATAATTGCATGTGGGGCTAAAGGCTCTTAGGGTAAAAATGAAAACAGGTAAAGGGGATAAAAACGAAAGAAAAGAGGAAGCAGCGAAAAAAAAGGTGATGGAGAAGAGGCCGGCGGAAAGGTGGGAGTGGAATATGGGATTTGCGGCAGCAAGGAGAGGAGATATGGGGTTGCGGCAACATAAGGTGGCTTGGGATAGGTTGCGGCAGCAGGGAATAGGACTTTGGAGGGAGATGAAAACACTAAGATGGGTATTTGGAGGAAGCGACTAGGAGCGGTGAGATTTGAAGGGATGGTTTTAAGGGTGTTATAGCAGCAAGGGTAGAAGATGGCAGATCTGGGCACAAGAGGAATGGCGATGGCTGTTGGGATATATAGCAGGTGGCGGAAGTATGTAGAGAGGGAAAGGAATGGTTTATGGGGACTCACGGTAGCAGCAGCAAACAACAGCAAAGGGATGGTTTTAAGGGTGTTATGGCAGCAAGAGAAGCAAGATCTGGGACTGGTAATGGCTTGGTTGGAAGCTAAAGAAGAGGAGAAAAGAGAAAGATAGAGAGAAGAAGAAGATAGAAGAGTACCTGTAGAAGATGTGGCCTCAAGCCAAGGCCTCTCGTCTCTCCGACATCTCACCAGAGTTTCCAAGGATTCGCTCCAAGGTATTTTCGTCGAACAATGCTTGCGGAAGAAAACTTCAATTTTATTTCATAATAATCTGAGGCCTCAGCGAGGCTTACAAAGCTTATATAGAGTTCTCCCTTTCTTAAAATAAAAATAGAAACAATAATAATGGCTAAATCTATCCTTAATAAAAAGAAATTACTAAAAATAAACTACATAATAACGAAGGAAAATAATAACAAAGAAAAGCACGAAAACTGTATGCACGGAAACACTGTGGGACTGGTATAGTCCACATCACTGAGTTTGATCTATCTCAACTCAAAAGGTGAATCTGGAAATAGGGTGCAAACAATTTCCAGAAAATGTTACTTTTTTTTTTTCAGCAACACTATTTCGTTTAGGTGTATATGGACAAAAATGTCAATGGATAATTCCCTTTCATGAAAGAAAGACCAAAAGTCATGAGACAAATGTTCTTCCCTTTTGGTTTCTTGTAGGCAAAGGAGATCAATTTTATTTTTCCTAATAAGACGTCTAATTGCACATCTTTTTACCCAGAGCCTGAGGCCCCTTATATTCTATGTCAAGACCTTCATTTAGAAACTCTTCGTCCCTGGATTTCTTTCCCGGTCTCTGTTTTTCTTCTGTAATATACATTAAAGAAAGATTTCCTGTCCATTAGTAACAGAGCTGGTCTACTTCTCTTCAATTGTCTAGAAGAAGTTGAAGAGGTTCTATCTCTTCTTTCCACCCTATTGAGCTCACTTACCGCCTGTCCTTCATCATTAAATCGGATGCCCAAAGATTTTCCTATCTTTAAAATCTTAGAACCATCAGCCTCTGAATACCACTTCTTCTTCAGAGAAGCTGATGCAGCCTCTTGAGGCTCCACCACTGTCTGTATCATGGTAATTTGACCTGCTTGATGACCATCTAGCACCACATCCTCCATTCCCACCTGTTGTCTCTCCGGTGAAGCCAACAAATGCAATTCATGATTGTTGATTGCTGCTGAGTCTGAGAATTTTGTCGCTTGAGAAGGAGGCGATGATCTCTGAATAGCGTGGGGCTGCAAATTGATGTGAATCTCTTGCCTTTCTGCAGCTGCACGATGAATCTGTAGGTCTTAAGGAATGAAAGGAAATGGTGGTTCAATGGGACGCTGCTGCAAGCCACGGAAGTCCTGTCCCTCAACATGAGATTGTCAAAATAGAGACCCTGAAGAAGGTTGAAGAAGGCTTGGAAATACAGCTTGACCTGAAGGGACTACAGGAGGAATAAAAGTGGGTCTGGTCAAGTAACAGGTGAAATATGGACCTGCTAAAGTTGCTGGGAAGTCCATAGTCCAGTTGATTGGGCCCATACAGGCCCTGGTCCAACCCCAAAAGCCCTACCTGAGCCCCACATGTCCCGTGCCTAGGCTAGTAAGTGTTCCACACGCGCCAGACGTGCGGAAACTTCCCCAATTTCTTTAAATGGCAAACACATTCGATTTGGCGATAACGTTTCCTCTTCCGCCATTTCTTCCTCAATCCTTGTTTCCTTCCGCCGTTTCCCCTTCTTCATCGCAGCGACGTTAGGAGCGACAGGAGTCTCGCCTACTATTTTCGAATCATCCGAGCCACGTGTCATAGAATCCAACATTCATAAATCCTTAGGGATTTATGGATTTTTCGCTATCTTCTTCGGCAGAAAAGAAGAATGCTCTGGCCACCTTTCCGCCACCTCCTTCCCCATTTCTCAAACCGCAACTTCAAAATACCGTCCCTGAAGGCCCAATCGAACAGTCTATTACAACTTTTGATGGATACCGATCTCAATTAGTAAGTTTCGAGTTGAGCATTAAGTTTTTGAGAGATTCGAATGGTCCACCTCCACCACCTTGCCAATACGCTGACCGAAAGCCCAAATGAGGGACTCTGTCCAACCCTCGAGAGGATATCGATCGCAACGCACCCATGCCAGTCTCGTGTTAGGAATCAAATTTTGGTTCCACCGTCCCAAGATCTGAATTCCTATTGGAATTGTTAGCAATTTCAGGAGTCGTGTCACCTAAGACTCTTATTGTAAAGAAGCCAAAGAACTATTTTCACTGATTCTGCTTATCAAAGGCTTGGAGTATCCATCACTAACGATTTTTTATTTTTTTTGAATTTCTGCCCCACTTCTATTGGATTTCAACATCACACCCCTCGATAGCCACCCTTTTATTGCCTCTTCCTCGAATGGATGTAACATAAGATCCATTTGTGAGGGCTTACTTGATTCTGCCCCCATATCCCCACCTGGGATCAGTTTCAACCACCTCCACCCATTTCTTAGTCCCCATGGGCATCCCTTTAGACAGGACACCACCCACCATTGCCGTTGTCTTCCTTTGGCCAAATGTGCCCTCCTTTGGTACTGGTACAGGTGCTTTGGTGTCAACTTGTTTCACATTCTGCCTCTGTTGGAGACCCCGTTGGAATTGAGCAGGATTCACTTGCAACCTTCGACCTTCACTTTGACTCCCTTCAAGCTTGGATTGCTTTCTGTGCCCTACTTTCTGAACCCATACGGACAAAAACAAATCTTCTCCCTGCTGAATCTTTTGTCCGCGGAGCTAATGAATCAACCACATCTCCCCATTTCTTGAAGTAACCTTGCAGCCAAGTGGTGGTTGTCAATTCCGGTAGGTGTGCCACAAATAGGGTGACAGAAGACCTGTTACTGATGCTTCTGCGTCGCCTTCCTCGCTTTTGCTACTAGCCCTCCTCATCCTCCCCCTCCCACTGCCCCTGCCTGTATCGCTCCTCTCCTCCAGTCTTTAGGTAAGGAACCTCTCATCCCTGCACACGCACACACACACTCCCTCTCTCTCTCCTCTGGGTTACCATTGGATATCAAATACCCACACATCTTTTGCCTTCAAATGTTAGATGAAGAGTGCTAAGTTGCATGCATATGGGTGCGAGTGTCGGATTTTGACACGACCACAAGGTGTTGGACTCAACAAACAAAAAAAGACTAGGGGCACCATTAACTTTATCTTAAATGAAAATAATGTGCCAAAATAACAATGATAGAAAATAATAGATTAGCTTTACTCTAACCTATAAGTGGCAAACATTCATATTGTAATTAGGTTTCAAGAGGAGAAAGATGTGGTAATATTTTAGTCATCTTAGAAAACAATGTTAAAAAGTACTAGAATAGTTTGAAGAATGGGTGCGAGTATCTGACATGTGTGCAAGTGTCTGCAAAGGTGTTTCACACATCTCAAAGTGTCCGTGTAGCATAGGAAAAGATGAATGCTTAGGAAAATAAATGAAATCAATTGGAGGAAGTGGAAAGAAAGGGGTCACATGTCCTAAAGGCGTGGTGGAGGATAGGTTTGGGGAGTGGTAAGGTGAGCGGTCTTTTTAGGGGAAAATTGCCAATTTTAATTGGAGAAGGAGATATAACTTTTTTCCAGAAAGACCTATGGATAAGAGACAAACCTTTACATGAAATTTACCCAAGACTTTTCCAGTATAGCTAGGAACAGGTAGGCAAGGGTAATGGACTGTTTCAAGTTCGAAGAGGAGTTACCTAGGTGGGAAATAAAATTTAGACATGAACTTAAAGCCTTTGAGCAGGAGAGCATATTGGAACTAAAGGGAGTGCTAGGACTATACCTATTTTCCAGGGCATGGCAGATGAACTACTTTGGACAGGTAACATATCAACGTGATTTGGAGTGGTTCCACCACGAGTACATGCTTTTACTTGGTGTGCCTTTAAAAAACATATCTTGTCCAAAATGGAACTCAATAGGAGAGGAATAGGTGTGCCCAGTGACGACCTTTCCTGTTCTATTTGTAGAGAGTAGGAGGAGGACGTAGTTCATTTGCTAGGAGGCTGTCCAATTTCGAGAAATCTCTGGAATAGATTCGCTTCCTTGATGAGAGTATCTTGGGTTCTTCACAGATCTATTTCAACAATAGTGGATAGTTGGGTAATTTCAAAGGCGGGTATCAAGTTCAAGCAGGCATGGCCGGCGATTCCGTCCGCTATCCTTTGGTCTATTTGGAAAAAAATGGAATCAAAGAATTTTTTAGAACAAAGATCAGAGGAAGAGGACATTTTCGAGACAAGGAAATGGAGGTTATGCACTTGGTTGGCCTCTAGTTCTGTATAAATGTATTGGGTTACTGGACTTTTACACATCTTGGGATGGGAGTTTGTCAGGATCTCATAGGAAAAAGACTAAGATCGAAGTCTGGTGTCCCCCAAATAGTGGAATGTTTAGTTCAATGTAGACGAGGCTTCATGGGTAAACCTAGGACTAGCTAGAATAGCTGGGGTTTTGAGGGATTCGAGTAAGTCCTCATTTTTTGTTTTCTCAGTCCCTATAGGGGTGAAAGATTCCAATGAAGCGAAGCTGCTAGCTATTAGGAGAGTCCTGATTCTGTGGTCGGAATGCCGTCACCGTAAATGAACGATTGAAGGGGATTCGACGAATGCAATCAAGTGGACAGGGGGATCGAAACAACTTCCTTGGAAACTTGTAACAGTGGCAAGGGAGATTAGTGCTTTGTGTGCCAGGAGTGAGGCTTCTTTTTCTCTGCTTAGAAGATCGGAAAATGGAGTTGCCTACTTTCTAGCAAAATGGAGGACAAATAGACTGGATAGCGATGCTTTTTCTTGGGATCTAAGGATGTAGTGGTTCTTTGTTTTTCGTTTTGTTTTAACATATTTGTCTTTTTGTTCTTTGGTTTCTTCTTTTTTATATACTACTTAATGTAATTTTCTGGGGTTTAATTCTTGTAGACCCTTTTGTACATTCTTTCTCTATTAATGCAATTCTCATTGGTAACTGTTCAAAAAAAAAAAAGGAAAAAATGATAGCAACATCTATAGAATACTAATAAATATGGAGATAAGCCTCCACCTGTTATACTTTGTGACAACATTGCTTTTATCATATACCACAAAATGATGAAATAGTTTGCTTGTAGCAAGATTTTATGGCCATAAGCAATGAAAACAATTGTATATACAGTTAACTGAAGATTTGAAAG
Source organism: Chimonanthus salicifolius (assembly GCA_013350335.1). Lineage (NCBI taxonomy): Eukaryota > Viridiplantae > Streptophyta > Magnoliopsida > Laurales > Calycanthaceae > Chimonanthus > Chimonanthus salicifolius. Next base: position 24,740,133 of record CM023538.1, read on the forward strand.
TATATTGAAAGAGGAGTTTGCGAATCATACACTTATCATTTGTTTTGGAGTTATCTTTAATGTCTAGGACACTTGTTTTTTTTTTTTTAAGAGCGAAACAGTAAGAAATTATATTGATATTGAGAAAATAGAGTACAAGTGTTGGGTATTAAAGACTTAGACCTGATAAAAGAACTATATACAAAAGTACAACATGAGCCCCGGTATACTGTAATCACAGTACAATATCCCAAAGTGCAAAAGTCACTCCCCGAGGCCAAAGGAACAAAACATCCTCATGTTCCCTATCCACCAATCACTCTGCTAAAAAATCTGCCACTTTGTTTGTTCTGATGAGCGATAAGGAAATCTCTCCCCCTGAGCATAATGCCCTGATCTTTCATTTCAATTTCAATGATTGTAAAGCTTCATATGGAATAATGAAGGAAAAGGAAACATAAGGAAAACAGTTCTTTTCTTTAAATTCCAGCATTGCATAATGTGCACATGTTCTGAATCTAATTTGTATGTGACACATCATTAATTTCTAAATCAATTATGTTCTAACCTTTTTTTTTAGTTTCTAATTTCAGTTGGGAAACGTGGAAAAGGTGATTTGGAACATAGTAAAAATTAGAGTGTAGAGAGCATATTCTTGGTCGAACTGTGTGATATAGATTTCCTAGTTGGTTTAATTTGACACCAGGTTTATGTCCTTTAGGTAAATACTGTTGCATGGGTATAAGTATGTCAGACTCGGACACCATATGAGGTGTCGAATTCATGAATTTGGCACACTATTTAAATAATTTAAATTTATTAGTTTATAAAGTTGCAGAAGTTAATACTCATTGAAAATTATGTACTAGTTTTACTATAAAGATATCAATATTCTAATTAGGTTTCAAAAGGAGAAAGGTGTGATAATCTTTTTGATCATCTTGGAAAAACGTTAACTATAAGAATCCAAGAAGAATCTTTGAAGAATCCATAGAGTCCCACAAGGAAAGTTTTTGAAACAGGTGCATCACACATTTTGAATAATCCATGCAGCATAGGGTTAAACATGGTTATAAACCTTGTCATATGAGAGCTGGGCTCTTCCTCATCCAATGAACCTATATTTCTAGCCTTGTTCCTGCCCATTTAACTTGATTTTCCAAGCCTGTTTGGTGTTCTTATGAGATGAACATATGTGTCAAATTTGAGCTGTCCATGCATTAACCTAGCACCTTTCTACAAAGAAATAGGTATTAAGTTTCATGGGCTAGTTGTGTTTTGGCTCAGGAATCAGACGTCCAAGGTTTGAGTCCCATGGTAACTCAATGTCTGTGTTACATCTAGAGTTTGCACAATGCCCTCACACTCAGGGAGGGGAGCTCATCGTCATGAAAAAAAGAGTTCCATGGGCCAGTTAGCTGGATATTAGCATGATTAATTATCTAGTTCATCATCATCAATCCTTTGTCTTACCTTTTTGGGGTTGACTTTTCTACTTTTGCTTTTCCACTCAACCCTATCATCAATTAGTCCATCATCTCATTAGAGCCATTACCTCATCTATTTGGGTTTGGCAATCATAATTGAATTTCTATGGATTGATCGTCATTAAATTCAAACCAAGAAACTTGTGGTTGTAGCAGAACATTTTTAAGGGGAAAAAATAACCTTGTGGTTGCAATGATGAATAGTTACAAACTGTGCTTGATTCTCTTGTTTACTGGGCTTGCTTGATCCTAATACATGGCCCAGCCAGGGCTAATATACTTAGTAACTTACCAAAAGCAAATATGATATTTTGTATACAGGCTTGGCCCAGCCAATCTGCCAATGTCTCCTGTTGGGGGCTAGATGACTACCTGATCATTGGGCTCAAATCTTACACAGGTTGAGTTTGAATAGCCTTCATTCTCAACCTTGCATCAGTTAATGTTGCATCTGAGCTATCTGTTCTGACTTCTGACCAAATGGATCCAATTCACCTGAAGAAAAGATAAAACACATGAACCAGAACACCCCCTCCCTAAATGTTATATTAGTAGGGTAAAGCAAGAAGTCCTGGTACACCTGATCATAATACTTTTAAAAGGCTAGCTAACAAATCATGAATCTCATTCATGATAAGAAAATTGTCTAAATGTTCTCCTCAGATCTCCTTAAATCTGTTAAGCATAGTGCAGAATGTTGCACTATACTTGATTTTATCATGCCATTATTTCTTTATTTTTTTTAAGAAATAAGAAAACTTACGTATGACTTTATTGTCCTAATCTGATCTGCGATATTTATTATCAGGTTCACTTGTAAGAACCTTTACAAGAAGGTTGTTGAAATGCAAATCCAAGCATCTAAATACAAAGTGGCAGTTCTGTATATATTTTCTACTAATAATTGTGTTCAATAATGAGCTATTTGCTGATTTTTGTTTTTAGTTTCTATTTTTTATGGTTTTTACTCCCTGTGCTATTTTATTTTATTGAATTGCATACATACCTCTACTTGTTCATTTAATTTTTTATATTTTTTATCTAATTAGCTGTTGCCTTTTTACAGAAGCTGCTGTTTTTGGTGAAGATGAGAATGAGGTAAGTGCCTATTAATGGTACAGTTTTCTCACCTTTTTCTTTTAATTTTTTTTTTGGGGGGGGGGGGGGGGCGAAGAAGGTACTGGTTGATGTATTCGTTTGGATCCGTTGGTGAATGCTGATAGTATGAGAAAAGATATGTGGGCACCTCTCTATCTGGCTCCTTGGTCCATTTGTACTGTACGTGACACATGGCCTTTCAACCATTTATTTATTTTGTTCTCTTCCATTGAGTGCTAGGAATGGCCATTTTGGTTGATTTTGGATATGATTGATCCGCAATGCCCTCCCTATACCTGATGGGCTAGTGGACCCAACCCATATTAATTTGTTACCTAGTTGAAAAGGGTTGGGGAGTCGGCAGTGAATACATATCCATAAATCATGACTATTATAAGCTAGTTCTTTAATTCCTATCTTAAAGTGCTAGTGCTACCTGCCCTTCTCTCTGCTTATGCTAATGGAGAACTCATTTCCCTTCTGTACTAGTTCCTTTTTATTAATAATTCTTATTTACTAAAAAAGTCATTTATTTCCTACTGTAGTCTCTGGAAGTGAGGGCACAAAAAGCCCTGGAATGCCCTTGCATATCTGAACTGCGAACTGGTCCTTGTGGAAAACAGTTTTCTGAGGCATTTCTATGTTTCCTTAAGAGCACTGCTGAAGAAAAGGTATTTGTTCTTGAATTCATCTCTATTGAACTTATCAACAAATTATTCCCATCATGCATTGTTTTGTGTGCAGTCTCATCATTGGTATCGGCTTGACCAAATAATTCTTTATTTTATAGGGTTCAGACTGTGTTCATCCTTTTGTAGCTTTGCAGAACTGCATCAAAGCAAACCCTAATGCATTTTCTAAGGATGTTTTAGATGATGGTGAGGGCAAAGAAGATGAAGACAAAGTCCAAGAATACAAAATTATACCACCTTCGTGGTCTAGAGAACGAAAGCACTAAGGCTTGAAGTGGCACACTAGTTCTGCCAAAATTGATCATATAATATATGTCTTCCCGAACCCCCCACTTCCCAATTCTTATCAATTTTAGATTTTTTTTTCCTTCTGAAGAAAGAAAGAGGTTTCCTTTGATACTTGTCTCTAATTCTACCCTATTTTTCTCTCTACACATGTATCTGAACATTTGCAATCTGGGTTGCATTTACTTTATCCACATGATGGTTTTTCATTGCCATACATTTTTTTTCCATATAATGCTTTAGATCTAGCTTGCCTATACTGTCCACTTTACACCAAATAAATCTGAAATCTAATAGAATGTGTCACCAAGTCTCATATACTTCTACCTTAAATAAACTTAAAAGCGACAGTTTAGAAGTGTCCAAATTAATCTTGACCATCCAATTAATGAAGGGCCATGATATATTGCCATTTCTTGTCATTGTTCCTCATTGTGCTTGTGTCTCATCTGTCTTCCAAAAAGCATTTCAAATGGAATGTCTCTCATGCTTCGTCTTTTGCATTTCCCTTCTCCAATCTTCTATTCTCAAGGTCACAAACGAAATGCCTCCACCTGCACTTCCCATTCAAGTCCTACACAAAGGGATTGAGTGTGGAAATCTTTCTCTATTTGCCTCCGAGTTGGAATCAGCCTCTATTTGCCTCCAAGTTGGAATCGACAATAGAACTGGAAAAATTCCCACCCTATCTCTAGGAATCGTCATCATTATCTAACCATTTATCCCATCAATGAAAAAAAAAAGCCCTTCGTATAAAATGGTAGTATGTTTTTGTTGTCGCTGATGTAATAGCACATGCACAACACATTTAACATTGATTATACAAGTGAATATAATGTAAACCAAGACTATGTATTTAATGCAGTTTTGTTGATATTTGAATAAAGATCTACATTAATATGCCATCTCCTTTGCGTATATACGACGGTCACTTATTGGTCTCAAGTAAAGCCGAAACTCTGGTGGGTTAAATTCAAACCCATATAAAAAAATATTGAGCCCAACCTGAGTTGTTGTACCGAATTGCTAAATCTGATATGACCCGAGTTGATTGTCCAACTCAACCCGAGTTGTTGGCCCGACATGACTTAAATGAAGAAAATCGTCGAATGTTTTTTATTTCTTGAAACTTGGGTTGGTTCGGGTCAGTTCGGGTCAATTTGGGTTGGGTCGGGTTGGTTTTTAATTCCTGATCCCAGACTGATCCGAATTCTATGCGGGTCTTTTTCCAAATCGACTTGACCCTAAATTTACAAATACATAAACCAACCCACTGATTTCTTGGGTTGGGTCATGTAGGCTGATTTAAAATCCGACTCAAGTGTATAATGGTTTGAAGTAAATCCCTCATACATTCAATGTTGGACTCACCCTCTATAGGGTTATCCCAATTCACTATGTGGGGAATTACGCCCTCACGGATAAAGTATGAATTCCACCTACTCGATTGACTGGGAATCTCACCCGATTGTCTAAGATTTTGAAAGGTTCGACCTACTCCGGTCTACTTCCTTATCCCTCTATTTTTTTTAGTGGTTCAAACTTCCTTGCCTTAATCCGCTTTATAAGATGATGTTTAAAATTAAATAACACTAAGAAGCACTTGCCTTTGTAGAGCTCACTCGAGAAGATATGCTTCTTGAAGAACTCCTTCCCAATGTGATGTCGATGACGACGAATATGTGCCTTGTGTAGAGCAAACACAATCTATGAGAAATGTCTCTAGGATTTAAGATTTGCCAATTGATCTTAGAACTATTTCTCTCTCTCTCTCTCTTAATCTCAATCAAGATGATTGGATTTCAAATGATTCACCTAAGTATAGTGCATAGAGAGGAGTTGAGATCTCTAGGGTAGCTTTTTAGATTTACCTAAGTGACGGGTCTAAGGTCTCAAACTAATACTCAACCAAGTTTGGTGGTTATATAGGCAACCAGAATTTTTTTCGAAAGGTATGGTGATTGATCGTCCTTGGTGATCGATCGTGGAGATGACTGTTGCACATTAAATGAACTCCAACAGATACATAACAGTCACCGCAGGATGGATCATCCGTTTCGATTCACGATTGATCGTGGTCTGACGTTAGTATCATCTTGGGGCTAGCTGAGTTTGACAGTGTTTGTCCAAACTAGAATTTTTTAATTCTCAACAGATTGATTGTGATCGCGATGGATCGCCCCTGTACCCGACGATTGGTCGTTCACTCGATTGATCGTCCTGGGACAGTTCCAGTTTGACATAGTTCCTCAAACTAGAACATGAATATGACCTGTCGAAGTACTGTAATCTCGATGTATCGGCCCTGTCCTAGACGATGGGCCGTGCACCTGATTAATCGTGAAATGGTCCTCACGATGGCTCGCCGACAAGAATGTATCGTCCTGAGGTGAACAATGTTTGACAGTGCCTTTCCAACCAGAACCCTTGATTTTATGGACGATTGATCGCTATACCACGATGTATCGTCCCTGCTCAATGGCGATGGAGCACCAGACACGATGTGTCAGCATGATAATAAAACTGTTTTGACAGTTTGATTTCATCTGGTTCTTTTGGCTATCAAAGTCCACTAGACTTGATTTATGATTTACCAAGATGTTATCTAAGTCTAGTTCAGGGCATCCTAGGTGTTGGGTACAACCTAAAGTCATCTATGGCCAATTTACCTATGTGATTGCCATACATTTAGTGATGATGAATCTTCAACTTGATCTTCTATGTTCAATGCTTGATTCAATCATCATCACTAGAGTCTCATTCATTGCTTCAATCTTCCGAGGCAAGGCTTCACCTAAACTATGGAATTGACAAATAGGTGACTCGGCAAGGTAGGGCACTAACAATCTGCTCATTTGTTAATTTCCATAACAAAACACCTAGAATCTAATGAATACAGACTCGATGACTTAGCCCAACCCATATACATAATTTGAATACAAATTGATACAACAATTATAAGTCCAAATTCAAAGGACAAATCCTAGACTATATGCTTCAAGATGCTTTCTTCATCTTGGTCTACTTACAATCTCCGATGTGATCTTGTACAATATACATGTACGCACAAACGATGCATGCAAGGTGGAAGCATAGATCTCCCCCTCAAATGTTAGTCACATACATAGTAATACAAACAATATTACTCCCCCTAAATATGTGAACTAATTCCTCTTTTGTCAATGATTAATCTACCCCTTAATCATAGACACTCCTCCTCTAAAGCTTAAAAATTTCTCCCCCTTTTTGTCATAAATTAATAAAGGGTACTAAGCACTGATTTACCAAATTTGTTGTGCTTCAACAAGTCCCCAATTGTTGGACTGGAAAAGGAGAGGAGGGGCACATGTATTTTAAAAAATTATACCTATTTTGAAACAAAAACAATGCATGCAAGAGGAAGGAATCACTCATACAAGAAATATTCCATGAGAGGATTTATGAGTGACAACATCATGAACTAAATAAATTAACCACCAATTTGAGCACATAGTTCAGGAGAAAATAAATGATACAAAAGGATTTAACAATACAAGCACAATTGCATCAAAACAAGTGAGTTCATTCAACACAATATCTACTAAAGAAAAATCAATGAATGGACAAATATCCTATCCTTGGAAATCCATTAAGCAAATGGAAGATGAAGGCTTATTTCTTCCCTTAAATTTTCCAAGGTGTGCTCTCCATAGCTTAACATTTTGAGAGCACAATGCACCAAGTCCATTTGGACAACATCTACCAAAATCCATTTGGTTTTAAGATTCACCTTTAAAAGATGAAAGCCACAACATAGGTGCATTCTATAGGTTGAATGCACACCCTTTGGAGAAGGATAATTTTCCCAAATATAGGTTGAATGCACACTCTTTGGAGAAGGATAATTTTCCCAAATTGAAACAGTTCACAACATATTTTCAATGTCAAAATGATTTTCCAAGATAGAGCATTACAAGATCATTGGAAAGACAACCATACATCCCTATAAGATTTACCAATTTGAGGGATGAGAGAGTGTGTGCAAGTTCACAAGGCAACAAGTTTTGCATATCAAGCTTTGAATGCTAATGAGTGTCCTATACATTCACACACCAATTTGCGCCATTTGATGATTCAACCAAAATACTAACACTAGCACAAATTGATTGGATTTTGGATCAATATACCAATTTGAGTCCAACTAAATGTTGATCCAAACCGCTCCAATAACCTTGGCCATTTTTAATTTACCAATTTAATCAGCATTGCCCATGTGTGATGTCATATGATTAGGCATTCTTAGGTTTAGCAAAACTTAGATGCTTCATGAACTGAAATCATTCCTCATAACATATACCAATAATGAAAAATAAGAATGAGAACCAAAAGCATACAAGTACACACATTCATTTCACATATTATACACCAATATGAAACATAGAAATGAAGTGTGAGAAAATATAAGATTCAATAAATATGCAACAATTCAAAGAGCTCATGAGATGCCATAACCGACAAACACTTGCAAAAGCATTTTCAAATGCACCAAGATATACCAATGATGAAGTGCAAGAGATAAATGATCTACATGAACTACCCAAGTGTTGGCCAAAGATTGCTACCCATGCTTTTCACCAAATTTACCATTCAATCAAAGATACTCCAATGAAGTTCAAAAACATTGATTTGAATGGTACATGAATGGATTACTATTTTGAACATTTGATCACATTTGGATCATTAATACCATTCACAAGCATGGAGCAAAGTTCATTCCACAAGAGATTAACAATTTTTAGAACATGGAACGAAACAACACTTTGTATGTGCACAAGATCATCTCACAAACAAAATTCTACCAATTTATTACAGAGATGGAAACAAATAATGCAAACACATACAAATGATATACATGAGGCAATACACAATCATCATTCTTTCCCAATAGATGCACAAATTACTTGAAGCAAGGAATGAGATGAAACAAGATACTATCCAATATTAAAGCATAAGGTGCAAGCCTACATGTTAACACACATTCCACAAATAATATACCAGATTGGAACCATGGAATCAAACACAAAAATCAAAAGAGAGTTTTAGCATAAAACCTTTTGTGTACAGGCGATACATCATAGAAGGCGATTGGTCGTCACCAATATATTGTCAATTGACGATCTGTCGCTATGACAACATTTTTTTTTCTTTTTAAATCCATTTTCTTTTTGAAATCTTTGTTAGTGCCTTTGCTTGCCGAGTCTCTATATTTGTCAATTCCATGAATCGGGAAGAAGCACTTGCTAAGAAGCTTGAATACTCAAGATGATCAAGAGTGAAGATCATGCTCCACCGGACTAAAGCTCATCGTATATAGCGATCACAATAGGTATTTGGCCATAGATGACTTTAAGTGGTACCTACACCTTAGAAGGACTATCTCTAGGCTTAGTTGAACAAATGGTAAATCCATAAAGAAGCCTAAGAGAGGAAGCTGGACAGTAAACTTGGAGATATGAATTAAGTTCATTGTCAGCTAGACCAGTCGTTCTCACCGATCCTTCGGTGAAGACATGATCAACCCATTATGGTCGAAAGACTGGTCGGCCAAATTGATAAAAGTTTTGAAACGTAGAACTGTCATTTTGAGTATGCCTCTGATTGAGAGTCTCGTATGTACTGACCCCTCGGTGAAAGGTTGTAATGACCCCTCGTGGTTAAAGACTCGTCGATGATAACTTATGAATTATGGAACTTGGAACTCAAGTGGACTCTCGAAGAAACATATATCTCGGTAATTTAAGATCGATCGAGAGTTCCAGGACCGACCTCTAGGTAAAGAGCGATAAGTCGGTTTGGGTAAAACTAGTTTTTGGACTTGAAACTCTGTCAGCATGGTGTTGTCCCAGACCGAGCCTTTCGTATGGACCGACCTCTCGGTGCCATAACTGTCGGCCCATCGACGACACCGACCTGTCGACCGGGAAGTAATAATGCCGTTGGGATTGCATTTAATGTACAACAGTCATGTGATTGAACGGTAATAAATATGAATACCGACCCATCGATGCCACCGACCTGTTGGTACTGGACAGATTGAAAAAACTGTGAAAACTCCTTTATAAATATGAGTGTTGTGTGATCTTTTTATTATCTTTTTGAACTGAGAAGAGTCATACACTCTAAGGAACGATCAACACTCTTGTGTTGAGAATCATAAACAACCAATCTATTGATTAAGTTTGAAAGTGAGAAAGAGATGAGGAAAGAAAAGACATAAACTAGGAAAGCTTTGGTAAAACCAGTTTCCTTGTCACCCTGAGATTGTGATTGCTTTATGACGGCTACAGGGAGGAGCATCGTCACACATTGGGTGGATCTTCAAGAAGACGCATCAACGAGAAAGTGCTTCAAATGAAAGTGCTTCTTGGTTTTAATTTTTATTTAAAACCTTTGTCCCGAAAGTGGAATAAGGAGGATTGGCTCCGGAGCCACTATAAAAAACTCTAGAGCGTCGTATCTAGCACAATGGTGGGTGAAATTCCCAGCGTATTGAGTGAGGTGGAATTTCTACTTTAATTGTGATGGTGTAAGTCCCCACTTAGTGAATTTGGGGATAACTCAAGGTTGAACGAGTCCTAAGAGTGGATGTAGGTTGGCGAACCGAACCACTATATATCTTGTGTCCTTGTGCTTGTGGTGTTAGAGCTATTTTCTTGTGTTGATGTTTAAATTAAATTTGCTAACACACACTCACTTGATTGTTGTATCCGTTGTACTAATTAATCAAGTAATAGTTTTAAAGGACCAACGATTTTAGATTGACCTATTCACACCCCCCTCTCTCTCTAGGGTCATTTGTGTTCTAGCTCCTAAAGGGAACTTTCAATCTTCCTATTGGTTTTCAAAACACATGGCATATGATAAACATAATTTTACCAATAAGTGTTAGGGCCTCGGTTTGACCAAGTCTATGTATTATCAATTGCGTGACCGAGCGTGACCGTGTATGTTGGACCTTGCATTGGAAGATTGTGAAGAGGTCAAAAGATCTACTGTACATAGAAGAGTCCACACCAAACATGTGATTGGCACACAGGTAAGTGAACCTTAGTGGACCTTAGGTTAAGCCTAAATACCTTAGAAGTCAATGATTAATAAATTAAAAAACTTAAAAAATGCTTGATTCTCGGTTTCGAGGCTTCAAGCATTTTGTCGAGGCCTCAAAGAGTGTCTACAATTGAGCAAAAATGACAGCTGGATTCCAGCGTGTGATCTCATGGTCATCTGGTCTTTGACCAAATATCTCACAAGATATGATAAGAAAAATCTGGAAAAGGGAAAGACTTCCCTTGATTTTAAAAAATCCTAAGTCTTATCATGGCTGGCAATCTTATACATATTTGGAAATACTCTTCTTTTTGAAAACTTTACATATGTGGAAAATCTTAAGACGCTCTTTATTTGAAAGTTCATGGAAAATCTTTTCAGCCTCTTATCAACTCTATCCTTATCATGATTGCTAATAAAAAATCTAGAATATTTCAAGAGGCTCCCTTTGATTTTAAAAGATCTTTGAATATCATCTTGCCACCTCATTCTTTGTCAAGTCAAATATCCTGATTGGAAATTAAGGACACGTGGCAAATAAATGAGCCGGTCTTTAACTGCATATCATTAGAAATTAAGGTTCTAAATTAAAAAAACCAGTGTGCTGTATTATCTTATGTAGGCTCGAGATCTTGAAAGAAACCTGGAGGCCTCGAGACTCAGTCGTTGCAAAACTGTCTTATAAATACACGACCGACTGAATTCAAAAAATAGTCCTGAACATTGGAAAATACAAAACAGCGATCAGAGAGCTTTCAGCCCCTCATCACTCCATCTTCATTATCCTTTAACAAGGTTATAATCATGTATTCAATACTTCATTAATGATGAGATGATGATGTTTCTATAGGACCCAAAATCAGTTATATCCCTATCTTAGTACCCATGTTCCGCTGTGCCAATACTCAACAAAGATGAACCTGGTCTAAAGGAAGAAGGCACATAGACATTTACAAGAAGAACACACATTTTGAAGAATTGTTAAGGCCCAAGTCAAGTGTTCCTCTCAGTCTTTTTATTTGATATCACATTGTAAGGTGGACTAGAACATTGTGTTCGAACCACTCAAAGAAATATGCGGCGAGGATTAGACCATGGGGGTCGAACCTGTATAAAAAATTAGGTTGTACTGTCTAGGTGTAAAGCCTATTCACAGTATATTGGGACAATCCTAGAGTTGAGAAGTCTGACAGTGGATGTAGGTTCAGGTGAACCGAACCACTATAAATGATTGTGTAATGTGGTTTGCTTCAATGGTTTGATTCATTTATTTATCACTTGCACACACGTTTATTCTGCTGCAGATATTGTTAAATTGACTTATTTTAAAGAGGAAAATAAAATCGGATCAAACCTATTCCACCTCCTCTAGGTCTTACATACTTCTAGTAATGAAATTTCAATAAGAACATATATGCCACACAAGTATCTTACACATTTTCAATCCACAAATCATGTACCAATAAAGAACATGGATTAAAGACAAGATACACACTGAGATTCTAAAAATAAAATTCAAATGTGTTAACCATATTGAAAATATAACACATTTGAGCTAAATACTTTTGGACTTAGAATCTAAGTCCACATATCTATGACACTTCAAGTAAGACCAATACTATAGCCAGAACAAGTACTTGAATGAGTCAAATGTGACATGCCATAGCACGAAGGCTATTTGAACTCACTTAAACAAAGATGAGGTTCAACTACAATTGGTCTAGAGATACTCCAATGATGCACAATTCTTAGACCAATGTAGGGCATGAATAATGTCCTATCCTTTAGGGATCCATTTGAGTTTTTTATCGGGACCTTTCCTCTCGAATCCTTGGAATTTGGGCAATTTAATTCTCCAATTTGAACATTTGCTCAGTTCTAGAGGTTTGAGACAAGGCCGTCCTTTTGATGTTCCTATTCATAGAATGAGGAGGTCTTAACCTATCCTTATTTGATTTTCCATTGTAGGGATGATGCTTGAAGTGAGGTGCTTTGTGTTTCCTAGGAACATTCACATATTCAAAATAATTTACCTTATTCTTTTTTGCAAGATGTGAATTTCCAATCACCTCATTCTTTCTCTTCTTTGCACTTGAGAAAGACAATAAGCCACCGGTTCTCTAAACCTACATTCTTCTTGTCTTGCACTTATGCTTGAAATGCCCGGTTATACCACAATAAAAACATTTTATATTTGAAGAGTGTGTGGTGGCTCTTAATCCTTTTGGATTGGTTAATGGGCCTCATTTGGTTAGATTGAGAAATACCATGCGAATCATCATGTGGTTTACCCAAAATAGGTTCTTCCAATTTTAGCTCATCTTGGTTAACCGTGTCTTGAAATTTCTTAAGACATTTATCTCCAAGACATTTTCTAACTTCATTTTGCTTCAAGACACCATTGTTATGAACTTTTAAAATTTCTTGAAGCAACATTTGTGATTTTCTCAACTTTATGTTTCATAATTTGCAACTTTAAAATTTGATGAGAGAAGATCATTTTCAACATTAGCACTTTGAAGTTGGCAAGAAAGTTTGGCATTCTCAAATTTCACCTTGTCAAAATCCTTAGCCAATCTCAAACTCTCTAAGTACAAGGCATTGTAGGATTCTCGGAGGTCATCTTCATCATCAAGATCCTCTTCATTATCCTCATCTTCACTTGAAGATCCCTCTTGTACATCAACAATAGGCTATGAAACAATTGAAATTTTCACCATTCCCAAGATTCTCCAATTGGCTATGAGAGGTAGAACCATCCATTGAACTATCCAAAGATTTAAATATATTTTCAAAAAATTCATCTTGGATAGAGGTCCAATCATTTTCATCATAGGGTGCCAATATATTCTCTATTTTTTATTTTTAAATAAACCAATATAGATAAAACAAACATTAGAGTAATATAGAAGATTTTTCAGGCATCCATGATGATTTTCTAGCACAAAGATCTACTCAGATGATTAGATCCTTTATAAAAATCACAACGATCTGATACCAAATGAAAGTTCCTGGTTTGCTAAAACACGAGTCAAGATTGACCTTAGAGGAGGGGTGAATAGGGCAATTACCATTTTTTGTGGCCTTCACAAATTTCTTGATCAATTAAAATGTTTGCAGCGAAATTAACAAATTAATCAAGATAAATCTGTTGTGCGATAAAAGAATAAAGACAAGACCAAATACCCACAACACTAGGTGTATAGTGGTTTGGATGTAAATCCCTCCTACATCCACTGTTGGACTCATCCACTATAGGACTATCCTAATTCACTATGTGGGGAATTACGCCATCACGTATAGAATATGAATTCCACCTAACTCGATTGACTGAGAATTTCAACTAATCGCCTAAGATTTTGAAAGGCTTGGCCTATCCCGGTCTACTTCTTTATCCCTCTATTTTTTATAAGTGGTTCAAGCTTCCCTGCCTTAATCTGCTTTACAAGATGATGTTTAAAATTAAACAACACTAAGAAGCACTTGCCTTTGTAGAGCTCATTCTAGAAGATGTGCTTCTTGAAGATCTCCTTCCCAATGTGATGTCGATGACAACGAAGATGTGCCTTGTATAGAGCAATCACAAATTATGGGAAAGGTCTCTAGGATTTAAGATTTGCCAATTGATCTTAGAACTTTTTTTTCTCTCTCTCTCTTAATCTCAATCAAGATGATTGGATTTCAAATGATTCACCTAAGTAAAGTGCATAGAGAGGAGTTGAGATATCTGGGGTAGCCTTTTAGATTTGCCTAAGTGAAGGGTCCAAGGTCTCAAAACTAAATGTAACGCCCCGCCCTTTTTCACTTTGCAAAAAAATCAGAGTATATTTTTATTTTTTTAAAAAAAAAGTGAGAGAGAGCAGGTCGTTACGACGTGAGTCAAGTCTGAGTTTCCAAAACCCGACCCTTAATTGGCCACCATTACGTGTGCGTGGATTATGTCCATTTAAACATTTCACACGTTTTTCTGAATACTTGTAGAATAATCTATATGAATAAGATACTATTCATATTCATGTCATCAATAGGCAATGAAAGCCAATCACTTAGTAGGGCATTAGTCAACATGCCTAGTATGTATTCCGATTAGGGTTATGGTACACGTAGGAGTAATATTAATCAAGGGTATATACATCATGTCATATCTGTAAAATATTTCATAAGTAGTAAAAATAATGCATGATGTGCATATCATAATCATACTTACATATGTGTTATGTCATGGGTGTCAATGCCAAATAAACTCTCACCCAATATCCATATCCATATCCAATCATAAATCAATCAATAAACGGTTTCCTTGGCCAATTATGTCCACAGTGTTTGAGGTGGACCAGGGCACTGTATACCCATCCACAAATTAATCGGGATTATCGATGGAGTGTGGACTCCTCCCACTGCGCAGGGTTTCGGGACTACCTACACATGAGCTTTTTGGCCCAATAAGCCGTACCTTTCCTTTCAAATGGACGAGGCCAAATCTCAATAGTTCATATAGTTTTAGTACAAGCTAGTCTCAAGCCCAAGTCATGTCCGAACCACTCAGAACTTGGCTTGCTGGTCATCTATGTTCCCTCCCATGCCATGCATGAGGAAATGTATACAAGGATGCCATTTCATTTAAAACATATCACATCATTTGAAAAAACATACACAATTTGTATAATCAAAGTAATCATCATATTTGAAGTAAAAACCAGCATCATATCATATTCCATTGTATTCTCAATAAGGTAGGAATAAGATTTGAGGATTTGAAACAGAAGCTTACCACCACTCCCATTTTGATTTTGCCAGAAAGAGGCAAGGGATATGAAGTATATTGTGATGCTTCATGAGAAGGACTTGGGTGCTCTCTCACTCAAAGTCTTCATGTGGTGGCATATGGTTCAAGGCAACTGAAAATCTATGAATGCAATTATCCCACTCATGATCTGGAACTAGCTGTAGTGGTCTTCGCTCTCAAAAGTTGGAGGCACTTCCTATATGTTGAGAAATTTGAGGTATTTTCATATCATAAGAGCTTAAAGTACCTGTTCGATCAAAAGGAACTCAATTTGAGACAGCGCAGATGGATAGAGTACCTGCAAGATTATGAATTTGGACTGCGATATCACCCTAGCAAGGTAAATAAAGTGGCGAATGCCCTCAGTCGCATTTCACATGCAACCGTGGCCAGTCTGATTATGAAGGAATGGGAATTACGACCTGGATAAGGTTTCTTATTCCGAGGTAGGACATATATGCCTCAAGGCTGCAGA
The DNA here is from genome assembly GCA_013350335.1 of Chimonanthus salicifolius. Classification (NCBI taxonomy): domain Eukaryota; kingdom Viridiplantae; phylum Streptophyta; class Magnoliopsida; order Laurales; family Calycanthaceae; genus Chimonanthus; species Chimonanthus salicifolius. Next base: position 24,756,021 of record CM023538.1, read on the forward strand.
AGAGAGTTGTTGACAGAAGCTCATCAATCAAAACTTTCTATCCATCCGGGTAGCACCAAAATGTATCATGATTTGAAAAGGCATTATTGGTGGCATGGACTCAAGAGAGACGTGGCTGACTTTGCCTCTCACTGCCTTACTTGTTAGCAAGTCAAGACAGAACACTAGAAGCTGCCAGGACTGCTCAAACCCCTACCCGGGCGCGAATGGAAGTGGGAACACATTGCCATGGACTTTGTGACAGGGTTGCCGAGGTCTTCAAAGGGTAACGATGCAATCTGGTTTATAGTGGACCGTCTGACCAAGTGTGCACATTTTCTCCCTATCAAGATGACAGACTCATCTGAGACTTTGGGACGGCAATATATCAAAGACATCATCAGACTACATGACATACCTAGGACTATTGTGTCCGACAGAGATGGCAGATTCACTGGCAGGGTGTGGCAGAGCATGCAGTCGGATATGGGGACAAATTTGTTAATTAGCACAGCTTTTCATCCACAGACTGACGGTCAGTCAGAACAAACAATACAAACATTGGAGGATATACTGAGAGCATGAATGCTAGACTTCAAGGGTAGTTGGGAAGATCACCTACCATTGGTCGAATTCTCATACAACAATAGTTACCAGGCAAGCCTCAAGATGGTTCCATTTGAGGCATTGTATGGTAGACCGTGCAAATCTCCAGTATGTTGGACAGAGGCCGGTGAGCCTACTCTTATTGGACCTGATCTGGTTGCAGAGACCACGGAACAGATTAAGGTGATACGACAACATCTGCTCACTGCACAGAGTCGTCAGAAGAGCTACGCTGACAAAAGAAGAAGATTTCTTGAGTTTGAAGTGGGAGACCTAGTATTCTTGAAGGTCTCGCCATGAAAGGGACACATGAGATTAAGAAAGAAAGGGAAACTGTCACCCAGATTTGTGGGACCCTTTCCAATCCATGAGAAAGTGGGGGAAGTAGCCTATCGTCTGATACTCCCTCCACATTTGTCAGCACTATACGATGTATTCCATGTTTCTATGTTGAGGAAGTACAACCCTGACCCATCGGACGTGCTAAGTGTGCAAGACATAAAGGTGCAAAGCGACGTATCATATGTCGAGAGGCCTGTTCGAGTAATTGAGATGGAACAAAGAGTGTTATGGAACAGAGCGATTCCGTTAGTCAAAGTGGTATGGGACCGACACGATAATGAGGAAGCCACTTGGGAACTGGAGTCAGAAATGAAAGCAGCTCATCCTGAGCTATTTATATGATTTCTTTGAAACCCTACTTCGCTCGAGACAAAAATTTCAAAAAGAGGGTAATATTGTAACACCCCGGATTTTCCTTAGATTATAAATATATTGGATTGATCCATTTGGATTGCGATTTAATGGAATTTTGACATTAAAAGTTGAAATGGGTTAATTACCTAATTATGACCTAAATAGGTTAATTACCTAATTATGACCCAAATGGGTCAATTACCCAATTATGATCCAATGGGTCATGGGTGAGCTGAATTTTAAGTAATTGGGTAAGTTTAATTAAATTAGTTGAAATGGATATTTAATGCCTTAAAATCCACCTCATCAAGTGAGGTGGCATGTGAGTGATGTGGCATTGCCATATAGCGCCTCGCCCTTTTTCACTTGTCGAAAATCAGAGTCTCTTTTTTTTTTTTTTAAGTAAAAAGTGAGAGAGAGTGAGATGCCACGACGTGAGCTAAGTCCGAGCTTCCAGAGCCCGACCCTTAACTAACCAACGATACGTGTGTGTGGACCGAGTCCACTAAAACAGTTCACACGCTTTAGAGTTATACTTGTAGAAAAAACACATTGCGGAATTAATATTTGATTACATAAACCAACCATAACCCTTACTTAGCAAGGAAGTCAATAAAAAATAACTTAACTGAACTTAATATCCGAAAGTAACGTCAAACCATAGCAAAATAATATCTAAGTTATTACAGTACCAAAATGCAATTAACTCAAATACATTGTCCAAAATTAAAACTTAAATAAAATAAGCAATAAGCTGCCCAAGCTCCTAAGCTTAGCTCCTTTCGCGTCCATTGTCTGTTCCGTTCCCTGTACCATCATCTAAGGTAGAAGTAGGGCGTTAGTCAACGTGCCCAGCAGGTATTCCGAGTAGGGTCATACACATGGGATTAGTATAAAATCAGAATAGATACATAATATCAAAATTATGCTAATTCAATGCCATGCCATGGGTGTCATATGCCAATGATTTCCCACCCATCAACCATATCTCAAAACACATGATAATCCTCTTGATGAACAAGCCACATCAAGGTATTCATTGTCATGACTCCCCACTATGCCTTATCGGTTCCACCGAATGGAGCATGGACTCCTCTTTCATTTCAAACATCATATACCATTTCCAGTATGTCAATCGGAATCAGTGCAGATCCCTCCCCACGTTTGTTTATCTGATACCCTGAATGAAGCGTGTACTCCTCTCATATGTTCCCTCCCATGTCATGCATGAGATGTGAGTGCAAACATGCTATTTCATATTAAATTACATAATAGCATTGAAATTCCATTCTTAAAACATATGCATTTTGATATCCAAAATAGATCATCAAATATCGAAATAAAACCATTACATGTACATAATCCAAAGTATTTCAAAAAGGTAGGAATCCTACCCACGTCCAAGTATTGTATCCTTGCTGTTTTGTGATGTGAGGTGCAACGATTTTGTCAAACCAGATCAGACCCCCGCTTGCGTAATCTCTTTACCTTAAATGAATTCCATCATATAAAATAATCAAATTAATTATCCAATTGATTTAAACCATTCCTTACATCCTTCCAGTTAAACTTAACCATCTGGAAAAGGAAAATTATATAAAAACTTCACTTTTAAAATCAGTAAGTTACCCGTCCGCTGCCTATCCTGCGGACGATAGAAACCCGTCCCGCAGATGGCAGAAACCCATTCTACAGACTGTAACCCATCTGTAGACAGTACTATACTCAAGTCCGTTACCCGTCTTGCGGACGGTCCACACCTGTTCACGGACGATAAAAACTAGTCCCGTGGACGGTAGAAACCCGTCCCACAGAGTGTAACCCATCCGCAGACAACACCATACACCAATCTGTTACCTGTCCGCGGACGGTAGAAACCCTTCCTGAGGACGACAAAAACCCGTTCGCGGACGATGATACCCGTCCACAGACAACCCTTTGTCCAGTTTATTACCCGTCCACAGACAACCCATGGTATTTTAAAATCAGTGAGTATGCCCGACTCACTAACCACACTAGGGTCTTGTCCATTATTCTCCTAATCTTCGTATTACACATAGTTTCGGATCCATTCTTTTCTTCAATCATTTAACCATTTACTTGGATGTATTTTTCAGTTCATGGCCTATATAACCAGCTGGTCATGCAAACATCTCAATCAAATATGGACCCCATGGTTTCGGCCATTCCATAGCCGAAACCATGGTTCCCTTAGTTTTCTTAAACCGGGCCCTGTACACACCGCCCGTCACACCCTGGGAATTGGTTTCGCCCGAAGCATCGGACCAATGATCACCCATGACTTCTGTGTACCACTAGTGCCACAAAGGCTTTTGGTGGTCTTATTGGCGCATACCACGGTGGGGTCTTCGACTGGGGTGAAGTCGTAACAAGGTAGCCGTAGGGGAACCTGTGGCTGGATTGAATCCTTCGCGATGGAAATGGATTGTGTCCTTCCATGGACCTGCAAGCACGTCGGGCCGAGTCAATGCTGAAAAGCCGTTGTTGGGCCGAGTCAAAAAATCCATCCCCTTCTTGTTCATCAATCTCCAATCAAGACAAACCGGGCACTACGGTGAGACGTGAAAACACATTCTTTTACGTCTCTTTCGTTTCTTTAGGTCTGATCTTCAGCCCTTCTCCTTCCTTAGTGCTTTCTTCTTCCTCCTTTGTTCTTCGGTTTCTCTAAGTCTAGAGCCGAAAATATGAGAGAGAGAGAGAGAGAGAGAGAGAGAGAGAGAGAGAGAGAGAGATGAGGACCTCCTTGTTCTTCAATGGAGCATTCGGCCAAGGTAGTTGAGAGAGGGAGAGAGTGAGATGGAAAATTCTCTATGGAAGGGTCGGCCAAAGGTGTTGATTGAGAGAGGGAGAGCGGGAGAAGGAGAGAGATGAAAATTCTATATTTCTTGAGATGGAAAAATCGGCTAAGGGTTTGGTGTGTGTCCTTTGTAATCAGCCCTAGCCTCCCAACCACCCTCATTACTCTTGGTCTTTCCCATTTGTCCCTTGGTTAACCAAGGAGACACATGGCTTAAGCTATGGTCTTCCCAACGTGTATGTCTAGGGTTTCCATGAGATGGAAACCCTCCATCTCCCCCTTTGACTCACTTAGAGCCTCTTTCTCTTCCATGTAACTCGGTTCACTCCATGCAATCTTTTTGAACTCATTTCTCCAACTCATGCCCTTGAACTCAACATTAATAAATTCTTACTCAACTCATGTGGATTCAATCTCCAACTCAAGCTACTCAACACATTTGAACTCACCCATGGTTGACCAAGTCAACCATGGCTTAGCCGACCATGTGGGTTACCTTAACCATTTGCCACCTCACTTGATGAGGTGGATTTGGGTCCCACTTGGCCATGTCACTCACATGCCAGCTCATACACTTGCCACCTCACTTGATGAGGTGGATCCCATGCCTTAGGTCTTAATTGGGTACATGACCCAATTAAATTAATCCTTTACCCATTTACTTTTCAAAATCCATACACTTTGACCCATTGGGTCCCAATTGGGTAGTTGACCCATTTAATCATACATATACAATTATTTTCAATCAGAATTCTATCCTTGATCAACTGGATCATAATTGGGCCATTGACCCAATTCTTACCCATCTAACATTCATTCCATCCATAAATCTTAAATTTAACAATTTAAATAGATAAAATCCAATATAATAATGCATTGAAAAATCCGGGATGCTACAATATTATCTTCTTTTGAAATTTTCGTCTTGAAAATCGAGCGAAGTAGGGTTTCAAACAACTTATACAAAAAGCTTAGGATGAGCTGCTCTCATTTCTGTTTCAAGTTCCCAAGTGGCTTCCTCATTACCATGCCGATCCCATACCACTTTGAAGAACTGAATGGCTCGGTTCCGTAACACCCTCTGTTCTTTCCCTATCACTCTGACCGGCCTTTCAACATAAGTCACATCGCTTTGCACATCAACATCTTGCACATTCAGCATGTGCGAAGGATCAGGATTGTATTTCCTCAACATAGAAACATGGAATACATCGTGCAAAGATGACAACTGTGGAGGAAGTGCCAATTGATAAGCCACTTCCCCCACCCTCTTTTGGATTGGAAACGGTCCCACAAATTTAGGCGATAGTTTCCCTTTCTTCCCAAATCGAATGTGTCCCTTTCGTGGCGAGACTTTCAAGAATACTAAGTCTCCCACTTCAAACTCAAGGAACCTCCTTCTCTTGTCAGCGTAGCTCTTTTGACGACTATGTACAGTGAGTAGATGCTATCTTATTAACATAATCTGTTCCGTGGTCTCTGCAACTAGCTCGGGTTCCAATAAGTGTAGGCTCACCGGCCTCTGTCCAACACACTAGTGATCTACAGGGTCTACCATACAACGCCTCGAATGGAGCCATCTGGAGGCTTGCCTGGTAACTGTTGTTGTAAGAGAACTCAACCAGTGGTAAGTGATCCTCCCATCCACCCTTGAAGTCTAACATACATGCTCTCAGCATGTCCTCCAATGTCTGTATTGTTCTCTTTGACTGTCCATCAATCTGTGGATAGAATGCTGTGCTAATCAATAAATTCGTCCCCATAGCTGACTGCATGCTCTGCCACACCCTGCCAGTGAATTAGACATCTCTGTCGGACACCATAGTCTTGGGGATGCCATGTAGTTTGATGATATCCTTGATGTATCGTCGTCCCAAAGTCTCAGCTGAATCTGTCATCTTGATTGGGAGAAAGTGTACAAATTTGGTCAATCGATCTACTACGACCCATATTGCATCCTTGCCCTTTGATGACCTTGGCAACCCTGTCAAAAAATCCATGGAAATATGTTCCCATTTCCACTCCGGCAATGGTAAGGGTCTGGGTAATCCTGGTGGCTTCTGATGTTCAGTCTTAACTTGCTGACAAGTCAGGTAGTGAGCAATAAACTCTGCCACATCTCTTTTAAGTCCATGCCACCAAAGAGTCTCTTCAGATCATGATACATCCTAGTGCTACCCGAATGAATAGAGAGTTTGGTTTGGTGTGCCTCGATCAATAACTCTCTTCTGCAGCTTTGAGACACATATGTCCTGCCTCGGAATAAAGGACCTTGTCCCGGTCGTAATTCCCATTCCGGTACAACCTCACCAGTAAACATTTTAGCCCATATCTCTTCCACTTCCGGAACTGCCCGTTGTTCCTGTTCAATCTTGAGAACCATGTTGGACCGTACGATCAGATTTTACATACTCCCATGGTTCTTGATGTATAAATTGAACTCTCGAATGGTATTCAACATTTCTCATTCCTTCATAATCAAACTAGCCACTGTTGCATGTGACATGCGACTGAGGGTATCCGCCACTTTGTTCGCATTGCCAGGATCATATCGAAGCTCAAACTCATAATCTTGCAGATATTCCATCTATCTGCGTTGCCTCATATTGAGTTCCTTCTGATCAAACAAATACTTCAAACTTTTGTGATCTGAAAATACCTCAAACTTCTCGCCATACAGATACTTTTGAGGGCGAAGACCACTGTGGCTAATTCCAAATCATGTGTGGGATAGTGGCGTTCATGAATTTTCATCTGCCTTGAATCATAAGCCACTATGTGCTGACTTTGAGTGGGAGAACACCCAAGTCCCTCTCCTGAAGCATCACAATATACTTCATTGCCCTTACCTCTTTCTGGCAAAATCAGGATAGGAGCAGTAGTCAGCCTCTCCTTCAGTTTTTCGAATCTTCAGTTGCATACAACAGACCATTCAAATTTGACTCCTTTCTGAGTGAGTCGGGTGAGTGGAGATGCAATCTTGGAGAAGTCCATAATAAACTTCCGATAATAACCAGCCAATCCCAAAAAGCTACTGATTTCGGTCACATTCCTTGGAGCTTTCCATTCTCTAACTGCTGCCACTTTAGCCGGGTCCACGACTATACCTTCCGGTGATATGACATGCCCTAAGAAGTTAACCTCAGATAGCCAGAATTCGCATTTGCTTACTTTGGCATACAACTGATTCTTCTTCAGAGTGTCCAAGACTATCCTTAGATGTTCAGCATGCTCCTCACGAATTTTAGAATAAATCAGGATGTCGTCAATTAATACAATTACAAACTTAGTCCAAGTGAGGATGAAAGATCCTGTTCATCAGATCCATGAACACAACTGGTGCAATGGTGAGTCCAAACGGCATAACCACATACTCATATAGTCCATACCGAGTTCTGAAAGCCGTCTTCTCTATGTCTTCATCCCTGACCTGGATTTGATGGTAGCCTAACATCAGATAAATCTTGGAGAAGTGACTGGAACCCTTGAGTTGATTGAATAGATCATCAATTCTGGGTAGAGGGTATTTGTTTCTGACTGTCAGCTGATTCAACTTTCAATAATCTACACACATTCGAAGCGTACCATCATTCTTCTTTACAAATAATACTGGTTCTCCCCAAGATGATGTGCTGTTCCAGATGCATCCTAGTCTGAGCAGTTCATCAATTTGCTTCTTGAGCTCCGACATCTCAACTGAGGCCATCCGGTAATGCGGCAATGACACTGGAGCAGTGCCAGGATATAGCTTAATCTCAAAATCAATCTCCCTCTTTGGTGGTAAACCAGGGAGTTCTGTTGGAAATACCTCTGCGTAGTCTTTCACTACCGCAGGTAGTTCAGCCACCGGTGCCTTGTCTAGTCTGATGTTGTTTAATACAAGGTGGTTCAATTCTTCATGTAGTCTCCTTGGTCATAGGGATGCTCTGTTTGTTAGCGTGTACCACGTATCGTTTACCTTGGGTGACCAAAATATCACCCTACGGAGATGGCAGTCAATGTTGGCCTAGAAGTTAGCCAACCAATCCATGCCAAAAATGATGTCGTACTCTGTCATCTCGAGTACTAGATAATTGAACTCAAATTTGAACCTAGCAAGTTCAGTCTTTATCGATGTGCATATCAGTCCAAGTGATGTGTCTCCAATGGGGGATACAATTATAAGTGCAGTGGACAGTTGTTGTACCTGAGTGCTAGTAGCAGATATGAAAGCAAGCAACTATAAAGGAGTGGGATGCTCCTGAATCAAATAATACAAAAGCATAGGAACTACCAACTACTGCCATACCTTGAATCACTGAGTGATCCACCACCTTTGGATGAGGAATCAAAGTATACAGTCGTCCAGATCTGTCGGATTAGGTACCCGCCCTGTCTGGTTATACGCTTTGGATGCTTGTGATCGAGCTGGAGGAAGGAATGAACCCCTGGGTGAGAAGGTCTACTGTTCTGCGGACACTCCCTCTTGAAATGGCCCTGCTGGTCACACTGAAAATAGGTGCTCACACCTCGAGGAACCTGAGAGACGGATACTGATGTGGAGGGCTGATTGGGACGAAAGCCTCCAATTGACCCAGTAGAAGGTGATGGTCTCCCAAAGTTGGGTTGCAATCTTTTGTTTGAGCGAAAAACACTTCCCCCACTTTGGCCTTGGCGGTTGTCCACAAGCCGAACTGTTTCTGCTAGCTTTTGCTCAACTATGGTAGCTCGACTGACCACTTCTACCAACGTAGGTGACTTGAAGATTGTAACGGCACGCCCTTTTTCACTCGCTGAAAATTAGAGTCTAATTTTTCTTTTTAAAATAAAGAGTGAGAGATAGCGGGATGCCATGTCGTGAGCTAAGTTTGAGCTTCCACAGCCCGGCCCTTAACTGGCCAAACAAACGTCTGTGTGGACCGAGTCCACTAACAACAGTTCACACGATTAAGGTTATACTTGCGGAATAAACACATTGCGGAAATAAAATAAGATTAGATTTACTATCCCTATCCATTTTTAAGCAAGGAAGTCCATCACAAAATTACCTTAAGTTTAAATGTCCAAATGTAACCAAACCATAGCAAGATAATTCTAAGTTATTACAGTCCCAAAATGCGATTAACTCAAATTATCATTGTCCAAAATAAAACTTAAATAAAACAAACATAAACTATCCAAGCTCCTAAGCTTGGCTTCTTTCGCGTCCATCGCCCGTTCCGTTCCCTGTATCATCATCTAAGATAGAAGTAAGGCGTTAGTCAATGCACCCAGTAGGTATTCCGAGTAGGGTCAAACACATGGAATTAGTGTAAAAAAATCAGAATACGGTACATAATATCAAAATCATGCAATTCAATGCCATGCCATGGGTGTCATATGCCAATGATTTCCCACCCATCAACCATATCTCAACCACATAGATAATCCTCTTGATGAACAAGCTACATCAAGGTATTCATTGCCATGACTACCCACGTATGCCTTATCGGTCCCACCGAACGGAGCGTGGATTCCTCTTTCATTTCAAACATCATATACCATTTCTCAATCGAAATTAGTGCGGATCCCTCCCCACGTTTTTTTATCTGATACCCCGAATGGAGCGCGAACTCCTCTCATATGTTCCTTCCCATGCCATGCATGAGATGTGAGTGCAAACATGCTAGTTTCATATTAAATTACATAATTAGCCTTGAAATTCCATTCTTAAAACATAAGTATTTTGATACCAAAAATAGATCATCAATTATAGAAATAAAAACCATTGCATGTACATAATCCAAGTGTTTGAACAAGGTAGGAATCCTACCCACGTCCAAGTATTGTATCCTTGCGTTTTCGTCAAAATATAGATCACTGATCACGTCAAAGCCGATCGTACACCCGTTTGTGAAATCCCGTTACCTTAAATTAATTCCATCATATAAAATAGTCAAAATTAATTATCCAATTAATTTAAATCATACCGTACATCCTTCCATTTAAACTTAAATCATTTGGAAAAGGAAAATCATCATAGAAAAACTTCACTTTTAAAAATCAGTCTGTCACCCTTCCGTAGCCCATCCTATCGACAGAAACTCGTCCTCAGACTGTAGAAACCCATCCCTGCGGACGGCAGAAACCCGTCCTACATAATGTAACCTGTCCGCAGACAGCACAACACATAAGTCTGTTGCCCGTCCGCGGACGGTCGAAACCTGTCCCGTGGACGATAGACACCCGTCCGCAGACGGTGATACCCATTCGTAGACAGCACACAGCCATGGTCTGATACCCGCTGTCCGCTACCTGCTATCCGCTACCCATTATCCGCTACCCCCAGACAGTTCACACTCGTTACCCTGTCCTGCGGACAGTCCACACTCGTCCGCGGATGATAAAAACCAGTCCTGTGGACGGTAGACACCCGTCCCACAGAGAGTGTAACCCGTCCTACATGCATATCTCCCGTCCATAAACAGCACCATGTTATGTTTGTTACCTATCCGCGGAAGGTCAAAACTCGTCCTTCAGCCATCCAACCCGTCCGCAGAAAACCCATGTCCAGTTCATCATTTGTCCGCGGACGGTCGAAACCCATCCCGAGGACGATAAAGACTTGTCGACGGAATGGTGATACCCGTCCGCAGACAGTGCCATCCGAAATCAGTCCTTATGTTATTTGATGTTTGGCTTGACCTTTCCTTATGAAATTCATTTCTTATATTTAACATATATAATGTCATCCATATATTTTTAAAATCAATGAGTATGCCCTACTCACTAACCCCACTAGGGTCTTGTCCATTAACTTTTCAATCTCTAGAACCATATTTCGGACTTCAACAATACCTTACTTTTATGTTCATCTCATTGCCTATTCATTGGATGGATTTTTACATTCTATGGCCCATAACACTTTCGCCATTCTTTTGAATCCAATATGGAACCCCATGGTTTCGGCCATTCCATAGCCAAAACCATGGTTCCCTTAGCTTCTTTTTAATCAATAAACCCTTGTTAAACATTACATACCTATTCCGTGTCTCCTCCGTTTCTTTAGGTCTGATCTTGCTCCTCCATCCTTCATTCCTTAGGCCTTGTTCTTCCTCCAAGTCTAGAGCCGAAAGTGTGAGAAAGAGAGAGATGAGAAGAGGCAATGCAACCTCTTGTTCCACCTTGAGAATTCGGCCAAGGATGTTGAGAGAGGGAGAGAGAGATTGAGATGAAAAACTCCTTATGGAGGGTTCGGCCAAAGAGGTGAAGGTTGAGAGAGGGAGAGAGAGATTGAGATGGAAAACTCTCTATCTTTTCTTCCAAAGGAGAGGATCGGCCAAAGGGTTGGTGGTGTGTGTCTTTTGTAACTAGCCGTAGCCTCCCAACCATCCACATTACTCCTTGGTCTTTCCCATGTGTCCCTTGGTTAACCAAGGAGACACATGGCTTACACTTGGAGCTCTGCCCCCCCCTCTTCCCAACGATTTTGTCTATGGTTTCCATGAGATGGAAACCTTCCATCTCCCCTTTTGACTCACCTAAGCCTCTTCAACTTCCATGTGACTCACTTACTTATTTGAACTCACTTCCCATTCAACTCAACCCCAACACACTTTAGCTCACTTAATTTTCTTGAACTCATTTCCATATAACTTAAGTGATTTTAATTCCCAACTCAATATAATTCCACTCACCATATTTGAGCTCACCCATGGTTGACCAAGTCAACCATGGTAGCCGACCCTACATGTTACCTTAGACCACTCGCCACCTCACTTGATGAGGTGGATTTGGGTCCCACTTAGCTATGCCACTTACATGCCACCTCATACACTTGCCACCTCACTTGATGAGGTGGAATCTCAAGCCTTGGGTCTTAAGTGGGTACATGACCCAATTAAATTAATTCTTTACCCATTTACTTCCCAAAATTCATTCACTTTGACCCATTGGGTCCCAATTGGGTAATTGACCCAATTAACTACATTTTTTTTAATAAAGAGCTGAGATAGAGCGGGATGTCATGATGCGAGTTAAGTCCGAGCTTCTAAAGTCCGACCCTTAACTAGCCAACCATACGTGTACGTGGACCAAGTCCACTAAAATGGTGCACACGTACTCAAGTTAACTTGCGGAATAAAACATAAATGCAGAATTATAATAGAATGACTATCCTAATCCATTTTTAGATAGCAAAGTAGTCTATGTCTTAACCATACTTATCATAACTTAAATATCTAAAATAAAACATTCAAACCATAGCAAAATATCTAAATTATTACATGCCCAAACGCTAGCTACTTTAATTACATAGTCCATGAGTAACTTAAATAAAATATAATTAAACACATCCAAGCTCCTATGCTTTGTAATAGCCCGGATTTTTGAATCAATATATATGTTGGCTATTATTTATTTTAATGATGGGAATTGAGAATTTTGATGGAATAGATGTGAAATGGATCAAAATTTGGACAATGGTCCAAGTATGATCCAATGGACCATGGATTGGAATGAATTCACTTAATTGGGTCAATGATGATTAATTGGGCCAAGGATGGCCAATTGGGTCCAATACCCATTTGGGACCCAATGGGTCAAGATGATTTCAGCTTTAAGGTAAATGGGTAGGAGGTGAATTTAATTGGGCCATGGGCCCAATGGTGATCCAATTAGTTAGAAGGGATTGAAGTGATTAAAATCACCTAAGTTAAAGTGTAATTAATTAAATTTAAATCACCTAAGTTAGTGGTGAATAAATCAAGATGGCATAACCAAGTGGGGCCCACCTCCACCTCACCAAGTGAGGTGGCGTGTGGACCAAGGCATAGGTGGGGCCGGCCACATGGTTGACTTGGTCAACCATGGGTGGATTAATGGAGAAGAATCAAGGAGATTAAAGGGGATTAAATAAGAATCAATTAACCTAAGTTGATGATCCAATTAATTAAATGATTAGGTTAGTCAAATTGGGTCAATTGGGGAGTCAAAGGGATAAGTCAATGGGTGGTTTCATCTCATTGAAACCACCCAAACCACTTAAAGAAACACAAATAAAACCATTGGCTAAGGGTGGTGGTTTCATCTCAACCACCACCACTAAGGCATGGGAGCCCATGCTTGGTTGGTGGAGGGAATGATGGTGGAGTGTAGCTTAGTCAATCAAATGAGATGGGTTTTTATCTCATCCCATTCTCATCTCACTCTCTCCATCTCTCACTCTCCAAAACCGTCCCTCATTGTCACAAGGAGAAAGAAGAAGAAAAACTTAGAAGAAAAGAGAAGAAAAATTCAAGCATTGGCCAACCACCTCAAGACCAAACCTTGGGATAGTTTTTCCCATCCTCTTCTCCTTTCCCTCTCTCAAACCGACTCCATCATTAGCCGACCCAAACCTTGATGATCTCATTTTGATCAAGCACATCTTGACCAAAGATCAAGAAGAAAAAGAAGGAGAAAAGGCTAAGGATCCAAGTGGAGAAAAAGAAGGCGGAGGAGCCGCGGAGTGGTAAGTAATTCTTAAACAAGATTTTACATTTGTTAAGGGTTAAAAAGGAAATCATGGAATCCATTTCTTAGATTAAATGGTGGCCAAAAATGCTATGGGCCATGGATCTAAGATCCATCCAAGGAAGGGATGAGAAATGGACAAAATGGATAAGATAGGTTAAGAAAAGAAAAAAAATAAAGGAATGATAAGGACACTAGGTAATTAAGGTTTTCTTAAGCATGGAAAAATGGATTTTTTAAGGAATCATGGACCATAGGGTTCAGCCATGTAGTATGGCCGAACCCCATGGTAGGTGATTAAGCAAATGTTAATGGGGATTTTTAAGTATAGAAGCCATGGAAGGTGGTTAATGATTTTTGAGGATTTTAATGATTAAAGGTTAGTGATTTTTATAAGGATTTTTGGGAGATGTAAATGGTTTTTATGGCCTCAAAAGGCATGGATGAAGATGAACCATGAACCATGGGTTCGGCCATGGTGTATGGCCTGAACCCTATGGTGATGTATTTGTAAATTTAATGGGTGTAAAAATATGGACATTAATGGAGAAGGGTGATAGTTTTGAAGTGGATTTTTAAGCATTATAAATAATGTTTTAAAAATAAAACCATGGACCATGGGTTCGGCCATGGTGTATGGCCGAACCCCATAGAGAGATTTTGGTGAACTTGGGTATTTTGGAACCATGAAATGAATGGAGAATATAGTTAAGTTAATGGACTCAAGATGTGGTTAAGAATGATGATTTAATGCATGATGTAAACCCCCTCATGGGAGGACTTATTGTGGATCTAAATGTGGTGAAATGGGTCCATGGAAAAATAAGAAAAAGACATCATGGGTTCGGCCATGGTGTATGGCCGAACCCATGACCCACTTGTAGGTCATTTTATGGGCTAAAATTTGGAATTATGCATGTGTTTAGATGAATGGAAATTAGGCTAAGTTAAGGGCTGATTTTTAATAATCTTGTAACATGGTTGATGGGTTATTAATGGATCTAAGTGTATGGATTAATTATGGACAAAAAAAAAATGTACATGGTTAAGTGAATGATTAACCATGGAAGAGGTAGTGGCAAAACCGTAAATATGGGCCAAAATGAAGAACCATGGGTTCGGCCATGGTACATGGCCGAACCCCATGGGAGATGATCATGGACTTAAGTGCATTTAAGATGACCTTAGATGTGGATCATTGAAGCCTAGGGTTGCTGGATTTTAAACTTACATAATTAAAGGATTAATGGACTAAATGGGACCCACAAACCTAGATAGTGAGGTTCGGCCATGGGGTATGGCCGAACCCCACTAAGGCATGTATTACGACTTAATCATAGATAAAACATGGGCTGATTATTGATATGTAATAAGGTATCGGACATCGCGAGCAGTGCGCGATCGGTGACAGGATTTGTAGACGGAAAACGTAAAGGAACGTTAGTCGGTATTCGGTAGGATTCCTACCTTATTGTAAGCCATGGATTATGTGTTGTACGATTGTTTTCCTTGATCTATTTTGGTAATTATGTGATTGTTTTAAGATGGGTTTTAAGGCTATGAATTATATGTTAAGGCTATGAATTATATATTAAGGCTATGAATTATATATATTAAATAGCATAATGCATTTACATCTCATGCATGGTATGGGCGGGAAAATAATGAAACCGGAGTCCATGCTCCGTCAGGGCGACCGAGAAGCAAGCATGAGGATATCTTGATGTGATTCATCCATCAAGAGGGGTACTATAAGGTACAACCGAAGTCCTTGCTCCGTCGAGGGCAACCGAGAAGCGAGCATGGGGATTCCTTAATGAGGCTTTGCCATCAAGGGGGATGCCTAGTGTTGATCATATCTTGATGAGGCTTTTCCATCAAGAGGGACATGGCACAATGATGGTATGGATGGTGGGTGCGACTCATGACATAAGACACCCATGGCATGGCATTCATTTTATGGTTTTCATTATATTATTACCTATGTGCTTGTTATCACTAATCCATGTGTTGGCCCTACTCAGAGTCCTACTAGGGCGCGTTGTCTAACGCCCTACTTCCACCTTAGCTGATGATGCAGGGGATGGTGGAAACGAAGGACGAGACGGGAGCCCAGCGTAGGAGCTTGGGGAAGCAGGCTAGATAGTTTACTTAAATTTATTTTGGAAATGTAATTTGAGTAACTTAGCTCGTCGGACTGTATAATTCATATTTCTTGCTATGGTTTGGACTTTACTTTTGGATGTCATAATTTTCAGGTAATTTAGTAATTTAAATGATGTAGCTTCCTTGCTATCTAAAAATTGGTAGAATAGACTCTATTATAATTCCGCAATTAGTTAAATATTCTGCGAGCTTACTTTCTACATGTGAACCGTTCTCGTGGACCTAATTCCAGGCACACATGTAGGGTTGGCCAGTTAAGGGCCGGGCTTTAGAAGCTCGGACTTAACTCGCGTCGTGACGTCTCGCGCCCTTTGTCACTTTTTATTGCCAAAAAAAAAAAAAAAATAGACTCTGATTTTAGTAAAAAGGGGCGGGCGTTACGGTTAGTATCAGAGCGAAATTGGAAGAATGAATCTCTTGAAGTAAGATTAAGACGGTTTCACGTATAACTAACGGATAAGAATCCCAACTGACCGACTCTTTGGAGTCCGCTGCACTGGGGTTGGGTTAATTTACTTCGATTGACTCAGGCTGAAGCATTCAATCTAAGAGTAACATCTGACGAAAATGAATGATAGCAAGGGAAAATATTTGATACTTAGGAAATTCTCCCCCCTCCAAACAAAGTATACTTAATCGGTAATTTTCCCCCAACTTGAAGAAAATATCTGATACTTAGAAAATTTTCCCCAAAAACTAAGTATGCTTATTTGGCAAATTTCCCCAAAATATGAACACGACAATTTTATGAAGGAACTAAGTCAATAAATATTTTTTCGATGACTTAGGAAATGCCTCCGAAGAGAAGGACTCGCCGAAACCCACGGGTAGAGGAAGAGGTGCCACCACCTCGTCAGGAAGAGGAGGTACATGTAATGGCTCGGAATTTGTAAATCAATGAATATGTGAATATTATTTATTTTAATGATGAAAATTTGGAAAATTGGTGGAATAAAGGGTAAATGGACCAAAATTTGGGCAAAGGCCCAAGTAGGGCCCAATGGACTATGGATTGGATTTATGTTTACTTAAAGGGTCAAAGATGGTCAATTGGGCCAAGGATGGTCCAATTGGGACCCAATGGATCAAATTGATGTAAGCCCTAAGGTAAATGGGTAAGAGGAAAATGTAATTGGGCCATGGGCCCAATGGTGATCCAATTGGAATGAATTGAATGGGTTCAAATCACCTAAGTTAATTTGAAGTTGACCAAGGTGATATGGTCCAATGGGACCCATCTCCACCTCACCAAGTGAGGTGGTGTGTGGACGCAAGGTTTGGTGAGGCCGACCACCATGGTTGAATTAGTCAACCATGGGTGTATGCATAAAGGCAATTTAAGTAAGTGGGATTAAGTTCAAGTGGGAATTAATTAACTTAATCAAATAATCCAATTAATTAGTTAATTAAACTAAGCTAAAGTGGTGGTCAAAGAGGGGAGACCAAAACACCTCATTCCAAGCTTAAGAGAAGAAAAAAAATTGGCTAGGGTGTTGGGGTCAAAAAGCATATAAAATATCTATGATGTTGGTGGGAGAATTAAATGTGGAGTGTAAGTTACACCACCACATGAGATAAGCCTTATCTTGTTTTCCCATTCTCATTTTCACTAACTCCATCTCTTGCACTCTCTCATGGTCGTCCCACACTAGGAAGAGGAAGAAGAAGAAAAATTAAGGAGAAAAGAAGAGAAGGAGGGAAGAAAGAAATGCAATTTCTTAGTTCATTACTCTAAGATCAAGGTCAATTGTCTTCCTTCTCATCATCTCCCCCTCTCTCTCTCTCTCAAGCAAACCCTACCTTGGCCGATCCTAAGTTTGGAGGGTTTCACCATTGATCAAGAATCTTGGCCTACCAAAGATCAAAAGGAAGGAGAAAGGAGGCCAAGGAAACTGACGGGAGAGGCGGAAGTCGGAGGAGACTGACAGATTGTAATTATTTTCTTAAACAAGAAATTTTGGATTTTTTAGGGTTTAAGATTTGGGATTCATTTTGTAAATTTAATGGTGGCCAAATGATTTTATGCCTTGGACTTTAAATCCATCAATTTGAAAGATGGAAAGTGGACAAAACCCTACATGGGTAAATTAGGGTTAGGGGAAGGAAAGAATTAAATGGACTAAGTGCATTGTATAATTAGGTGTTAATCAAGCATGGAAGTGGGGGTTTAAATGAATTGACTGCACCATAGGGTTCGGCCATGTAGTATGGCCGAACCCCATGGAAAAAAGGGTTGATGAATTACATAGGGTTTTAAGGTTTAAAGCTATGGAGAATGTTTATAATTTTTAGGGTTGTAAATAATTGAATGTGGTGAATTTTGTAAAGAGATTTTAAATGAGAGAATCATAGGAGATGGAAGATAATTTTAATGACCTCAAAAAGAATGGTTTAGGGTTTTAAGTGCTTAATGATTAAATGTAGGTAATGTATGATTTTTTTAGGGTTTTAAGGAATGGAGGTTATGGAAGGTAATTTGGACATTCTTAATGGAATGTTAGGGTTTTGTGAGAATGGAATCCATGAATAAATGTAAATGTGTTTTAAGGTCAAAAAGGGCACCCATGGATGATGGATCATGAACCATGGGTTCGGCCATGGTGTATGGCCGAACCCTATGGTGATCAATTGGTGAAATTGTGGAATGATGATGTATGTGAAGTAATGGAAAAATGAATGGAAAATGATGGTTGTATGATGGTTTGTTGATGGTTGTAAATGGACTTAAATGTGATTAAGGATGGTGGTTTAAATGTATAAGTTAAGCCCCTTCATAGAAGGGCTTATGATGGTTCAAATGTATAAGTAGGCCAAAGAAAAAAATGGGAAAAGGACACCATGGGTTCGACCATGGTGTATGGCCGAACCCATGGCCCAATTGTGAGCCCTTTTGGTGGGTTAAATTGGAGGGTGAATGATGTTTATGGCCTCCAAAGGAAATGAGTGGGTAATGGACTCATTGTAGTTTAAATGCAGGAAGTAAACCCCATGGGAAGATTTGATGAATGGGGTATTTTGAACCCATGATCCATTAACCATTTAAAGAGTTAAGTATGGGGTTTTGGATGGGTTTAAATGAATAAGGGTTAGGTTAATTAAAGGACTAATTTTAATGATGTTATGTCATGATTAAATGGGTCATTAAGGGATTGAATTAATGATCAATTATGGGCTTAAGTAGGCATGAAAGAATGAGTAATTAATCACGTAAATGAGTAGTGGCAAAAATGGTAAATATTGGCTAAAGTGAAGAAACCCACTAAGATATGATTAATGGGCTTAGAAATAGTTAAAATATGGATTGATTATGTGTATGTAATACGGTATTAGATATCGCGAGCGGTACGCGTGTCGGTAGCCAGATTATCGGACGAAAACGAAAAAGGACGCGAGTCGGTATTCGGTAGGATTCCTACCTATTTGTAAGCCATGGATTAGGTGCTATGTGAATGGTTTATTGGTTTATTTTTAGTAATTATATGATTGGTTATATGATGGCTTAAGAAATTATGATTTATATGTACTTATGGCATATGGCTAACCTATGAGTTATATGTTGGTGATATGAGTAATATGTAAAGGCTATGACCCAAAATTATTACATAGCATAATGCATTACATCTCATGCATGGCATGGGCGGGAAAATAAAGGAATTGGAGTCCATGCTCCGTCGGGGTGATCGAGAACAGACATGGGGATAGCCTGATAGGCTATAACCGGAGTCCATGCTCCATCGGGGCGACGGAGAACAGACATGGGGATAGCCTGATAGGCTATAACCGGAGTCCATGCTCCGTCGGGGTGACCGAGAACAGGCATGGGGATAGCCTGATAGGCTATAACCGGAGTCCATGCTCCGTCGGGGCGACCGAGAACAGGCATGGGGATACCTTGACAAGGTCTTGTCGTCAAGGGGGATATGACATCATGATGGTAGGGATGATGGGTGGGATTCATAACACAAACACCCATGGCATGGCATTCACTTCATAATTTCATTATATGATTGTCTACCAGTTTCTATTATATTATTATCTGCATGTTGTTATTACTAATCCATGTACTAGCCCTACTCGGAGTCCTACTGGACGCGTGGTCTAATGCCTTGCTTCTACCCTAGTTGATGACGCAGGAAATGCCGGAGCAGAAGGACAAGACGGGAGCCAAGCTTAGGAGCTTGGGAAGGCGGACTAATTATTTTGTTTAAGTCTATTTTGGAAAATGTGTATTTGTATAGTTTAGCTTATTGGAAATGTAATATTTTAGACTTATTGCTATGTTTTGGATTTTTATTGTAGACATATGATGTTATGGCATTTTAGTAATTAAATGATGGAATCTTCTCTGCTATCTAGAAAAATTGGTAGGATAGTATCTATTATCATTCCATAATTAATGTATTATTCCTCGAGCTTACTTCTACGGGTGAACCATTCTTCGTGGACTCCGTTCCACGCACCCGTAGGGTAGGCCAGTTAAGGGCCGGGCGTTAGAAGTTCGGACTTAACTTGCGTCGTGACGTCCGCACCCTTTGTCACTTCTTAATTCAAAAAAAAAAAAAAAATTAGACTCTGATTTTCAGTGAAAAAGGGGCAGGCGTTACAAGTTGGTATCAGGGAGAACTTGGAAGAATGAATCTCTCGAAGTAAGATTAAGACGGTTGCACGTCTCACTGACGGCTAAGAATCCCTACTGACCGACTCTTCGGAGTCCGCTGCACGGGGGCAGGGTTAAATTTCTTCGATTGACTCAAACTGAAGTATTCAATCTGAGAACAATGTTTGACGAAAAGGAACGATAGCAAGGGAAGAAAAATCATTTTAAGTTGGAATTATCAAACGTAGCGAAATAGGAAAATCTCCCTGATTTCCCCGAATTAAAAAGAAACATTTGATATTTGGGAAGTTTTCCCTCAAACCAAGTGTGCTTATTTGGCAATTTCCCCAACAAAGTATACTTAGTCGGTAATTTTCCCTCAAATTGAAGTAAATATTTGATACTTTGGAAAAAATTTCCCAAAAATATGAACACGACAATTTTATGAAGAAACTAAGTCAATAAATGTTTTCAATGACTTAGGAAAATGCCTCGGAAGAGAAGAACCCTACAAAATCCACGGGTAGAGGCAAGAGGTGCCACCACCTCGTCAGGAAGAGGAAGTACAACCACCTCTTCAAGAGGAGGTACAGCCACCACGTCAAGAGGAGGGACAAAATAACGTGAACCTACCTGCTGTGCCTCCTGAATTGAAAGAACTGGTTCAAGCAGTGGTCACCTCTATCCTACAACAGCATTTGGACGGGAATGCGACCACCAGCGACTCCAACAAACGGAATATGGTGAGAGATTTTCAGCAACAATCGCCCTCCCTACTTCAGAGAAAAGGAAGGGGCTGTCGGAGCAGATCATTGGTTGAAAAAGATCACTCAGATCTTGAATCTGCTTTAGATTTCCAGTCCTGCTAACAGAATATTACTGGCAACGTCTCAACTGATTGAGGATGCCGGCAATTGGTGGGAGGTTGTAGAAAAGCAGCAATCACTTGTGCCGGAAGGGCAAAGGATTGCCATGACATGGGAAGGGTTCTCAGCCACCTTTCTAGAGCAATATTTTCCGGAGGAGGAAAGAGAGAGTCAGACTCAAGCCTTCCTGTCATTGGTACAAGGCAATATGACAGTGGCAGAATATCACCGGGAATTCCTTCGTCTGTCTGTCTATGCATTCTACATGGTGGATACCGAGCATCGGAGGGCCCGTAAGTTTGAGAGAGGCATTCGGCCGCGCATCAGGGCTAGGGTGACCATTTTCAAGGAACCCACACTGGCAGGGGTGGTCAGCAGGGCCACTATCGTAGAACAAGAATTGAATGAGATAGTGCGGTTTGACAACCGCCGAGGGCAAAGTGGGCGGGGTGCATTTCAACCCAACAAGAAGTTCCGCTCGAACTTTAGCAGACCCTCACACTGCACAGGATCTACAGGGGGCTTTCGCCCCAATCAGCCCTCCCTGTCAACATCATTCACTCAAGTCCCACGGGGTGGGAATGCATGTTATCAGTGTAGCCAACAGGGCCACTTCAAGAGAGAGTGTCCGCAGCTCAATAGACCCTCTAACTTCAGGGGTTCTTCCTGCCCTCCAGCTGGGCCAGCTCAGTCACGAGGAAGCAGGGCTCATAACCAGGTGGGGCGAACAGTCAAACCCTACGGGAATCTGGACGGCTTTTTGCCATAGCTCCTCCAGCAGCGGCGGATCACTCGGTGATTCAAGGTATGGCTGTAGTTGGTAGTTCTTATGCTGTTGCATTATTTCACTCTGGAGCTTCCTATTCATTTATATCTGCTGCATTCATATCTGCTACGGACACAGTAGTACAGAACCTGTCCACCTCACTTGCCATTGTGTCCCCCGTTGGAGACACATCCTTAGGGCTCATATGCACGGCACTGAACACTAAACTCGCTGGATTCAGATTCGAGTTCAACTATTTAGTAATCGATATGGAGGAATACGATGTTATATTTGGTATGGATTGGTTGGCTATGTATCAGGCCCATATTGATTGCCATCTTCGTAGGGTGATATTTTGGTCACCCGAAGGAAAGCGGTATATAGTGCCCGCTGACAGACAATGTATTCCTAGGAGACTGCAGGAAGAATTGAACCATCTTGTTTTGAACAACATTCGATTAGACAGAGCACCAGGGGCTAAACTTCCGGCGGTAGTAGCAGATTATGCCGAGATATTCCCGACAGAGCTCCCTGGTTTGCCACCAAAGAGGGAGATAGACTTTGAGATCAAGTTATATCTCAGGCACTGCTCCAGTATCGTTGTCACATTATAGGATGGCACCAGCTAAGATGACCGAGTTGAAGAAGCAGATTGATGAATTGCTCAGATTGGGTTTTATTCGGAATAGCACATCAGCATGGGGAGCCTCGGTATTATTTGTGAAGAAGAAGGACGGTACCCTTCGGATGTGTGTGGATTATAGAAAATTGAACCAGCTAACTGTCAGGAACAAGTATCCCCTACCCAGGATTGACGATCTGTTTGATCAACTTAGGGGTTCCTCTCACTTCTCCAAGATTGATCTGATGTCCGGATACCATCAAATCCGGGTTAGATCAGTTTGTGATCGTATTTATTGATGACATCCTGATCTATTCCAAGAGTCAAGAAGAACATGCTGAACACCTGCGGATAGTTCTAGACACCCTGAAGAGGAACCAGTTGTATGCCAAAGCCAGTAAATGTGAGTTCTGGCTATCTAAGGTTAACTTCTTGGGACACGTTATATCAGAGGAAGGTATAGCCGTGGACCCGGCTAAGGTAGCGACAGTGAAGGAGTGGAAAGTGCCGACAAATGTGACCGAGATCCGCAGTTTTCTGGGATTGGCCGGTTACTACAGGAAATTCATCATGGACTTCTCCAAGATTGCAGCTCCACTTACCCGACTCACCCAGAAAGGAGTCAAATTTGAGTGGTCGGATCTGTGCAACCGGAGATTTGAGGAGCTAAAGGAGAAGCTTACAACCGCTCTTATTCTGATTTTGCCGAAAAGAGGCAGAAATTATGAGGTGTACTGTGATGCCTCAGGTGAGGGACTGGGGTGTACACTCAGTCAAGGTAATCGAAGCAGTGGCATATGGATCAAGACAGTTAAAAATTCATGAACGCCACTATCCCACGGATGATCTGGAGCTAGCAGCTGTGGTCTTTGCTCTCAAAAGCTGGAGACACTACCTGTATGGTGAGAAATTTGAGGTGTTTTCCGATCACAAGAGTCTGAAATATTTGTTTGATCAGAAGGAACTCAACATGAGACAATGCCGATGGATGGAATATCTGGCAGATTATGACTTTGCACTCCGATATCATCCCGGCAAGGCGAATAAGTGGCGGATGCCCTCAGCCGCATGTCTCATGCGACAGTAGCTAGCTTGATCAGGACGGAATGGGAGGTATTGAATACCATTAGAGAGTTTAATCTCTACCTCAATAATCATGGGACCATATATAATCTGATCATACGATCTAACATGGTCTCCGAGATTGAACGGGAACAACGGACAGATCCAGAGGTGGAGGAGATATGGGCTAAGATGTCTACCGGTGAGGTTGTACCGGAGTGGGAACTACGACCAGGACAGGGTCTTGTGTTCCTAGGCAGGACATATGTGCCTAAGCACTGTCGAAGAGAGTTGTTGATTGAAGCACACCAAACCAGGCTCTCTATCCATCCGGGCAGCACCAAGATATATCATGACCTTAAGAGGCACTATTGGTGGCGGGGACTCAAGAAAGATGTGGCAGAGTTTGTTGCTCGTTGCCTAACTTGCCAACAGGTTAAAGCAGAACATCAGAAACCACCGGGTTTACTCGTACCTTTACCAGTGCCGGAGTGGAAATGGGAGCACATATCTATGGATTTCGTATCAGGGTTGCCAAGGTCATCAAATGGCAACGATGCGATATGGGTCGTAGTGGACCGGTTGACTAAATCTGCGCATTTCCTTCCCATCAAGATGACAGATTCATCGGAGACTTTGGGTTGACGGTACATCCGGGATATCATCAGATTACATGGTATTCCCCGGACTATTGTGTCCGACAGAGATGGCCGATTCACCGGCAGAGTATGGCAGGGCATGCAGTCGGCTATGGGGACCGACATATTGACTAGCACAGCATTTCATACACAGACTGATGGACAGTCGAAGAGGACAATACAGACATTGGAGGATATGCTGAGAGCATGCATGCTAGACTTCAAGGGTGGATGGGAGGATCACTTACCACTGGTAGAGTTTTCTTACAATAACTAGTTACCAGGCAAGCCTCTAGATGGCTCCATTTGAGGCCTTGTATGGTAGGCCATGTAGATCACCAGTGTGTTGTACAGAGGCCGGTGAACCTGCTCTGATTGGGCCGGAGTTGGTTGCGGAGACTACGGCGCAGATTAAATTGATACGGCAACACTTACTCACTGCGCAGAGCCGTCAGAAGAGTTACGCCGACATGAGGAGAAGGTTCCTCGAGTTTGAGGTGGGAGACTTGGTGTTTTTGAAAGTCTCACCACGGAAGGGGCACATGAGGTTCGGAATGAAGGGGAAACTGT
The DNA here is from genome assembly GCA_013350335.1 of Chimonanthus salicifolius. Lineage (NCBI taxonomy): Eukaryota > Viridiplantae > Streptophyta > Magnoliopsida > Laurales > Calycanthaceae > Chimonanthus > Chimonanthus salicifolius. The sequence continues at coordinate 24,780,878 of CM023538.1, forward strand.
CGCCTAGATTTGTGGGGCCGTTTCCAATCTTGAAAAGGGTGGGGGAAGTAGTTTACCAATTGGTGCTTCCTCCACAGTTATCCTCTTTGCATGATGTATTCCATGTGTCCATGTTGAGGAAGTATAACCCCGATCCTTCACATGTGTTGAATGTTCAAGACATCGATGTACAAAACGATGTGACATATGTGGAGAAGCCGATCAGAATAATCGGGAGCGAGCAAAGGGTGTTGCGGAACCGTGCCATTCAGTTCGTCAAGGTGGTATGGGAACGTTATGGCAATGAGGAAGCCACCTGGGAACTTGAGTCAGAGATGAGAGCCTCTCATCCAGAGCTCTTTGTATGAGATGTTTTGAACCTCTACTTCGCTCGAATTTTCGGGACGAAAATTTCAAAAGAGGATTGTATTGTAATGGCTTCGGAATTTGTAAATCAATGAATATGTGAATATTATTTATTTTAATGATGAAAATTTGGAAAATTGGTGAAATAAAGGGTAAATGGACCAAAATTTGGGCAAAGGCCCAAGTAGGGCCCAATGGACTATGGATTGGATTTAAGTTTACTTAAAGGGTCAAAGATGGTCAATTGGGCCAAGGATGGTCAAATTGGGCCCAATACCCATTTGGGACCCAATGGATCAAATTGATGTAAGCCCTAAGGTAAATGGGTAAGAGGAAAATGTAATTGGGCCATGGGCCCAATGGTGATCCAATTGGAATGAATTGAATGGGTTCAAATCACCTAAGTTAATTTGAAGTTGACCAAGGTGATGTGGTCCAATGGGACTCACCTCCACCTCACCAAGTGAGGTGGCGTGTGGACCCAAGGTTTGGTGGGGCCGACCACCATGGTTGAATTGGTCAACCATGGGTGTATGCATAAAGGCAATTTAAGTAAGTGGGATTAAGTTCAAGTGGGAATTAATTAACTTAATCAAATAATCCAATTAATTAGTTAATTAAACTAAGCTAAAGTGGTTGTCAAAGAGGGGAGACCAAAACACCTCATTCCAAGCTTAAGAGAAGAAAAAAGGTTCGCTAGGGTGTTGGGGTCAAAAAGCATATAAAATATCTATGATGTTGGTGGGAGAATTAAATGTGGAGTGTAAGTTACACCACCACATGAGATAAGCCTTATCTTGTTTTCCCATTCTCATTTTCACTAACTCCATCTCTTGTACTCTCTCATGGCCGTCCCACACTAGGAAGAGGAGGAAGAAGAAAAATTAAGGAGAAAAGACGAGAAGGAGAGAAGAAAGAAATGCAATTTCTTAGTTCATTACTCTAAGATCAAGGTCAATTGTCTTCCTTCTCATCATCTCCCCCTCTCTCTCTCTCTCAAGCAAACCCTACCTTGGCCGATCCTAAGTTTGGACGGTTTCACCATTGATCAAGCATCTTGGCCTACCAAAGATCAAAAGGAAAGAGAAAGGAGGCTAAGGAAACCGACGGGAGTGGCAGAAGTCGGAGGAGACGACGGATTGTAATTATTTTCTTAAACAAGAAATTTTGGATTTTTTAGGGTTTAAGATTTGGATTCATTTTGTAAATTTAATGGTGGCCAAATGATTTTATGCCATGGACTTTAAATCCATCAATTTGAAAGATGGAAAGTGGACAAAACCCTAACTGGGTAAATTAGGGTTAGGGGAAGGAAAGAATTAAATGGACTAAGTGCATTGTATAATTAGGTGTTAATCAAGCATGGAAGTGGGGGTTTTAAATGAATTGATGGACCAAAGGGTTCGGCCATGTAGTATGGCCAAACCCCATGGAAAAAAGGGTTGATGAATTACGTAGGGTTTTAAGGTTTAAAGCTATGGAGAATGTTTATAATTTTTAGGGTTGTAAATAATTGAATGTGGTGAATTTTGTAAAGAGGTTTTAAATGAGAGAATCATAGGAGATGGAAGATAATTTTAATGACCTCAAAAAGAATGGTTTAGGGTTTTTAAGTGCTTAATGATTAAATGTAGGTAATGTATAATTTTTTTAGGGTTTTAAGGAATAGAGGTTATGGAAGGTAATTTGGACATTCTTAATGGAATGTAAGGGCTTTGTGAGAATGGAATCCATGAATAAATGTAAATGTGTTTAAGGTCAAAAAGGGCACCCATGGATGATGGATCATGAACCATGGGTTCGGCCATGGTGTATGGCCGAACCCTATGGTGATCAATTGGTGAAATTGTGGAATGATGATGTATGTGAAGTAATGGAAAAATGAATGGAAAATGATGGTTGTATGATGGTTTGTTGATGGTTGTAAATGGACTTAAATGTGATTAAGGATGGTGGTTTAAATGTATAAGTTAAGCCCCTTCATAGAAGGGCTTATGATGGGTTCAAATGTATAAGTAGGCCAAAGAAAAAAATGGGAAAAGGACACCATGGGTTCGGCCATGGTGTATGGCGGAACCCATGGCCCAATTGTGAGCCCTTTTGGTGGGTTAAATTGGAGGGTGAATGATGTTTATGGCCTCCAAAGGAAATGAGTGGGTAATGGACTCATTATAGGTTAAATGCAGGAAGTAAACCCCATGGGAAAATTTGATGAATGGGTTATTTTGAACCCATGATCCATTAACCATTTAAAGAGTTAAGTATGGGGTTTTGGATGGGTTTAAATGAATAAGGGTTAGGTTAATTAAAGGACTAATTTTAATGATGTTATGTCATGATTAAATGGGTCATTAAGAGATTGAATTAATGATCAATTATGGGCTTAAGTAGGCATGAATGAATGAGTAATTAATCATGTAAATGAGTAGTGGCAAAAATGGTAAATATTGGCTAAAGTGAAGAAACCCACTAAGATATGATTAATGGGCTTAGAAATAGTTAAATATGGACTGATTATGTGTATGTAATAAGGTATTGGATATCGCGAGCGGTACGCATGTCGGTAGCCGGATTATCGGACGAAAATGAAAAAGGACGCGAGTCGGTATTCGGTAGGATTCCTACCTATTTGTGAGCCATGGATTAGGTGCTATGTGAATGGTTTATTGGTTTTTTTTAGTAATTATATGATTGGTTATATGATGGTTTAAGAAATTATGATTTATATGTACTTATGGCATATGGCTAACCTATGAGTTATATGTTGGTGATATGAGTAATATGTAAAGGCTATGACCCAAAATTATTACATAGCATAATGCATTACATCTAATGCATGGTATGGGCGGGAAAATAAAGGAACTGGAGTCCATGCTCCGTCGGGGCGACCGAGAACAGACATGGGGATAGCCTGATAGGCTATAACCGGAGTCCATGCTCCGTCGGGGCGACCGAGAACAGACATGGGGATAGCCTGATAGGCTATAACCGGAGTCCATGCTCCGTCGGGGCGACCGAGAACAGGCATGGGGATAGCCTGATAAACTATAACTGGAGTCCATGCTCCGTCGGGGCGATCGAGAACAGGCATGGGGATACCTTGACAAGGTCTTGTTGTCAACGGGGATATGACATCATGATGGTAGGGATGATGGGTGGGATTCATAACACAGACACCCATGGCATGGTATTCACTTCATAATTTCATTATATGATTGTCTACCAGTTTCTATTATACTATTATTTGTATGTTTATTACTAGTCCATGTACTAGCCCTACTCGGAGTCCTACTGAGCGCGTGGTCTAACGCCCTACTTCTACCCTAGTTGATGACGCAGGAAATGCCGGAGCAGAAGGACGAGACGGGAGCCAAGCTTAGGAGCTTGGGAAGGCGGACTAATTATTTTGTTTAAGTTTATTTTGGAAAATGTGTATTTGTATAGTTTAGCTTGTTGGAAATGTAATATTTTAGACTTATTGCTATGTTTTGGATTTTTATTCTAGACATATGATGTTATGGCATTTTAGTAATTAAATGATGGAATCTTCCCTGCCATCTAGAAAAATTGGTAGGATAGTATCTATTATCATTCCATAATTAATGTATTATTCCTCGAGCTTACTTCTACGGGTGAACCATTCTCCGTGGACTCCGTTCCACGCACCCATAGGGTTGGCCAGTCAAGGGCCGGGCTTTAGAAGCGCGGACTTAACTCGCGTCGTGACGTCCGCGCCCTTTGTCACTTCTTAATTCAAAAAACAAAAAAAAAAAAATTAGACTCTGATTTTCGGTGAAAAGGGGCGGGCGTTACAGTACAACCACCTCATCAAGAGGATGGACAGAATAGTGTGAACCTACCTGTTGTGCCTCCCGAGTTGAAAGAATTGGTTCAAGCAGTGGTTACCTCTGTCTTGCAACAACATTTGAACGGGAATGCGACCACCAGCGACTCTAATAACCGGAAAATGGTCAAAGATTTCCAGCAACAGCGCCCCCCGTACTTCAACGGAAAGAAGGGGCTGTCGGAGCAGAGCATTGGTTGAAAAAGATCACTCAGATCTTGATTCTGCTTCAGATTTCCAGTCATGCTGATAGGATTTACTGGCTACATCTCAACTGATCGAGGATGCCGGTAATTGGTGGGAGGTTGTAGAAAAACAGCAAGCACTTGTGCTGGAAGGGGAAAGGACTACCATGACATGGGAATGGTTCTCAGCTACCTTTCTAAAGCAGTATTTTCTGGAGGAGGAAAGAGAGCGCCAGACTCAAGCCTTCCTATCATTGGTACAAGGCAATATGACAGTGGCAGAATATTACAGGGAATTCCTTAGTCTATCCTTCTATGCGTTTTATATGGTGGATACCGAGCACCGGAGGGCCCGTAAGTTTGAGCGGGGCCTTAGGCCGAGCATCAGGGCTAGGGTGACAATATTCAAGGTAGCCACACTGGCTGAGGTGGTCAACAAGGCCACTATAGCGGAGCGAGAGTTGAATGAGATGGTGCGGTTTGACAACCGCCGAGGGCAGAGTGGGCGGGGTGCATTTCAACCCAACAAGAAGTTCCGCCCGAACTTTAGCAGACCCTCACCCTCCACTGGATCTACAGGGGGTTTTCGCCCCAATCAGCCCTCCCCATCAGCATCAGTCACTCAGGTTCCACGGGATGGGAACACATGCTGCCAGTGTGGCCAGCAGGGCCACTTCAAGAGGGAGTGTCCACAGATTAGCAAACCCTCTCACTTCAGGGGTCCCTTCCGCCCTCCAGTTAGACCAGCTCAGTCATGAGGAGGCAGGGCATACAACCAGGCAGGGCAGGCGCCTAACCCTACGGGATCTGGACGGCTTTTTACCATAGCTCCTCCAGCAGCGGTGGATCACTCCGTGATTCAAGGTATGGCCGTAGTTGGTAGTTCCTATGTTGTTGCATTATTTGATTCTGGAGCTTCCCATTCATTTATATCTGCTGCATTCATATTTGCTACGGGCACACTAGTACAGAAACTGTCCACATCACTTACCATTGTATCCCCCGTCGGAGACACATCTTTGGGACTCATATGCATGGCACTGAACACTGAACTCGCTGGATTCAGATTCGAGTTCAACTATTTGGTACTCAATATGGCTGAGTACGATGTTATATTTGGCATGGACTGGTTGCTACATTTCAGGTCCATATCGATTGCCATCTTCGTAGGGTGATATTTTGGTCACCCGAGGGAAAACGGTATATGGTACACGCTGACAGACAAGGCATTCCTAGAAGGTTGTAGGAAGAATTGAACCACCTTGTCTTGAACAACATCAAATTAGATAGGGCACCAGTGGCTGAACTTCAGTCGGTAGTAGCAGATTATGCTGAGGTATTCCCAACAGAGCTCCCTGGTTTGCCCACCGAAGAGGGAGATAGACTTTGAGATCAAGTTATATCCCGGCTACTGCTCCAGTATCATTGCCACATTATAGGATGGCACCAGCTGAGATGACCGAGTTGAAGAAGCAGATTGATGAACTGCTCAGATTGGGTTTTATTCGGAACAGCACATCAGCATGGGGAAGCCCTAGTATTATTTGTGAAGAAGAAAGACGGTACCTTGCAGGATGTGTATGGACTACAGGAAATTGAACCAGCTGACTGGCAGGAACAAGTATCCCCTACCCAGGATTGACGATCTGTTTGATCAACTTAGGGGTTCCTCTCACTTCTCCAAGATTGATCTGATGTCCGGGTACCATCAAATCCGGGTTAGGGAAGAGGACATAGAGAAGACAGCCTTCAGGACACGGTATGGCTTATATGAGTATGTGTTCATGCCATTTGGACTTACTAATGCACCGGCTGTGTTCATGGACCTGATGAATAGGATATTCCGTCCTTACTTGGATCAATTTGTGATTGTATTCATTGATGATATTCTGGTCTATTCCAAAAGTCAAGACGAACATGCTGAGCACCTGCGGGTGGTCTTGGACACCTTGAGGAAGAACCAGTTGTATGCCAAAGCAAGCAAGTGTGAGTTCTGGCTATCTGAGGTCAACTTCTTGGGGCACATTATATCAGAGGAAGGTATAGCCGTGGACCCGGCTAAGGTAGCGGCAGTGAGGGAGTGGAAAGCACCGACGAATGTGACCGAGATCCGCAGTTTTCTGGGATTGGCCGGTTACTATAGGAAGTTCATCATGGACTTCTCCAAGATTGCATCTCCACTTACCCGACTCACACAGAAAGGAGTCAAGTTTGAGTGGTCAGATCTGTGCAACCGGAGATTTGAGGAGCTAAAGGAGAGGCTTACAACCGCTTCTATTCTGATATTACCGGAAAGATGCAAAAGTTATGAGGTGTACTGTGATGCCTCAGGTGAGGGACTGAGGTGTACACTCAGTCAAGGTAATCGTGCAGTGGCGTACGGATCAAGACAGTTGAAAATTCATGAACGCCATTATCCCACACATGATCTGGAGCTAGCAGTAGTGGTCTTCGCTCTCAAAAGCTGGAGACACTACTTTATGGTGAGAAGTTTGAGGTGTTCTCATATCACAAGAGCTTGAAGTACTTATTTGATCAGAAGGAACTCAACATGAGACAGCGCAGATGGATGGAATACCTGGTGGATTATGAGTTCGTACTTCGGTATCATCCGAACAAGGCAAACAAGGTGGCGGATGCCCTCAGCCGCATGTCACATGCGACAGTAGCCAGCTTGATCAGGATGGAATGGTAGGTATTGAATACCATTAGAGAGTTTAAACTCTACCTCAATAATCATGGGACCATATATAACCTGATCATACAATCCCACATGGTCTCCGAGATTGAACGGGAGCAACGGACAGATCCAGAGGTGGAGGAGATATGGGCTAAGATGTCTATCGGTGAGGTTGTACCGAAGTGGGAACTACGACCAAGACAGGGTCCTGTGTTCCGAGTTAGGACATATGTGCCTAAGAGTTGCAGAAGAGAGTTGTTGATTGAAGCACACCAAACCAAGCTCTCTATCCATCCGGGCAGCACCAAGATGTATCATGATCTTAAGAGGCACTATTGGTGGCGTGGACTCATGAAAGATGTGGCAGAGTTTGTTGCTCGTTGCCTAACTTGTCAGCAGGTTAAGGCAGAACATCAGAAACCATCGGGTTTACTCGTACCCTTGCCAATGCCGGAGTGGAAATGGGAGCACATATCCATGGATTTTGTAACAGGATTGCAAAGGTCACCAAAGGGCAACGATGTGATATGGGTCGTAGTGGACCGGTTGACTAAGTCTGCGCATTTCCTTCCCATCAAGATGACAGATTCATCGGAGACTTTGGGTCGACGGTGCATCCGGGATATCATCAGACTACGTGGTATTCCCAGGACTATTGTGTCCGACAGAGATGGCCGATTCACAGACAGAGTATGGCAGGGCATGCAGTCGGCTATGGGGACCGACATATTGACTAGCACAGCATTTCATCCACAGACTGATGGGCAGTCAGAGAGGATGATACAGACACTGGAAGATATGTTGAGAGCATGTATGCTAGACTTCAAGGGTGGATGGGAGGATCATTTGCCACTGGTGGAGTTCTCTTACAACAACAGTTACCAGGCAAGCCTCCAGATGGCTCCATTTGAGGCCTTGTATGGTAGGCCATGTAGATCACCAGTGTGCTAGACAGAGGCCGGTGAGCCTGCACTGATTGGACCCGAGTTGGTTGCGGAGACTACAGCGCAGATCAAATTGATACGGAAACACCTACTCACTGTACAGAGCCGTCAGAAGAGCTACGCCGACAAGAGGAGAAGGTTCCTCGAGTTTGAGGTGGGAGACTTGGTGTTCTTAAAAGTCTCACCACGGAAGGGACACATGAGATTCAGGAAGAAGGGGAAACTGTCGCCTAGATTTGTGGGACCGTTTCCAATCCTGAAGAGAGTGGGGGGGGGGGGGGAGGGGGTAGCTTATCAGTTGGCGCTCCCTCCACAGTTATCATCTTTACATGATGTGTTCCATGTGTCCATGTTGAGGAAGTACAACCCCGATCCTTCACATGTCCTGAGTGTGCAAGACGTTGATGTGCAAAGCGACGTGACGTATGTGGAGAAGCCGATCAGAGTGATCGGGAGAGAACAAAGAGTGTTGCGGAACCGCGCTATTCAGTTGGTCAAGGGGGTATGGGAACGACATGGCAATGAGGAAGCCACCTGGGAACTTGAATCAGAAATGAGAGCCACTCATCCGGAGCTTTTTGTATGAGTTGTTTGAACCACTACTTAGCTCGAATTTTCGGGACGAAAATTTCAAAAGAGGATTATATTGTAATAGCTCGGATTTTTGAATCAATATATATGTTGGCTATTATTTATTTTAATGATGGGAATTGAGAATTTTGATGGAATAGATGTTAAATGGATCAAAATTTGGACAATGGTCCAAGTATGATCCAATGGACCATGGATTGGAATGAATTCACTTAATTGAGTTAATGATGATTAATTGGGCCAAGGATGGCCAATTGGGTCCAATACCCATTTGGGACCTAATGGGTCAAGATGATTTAAGCTTTAAGGTAAATGGGTAGGAGGTGAATTTAATTGGGCCATGGGCCCAATGGTGATCCAATTAGTTAGAAGGGATTGAAGTGATTAAAATCACCTAAGTTAAAGTGTAATTAATTAAATTTAAATCACCTAAGTTAGTGGTGAATAAATCAAGATGGCATAACCAAGTGGGGCCCACCTCCACCTCACCAAGTGAGGTGGCGTGTGGACCAAGGCATAGGTGGGGCCGGCCACCATGGTTGACTTGGTCAACCATGGGTGGATTAATGGAGAAGAATCAAGGAGATTAAAGGGCATTAAATAAGAATCAATTAACCTAAGTTGGTGATCCAATTAATTAAATGATTAGGATAGTCAAATTGGGTCAATTGGGAAGTCAAAGGGATAAGTCAATGGGTGGTTTCATCTCATTGAAATCACCCAAACCACTTAAAGAAATACAAATAAAACCATTGGCTAAGGGTGGTGGTTTCATCTCAACCACCACCACTAAGGCATGGAAGCCCATGCTTGGTTGGTGGAGGGAATGATGGTGGAGTGTAGCTTAGTCAACCAAATGAGATGGGTTTTCATCTCATCCCATTCTCATCTCACTCTCTCCATCTCTCAGCTCTCCAAAACCGTCCATCACTCTCACAAGGAGAAAGAAGAAGAAAAACTTAGAAGAAAAGAGAAGAAAAATTCAAGCATTGGCCAATCACCTCAAGACCAAACCTTGGGATAGTTTTTCCCATCCTCTCCTCATTTCCCTCTCTCAAACCCACTCCATCATTAGCCGACCCAAACCTTGATGATCTCATTTTGATCAAGCACATCTTGACCAAAGATCAAGAAGAAAAAGAAGGAGAAAAGGCTAAGGATCCAAGTGGAGAAAAAGAAGGCGGAGGAGCTGCGGAGTGGTAAGTAATTCTTAAACAAGATTTTACATTTGTTAAGGGTTAAAAAGGAAATCATGGAATCCATTTCTTAGATTAAATGGTGGCCAAAAATGTTATGGGCCATGGATCTAAGATCCATCCAAGGAAGGGATGAGAAATGGACAAAGTGGATAAGATGGGTTAAGAAAAGAAAAAAATAAAGGAATGATAAGGACACTAGGTAATTAAGGTTTTCTTAAGCATGGAAAAATGGATTTTTGTAGTATGGCCGAACCCCATAGTAGGTGATTAAGCAAATGTTAATGGGGTTTTTAAGGATAGAAGCCATGGAAGGTGATTAATGATTTTTGAGGATTTTATTGATTAAAGGTTAGTGATTTTTATAAGGATTTTTTGGAGATGTAAATGGTTTTTATGGCCTCAAAAGGCATGGATGAAGATGAACCATGAACCATGGGTTCGGCCATGGTGTATGGCCGAACCCTATGGTGATGTATTTGTAAATTTAATGGGTGTAAAAATATGGAAATTAATGGAAAAGGTTGATAGTTTTGAAGTGGATTTTTAAGCATTATAAATAATGTTTTAAAAATAAAACCATGGACCATGGGTTCGGCCATGGTGTATGGCCGAACCCCATGGAGAGATTTTGGTGAACTTGGGTATTTTGGAAGCTATGAAATGAATGGAGAATATAGTTAAGTTAGTGGACTCAAGATGTGGTTAAGAATGATGATTTAATGCATGATGTAAACCCCCTCATGGGAGGACTTATTGTGGATCTAAATGTGGTGAAATGGGTCCATGGAAAAATAAGAAAAAGACATCATGGGTTCGGCCATGGTGTATGGCCGAACCTATGACCCACTTGTAGGTCATTTTATGGGCTAAAATTTGGAATTATGCATGTGTTTAGATGAATGGAAATTAGGCTAAGTTAAGGGCTGATTTTTAATAATCTTGTAACATGGTTGATGGGTCATTAATGGATCTAAGTGTATGGATCAATTATGGACAAAAAAAAAATGTACATGGTTAAGTGAATGATTAACCATGGAAGAGGTAGTAGCAAAACCGTAAATATGAGCCAAAATGAAGAACCATGGGTTCGGCCATGGTACATGGCCGAACCCCATGGGGGATGATCATGGACTTAAGTGCATTTAAGATGACCTTAGATGTGGATCATTGAAGCCTAGGGTTGCTGGATTTTAAACTTACATAATTAAAGGATTAATGGACTAATTGGGACCCACAAACCTAGATAGTGAGGTTCGGCCATGGGGTATGACCGAACCCCACTAAGGCATGTATTAGGGACTTAATCATGGATAAAACATGGGCTGATTATTGATATGTAATAAGGTATCGGACATCACAAGTAGTGCACGATCGGTGACTGGATTTGTGGACGGAAAACGTAAAGGAACGTTAGTCAGTATTCGGTAGAATTCCTACCTTATTGTAAGCCATAGATTATGTGTTGTACGATTGTTTTTCTTGATCTATTTTGGTAATTATGTGATTGTTTTAAGATGGGTTTTAAGGCTATGAATTATATGTTAAGGCTATGAATTATATATTAAGGCTATGAATTGTATATATTACATAGCATAATGCATTTACATCTCATGAATGGCATGGGCGGGAAAATAATGAAACCGGAGTCCATGCTCCGTCGGGGCGACCGAGAAGCAAGCATGGGGATATCTTGATGTGATTAATCCATCAAGAGGGGTACTATAAGGTACAACCGGAGTCCATGCTCCGTTGGGGCGACCGAGAAGCAAGCATCGGGGATTCCTTGATGAGGCTTTGCCATCAAGGGGGATGCCTAGTGTTGATCATATCTTGATGAGGCTTTTCCATCAAGAGGGACATGGCACAATGATGGTATGGATGATGGGTGGGACTCATGACATAAGACGCCCATGGCATGGCATTCATTTTATGGTTTTCATTATATTATTACCTATGTGCTTGTTATCACTAATCCATGTGTTGGCCCTACTCGGAGTCTTACTGGGCACGTTGTCTAACACCCTACTTCTACCTTAGCTGATGACGCAGGGGATGGCGGAAACTGAAGGACGAGACGGGAGCCAAGCGTAGGAGCTTGGGGAAGCGGGCTAGATAGTTTACTTAAATTTATTTTGGAAATGTAATTTGAGTAACTTAACTCGTCGGACTGTATAATTTATATTTCTTGCTATGGTTTGGACTTTACTTTTGGATGTCATAATTTTGAGGTAATTTAGTAATTTAAATGATGTAGCTTCCTTGCTATCTAAAAATTGGTAGAATAGACTCTATTATAATTCCGCAATTAGTTAAATATTCTGCGAGCTTACTTTCTACGTGTGAACCGTTCTCGTGGCTTAATTCCACGCACACGTAGGGTTGGCCAGTTAAGAGCCAGGCTTTAGAAGCTCGGACTTAACTCCCGTAGTGACTGTCCAGCGCCCTTTGTCACTTTTTATTTAAAAAAAAAAAATAGACTCTGATTTTAGTAAAAAGGGGCGGGCGTTACATGCTTGGCTCCAATCACGTTCATCATTCCCTTCAATTCCTGTGTCATCCACTAGAGTAGAAGTAGGGCGTTAGACAATGCGCCCAGTAGGTACTCCAAGTAGGGTTAACACATGGTTAGTACAAAATCATATAGATAACATATTAATAAAACCATGTAAAACAATGCCATGTCATGGTGTCATATGCAATGAGTCCCACCCATCACAAACACATGTATCCTCTTGATGGAATTCTCCTCATCAAGGTATCCCCATAGTTGCTTTACAGACGCCCCGACGGAGTGTGTTCTCCGGTTACTTCTTAATGGATAATACACATCAAGGTCTTCCCACGGATACCTTACGGACGCCCCGACTGAGCATGGCCTCCGGTTACAAATCATTCCTCCCATGCCATGCATGAGATGCAAATGTTCACATGCTATGTATTAGTATAAATCATAACATAAACTTCCATATTTGAAACATAACATTTGATACAAAATAACTCATCAAAAGCATGAACTAAAGTCATATTACATGTCCCATGGTTTCAAAGAGGTAGAATCCTACCAATGACCACTAAATTGTCCTTGCGCTTTCGTCCGAAAACCGCTGACGATCGTACATCGCTTGTGAGGTCCCGTTACCTTATTATATATCAATCAATCAAACCCAAGTTCCATTTCATTTACAATTATGTCTAAGTCCATAAACACATCTTTGTGGGGTTCGGCCATACAACATGGCCGAACCTCACTCACTTGAATTTGGGTCCCTCTTTATTTATTAACCAATCCACATAAGTTCAACGATCTAAGAAACCCTATGTCCACAAATATTCCTTAGTGGGGTTCAGCCATACAACATGGCTGAACCTCACTCCCTTGGTTTTGTGTCCTTCTTTTCAATCCTTTAATCTTTTAAATTAAGTCCAAGATCATACCATCTTTGTTTCATTAATCTAATCACTTATAGATTAATCATTTAACATTAATAACCACTTAAGTCCACAAAAACATTCCTTATGGGGTTCGGCCATACACCATGGCCGAACCCATGATCTTTCATTTTTACCCATATTTACTTCTTTGCCATTATTTCCATCACCTTATGTTTAGGTCCAAAAACATAGGTTCATGACTAAACATCTCATGCACAAAAAATCCATCAACATAAAAACCCATAAACAAATCCTTCTATCTCCTAACATAATCATTCATCTAAACATGATAGGTCCATGAATGACCTATTAAAATGGTTCATGGGGCTTCGGCCATACACATGGCCGAACCCATGGTCCTTTGTTTCCATCCTACCATGGTCAAACCACCTTTTAAAACCATTAATACTTCTCCATGGTTTTCATGCTTAAAAACCTTTTTAAAATCAATAACCTCCCTTCATGGGGTTCGGCCATGTTGGTTCCTCATTTTCTTTTAAAAAGAATCATACATCTATGGTTTGATCCTTTGATGGTTCTCATACATACATCTATTTAACCCTTTAAAACCTTTTAAAATCATAAACATACATCTATGATTTTCATATTTCAAATCCATTAAAAATAACTAATGTCCTTCCATGGGGTTCGGCCATACAACATTGCCGAACCCTATGGTTCATCACTTCCTATTGAAAATCATGTAACCATGTTCATATTCCTTGATGGGGTTCGGCCACATATCATGGCCGAACCTCATCCAGCCCTTCCTTTGTCCTTAATGGTTTTTATACATGAAACCTTAGGGTTTGGCCATGCAAAGGCCAAACCATGATCCTTGATCATCTTTTCTTACTTAATAAAAATCTATTGAGTACTTACCGATTCCGCAACTCCTCCGGTTTCTTTCACTCCTTCTTGTTCCTTTCCTTCCTTAGCCTCTTCTTCTTTCCTTCTTGATCCTTGGCCGAGCTTGATATTGATAAAATCTCTTGGAGTGGTTCGGCCAAGAGGTATAGGGTTGAGAGAGGAGAAAGAGAGAAGATTTGAGATAAAACTCTAAGTTGTTCTCCCTTTGTCAATGAGAGGATCAGCCAAGCTTGAGATCAAAACTACTCTAAGTCTTTTGTCTTGAGAGGGGATAGGCCTTGAGTGAGAGTTTGAGAGAGAGAGAGAGAGTCGAAGATGCAACCCCTTAGTCATTTCTTGTTTAATGAAATTCGGCTAAGGTGCTGTCCTTTGGTGATACCCCTTTGTAACTCCCATGCTCTTTCACCTCCCTCCTTAATGTTCCATTTGGAGGTTTCATCCATGAGATGAAACACTCCCACCGTTTGACCCCCCATCACTCCAACATGTAAGCCTTTGTGTAACCTCCAAAGACCTTTCACCACCTCATTAATAATCTATTTGGTGTTTCATCCCATGAGTTGAATCTCCCATGTTTCCAACGTGTAGCCTTGAGTTGGTCTTTGAAACAACAAAACTCCTCACCTCCCTCATTAAAGCTTCCTTTGGAGTTTCATCCCATGAGATGAAACTCCCATGTTTCCAACGTGTAACCTTGAGATTGGTCTTTGAAACAACAAAACTCCTCACCTCCCTCATTAAAGCTTCCTTTGGAGTTTCATCCCATGAGATGAAACTCCCATGTTTCCAACCTGTAACCCTAGGATATGTTTGTGTAACAACAAAAACTCTTCATCTTCCCACTCCACTCACTTAAGATGAAGGTCCCATTAATTTCCCATCCAACTCACCATAACTCAATTATTTTTAATTCTTTTAAACTCAGCTCACTTAACTCACTTAACTCACTTAAAATCAATTTAATTACTTGATTCCATTTCCAACTTAATTCAGCCCCAATTAAGTAAGCTTGAACTCACTTGGTGGTCAACCAAGTCAACCATGACCCATTGGGTCCCAATTGGGTATTTGACCCAATTGACAATCTTGATCCGATTAAATAAATCTCACCCAGTTAATTCAATTGAACCATATCCACAATCCGTTAGGGTCTCAATTGGACAATTGACCCAATACCTTACCCATCTAAGGTCCATATCCATTAATTCACAAATTAAATGGCAATTTCCATAAATATTTATAACTTGAAAATCCGGGGTGTTACAAATACACATTCATAGACAACAAAACATACATTCATATTATTTCAAATCTTTCTACTCATTTTCCGGAAAACTCCAAGGGAAATGGTTGTGAGTCCTCATAGTAGGTTACTACTCCTTTTTAAGTTATAATAATCAATCAATCAAGACATCCAATAAAGTATTCAATGCTCAATCTCGTATTTTTCTAGCGTCAGCAAAGTATTGAGACTTTGCCCAAAGGGTACAATAAAAATGCTCAAGCCACTAGACATATTGTCTTCTAGATTGGACCACGGAGACATATTGAGTTAGTCTTAGAGAGATATAAGAGGCTCAGGCCACTACTAGTATTATCTTCTGGATTGGACCATGGAGATATATTGAGTTAAGCCTAGAGATAAAAAGAAATTCACTCAGTGCTCGATCCCTTCTTTTCTACCTAGCGGCGAAGTGGCCTTGGGCCTCAACCAATCTTTAAAATGTGTTCTTCTTATTGTTATCTCTACACCTTCTACCTTCATTTCTGGTCCATTCTTCAGTGAGTTTTGTCATAACGGAACTTGGGTTCTAGGACAAAAGTTTTACTGGTTTTTGGGTCCTAGAGAATCAGTCCTTATCTTTTTCATACCTTAAGCATTGAATACTTTTTCATTTCATTACAAAGGGTGATGAAGAAGAGAAGAAGGATAGGAGAAAGGTCTCTGGTTGTTGTTAGGGTTTTCCAGCTTCTTAAGATCTGACATTTAAAATAAAACAGCCAAGCACTTATAATAAGTTTTGTCAATGGCTCAATTTTGATGCCTCCAAGTTTTCTTCGTGGCCTCGAGCCTGTATATAGTAATACAGCACATAGGATTTGTAGATTTTACACCTTAATGCGTGTGATTTATCAGCAGCCAGATCACTAATTTGCAGCATATATGTGACTGCCAATCACACTAAAAGATTTTCCATAAAATCAAATCAAGAAATGGTAAAAGTATTTTCCATAATCTTTGACTTTAAATCACACCAAGTCATACAATAAATGTTGACATTTCAAATCATTAGGAGCCTTATAATGTTTCCAGATTTTCCTCACAGATTTCATGTGATTTTAAGTCAAAGCATATCTAGATTTGTGATCATAAGATGGCGACAGGCTATCACGATTTTTACACTCAGATATGAAAGATCTCGAGGCCTCAACATTCTTCCAAGGCAAGGTCCAACACACACGGTCACGCTCAATCAAGGAATTGAAAATATATAGAATCGGTTCAAACCGAGGCCCTAACAATCTCCCCCTTTGTCAATTTCGTGACAAAATCTAGACTCTAGCAAATAAATCTCATTAAAAACCCTTTACAATGAATTACAAGTCCTTGGCACAAAAAGGATTACAACTTATACAAAGACCATATCAAGACTTGAATTTCTTGCACTATCTCTTTTCTCCCCCTTTTTCTTTTTCTCCCCCTGAAATGTTGCCTGTAAAAAAAAAATATTCCTACAAAAGTCATAGACAACTAGGTGGGATTTTGAAAAATTCTCCCCCGTCAACACTAGTACCATTCTCTCCCCCTTTTTGTCATAAATTGACAAATGGTACTAAACAATAACATCTTGATGATAAATATTCAAAAAAAGTCAGATTTTTAAAAAACATTTATTCCAATATTTGAAACCAAGAAAGATCCACCACCCAACCAATTTGTTAGATCCTCAAGAATACATTTTGCTATTAGGCGCAAGGAGGATCTGTAAACATGAAAGGCCCTAAACACACCCTCTCACATTCTGAACCCATTTTGCATTGAAGGAAGATAGCCAGAGAGTTGAACTGGGATTCTTGGAGCCAGTTATATGTTTGAGAAGTGTTGACGTGCAAATTTTAAATTTATAAATCTCGCAAGCGCACGAACAAATTATAGTACAACATTATGAGTGAGAGCTCGATCCCACAGAGAACAAATAAAATATATGCATCAAAGTATATATGTTTGGAATCTAATCCTTGAATTATTATGATTTCTAGAAAATAGAGATTTAAAATAAATCAAATCATAAAACTCAATCCTATTTTCATAAATTTAACTCTAAGTTAATAAAATCTCTAATTTAAGATTCAAATCTATAAGTTAGAACATTTATTAAATCCGATTAAGTTAATGGATTAATGTAGAATTTATGGATAATGACACCTAAGTTTAAGAAAGCAAAATTAAAGTTTAATTAAATTAAATATCAAACTAGTTAATACATCTTGAAGGAGTGGTTTGAATACATGAAATAAAATACAAGAGTATTAAAATACATGGTAAAAAAATTAAAGAATTTACAAGAATTTAAACAATTAAAATACAACATACAGATAAAAGATCTAACATAATTAAAGACAGAAAATAAATTGTAAATAAAATAAATGACAAATATAAAAATGCATAATTTAAAGGAGGTTATGGAATTCTTCTCTTATCATCCAAAATAAATAAACAAATAAGAGATCTAGATCTGAAATTCACGCTTAGAATTCAAATGTCAATTTACACCATTTAATTAAAATTCATAATCTTTAATCTAATTAAAGCCTAGTTCTTAGATTTAACACTTATAACCTAAGTCCTTTAATTAAACAAAGAATACAAAATTAAAATCAAAAGAGAGTATAAAAAGAAGTTTGAATAATCGGACTTTTTTGGATTCTAAAAGCACATCTCTTATTTATTTCATGGAAAAAATCATGTACAGGCATTCATAACATTGAGAACAGGAAAACAAAATGGAGACGAAAATTTACAACTCTCACTTATAAAATCGTTTGGGACCTCCTGTCTTCTTGTGTAACGCCCCACCCTTTTTCACTCGCCTGAAAATCAGAGTATATTTTTTTTTTACAAGTAAAGAGTGAGAGAGAGCGGGAATGTCACGATGCGAGCTAAATCCGAGTTTCCAAAATCCGACCCTTAACTGGCCACCAATATATGTGCGTGGACCAAGTCCACTAAAACAGTTCACACGCTCATAAATAATTACTTAATAAACATATGGATAAGATTTCATCCATAAACATGACATCGATATTAAGCAAGGAAGTCAATCACATAAAATTAACTGAACTTTAAATATCTAAATATCATCAATCCATAGCAAAATAAATCTAAGTTATTACAATCCCAAAATGCCAATTAACTCAATACATTGTTCCAAAATCAATTAAGTAAAATAAACATAAAATTGCCCAAACACCTAAGCTTGGCTTCCTTCACGTCCCACGTCCTTTCCATTTCATGTTCCATCATCTAAAGGGTAGAAGTAGGGCGTTAGTCAACGTGCCCAGTAGGAATTCCAAATAGGTTTATGTACACATAGGATCAATATAAAAATCAGAATAAGTACATCATATCCAAACTGTAAATAAATCATAGTACCAAAAACAAAGCATGATAATCATATCCAAATCATGCTAATGTATGTGTCATGTCATGGGTGTCATACGCCAATGATCCCTCACCCAATCTCTATATCAAATCACCATGCAAATCATAACAGCAGTTTCCTTGATATAATGAATCCATATCAAGTTGTTCCCTTGGCCATTTACGTCCGCAGTGTTTTGTGACGGCACCACCAGGTCACTATTATACCTCCCCACGTGTGTTAATCAGAATTACCGATGGAACGTGGACTCCTCCCTCTGCGCAGGGTTTTTGGACTGGTTACCTCGGAGCTCTTTGGCCCAAATTACGTCGTACCCCTATCTAGCAATCCCAGACAAGGCCAATATATCAATGGTTCACATAGCATCTTCCAAGCTAGTTTTCAAGCCCCAAGTCATGTCCGGACAGCTCATAACTTGGCTTGCTGTCCCTATATACTCCCTCCCATGCCATGCATGAGATCATGAATGCAATAATGCCTTTTCATTTCAAATCACATGTTACCATTGAAAACAGTTTCAAAATCATTTACATTTATTTAATCAAAGTAAATCATCATCTTTGGAAATTACAAATCAGTAACACAAATGTATATATATAAGATCCACATGTATTTCAATAAGGTAGGAATCGTACCAAATCCTAGTATAATGTCCTTGCTATTTTGTGACGTGACGTGCAACGATTACGTCAAAACCAATCGCACACCCGTTTGCGAAATCTCTTTACCTTAATGAATTTAGTCGTATACAATAATCAATTTGATTATCCACTTAATTTAAATCATCCCTTACATCCTTCCAGATAGACTGAAGTTTCTAGAAACATCATATAAAAATCAACTTTTCATTTCAGTCGCACTGCATCATGCTCAGCTACAGTTCTCTACCTTATCGCAGACTTTCAGTCGACTGAAATACACATTCAGTCGGCTGAAACCCAACTCAGTACTGTTTATTCCTTGACTCGCTACCTTTCAGTCGACTGAATCACAGATTCAGTCGGTTGACTCTGAGTCAAACCCTTTGTGTTCTCGGTCAATCCTCTTTCAGTTGACTGAATCACAGATTCAGTCGGCTGACTTTGGATCAGATTGACTGTGTGTCCGGCCAGTATAGATTCAGTCGACTGAATCCATGAGTAAGTCAGCTGAATCATCAGCCAACAATTTACGTGTTTGATAAGTAATCATTCAGCCAATAGTTCCTTGGGTCTCCTCTCTCATGAGATGGAAACCCTCCATCTCCCACATAATTCATTAAGAAGTCTCCTCAACTTCCATCTTAACTCATCTCCAACTCAAACCTTATTCACTCAATTGAACTCATTCATTTGGACTCACTTCCCCACTCAACTCAAGTTTTATTTACTCACTTGGACTCATCCATGGTTGACCAAGTCAACCATGGCATGGCCGACCATGCACCATGCACCATATAGCATTCGGGTCCCACCTTGGCCATATCATTCGATGATGTGGCCCTTTACCTAGTTGGCTTCCATGCATGCCACATGGCAATGCCACCTCACATGCATGCCACTCTTTTACATGCCACCTACTTGATGAAGTGGATTTAGTGCATTGGGTCCTAATTGGATAGTTGACCCAATTAAATTAGCCTTTCCCATTTACTTAAAATTAGCTCGTCTATGACCCATTGGGTCCCCATTGGGCAATTGACCCATTTAATTACATTTACCCAATTACTTTCAATCAAACTCTATCCATGATCCATTGGATCTTAATTGGGTTATTGACCCCACTCTTTACCCACCTAAGGTCTATTTTATCCATTAATCTTAATTTCAATCAACTTGTAATTCAAAATAGACCAAATCCAATATATTATAAATGATGAAAAATCGGGGTGTTACATCTTGTCTCTTGATTTTTTTTCTCCTCAACCTTTGGTCCTCTTGAGCTCCAGGTAAAATTCGATTGTCACGTAGTTATAGGCTCAAGAAAATGATGGATGGATGGAATTAAATCTAAGTTTAAGTTGATGGATATAAGGATGGGATTAAATCTAATGGAATATGGTGGATGAGATTTTAAGTTGCAAAACTAGGGTTTCTCTATGGTGTGCACGAATTTGGCTAGATGGTGGCTTGGTGTGCAAGCAAACTTGGTGGCTAAGAAAGGATTATGTGCATGAAGGAGATAATTTAGGTGTTGGCCAATTTTGCATATATGATCTAGGTTTTATGAATGCAAATGCAATGCTATGAATAGTTGAGATGAAAGTATTAAATGGATGAATGGTTAGATGATGAAAGGTGACGTGGCTTAGGGTAACATATGAAATTTGAATGGATGGAAAGGAGATAGAGAAAAATGGTGTGTGATAAGGTAGATGACATGGAGATGAGGTGGAGTGGATTGGAGAGAAAGTATAGGAATTTCCCATTGTGTTATGCTCATGGAGTGTTTCTAGAACTTGGGATTTTCGTGTGACACAATGGGATAGGCGCATGGAATCCTAAAATCTAGGGTTTTATGAGATTGGTGAAAGGAAATGAATGCCTAAGATTTAATGAACCTAAATCTAATTGCTTTATTGATGAATGCATAATCTAAATGGACGAATGATGAGATGATGCATGAATGAATGATACTCTAAGGTTAATCTATATGATGGATGGATTAGATGGGTTAGATGTAAAATGAAAGATGTATGGATGAGACTGGATGTGTAACGCCCCGCCCTTTTCACTATGCTGAAAATCAAAGTCTATTTTTTTTTTTTTTGATAAATAGAAGAGTGAGAGAAAGCGGGACGTCACGACGCGAGCTAAGTCTGAACTTTTAAAATCTGACCCTTAACTGGCCAACCATATGTAACGCCCCGTCCTTTTCCAGCCTTCCAAAAATCAGAGTCTATTTTTTTTTAATAAATAAACAAGTGAAAGAGAGGGGAGAGACGTCACGACGCGAGCTAAGTTCAGACTTCCAAAGTCCGACCCTTAACTGGCCAACCATGTGTGCATGGACTAAACCATGATAAACAATACACACACGGAACTAAATAAGTCATGTGGAATAATACAAAACTAATTGCGGAACTAACTGATTGCGGAATTATACTGAGTAGATAGCAAGTACAAGTCATCCGTTATAAACTACTTAAACCAAATATCCATCATCAAACTATTCACAAACCATAGCAAAATTACTTAACTATTACATGTCCATAAAAATGTATCCAAACAACAGTAAGTAGAAACCCATTCCAACACCCAAGCATCTATGCTTAGCTTTCCTCATAATCCTCAACCTTTGCCTTTCCCTTTCCTTTTCCTGCATCATCCTCTAAGGATAGAATTAGGGTGTTAGATCAACTCGCCCAGTAGGTTTTCCGATCAGGGCTACCACATGGTTAGTATATAAAACATGCATATATCATAATATATGGTCATCAAAAATAGATAAATCAATGCTATGTATGTATGCAAATGTAATGAGTCCCACCTATCACACATATACATAGCCATCACTTGACGAGACTCTCATCGTTAAGGTAAACCATAGTACTCTTTCATTTCTTCTTGATGTGACTCTCATCATCATGATATTCCTCCTGGCGGGACCCTCATCGCCTAAGGAGGCCCCACAGTTGTGTCACGGGCATACCGACGGAGTGTGGGCTCCAGTTTCCATAATCATCATCCCATGTCCATGCATGAGATGCCAATGAGTATATGAAACATGTAAATAAATCTCATCATTCAAATCCAATATGCTAAATAATAGTATAACAAATGTCTCATAAAAACCATGATAAAATCAAATATAAAAGTGGTTACAAGTAGGTAGGAAACCTACATAAAGTTCTCTTAAATGTCCATTCTTTCTTAAGCATCACCCGTTCACAACTCGCGCGCTGTTCAAGTCCCGTTATCTTGTTTATACAACAACAGCAAGTTAATAGCATATCTTTTTGATTTCTCATTAAGTCTAGATCCCATAAACCATCTTGTGGGGTTCGGCCATACCCCATGGCCAAACCTCACCCACTTTAGATTTGATCCTCCTTTTCATTTGATCAATACCATCTATATAAACACCTTATATTACATAATATAACTTGGTAGGGTTCGACCATACAGCATGGTCAAACCATACGACTTTGGTTTGACCCTTCTTTGAAGTCCTTTAATCCTTCATTCCATTATAACTTATATTTACAGTTTTACCACTAGGCTAACCAATAATTAATCTTGCTAACCACTAGTATCCCAAACAAATCCACCTTAGTGGGGTTCGGCCATACAACATGGCCGAACCTCACCAATCCAAATTGGTCTCTTAATCCTTCATAATTAAGACTAGTTACCCATCTATCCATGTGATTAACTAGCCCTTAATCTTCCATCATTTTCTTGGTTCTAACATCACTCACATCCATCAAAACTACTCCATGGGGTTCGGCCATATCTATGGTTCTTTATTTCCACCTATTAACATGCTAACAATCCATTTAAGATATTCATATCATTCTATAATTTTTATTCTTCAAAACCCCCAAACATGACCTATGTTTCTTTCTATGGGGTTCGGCCATACCCATGGTCGAACCCTATAGATCACCCTTGGTTCTTTTATCCATTAATCATACTTCATCATTTAGTCATATTTTAGACCCTTTAAAAACATTACAAAACCAACAATAATTTCTACTCATATACTTGAATCCAAATACCCACACAAGGGTCCATTTATCCCATAAAATGGTCCATGGGGTTTGGCCATACACATGGCTGAAGCCTATGGTTCTCTTGGCTCAATCCTTCCCATAATTATTCATGGTTTTGGCATAATTATTCATGGTCCCAATTGGGCATTTTGACACAATTAACAATCTTGACCCAATTAAATATATCTTACCCATTTATTTCAATTGAAACCATATCCACAATCCGTTGGGTCTTAATTGAGCAATTGACCCAACACCTTACCCATCTAAGGTCCATATCATTTAATTCACAAATTAAATGGGCAAATTTCATATATATTGATAACTTGAAAATCCGGGGTGTTACAATACAACCCTCTTTTTAAAATTTTCGTTCCGAAAATCGAGCGAAGTAGGGTTTCAAACAATTTACATAAATAGCTCGGGGTGAGTTGTTCTCATTTCCGACTCAAGTTCTCAAGTGGCTTCCTCATTACCACGTCGATCCCATACCACCTTGACGAACTGGATCGCTCGGTTCCGTAACACCCTTTGTTCTGTCTCCACTACTCTGACAGGCTTCTCACTGTATGTCACGTCGCTTTGCACCTCTATGTCTTGTGCATTCAGCACATGTGAGGGATCAGGATTGTACTTCCTCAACATAGATATATGAAATACATCGTGCAAAGAAGATAACTGTGGAGGAAGAGCCAATTGATAAGCTACCTCCCCCACCCTCTTTAGGATTGGAAACGGCCCCACATATCTAGGCGACTAGTTTCCCCTTCTTTCCAAATCTCATGTGTCCCTTTCGTGGCGAGACTTTCAAGAATACCAAGTCGTCCACCTCAAATTCAAGGAACCTCCTCCTCTTGTCAGCATAACTCTTCTTATGACTCTGTGCAGCAAGTAGGTGCTGCCGTATCAACTGAATCTGTGTTGTAGTCTTTGCGACTAACTTCGGGTCCAATCAGTGCAGGCTCACTGGCCTCTATCCAGGACACAGGTGATCTATATGGTCTACCATATAAAGCCTCGAATGGAGCCATCTGGAGGCTTGCCTAGTAACTGTTGTTGTATGACAATTCTACCAGCGGCAAAGTGATCCTCCCATCCACCCTTGAAGTCTAGCATACATGCTCTCAGCATATCCTCCAATGTTTGTATCGTCCTCTCCGACTGTCCATCAGTCTATGGATGGAATGTTGTGCTAGTCAGTAGATCTGTTCCCATGGCCGACTGTACGCTCTGCCACACTCTGCCGGTGAATCGGCCATCTCTGTCGGACACAATAGTCCGGGGAATACCATGTATTCTGATTGATATCCTTGATATACCGTCGACCCAAGGTCTCAGATGAATCTGTCATCCTGATGGGAAGAAAGTGTACAGACTTGGTCAATCGGTCTATCATGACCCATATCGCATCGTTGCCCTTTGAGGACCTTGGCAACCCTGTCACAAAATCCATGGAGATGTGTTCCCATTTCCACTCCGGCACTGGTAAGGGTTTGAGTAACCCTGGTGGCTTCTGATGTTCCGTCTTAACCTGCTGATAGGTTAGGTAATGAGCAACAAATTCTGCCACATCTCTTTTGAGTCCATGCCACCAGTAGTGTCTCTTTAGGTCGTGGTACATCTTAGTATTGCCCGGATGAATAGAGAGTTTGGTTTGGTGTGCATCGATCAACAACTCTCTTCTACAGCTCTTAGGCACATATGTCCTACCACGGAATATAAGACCCTGTCCTGGTCGTAATTCCCATTCCGGTATGGCCACACCAGTAGACATCTTGGCCCATATCTCCTCCATTTCTGGATATGTTCACTATTCTTGTTCAATCTTGGAGACCATGTTGGAACGTATGATCAAATTGTACATACTCTCATGGTTACTGATATATAGATTGAACTCTCGAATGGTATTCAGCAATCTCCCATTTTGTTCTGATCAAACTGGCCACTGATGCATGTGATATGCGGCTGAGGGCATCCGCCACTTTGTTCGCCTTGCCAGGGTGATATCGTAGTGCGAACTCATAATCTTGCAGATATTCCATCCATCTGCGTTGTCTCAGGTTGAGCTCTTTCTGATCAAACAAGTATTTCAAGCTCTTATGATATGAAAACACTTCAAACTTCTCGCCATATAGATAGTGTCTCCAGCTTTTGAGGGCGAAGACCACTGCGGCTAGTTCCAGATCGTGCGTGGGATAGAGGCGTTCATGAATTTTCAATTTGACTGAGAGAACACCCCAGTCCCTCTCCTGAAGCATCGCAATGTACCTCATAACCCTTGCCTCTTTCTAGCAAAATTATGATAAGAGCAATTGTAGGTCTATCTTTCAGCTCCTCAAATCTCTGGTTGTAATCATCTGACCACTCAAACTTGACTCTTTTTGAGTGAGTCGGGTAAGTGGAGATGCAATCTTTGAGAAGTCCATGATAAAATTCCTATAGTAACCAGCCAATCCCAGGAAACTACGGATCTCGGTCACGTTCTTAGGTGCTTTTCATTCGTTCACTGCCGCCACCTTAGCCAGGTCCACAGCTATACCTTCTGCTGATATAACATGCCCCAAGAAATTAACCTTGGGTAGCCAGAATTCGCACTTGCTTGCTTTGGCGTATAGCTGGTTCTTCCTCAAAGTGTCCAGGACTATCCGCAGGTGCTCAACATGTTCCTCCTGACTTTTGGAATAGATCAGGATATCATCAATAAATACAATCACAAATTGGTCCAAATAAGGACGGAAGATCATGTTCATTAGATCCATGAACACAACCGGTGCATTGGTGAGTCCAAACGGCATGACTATGAACTCATATAGTCCATACAACATTCTAAAGGTTGTCTTCTCTATGTCCTCCTCCTTAACTCGGATTTGATGGTAGCCGGACATCAGATCAATCTTAGAGAAGTGGCTGGAACCTCTAAGTTGATCAAATAGTCATTGATCCTGGGTAGAGGATACTTGTTCCTGACAGTCAGCTGGTTCAGTTTTCGGTAATCCACACACATCCGGAGTGTACCATCCTTCTACTTCACAAATAATACCGGAGCTCCCCAAGACGATGTGCTGTTCCAGATGCATCCCAGTCTGAGCAGTTCATCAATCTGCTTCTTTAGCTCAAACATCTCAGCTGGTGCCATCTGGTAATGTGGTAATGACATTGGAGAAGTGCCACGGTACAGCTTGATCTCAAAATTAATCTCCCGCATGGGTGGCAAGCTAGGGAGTTCTTTTGGGTAAACATCTGCGTGCGTAATCTTTCACTATCGCCGGAAGTTCAGCGACCGGTGCCTTGTTCAATCTGATACTGTTCAATACCAGATGATTCAACCCTTCATGTAGTCTTCTTCTTATAGGGATGTTGTGTTTGTTAGCATGTACCACATATTGTTTCCCCTCGGGTGACCAAAATTTCACCCTGCAAAAATGGCAATCAATGTTGGCCTAAATGCTAGTCAACCAGTCCATGCCAAATATAATGTCGTACTCAGTCATATCGAGTACCAGATAGTTGAACTCAAATCTGTATCCAGCGAGTTCAGCATTCTCTGTTGTGCATATAAGCCCCAATGTCGTGTCTCCGACGGGGGATACAATAGTGAGTGATGTGGACAGTTTTAATACTAATGTGCCAGTAGCGGTTATGAATACAGTAGATATGAAGGAGTGGGATGCTCCAGAATCAAATAATATAAAGGCGTAGGAACTACTGACTATAACCATACCTTGAATCACGGAGTCATCCACTGCTGCTAGAGGAGCTAAGGTAAACAACCGTCCAGATCCGGTAGGGTTAGGCGCCTGTCCCGTCTGGTTATATGTCCTGCCTCCTCGTGAATTAGCTGCTCTAGCTGGTGGACGAAATGAACCTCTAGAATAAGAGGGGTCTGCTAAGCTGTGGGCGTTCCCTCTTAAAATGACCTGGCTGGTCACAATGGAAACAGTTGTTCACCCCTCGGGGAACCTGTGAGACTGATGCTGATGGGGAGGCTGGTTGGGACGAAAGCCCCCTATTGACCTAGTAGAAGGTGAGGGTCTTCCCAAGTTAGGTCAAAACCTCTTGTTGGGTTGAAATGTACCCCTCCCACTCTGACCTCGGTGGTTGTCAAACCGTACTATCTCAGCCATCTCATGCTCTGCTATAGTGGCCCTGCTGACCACCTCTGCCAGTGTAGCTGCCTTGAATATGGTTACCTTGGCCCTAATGCTTGGCTGTAGGCCCCGCTCAAACTTGTGAGCCCTTCGGTACTCCGTATCCACCATATATAGAGCATAACAGGACAGACTAAGGAACTCCTGATGATACTCTACCACCATCATGGTATCTTGTACCAAAGGTAGAAACGCTTGAGTATGGTGCTCCTTCTCCTCCTCGGGGAAGTAATGGTCCAAAAAATGTAGCTGAGAACTGCTCCCAAGTCATTGCAGTCCTTTCTCTTTCCGAAAGGAGTGCTCGCTGCTTCTCTACCACCTCCCACCATTTACCGGCATCATCAATCAGTTGTGATGTAGCCAGTAATATCTTATCATCATAACTCGAGATCTTTAGTAGGGTCAGGATCTGAGTAATCTTCTTCAACCAGTTTTCTGCTCTGACAACCCCCTCTTTCCCTTTGAAGTAAGGGGGCGTTGTTGTTGGAAATCCCTCACCATGCACCTGTCATTGGCATCGCTTGTGGTCGCATTTCCGTTCAGATGCTGTTGAAGAAAAGAAGTAACCATTGCTTGGACCAAGTTTTGTAGTTCGGGAGGAACCACGGGTATGTTCACGTTGTTTTGTGCCTCCTCATGTTGGGATTGTTGTACCTCCTCTTCATCCCCACTTGGGTGTTGTCGGGTTCTTCTTCTCCTTGGAGGCATTTTTCCTAAGTCATTGAAAACATCATTGACTCAGTTTCCTCGTACAATTTGTACTTTCACACTTTTGGGGAAATTTCCAAATAAACACTCTTGGTTTTTCTTTGTTTTTGGGGAAAATTTCGTAAGTATCTATTGTTTGTTTCTCAGTTTGGGTATATCAGGGGAAATATCTCCTAATTTGCTCTGTTTGATAAATCCAGTTATTGTGACTGTACTTCCTTTGCTATCATTCCTTGTTGTTCTCAGATTGAATGTTTCAGTCTAAGTCTAATGAAGTAAATTAATCCGGCCCCCGTGCAGCGGACTCCGAAGAGTCGGTTAGTTGGGATTCTTATCTGTCAGTGAGACATGAACCCGTCTTAATCTTACTTCAAAAGATTCAACCTTCCCGTTTCGCTCTGATACCAACTGTAACACCTCGCCCTTTTCACTATGTCGAAAATCAGAGTCTATATTTTTTTTTGTAAGTAGAAAAGTGAGAGAGAGCAGGACGTCACTACGTGAGCTAAGTCCGAACTTCTAAAGTCCGACCCTTAACTGGCCAACCATACGTGTGCATGGACTAAGTCCATGAATACGGTTCACACGCAATAAGTTATACATGCGGAATAAAACATAACTGCGGAATTATAATAGAACCTAATTCTATTCCATTTTAGATAGCAAAGTAGTCCGTCATTTAACAATGATTATCTCAAGTTCAATATCCAAAATAAATCATTCAAACCATAGCAAAATATCTAAGTTATTATATGCCCAAATGCTAGCTACTCGAATTACATAGTCCATGAGTAACTTAAACAAAATATAATCAAAACACATCCAAGCTCCTATGCTTGGCTCCGATCACGTTCACCGTTCCCTTCATTTCCTGTGTTATCCACTAGGGTAGAAGTAGGGCGTTAGACAACGTGCCCAGTAAGTATTCCAAATAGGGTTAATACATGGTTAGTACAAATCATATATAATAACATAACATCAAAACCATGTAAAACAATGCCATGCCATGGTGTCTTATGCAATGAGTCACACCCATCACAAACACATGTATCCTCTTGATGGAATTCTCCTCATCAAGGTATCCCCACAATTGCCTTACGGACGCCCCGACTGGAGTGTGTTCTCCGGTTACTTCTTGATGGATAATGCACATCAAGGTCTTCCCACGGATGCCTTACGGACGCCCCGACGGAGCGTGACCTCCGGTTACAAACATCCCTCCTATGGCATGCATGAGATGTAAGTGAACACATGCTATGCAATAATATAATCATAGCATAAAAAACCTCATATTTGAAACATATCATTTTTACAACATAACTCATCAAAATAGGAAATTAAACCATACTACATGCCCCACGGTTTCAAAGAGGTAGAATCCTGCCAATGACCACTAAAGTGACCTTGCGCTTTTCGTCCGGAAACCGCTCACGATCGTACACCCCTTGTGAGGTCACGTTACCTTATAACATGTCAATCAATCAATCACATGTTCCATTTGATTTACAATCATATCTAAGTCCATAAACGCATCTTTGTGGGGTTCGGCCATACACCATGGCCGAACCTCACTCACTTGGTTTTAGCCCCTCCTTTGATTTATTACTCAATCACCAGTTAGTTAATCACTTAACCCTTAGTCCACAAAATACACCTTAGTGGGGTTCGGCCACACAACATGGCCAAACCTTACTTACTGATTTTGGTCCCTTTTTGTAGTCCTTTGATCTTTCAAATCAAATCCAAGATCATGCCATCCTTGGTTCATACATCTAATCACTTATACCATAATTATTTAACATTGATAACAACCTAAATCCACAAAACATTCCCCATGGGGTTCGGCCATACACCATGGCCGAACCCATGGTTCATCATTTTCACCTATTTACAACTTTGCCATTATTCTATCCATGTCTAAACACTTCATTCATTTAAAACATGCCTAGATTAATAAATAACTCATTAACATGATTCATGGGGTTCGGCCATACACCATGGCCGAACCCATGATGTCTCATTTACATGTACTCCATTAAATCATTTACCATATTTAAGTCCATAAACAAGTCCCTCCATGGGGGTTTACTCATACCCTTAGGTCATCATTTACAACCCAAAGTCCCTCAATATGATTTCCATTATTTTCATGATCAAAATGCATCTAAGTCCATCAACATGATTTCCATTATTTTCATGATCAACATGCATCTAAGTCCATCAACATCCCTCCACTTAAAACCTTTTAAAAACATTAATAACCTTCCATGGTTTTCGGCCATACACCATGGCCTATGGTTCAATAAATCATACCTCCATGATTTATCCTTTGATGGTTCTCATACATACATCCATTTAAACTCTTTAAAACCTTTTAAAATCATACACATATATCTATGATTTTCATCCTTCAAAATCCATTAAAAATAACCTAAAGTCCTTCCATGGGGTTCGGCCATACAACATGGCCGAACCCTATGGTTCATCATCTTCCCTTAAAAATCACTTAGACCCATATAAATTCTTTAAGACCTTTCCATGGGGTTCGGCCATACAACATGGCCGAACCCTATGGTTCATCATTGAGTCTTTAGCCATCATAAAATTAGGGTTTGGTCATGCAATGGCCGAACCATGTCCTTGACCCTCTTTCTTATTTATGAAATCTTATCGAGCACTTACCGATTCTACGACTCCTCCGATTTCTTTCACTCCTTTTTGCTCCTTTCCTTCGTTAGCCTCTTCTTCCTTCGTTCTTAATCTTTGGCCGAGATTGATCTTGATGAAATCCCTTGGAGTGATTCGGCCAAGAGGTATAGATTTGAGAGAGAGAAAGAGAGAAGATTTATGATAACAACTCCAAGTGTTCTCCCTTTGTCTTGAGAGGGAATCGACCTTGAGTGAGAGAGGGAGGGAGTGAGATGAAACTACACTAAGTGTTCTTGTCTTGAGGAGTGATTCGGCCAAGAGAGGGAGAGGGAGAAAGTGAAATGAAAACTCCACTCCTTTCTTGATTAATGAGGGTCGGCCAAAGGTGGTATCCCTTGGTGACACCCCTTTGTAACTCCCATGCCCTTTCACCTCCCTCCTTAAAGTTTCATTTGGGGGTTTTATCCATGAGATGAAACACACCCAACGTTTGACCCTTGGGTTTCCATCTTGAGATGGAAACCCCCCCACCCCCATCTTTCCAACGTGCAAGGCTTGTGTAACATCACAAAACCGCCACTTCCCCATTAATGATACATTTGGAGGTTTCATCCATGAGATGAAACTCTCATCTCCAACGTGTATGCCTTGACTTGGGTCTCATGAGGTGCATCTCTCCACCTTCCCACTTCACTCACTTGAGATCAAAGTCCCATTAATTTCCATTCAACTCATTTAACTCAACTCAATTACTTGATTCCATTTCCAACTTAATTCAGCCCAATCTAATTAAGCTTGAACTCACTTGGTGGTCAACCACGACTCATTGGATTCTAATTGGGCATTTTGACCCAATTAACAATCTTGACCCAATTAAATACGTCTTACCCATTTATTTCAATTGAAAACATATCCACAATCCGTTGGGTCTTAATTGAGCAATTGACCCAACACCTTTCCGATCTAAGGTCCATATCATTTAATTCACAAATTAAATGGGTAAATTTCATATATATTGATAACTTGAAAATCCGGGGTGTTACAAGATGGAGGCTCTAGGGTTTACCTAATTGGATGAATGCAAATGGATGGCTTAGATGAATTGTATGCAATGGATGATGTGGATTGATGTGTGATTAAATGAATGGTGGGTATTAATGAATGGCTAAAATGAATTCTAAATGAGATAGGCTAGGGTATGTGGACATTGGGTTATGGATTAAGGTTTTGGATAGTGAAATTCGACCATGGGTAATTGAATTATTGGATTAGGGTTGGGCTTGGAAAATTTGAATATGAACCTAGAACATTGGATCTTGGATTGGGCTTTGCAAAATTCGAATATGAACCTGGAGCATTGAATCTTAAATTGGGCTTGGACTTCTTGGACTGGAACATGTGAACTTGGGCTTGTAGGACTTGAATTCACTTTGGTCTGGCCCACATTGGAAAATGCGCATAGAGTGCTTTGCCTAGCCCAATGTCTGGCATTTAGAGAAAAGCTTGGGCCATTTACAGTGGATCTCTAGCCCATGGATCTTGATTTCAAACTCTTGACCTCTTTAATTGTGGACTCTCATTTCTTAAAATTAAATAATCAATCAACCATTTAAAAATTTAAATATTGAATTAGTCCAGATTCTCATAAACAAACCCAGATTAGTCAATTTACATTTGAAAACCTAAAAGTGGCCTGATTTAATTATAAATTTTCAAATCTTCCATTTAAAGCTCTCTTCTGGCAATTATCCATTGTTTTATGATGATTTCCTGTATTTCCTTGAATTTTCCTACAAAACTAAAATAAACCATTAAATGCATCTTATATACATAAAATCAAGGCTAATTGTTCTAAATATCAGGCGTAAAAATGTAATATTTCAGTGCTCGACAATAAGCTCTTTTATCAAATTTGTTGCTATTTGGTTTAAGAGATGATTTTCATCTACCTTTGGATGGACTAAAGTGAACTTCTCTTTGTGATGTTTCTTTCTTAGGGGACATTCAAACCTTAGGCGACCCAACTTTTCACAATAGTATCATGTCACACTAGAAGCTTCAGAGAATGATTGCTCACCTTTCACGAACATAATTTTTGGAATTGTATTTCTTATTTATTTTGTCAGCAAAGCCTAGACCAATTTTATCTCCAAATTGTTTTCCAATATTTAGGAGTTTTTCAAGCTTTTCTTCCCCTCGAGTAAATTTATCTTCAAATTTTATTTTGTGACTCCTTAATTGGTTTAAGTCAAATTCCAGTTTTTGCTTTTTACTTCTAATATTAGACACAATTTTCTTAAGTTTTACAATTTCTTCGTGAGCCAAATTAAGTTTTTCTTTGAGACTTAAATTTTCTTCATGAATGTTTTTTAAGTCTCTTTCAAATGTTTTTAATTCGATTTTCCAATTTAATATTTTCATTTTTAGATTTACCGTGTCTTTTAGCCAAATCTTTGTTTTTTAAGAATAAAGCATCATAAGCTTCTTATAAGCCATCATCCTCACTGTCTGATCCTTCACTATTACTTTCAACATTTGGAGCATTTTGAGGATCATAAGAGATTGAGGCAATGAAACCTTTCGAATTGACAACATTTTCATGCGTTCACACATCGGATTAACTTTCTGATTGTGATGTGTCTTCTTCCACCACAGTCTTCATGGCTTTATTTTTAGATCTCCTCTTAGAAGGACATTCATTAGCAAAGTGCCATATCCATCACAATTAAAACATTGAGTTTCTTTGGGCTTGCATTTCTCTTTGATTTTATCTCTTGACTTTTCTTTTGGAAAATGTATTTCACTTTTATTGAATTCTCTAGAGTCTTCTTTATTAGATCTTCTTCTCTTTTTCCTCGTTTTAAAATGTTTTAAGAATTTTTTATCAAGAATGGCAACCTTTTTATTTGTATCACTTTCTGAGTCATCAGATTCTTCATCCTTTTTTAATTTAGCTGTTTTTAGAGAAGATTTTAGAACAATTAATTTCTTCTCAGGTTTTTCATCATCAAAGTGAAGCTCATAGGTTTGAAGAGACCCTACTATCATCTACCCTCATTTGTGCCACATCTCTATATTCCTCAATAGCGGCCGCTTTGGGTTTGAATCTTATGGGTAGATTTCTTAAAATCTTGGTGCACACTTTAGATTCAGGGATTCTTTCACCGAGGGCCCACATGGAGTTTACTATATCATTTAGCTTTGAATAAAACTCCATGAATGTCTCATTTTCCTCCATCCAAATATTGTCAAACTTTGATTAGAGGATTTGGAGCTTTGATCTCTTGACAACTGAGGTCCCCTCGTGAGTCCTTTCTAAAATATCCTAAGCATCTTTGGTTATCTCACAGGTCATTATAAGTTTGTACTCATCTGGTGAGACAACACAGTTTATGGCATTTATGGACTTTCCATTTGCAATGAATAGGGTCTTTTCCAAGTCAATCCAGGTAAAGTAGTCTTTGGGTTTTAATCCAATGACCTCTTTTACAGATTTACCAATTTCATATTTTGTGGATTTTCTTATGATTTTCCTCCACAGGATGTTCCCAACTCCTTACGACTGATTCCCAGACGGTTCCATCAAGAGATATGAAAAAACTTTTTTATTTTCGCTTTCCAAGAGGCATTGTTTCAGCCGTCAATGTAAGGGGGCTTGGAAACATGTTGACTCTCACCTCTATGCATGATTCTAGTACAAGATCAACTCGCACAATTAAGTGCAACTTAGAGTAACCGTGCTCTTGATGCCAATTGAAAATCTGTTACTAGAATGATGCAACACCTAGAGCGGGGGTGAATAGGTCTGATCTGATTTTATTTCTTTTTTTTAAATAAATCAATTTAACAATATGAGCAGCGAAATAAATGTGTGTGCAAGTGATAAACAAATGAATCAAACCTTCAAAACAAACCACACATGCACAACGATATATAGTGGTTCGATTCACCTGAACCTACATCCACTGTTAGACTTCTCAACTCTCGGGTCATCCCAATATACTATGAATGGTCTTCACACCCAGATAGTAGAACCTATTTTTTATTATAGAGGTTCGATTCTCATGGTGTAATCCTCGACGCCTGTCTTTTTTTTTTGTGGTTCAACCACAGTGTTCTAATCCACCTTACAGCTTTTATCAAATAAAAACTAAAGAAGAACACTTGCCTTGGGCCTCAACCGATCTTGAAAGTGTGTTCTTCTTGCTGATATCTATGCACCTTCTACCTTCATATCTGGTCCATTCTTCAGTGAGTTTTGGCACAGCGAAACTTGGGTTTTAAGACAAAAGTTGTACTCGTTTTTGGGTCCTAGAGAATCAGTCTTTATCTTCTTCATAACTTTAGCATTGAATACTTTTTCATGTCCTTGCAAAGGATGATGAAGAAGAGAAGAAGGATAGGAGAAAGGTCCCTAGCTGTTGTTAGGGTTTTCCTAGTTTTTTAAGATCTAACTTTTAAAATAAAACCTTCGACCATTTATAATAAGTTCTGTCAACGGCTCAGTTTCGAGGCCTCCAAGTTTTCCTCGTGGCCTCGAGCATGTATATGGTAATACAACTCATAAGATTTGCAGATTTTATACCTTAGTTCGTGTGATATTTTGTCAACAGCCAAATCACTAATTTGCAGCATATATGTGATTGTCAATCACACTAAAAGATTTTCCATAAAATCAAATCAAGAAATGGTAAAAAAGATTTTCCACAATCTTTGACTTTAAATCACACCAAGTCAAACCATAAATGTTGACATTTCAAATCAAAAGGAGCTTATAATATTTCCAGATTTTCTTCCCAGCTTTCATGTGATTTTAAGTCAAAGGATATCTAGATTTGTGATCATAAGATAGCGACAGGCTGTCACAATTTTTCCACTCAAATATGAAAGATCTCGAGTCCTCAACAAAATGTTCGAGGGCTCGAACTCGGAGGCAAGAATATTTACAGATTCAGCCATATTTGCTCCCATACGTTTCAGTCTCGAGGCCTCGAGGCTAAAGCCACATATTTTCAGATATTCAATTTTAAGTCATTGACTTCTAGGATAATTGGGCTTGACTTAATGTCCACTAGGGTCTACTTACCTGTGTGCCAATCATGTGTACAATGTAGAACCTTCACAGCAAAGTAGATTCTCTGGCAGATTTCCGACATCTTCAAATTCTTCCACGGCAAGGTCCAACACACACGGTCATGCTCGATCACTGGAATTGCAATACATAGACTCGATCAAACTGAGGCCCTAACACTAACTTTATAAGGATTGAGATTAAAATCTAAATTAATATTTCAAAATTAAATAACATAAATAAGTAACAAATAATTCAATGAAATTCTCAGAATTCAATCTAAACAACTATGCAACAATCTAGACCTAGTTACCAAACGCAGCGAGATCCCTCAAAACCAAGAGGCTTGTCAGTTTCCACGAATATGCAAATCTATCACCAAAATGGATTAAGATATGGGCTAACGGCAAGGTTGTGGGGCTCAAGGTGGATAGGTGATAAGAGAAGAAAGGTTTTAAGAGGTCTCTGTAAGTAAGGGCTGATTTATGAAGGATACGACAGTAGGAAGTGGTGCTCTTGAGGGAAACTGCAGCATGGGGAGGGCTTAGGATGGAAGCAACAGCAAGAGGGAGGGCTTAGGAGGGAAGCAGCAGCAAAAAGGAAGGGTATTTAGAGGTAGCGATTGCACATAGTGGGAGTTTGGGTGGTAACAACTGCAGTAGAAAGGTTTAGGGGTCACAGCAATCACAGTGGGTTGTGTTATGGATCTAGGTGCACGAAAGTAAGGGAAGGATGAATCTGGGTTGTTTTGAGGATGGCAAAAGGTAAGGGGAAAATAAGAGAGGAAAAAAATAAAGAAGAAAAAAGACAAAGAAGAAGAAGATAGAGGAAGAAATACTTGGCTTCTCGCCCCTTGGTTTTTAACCAAGTCTTGGATTCCACCAAGAGTTATCTTCACTCAATGCTATCAAAGTTTCGAAAATTTTCAATCTTATTTCATTCATTCGATTATTCACTGTATTGGCCTCAATGAGGCTACATTTTATTTATAATAAACTGTCACGCCCCGCCAGGGCCAGGAAGCGAACTTGGTAAGATTTTTTTTCTCTAGCACTGAGCACTCACTAAATAGTGGAAGTCTTAACTCAACATTATAGGTTTTCTCTATTCTTTCCTCAGAAGTTTAGACACAGCATCCGACAGTCTCGGATCCAACCATCACACGACTGGTTAAGTTCCCATGCAGCTAGATGGGATCACAATGGTCCCGCTTAGGGCCCAGCTCCAATAAACAAAACCCACTTAACACCGCAGTATGAGGATACACCACTAGTCAAACTGCAGTCCATAACTTTGATTTCCATTTTTCTTAAGCCCATAGAAAATGTCACACATGCTCTTCATATGGACCCAAACATGTACCACAATACACACCATAAACTAATGACACATACCCATCAGAATTGTACATAAGAAAAGAAGTAGTTTTATTACATGTCTACTGTGTCTCAGTTGGACACATAAGGATTTATTACATCATTGAGTTCATACAGACAATACTAAAAATCAGAACATATCTATTCCCAACGGCGGGAAATATAAAGTCTTCATCCCTATTGTTGAGGCTCATCCAAGCCATCCTCATCCAGGTTTCCTGCAATGTAAGGGATGTGAGCTAAACAACCGAGTAAAGAGAAAACAACATATAATAAAGCATATTAGCATCATTGTTAGTGCCTCATCTTATCGAATCACCTATTTGTCAATTCCATAACTTAATTGAAGCATTGCCTTAGAAGCTTGAAGCAAATGAAACAAGACTCAAGTGATGAAGATTGAATCAAGACCTCAAGATGGAAGAACAAGTGCAAGATTCATCATCACCATGTGTACTGGCAATCACAAAGGTAAATTGGCCATAGATGACCTTAGGTAGAACCCACACCCTTAGTGGACCTTGCCTAGGCTTAGTTGAACATGTTGGTAAGAACATAAACAAGCCTTAGTGTTCCCTGGACATTCACAGAACCAGATGTGGCACAAACATTGAAAATCTGGTAAACTGTCAGATAGACATGTCTAGAGTACTAGGATAGACACATCGAGGTCATAGACCTGTCTAGAGTACTAGGATAGGTACGTCGAGCTCATCGACCTGTCTAGAGTACATAATAGACCCATCGATGGATAGATATGCCTACGAACTGACCCATCAGTGGATAGACATGTCTACCTGGAGTTTCAGAGTTCTGATTGAAAAGACTCTGTATTTTTGTGTTACTCTCTGATAAATGTACCGACCCATCCGTGAGATAGACATGTCTACCGTCGACCCATCGATATGACTGACCCATTGGTAGTGACCGTTTTATATCTGTTGGTAGCTTAAAGGTAGAATTGCAACCACACTATGCCAGTACCGACATATCTACCAGAAAGACCCATCTAGTACTGACATGTCTACCAGATAGGACTCGTCTATATGCCCAATACCGACATGTCTACCAGATAGACCCATCTACAACCCAAAGTTAGGATTTTCATGTTTGCATATATATTCTCCAATCCTTTGGGGTATTTTGCTAGAGACCTTGGACACCTCGAACCTTTAAATAGGTAAATCTTAGAGGCATTCCCAAACATCCCAACTGCTCTCTCTATGCTCAAAACTTAGGTGAACCATTTGAAATTCAATCTTCATAGATTGAGATTGAGAGAGAAAGAGAAAAACCAAACCTAGGATCAACTTGCAAATCCATATCCTAGCAACCTCCCATAGATTGTGATTGCACATACTCGGAGCATCTTCGTCATTGAACAACATCACATTGGGAGATCTACAAGAAGTACACATCTACAAGTTTGAGCTATCAAAAGGCAAGTGCCTCTTAGTAGGTTGATTTTTATTTTCATAAATCATCTTGTATAGTGGACTAGATCGAGGGACAGAACTACTCTAAAAAATAGAAGGATAAGGATGTAGATCAGGGCTTGCTCGAACCTTTCAGAATCTTAGGGGAGTTGAGTGAAATTCGCAACCAATTGGTTAGGTTGAAGTCCTAATCTATTTGTAAGGGTGTAATTCCCCACATAATGAATTGGGATAGCCCAAGGTTGGGTGAGCCCAACAGTGGATGTAGGTTGGTTAACTGAACCACTATAAATTGGTTTTATGGTCTTTGAGTGTTTTGTGTGATTATTCTTAATTTGGCACACTCTTTTATCACACACTTTCTAATTTATCCACTGCAAATCATTTGATTAATCAAGAAATTTTAAAAGTCCATTAAAATTGGTGATTGTTCTATTTCACACTCCCCCCCCCCCCCCCCCCCTTCCAAGATCTTGCACCGTGTTCTAGGACACTCGGGACCTTTCAATTTATATCAAAGCCTTGTGTTCTTCATAAGGATCTAACCATCTGAGTTGATCTATGCTAGAACATCATCATGGATGCCCAAAAAATTGTTTGTAGATTTCTATTGTTTGCTTACTCTATCTTCATAAATTTGAAGACAACAATAGAGAATATACTTGCATCCCATGATGAAAAATATTGGACATCTATCCAAAATGAGTTTTTTGAAAAAAAAAATTGTACATCTTTGGATAACTCAATGGATGGCTCCACCTCTTGTAACTATTTGGAAAATTAAGATAAATGTGAAGATTTGAAATATTTTATTGCCTCCATTGCACCCCACCTAATAGGAGTCCTTTAATGCCTTATACATTGAGACTATGAGATTGGCAAAGGATCTTGTTAAGGTAAAAATTGAGAATGCCAAACTCTCTACCCAACTTCAAAATGCCAATGTTGAAAATGATCTTCTCTCCTTCAAATTTGGAAAATACAAATGTTGAAATTGTGAACTTGAGAGAAAATCAAAAGTTGCTTTAAGATAAATTAAAGGCTTATGAAAATGACATCTTGAAGCTCAAGGAAGTTGGAAAATGTCTTGGAGATAGAAATATTAAGCAATCTCAAGACATGGCTACCCAGTGTGAACTAAAATTGGAATAACCTGTTTTGGGTAAGCCACATGGTGATTGGCATGGTATTTCTCAATCTAACCCAAAGAGACCCATGAAGCAATTCATGTTAGGAAAAAGCCACACCACACACACTTCAAATATAAAATGTGTAATACCCAGACCCAGCCTAGAGTCCAGAGCACTACATCGAGCATAGTCGATGTATAGGGTGATAGTGGCATGCAATATATCGAGTAGGGTCGATGTGTCGGGTACAGAGACACATCGACAAGGGTCGATGTATCGAGCGGTGTGGTGGCTTGATGAAGTCCAACATCGGAAGTTGAGGTGAAAATTAAGGGATTTATAAGGCTTGGTGCTCCTTAATACAGCATTAAGCATTTGGGCCTCGAAGATGGTGCAGGCCCAATGGAAAACTGTCTGAACCCCCTCCCCCCCAATTGTGGATCCAAAGCGGACAATATAATACTGAACCTCGTGGTGTTGAAATGGTGGCGCCTCAGAGGAGCAGGTCGTCACAATTGGTATTAGAGCCTCAGTTTAGCACTCGGGTTGTGAGGGTCCATGTCCTGTGTGATTCCTATGTGTGTTGTGGGTCGAGCCAGGGGGCAACTCTCCTTTTAGGGGGGTAGAATGTAATATCCTGACCCAGCCCAGAGCCCAGAGCTATACATCAAGCATGGTCGATGTATAGGATGGTGGTGGCAGGTGATATATCGAGCAGGGTCGATGTGTCGTATACAGAGACACATTGACAAGGGCCGATGTATCAAGTAGTGTGGTGGCTTGATGAAGTCCCACATCGGAAGTTGAGGTGAAAATTAAGGGATTTATAAGGCTTGTTGCCCCTTAATATATAATTACACGTTTTGGGCCTCGATGATGGTGCAGGCCCGATGGAAAACCATGCAGAACACCACCCCCCCCCCCCCCGGTCCCATTTGTGGGTCCAAATCGAACAATATAATACTAAACCTCGTGGTGTTGAAACGGCGGTGCCTCGGAGGGGTGGGTTGTCACAAAATGCTTTTATTGTAGATTAACCGGCCATTTCAAGCATGAGTGCAGAAACAAGAAGAATGCAGCTTAAATCAATGGTGGCTAATAGTATTTCTCCACGTGGCAAAAAAAGAAAGATTGAGGCGTTTGGACATTCACACCATGCAAAGAAAAATAAGGTATATCAATATGTGAATGTACCTAGAAAACACTTTGCACCTCACACCATGCATCATCCCTGCATAGGTAAATCATATAGGGATAGTTCAAGACCTCCTCATGTTGTGAATAGGAAGACTAAGAAGAGGGTTTTGTCTCAATCGACTTGGGCCAAATGTTAAAAATGGAAGATTAAAAAAAGCCAAATTCCAAAGATTCGAGAGGAAAGGCCCAAATCAAAATTTCATATGGATCCACAAGAGATAGGACATTTCTCATACCTTACATTGGTCTAAGACTTGAGCTTAATTTGTGTATCTCTAGACCAATTGTAGTTCAACTCAATCTTGATATAAGTGAGTTCAAACAACCAAGTGTTGTGGCATGGAACATTTGACTCTTTCAAGCCTTGGTTGTATTTTTCATGTCTATAGTACATATCTTACTTGAAGAGTCATACATGTATAGACTTTAGATTCCAAATCCTAGAGTGGTTGCTCAAATGTGTTGTGGATTAGCAAAGTGATTAACACATTTGATGCATATTTTGGAATACTATTGGTATCTTGCTCTCATTCCATTATTGATTATTGGATATATTTTGTGGATTGAATATGTGCAAGATATGTTCATGGCATTGCATTTTTTTTTTCGTAAAATCTTTTTATGCCATGTTGTGTTTGTGTATGTGCTTTCTTCATTATGTTTCTATATCTGAACTTAATATTGGTAGTATCTTGTTTTGAGATGATCTTGTGCACATACATAGTGTTGTTTCATTCCATATTCTAAACTTTGTGAATCTCTTGTGGAATGATCATTGCTGCTTGTGAATGATATTGATGATCCAAATGTGATCAAATGCTTAAAATTGGTAATTCATTCATGTGCCATTCTAATCAAAGTTTTTGAACTACATTGGAATATCCTTGTTTAAATGGTAAAAGTGATTGAAAGCATGGGAGCTAAACTTGTTTGGCAAACACTTGTATGCTTTACATAGAGATCCTTTCTCATGCACTACTCCTTGATGTAAATTGGTATATCTTGATGCATTTGAAAATGTTTTTGCTTTTGGCATTTCATGAACTACTATACTTGTTGCATACTTTTTGAATGCCATATGTTCTCTCATACTTCATTTTATGCTTCTTGTTAGGTATATAATATGAGAAATGATTGTATGCTTTGTGTGCTTGGTTTTCATTCCTATTCCGATTACTGGCAAATTATTTGAGGAATGATTTTGGTTCATGAAACACCAAGCTCTTGCTAAACCTAAGAATGCCTTGTCGTATGACCTCACACATGGGCAATGAACTTTTAAATTGGTAAATTAAAAATGCCCAAGGTCATTGGATTGGATTGGATCAAAATTTTAGTTGGATCAAATTGGTATATTGATCTAAGATCCAAGTTTTTGTGCCTATATTAGTTAAATGTTTGAATCTTCAAATGGCACAAAATTGTATGAATGTATTGGCTTACATTGGCATTGGCATTCAAAGGTTGAGTTGTAAAACTTGTTGTCTTATGAACTTGCATGCATCACAAGCACACACTCTCTCATCCCTGAAATTGGTAAATCTTATAGGGATGAATTCATGCTCTTTCCATGTCTTGATAAGCACTATCTTGGAAAATCATTTTGACATTAAAAATGTGTTCTTGGAGAAATGTTAAAATAAGAAAAAAATTCCTTCTCCAAAAGCATTTGGTTTGCATTCATGTTTTAAACCTTCAAAAGTAGTTTGGAAAATGTCAAATAAGGTTTGAATGCAACCTAGTGTATGCACCTATGTTGTGGCTTTCAACTCTTAAAGGTGAATCTTAAAACCAAATGAATTTTGGTAAGAGAAAGCCAACATGGTTTTGTGTTCCAAATGTTAATGGATTTGGTGCATTATGCTCTCAAATTGTTGAGCAAAGGAGAGCACACCTTGGAAAGTTTAAGGGAAGCAACAAGCTTCCATGTACTTAATGGATTTCCAATGATAGATGTTTGTTCATTTACAAACTCATTATTGGTGTATATTTGTATGAATGAACATGTTGATTTTGGTTGATGCATATGTGCTCATATAGGTATATGATTTCGCATCATCCTTGTCTTTTTCGTGAAGCTTGTGCTCAATTTGGTGTAAAATTTGTGTATTTCATGATTTTGTCTGTAACACCCAGATTTTTCATTTCATATATATATTGGATTTGTCTATTTAAATTGCCAAATTGGTTGAATTTAAGGTTAGAAATTGGAATGGACCTTAGATGGGTAAGGACTTAATTACCCAATAAAGATCCAATGGATCATGGATAGGATTTGATTTGAAAGTAATTGGGCAAATGTAATTAAATGGGTCCATTGCCCAATTGGGACCCAATGGGTCATAGATGAACTGATTTGAAGGTAAATGGGTAGGATTAATTTAATTGGGTCAGCTACCCAATTAAGACCCAATGCATAAATCCACCTCATCAAGTGAGGTGGCATGTATGTGAGGTGGCATTGACATGTGGCATGCTTAGAAGCCAATTATGGTAGGGTGCCACATCATCAAGTAACATGGTCAAGGTGGAACCTAGTTGCCATGTGGTGCATGGTCGGCTAAGCCATGGTTGACTTGTTCAACCCTGGGTGAGTTCAAAGGAGTTAAGTTGAATTAGATGAGTTGGAAAATGAGTTCAAATAATTAAATTTAGTTGAGCTGAGTTGAATGGGAAGTGGAGGAGCCTTCCATCTCAATGTGAGTTGAGAGGGAAAAATGGAAAGTTTCCATCTCATGGGCATGGAACCCATGACTCGATGGAAGGCCAAGGGTCTTCTTGTTTTGGCCAAGAGACTCCTTGTTGGGCCAAACTTAAATGGGAAGATGAAAGGTTTAGAGCTGTTACAAGAGACACCAACCAAGGGGCACACCACACCCCCTTGGCCGAACTTCATCTCTTGCAACCAAGAGTATTCTTTCTCTTCTTCTCTCTC
Source organism: Chimonanthus salicifolius (assembly GCA_013350335.1). Taxonomy (NCBI): domain Eukaryota; kingdom Viridiplantae; phylum Streptophyta; class Magnoliopsida; order Laurales; family Calycanthaceae; genus Chimonanthus; species Chimonanthus salicifolius. The sequence goes on from CM023538.1 coordinate 24,824,975, forward strand.
TCTCTCCATCATTACACTTAGAGGATCAGCAAAGCACCAAGGAAGGAGAAGGAGTAAGGAAGGAATACAAACCAAAAGAAAGAAGGAGACGGTAAAGGTATGTCCCATGGTTATTTAAATAGGAATGAGATTAAAGAAGTCATGGATTTGGTCATGGGTGGCTGAATCCATGGGCTCCAAGAGTGGTTAGAATAAATGGTCAAACTGTTATATGATCATGGAATTGTTATCTAATCAAGGAATGGATAGATATTGAAAGCAAACAATCAAAGGATTGAATACACAACCACATGATAAGGGTACAAAGGTTGGATTGTATTATGAAAAGATTCTAGTTTTGGCTACAGGATAGAGTGAACTCATTAAGAGTGATATGAATGGTTTTATTTATGTTTAAAAATGATAAGGAATGGATTCCATGAGGAATGGTCAAGCCAAATATACAAACAAAGTAGACTGACAAACAATTAGTCGATTGAATCAGGGATTCAGTCGACTGAACTGGTGTGGCTGAAGACAAAAAACCATTTCTGGGAGTTTCAGCCGACTGAATCTTGTGATTCAATCGACTGAACAAGGGCTGGATTTAAATTTAAAGATTGTTATGGTGTTTCAGCCGACTGAATCTGGGATTCAGTCGACTGAACACAGACGTAACGAAGAAATAAAATGATCTAACGAGTTTCAGCCAACTGAATCTATGATTCAGTCGACTGAACGAATACTGGTGAAACACGTAAACTGTTGGCAGATGATTCAGCCGACTGAATCATGGATTCAGTCTACTGAATCTATACTGGCCGAACACACAGTCAAACTGATCCAAAGTCAACCGACTGAATCTGTGATTCAATCGACTGAAAGAGGATTGACCGAAAATACAAAGGGTTTGACTCAGAGTCAGCCGACTGAATCTGTGATTCAACCGACTGAAATGTTAGTGAGTCAAGGAATAACAGTACTGACTTGGGGTTCAGCGGACTGAAAAAGTATTTCAGTAGACTAAAATCTGCGGTAAGGCAAAACATTGTATCTGGGTATGATTCAGTCGACTGAATTGAAAAGTTAAATTTTTATGATGGTTTCAGAAATATCAATCTATCTGGGAGGATGCAAGGGAATGATTTAAATTATATGGATAATCAAATTGACATAAGTATGTGATTAAATTCCATTAAGGTAAAGAGATTTCGCAAAAAGGGTTAGCGATTTGTTGTGACGTGATCGTCGTGCGGAATCCTCACAAAACAGCAAGGATATTATTACAATTGGTAGGATTCCTACCTTATTGAAATACATGTGGATCTTATATATAATTGTGTTACTGGTTTTGTATTTCCCAACATGATGATTTACTTTGATTTATGAAATGTATTTGTGTATGAACTGTTTCAATGGCAATATGTAATTGGAAATGAAAAGGCACTATTTCATTCATGATCTCATGCATGGCATGGGAGGGAGTATATGGGCAGCAAGCCAAGTTATGAGCTTGTCCGGACATGACTTGGGGCTTGAAAACTAGCTTGGAAGAAGCTATGTGAACCATTGATATGTTGGCCTTGTCCGGGATTGCTAGATAGGAGTACGGCATAATATGGGCCAAAGAGCTCCGGGGTAACCAGTCCAAAAACCCTGCGCAGATGAAGGAGTCCACGCTCCATCGGCAATTCCGATTAACACACGTGGGGAGGTATAACAGTGACCTCGTGGTGCCGTCACAAAATACTGCGGACGTAAATGGCCAAGGGAACACCTTGATATGGTTTCATTATATCAAGGAAAATGTTGTTATGATTTATATGTTGTTTGATATGGAGATTGGGTGGAGGACCATTGGCATTTAACACCCATGACGTGACACATACAATTGTGTGGTTTGAATATGATTATCATGCGCTGTTTTTGGCACTATGATATGTGTACAGTTTTAATACGGTGTTCTTAATCTGATTTTTATATTGATCCTATGTGTATAACCCTATTTGAAATTCCTACTGGGCGCGTTGACTAACGCCCTACTTCTACCCTTTAGATGATGGAATAGGGGATGGAAAGGACAATGAACGTGAAAGAAGTCAAGCTTAGGAGTTTGGGCAGATTATGTTTACTTTACTTAATTGATGTTGGAACAATGTATTTGAGATAATTAGCATTTTGGGATTATAATAACTTAGTTTATTTTGCTATGGTTGGATGATGTTTTGGATATTTAAGTTTTAGTTAATTCTCTAGTGATTGGTTTCTTTGCTTATTTATATCATGGATATGGATAGTTTTCTATTCATATTTTAATTCAGTAGTTAATTTATAAAGCGTGTGAACTGTTTTAGTGGACTTGGTCCACGCACACGTATTGTTGGCCAGTTAAGGATCGAGTTTGGAAATCCGGACTTATCTTGCGTCGTGACGTTCCCGCTCTCTTTCACTCTTTTAATATTTTAAAAAAAGAAATATACTCTGATTTTCGACGAGTGAAAAAGGGTAGAAGCGTTACATTATCACTCATATGTGCTTTAATGGAAAATTAATTGTATGAGTGTTTTTCCTCCTCTTGGCATGCATGAGTTGGTTTCATATTGGCATTTTTCAAAACCAAATGCCGAACCCCCTCCTTCTCCATCTCCCGTCCAATCATTATGACTTGTTGAAGCACACTAAATGTGGTATATTTGTGTGTATTACCCTTTGTCAATTTATGACAAAAAGGGTGAGAAATATTAGAAGCTTGATGTAAGCTTTGGGGAGAATTTAGAAGCTTGAAAGCTTAGGCGAAGGGGGAGAAAAATTGAAGCCTTAAATAAGCTTAGAAGGAGAAGAGACAATGATTAAGGGGGAGATTAATCATTGACTATGGGGAGAAAAATTAGGATATTAGTCCATGTATTAAAAGGGAGAAATATTGTTTTTATTGGACTAATGTTTGAAGGGGAGACCATTGCTTGCACCATTGCTTGCATTGTTTGTATTGGCCCAGCCTTAAAATATATATATATATATATATATATAAAGTTCGTACATAAGTTTGTGTTTGCTTGAAATTAGGCTTATTTCACCTCCTTCATCTTCCAAACAGCCAACCATTCTTCCCTAACAGCAAACCTTTGCTTCCTCTACCTTGCCTCTATTGATTTTCACCCACTAAAGGCTTTGGATTCAGATTTCCTACACTTGGAGAGCCCCTTTGCATAGGTTCATTCTCCTCCAAAGGTAAGATCTATGATCCTTCTCTTTCCATTTACTCTTATTTGATGAGATCTTAATGGGATGTCTTGAGAATGGAGTATGTGATGGCTTTTAAGCCTTATTTGGAGAGGAATCCAAGGAAGCAATTGGAGATTTTTGTTAAGAAACCTTTTTTGGGTGTAGACCTGAATTGAAATTGAGTTCTGAACCTACGAGAAGGGAAGTAAATTGGTAAAAAGGGTATATGCCAATGTTTGGAGATGATTCATGGAGGAGATTTGGGGATTACCCTTAAAATGAAGGGATCAATATGGATTAGGGGTAAATCTTTGGTCTAGATTTGGGGGTTTTGCTTCTAAACTGTGTTTAGGCCTAATCCATGAACTAATAATGGTATATTATGTTCTTTTGGCATGATTAGAGTCTAAGAACCCTGAACCTGTTGAGGTACGACTCGAAGATCAACCGGAGACATCGTGATTTTGAGGTGAGGATTGCTACACGCATATTGTATGAATGTATATATGCTATTTCAGTGATTAAGAGAATGTATTGTGTTATTGATGTGTTTAATGCAATATAAATAGGATGGATGTGCCATATGCTATGCATGAGTTGATATAGATTCCCTATTATGTAATTTGTAGCATGTCTATTATCTTTTTATGATGATAGAGAATTGTGATAGTTGTTGGAGACCCTTGTGAAGGGCTGAGATGATTTGTTGATGTATTTATTTGGGTTTATCCTGTGAAAAAGGGAGTGATTTGGATTTAGAGTGATAAACAACCATGAGACGGGTTGCATGAATTGCAAGGAATAAGAATATGTGCAAATAAACTCGATGTGTGTATCTCAAGGTTGGTGTGTAGTTTGTATGCCTAAGATAACCCAATCTGATAATGATGTTAAATGTATGAAACATAGTGGAACGTGCTATGCTGTCATCATTCTGAAATGATCATGATGTGATTATGCCATATATGTTGCCCTTAAAGTTGTGATTATGGTCCCTTGTGTTACTCACTGATGTATGCATGGGAGGTTATATAGGATGTGAGTATGGGATGTTGTATTTATGGGCATGGTGAGATTGATAATACTAATGTTGGAGATTTGATCCAAAGAGTATATAGGACTTGAGGATGTACCTTTCTCTTGTTTGGGCCCCACTAGTAGTAGTCCCCACTCCCTAAAGAAAATTAGTGTGACATGATGATGGCTTTAGCTCAAGGTACTCTATTAGAACGGTGGCGTCAGTTATGGGACTTGGTCCTATTTGTGGTTGTCATTGAGGAGTATAGCCCCTCACATGCTTCGCACAGTAGATCACTCTCACGACTATTTTGTACTCTTGGTGTATAGTTTACACAGGGTCAGATACTTAGATCACTCTCACGACTATTTTGTACTCTTGGTGTATAGTTTACACAGGGTCAGATACTCGTGAGCCTATGCGGGTGGTACTAACATAGTAAGACGCATTGCGCAGGGTTAGATACTCGTGAGCCTATGCAGGCTATACTGACTTAGTAAGACGTGTTGGACGCAAGGTTGGGTACCATTTACTAATTGGGTAACGGGGTCAAGTTGGTAAGGTGTTCATGTTTATGCTTAGGGCTAGATACGTGGACACTCCAAGATGGTGGTAATAGCTTAATAAGACGTGATGGTTGGATGCAGAGTTAGACATTGAGTATCTTTAGATGATGAGTTAGCTTGGTAAGGCGCCCATGTTTGTGCACAGAGTTTGGCATTACACCCTTGTTGGATGATATGTTAGCCTGATAAGGCACAAGTTTTAGATCACCTTGACATAGGACAGAAAGGACGCGGGGTGAGGTATATTATCTATGTTGTATGGAGATCTCTCACTTTGTAAGTCGTGGCCTATGTCCCTCAAGGGATCATGATGTTTTGATAGCCCATTCCATAGAGGTGTCCTTGGGTGGACATTGTGTTCGCATTGATGAGATTGATATTCTTGGGTGGACAGTGTGTCCACATTGATGAGATTGATAGCATGACATGATAGCATAGCCTTATTTATATTCCACTTCATACATTATCATTATGTGGGTGCGTGAGTGTGTAGCATGCATATATCCTTACTGAGTATTGTTTGTACTCACGTCTTTATAATTTTAGGTAATGTTGCACTGGATAGGTCCGAGGGACCCTGAGGAAGAGTTTAGTTATTATGTTACTTTAGACGCACCACATATTTAGTTGTTTATTTCATTTATTTGTTTTAAGTTGGTGATGTTGATTTTACCATTTTATTTATTGAGGATTTGTTGTAATAAAGTTTAGAAATTTAATAACTTTTATGATAAAGAATTTATATCCCCTTTGAAATATTAATGGTATTTGACTTCATTTATGATCTCGATGTTTGAGTTGTGAGCACACGTGTATTTTTCCACGTGTGATATTCGAAAAAGAAAAATTATTCCGCGTCACGTGCCTATGTTCTATGTCAGGGCGTGACATTTGATATCAGTGCTTAGGCTCATTTTCACCTAGGACTATGTGTGTGGAATCGGCCGCTAACCATCTAGGGTTTGAAATTCTGATGGAAGTATGAGTTTTTTTTGGGTCGCAACAGGGTGAGTAGGATTATGAGTTGAGGCTGGGACCTTTTCTTGCCATCAGATTTAGGCGACTACTATTTAGAGGTACCTCAGATGGGGTAACCAGAGTGATATCATAGTATGAGCTGGACCCATGAGGGTTAGACTCACGAGGACCTCGAGTTGAGAGGTACTGGAGTTGGTTAGGTTTGAGAAAGTCGCAGGTAATGATTGAGAGTATGGAACCGTATGCAGAACACCCTGTGACATGTAGATGATTCCGTCTTCCTGGGAAGTGCGTGTGAGACCAATAGGTCGAAAGTCTTATGATGGGGGTTAGATAACCAAGCAATGGTATGCTGTTAGGTAACCACCCGATGACAGGTGGGGTCGTCACTGGTTCCATGTAGGAGGAAGACTTGAGGGGATGTGTATTTGGTGCATCGGTTATGAATGTACAGAACTTCAGCCAAGGACTACTTGGAGTATGACTTTCAGCCTAGACCAAGAGATTAAGGCTTGAAGTTGTCTATGAGTAGTGGTTATGATAGACCACAAGTTTTGTTTAGTGACGGTCTTGGATGACCGAGGACATTCTCGATCAGTAAGTCAATTTTGATTCATGACTCTATGAAGTCTGAGCTAAATATTTTGGACCCAAAAGAGGTTGGTTAAACCTTTGAGGCTATCCCGATGTGATGACTAGTGGGTCATAGTGGCCACACATATTTGGATATTTTCTTAGGAGAGTTTCTCTGAGTTGAGAATGATTGTTTCCCTAAGCCTCTGGACATTAATAGCTTAAGGCTAGTAACTCAAGGCTTAACGTGATGCACTTTTGGTATTGGTACTAGTAGAGTAGTGGTCCCTCAGTGATCTACAAGGATAACCCCGATCTTTGCCCAGTAGTAGGCCTCGTAATTATACTGTCAGATCTAGACAGATGTCTGGGCAAGGCAAGAGATGGAGACTGTCAGGGACGGGATACTCCAAGTAGGATACTTGCAGTGATGTATGGGCAAGGCAAAGATGGAGACCACTGGGACGGGAGACTGTAATTGACAAAGTGTGTATAACTTGGGTTATAATTGTCAGTACTCTCGAAATAGAGTTTGATTTGCTAGTTATGGTTTTGTCTAGATTTGATGTGATTTTTTATATGACTGATTATCAACCCACATTATTATTTGTTTTGAGAGAAAAGTATCTGGTTGATCTTTGAAAGGTGATGAGTTTGTCAGTAGACTGAGTCTGACTCATAGTCTGGTTGCGAGTTTGTTTGCACTAATGTAGTTGTTCAGGGCATGATTGCTAGTTTGGGTTGGAAGGATGTGCGGGACACTCATACTTTTATCCCTCGGTAAGTGCAGGAGTTTTCGAAAGTGTTTCTCGAGAAACTTACAGAGTTGTCTCCACCCCCGACAAGTTGAGTTTGTGATTGAGTTGATACCCGACACCTCACCCATATCTATTACACCATACCACATGGCGCCAGCAGAGTTGAGAGAGTTAGAGACTCAGACCACTGAGTTTTCTTCTGTTGTCCTTATCGGCCAGAGTACTTCTCCTTGGGGCGAGCCGGCTTTGCTTGTTAAGAAGAACGATGGCACTATGAGAATGTGTATTGACTACCGCAAGTTGAACCGGGTGACAGTCAAGAATAAATACGCACTGCCCAGGATCGACGATCTCTTCGATCAGTTGAGAGGAGTTAAGTACTTCTCCAAGATAGACCCTCGGCCAGGTTATCAGCAGTTGAGGGTGAGGGAGAGTGATATCTAGAAAACCACCTTTCATACCCGACTTGGGCACTTGAGTTTACTGTGATACCACGTGGTTGGACAAATGAGTTGGTTACTTTCATTAATTTGATCAATCGTCTCTCCCGGCCATATTTGGATCGTTTGATTGAGAAGTTTATTGATATTCTGATTTATTCTATGACAGAGGCAAATCATGAGCAACATCTACGCATAGTGTTACATACTTTATCAGAGCATAAGTTATATGTGAAACTCAGTGAGTGTGAGTTTTGGCTGAGATAGGTTCAGTTTCTAAGGTGATGTGATTTCAGTTATTGGCAAGTTTGAGATAGAGGTTAGTTGGAAAAGACTGCGGAATGTGAGATCCACAATTTCTTGGAGTTAGCAAGTTATTACCGCTGGTTTATTAAGAGTTCCTCCATACTCGTATCAACTTTGACTAGATTGACCCGTAAAGGAGTGGATTTTATTTGGGATGATGCATGTCAGCTGACCTTCATGAGCCTAGAGGATAGACTGACTTTTTCCCATGTGCTAGTGGAGCTGAGCGAAGTCGTGGATATGTCGTATATTGAGATGTTTCTTTGAGCGGTCTAGACAACGTGTTGGTGCAGGATGGCCGAGTATAACATAGGGATTTCTGGCAGTTGATTTCACATGAGCTTAACTACCCCACTCATGATCTTAAGTTAGTCACAGTAGTGTACGCACTGAAAGTTTGGCAGGTATTATATTTATGATAAGAGAATTGAGGTGATATCCGACCATGAGAGTCTCAAGTACTTATTCTCTCAGAAAGACTTGAATTTGAGACAGTGGTGTAACGCCCCACCCTTTTTCACTCGACGAAAATCAGAGTTTATTTTTTTTAATAAATAAAGAGAGAGAGAGAGAGAGAGAGAGAGCAGGGAAATGTCACGACGCGAGTTAAGTCTGAGTTTCCAAAACCCGACTCTTAATTGGCCACCTTTACATGTGCGTGGACCAAGTCCACCAAAACATTTCACACGCTATAAAAATATTTGCGGAATTATTATATGAATAAAATACTATCAATATCCATGTCATTAATAAGCAAGGAAGCCAATCACCATTTAAATAACTGAATTTAAATATCCAAAATATCATCAAACCATAGCAAAATAAATCTAAGTTATTACAATCTCAAAATATCAGTTATCTCAATACATCATTCCAAAATCAAGCTAAGTAACATAAGAATGAATCTAGCCCAAGCTCCTATGCTTGACTCTCTTCACGTCCCAAGTCCTTTTCATTCCCTGTTCCATCATCTAAAGGGTAGAAGTAGAGCGTTAGTCAACACGCTCAGTAGGAATTCCAAATAGGGTTATGTACACATAGGATCTGTAACGCCCCTGCCCTTTTCACTCTAATAATCAGAGTTTATTTTTTTAAAAAAAATATAATAAACAAGTGATCGGGCGGGATGTCACGACTTGAGTTAAATTCGGACTTCTAAAGTCCGACCCTTAACTGGCCAAGGCCCATGTGCGTATGAACTAAGTCCATAAGAACTGATCCACACATGGTACAAATAAGACTTGCGGAATAAACGTAGTCTTAATCTAACTGCGGGTTATAATAGATCCTAAGGACTACTCCATTTTATATCTTTAGATAGCAAAGTACATAATCATATTCTCCAGAATTTACTAAAATAACCTTAGACCAACATCCATTCCAAACCATCCAAAGTAAACCAAACCATAGTAACTAGTTAACTACATTATTACATGCCGACATCATCTAACTATCAAATTACATTGTCCATATAAAAAGTCCATAAATCAATCCATTAAAAGTCCATTCAAAGCCCAAGCTCCTAGGCTTGGTTTCCTTCACGATCCTCGTTCTTTCCCTTTCCTGCGTCATCCACTAAGGATAGAGATAGGGTGTTAGATCAACGCAGTCCAGTAGGTGTTTCCGATTAAGGCTACCACAAGGTTAGTATCAAAACATGCAAATAATAGAATAATACATGTTCATCAAAATCTCATAAAAAGAATGCTATGTATGAAATGCACATGTAATGAGTCTCACCCATCACAAATATACATAGCGTCCTCTTGACGGGATTCTCAGTCGGCAAGGTACCCCACAGTGGTCTTTCGGACGCCCCGACGGAGTGTGGCCTTCGGATTCCTCTTGATGGGATTCTCATCATCAAGGTACCCCTACAGTGGTCTTTCGGACACCCCGACGGAGTGTGGCCTCCGGTTTCCATAATCATCACCCCATGCCATGCATGAGATGTCAATGTGTCCATGCCATTTGTAAATACATCTCAACATACAAAACCACTTTGAAACATAATAACTTAGCACATAATACATCAAAATTATGATAAAACATCAAATATAAGTATGGTTCAAAAAGGTAGGAAACCTACACAATGTTCACTTAGATTGACCGTTCTTTTAAATCGTCACCCGATCACAACTTGTACACCGTTCAAGCAATCCGATACCTTATTTATATAACAGCAAGTCAAACATATAACCATATAATTTCCCACTTAGTCTAAGTCTCAAAAACCACTTTGTGGGGTTCGGCCATACACCATGGCCGAACCTCACTTAATTTTGTTTTAATCCCTCATTTGTATTCTTAAGCCCAAACACACCATTCAAATAACTTAATCTTCCAAATGAACCTTGGTAGGGTTCGGCCATACAACATGGCCGAATCTTACCACTTCGGTTTTGGCCCATATTTCAAATCCTTTGGTCATTTCATCTTTGATCATTTCACCTTTGATCATTTCCTCCATATTTACAATCTTGCCATTATCATAACCCTTTGTTTAATTTCGCTTAAAAACCAAAGTTCATAACCAAACCACCTTAGTGGGGTTCGGCCATACAACATGGCCGAACCTCACCATCTTAATTTGGTCCTTTAAATCCTTCATACATATATCTCCATTTGATTTTGCCTAATTTCATTATAAGTTAACCTCATAGTCCATCAATGACCATTAGTGGGGTTCGGCCATACTACATGGCCGAACCTCACCAAACTGATTTTTGTCCCTCTTTCCATCATCTTTGATGGCTGATTATTTTCTTATACTAAGTCCATAGATAAACATATGTGATTCTCAAATCAAAAGCATAACATAATCCATAATTTCCAACATGATCTTAATCCAACTATCCCATCAAAACAGTCCATGGGGTTCGGCCATACACATGGCCGAACCCTGGGGTTCTCTTAATTCAATTATTCCATCATTTATCCATGGTTTATGATCAGCAACTTAGCCATGATAACAACATGGTTCAACCATGCAATTGCCGAACCAAAACAGTAACCTTATCTCCATTTAAAAATCCTTTAAACCTTCCAAACACAATATGGATTTTATCCCTTAAAAACCATAAAATCACCACCTCCTTTCATGGGGTTCGGCCATCCAAAGTGGCGAAACCCTATGATCCAATTTCTACCCTTTTTAGACAGCATAAACCATGATCCAAACCTTTGATAGATTCGGCCGTACAATGGCCGAATCATGTTCCCTTAGTCATTCCTTTTTAACAAGTGTTTATTGGGCACTTACCAAAACCGCGACTCCTCCGGTTCTTTCACTTCTTCTTGATCCTCTCCTTAGTCCTTCCTTCCTTCTCCTTTAGCTGAGACTGGTCTTGCTTGTAGACTCCTTGAAATGGTTTAGCCCAAGTATTGATTTGAGAGAGAGATAGAACTTTTGGCCTTGGATGATAGTGATAACCTTGATGCCAACTCCTTTGCTAAATTTTATCTTGGTGAATGGATCGGCCAAGGACTGATTGGTATGAGATACAATCAGCCAATGCCTTTGGTCTTGAGAGATGGAAAAACGTCCAAGAGAAGGAGAGAGAGAGAGAGAGAGAGAATGAAAATAAAACTCCTTTGGCTAATGAAATTCAGCCTAAGGTTGGCAACACTTGTAACTCTCCTCCCATTCATTTCGTTCAATTATTCCACTTGGGGGTTTCATCTTTGAGATGAAAACCCACCAACGGTTTTTGGCTCTTGGCCTTGGTGCAACCTTTTTCCATCACCTCTCCATGTGTGAACCCATATGTAACTCCAATTTGTTTAATGCCTCCCTTGGGGGTTTCATCCTTGAGATGAAACTCCCAAGGTACCCAACGGTTTTCCTTGGTTAACTTGATGTATCCTTTCCTCCCACCTTCCTTCTCTCATTAACCTTGCATGTGAGAGTTTCATTTTGAAATGAAACTCCCATAGACTCCAACGGTATTGTCATTGTTTAGCTTGTGTAACCGCCACCTCTCTTGATTCTCACCAATGCCCCATGTGGGGTTTCATGCATGGGGAAATCTTCCCATGCAAGCAACGTGTATAAGGTGGTGCATCTTGAAATCTTGGTGTAACCTCCCCTCAATTATGCTTTCATGTGGGGGTTTCATCCTTGAGATGAAACTCCCAAGTGTTAAACCATCCTTCCATTGGCTATCCCTTGAGGTTTCATGTATGGAATAAAGCCTCCATGCAATCCAACGTGCATAATACTTTTGATTTTGAAACATTACCCCTCACCATTTGTAACTCCTAAAAACGCCATTATCATTCATCATTTGTCTAGGAGTTACATGCATGGGATGACCTCTCCATGCAGCCAACGTTTTCTTTGTTTTAAAATTGGAATTAAGACACTCCACTCTCATTCACACACTTCACTCACTTACAATTAATTTAACTCTCTCAACTCAACCCATTTAACTCATCTATTTAATGCAACTCAACTTATAAATTCAACTCAACTAAACTCCACCATTTACTTCAATTCAACCCAAACTCAAACATTTAATTAAACTTAACCCAATTAAGCTTTGAGTTCATCCAATGGTTAATCATGTCCACAACGACCCATTGGGTCCCAATTGGGTCCTTTGACCCAATTAACCACTTTGACCCAAATAAATGTTCATTGCCCAATTAATTTTAATTTAATCCATAACACCTACATTGGGTCTTATTTGAACAATGGACCCCACAATTTACTTATCTACGGTCATATCCTTCTTATTCATACTTTCAGTGGCAATTTCGTAAATATTGATTTATTGAAAAATCTGTGGTATTACAGGATCAATATAAAATCAATATAGAAAACATCATATCATGTTTGTAAACCATTTCATAAGTAACAAAATACAATGCATGATTTCCAAAACATAATCATGCTTACTTATGCATCATGCCATGGGTGTCAGTGCTAAATGATCGCTCACCCAATTCCATATCCAACCACATCATATATAGATAGTCTCCTTAATAAATCACCGTATCAAGGTGTTCCCTTGGCCAATTACTTCGACAGTGTTTTGTGATGTACCACCAGGTCACTGTTATACCTCCCCACATATGTTAATCGGAATTACTGAATGGAGTGTGGACTCCTCCCTACATATGTTAATCGAAATCACCGAATGGAGTTGGACTCCTCCCCACATTATGTTAATCGGAATTACCGAATGGAGTGTGGACTCCTCCCTTGTGTTCCCTCCCATGCCATGCATGAGATAATGAATGCAAAGAATGTCATTTCATATCAAATTACATAATATCATTGAAATTCAGTTCATAAAACATAACCATTTGTTTAACCAAAGTAAATCATCATATATGGAAATAAAACCAGTACATATAAGTTAGGAATCCTACCAAATTCCAGTATATTATCTTTGCTGTTTTGTGAAGATACCGTTCAACGATCACGTCACAACGAATCGCTAATCCTTTGCGAAATCTCTTTACCTTGATGAATTTAATCACATACATATGTCAATGTGATTACCCATTTAATTTCCATCATCCCTTATATCCCTCTAGATAAACTGAAGTTTCTGGAAATTTATTAAAATTTAAACTTTTCAATTCAGTGGACTGAATCACGTCCAATTATTGTTCTCTGCCTTACTGCAAACTTTCAGTCGAATGAAATACGACTCGGTCCTGTTTGTCCTTGACTCGTTAACCTTTCAGTCGACTGAATCTATGATTCAGTCGGCTGACTCTTAGTCAAAACCTTTGTATTCTCGGTCAATCTTCTTTTAGTCGACTGAATCATAGATTCAATCAGCTGACTTTGGATCAGATCATCTGTGTGTTCAGCCAGTATAGATTCAATCGGCTGAATCAAGGATTCAGTCGACTGAATCATCAACCAACAGCTTACGTGTTTGATAAGTGTAACGCCCGCCCCTTTTCACCGAGATTAGAGTCTATTTTTTTTTTTTTTTTGAAATAAAAGTGACAAAGGCGTGGGACGTCACAACGCGAGTTAAGTTCTGAGCTTCTAAAGCCCGGCCCTTAACTGGGCAACCCTACGCGTGTGTGGAACTAAGTCCACGAGAACGGTTCACGCGTAGAAAGTAAGATTGCAGAATATTAAACTAAGATGCGGAAATTATAATAGAGACTATCCTACCAGTTTTAGCTAGCAAGGAAGTACCGCGCTTAAATTACTAAAATACCCCTAAATTCATAATTATATTTCAAAATGATAACATCCAAAGTAAAGTCCAAACCATAGTAAGAAATCTACATTATTACAGTCCGACGAGCTAAGTTACTCCAAATACATTTCCAAAATAAATCTTAAATAAACTAAGTAGCTTGCTTCCCCAAGTTCCTACGCTTGGCTCCAGTCATGTCCTCTGTTTCCGCCATCTCCTGCGTCATCAGCTAGGGTAGAAGTAAGGCGTTAGACAACGCGCCCAGTAGGACTCCGAGTAGGGCTAACACATGGATTAGTGATAACAAGCACATAGGTAATAATATAATGAAAACCATACAATGCATGCCATGCCATGGGTGTCTTATGTTATGTGTCCCACCCATCATCCATAACAGCATGATATCCCCATGTTTGCTTCTCGATCGCCCCGACGGAGCATGGACTCCGGTTATATCTCAACACATCAAGATATCCCCATGTTTGCTTCTCGGTCACCCCGACGAAGCATTGACTCCGGTTATAGCATATCAAGCTATCCCCATGTTTGCTTCTCGGTCGCCCCGACGGAGCATGGACTCCGGTTATAGCACATCAGCTATCCCCATGTTTGCTTCTCGGTCGCCCCGACGGAGCATGGACTCCGGTTTCATTATTTTCCCGCCCATGCCATGCATGAGATGTAGATGCATTATGTTATGTTATATATATAACGCATAGCCTGAACATATAATTCATAGCCCGGCAATATGCCATATAATATATATAAATCATAATCTTAAAACCCATCATAAAACAAATCATATAAATTACCAAAATAAATCACAGGAACCATCATATAACACGTAAGTCCATGGTTTACAAAAAGGTAGGAATCCTACCGAATACCGACTAGCGTCCTTTTTCGTTTCCGTCCGATAATTCGGTCACCGATACACGCACCGCTTGCGACGTCCGACACCTTATTACATATTAATAATCAATCCATGTTTTATCATATCTAAGTCCATTATCCAAGCCTTAGTGGGGTTCAGCCATATACCATGGCCGAACCTCACTATGTAGTTCTGTGGGTCCCATTTAATCTATCAAATATTTAAATCCCATGGGTCTAAAAACCAGCCACCGTAGGCTTCATTTAACCATACATAAGGTCATCTTTAAACACATTCAAGTCCATGATCATCCCCCATGGGGTTCGGCCATGTATCATGGCCGAACCCATGGTTCTTGAATTTGGCCATTATTTACGGTTTTGCCACTACTCCTCCATGGTTAGGTTCTCATTTCATTTCTCCATTCTTAGGCCCATAATTGATCCATAGACATGGATCTCTTAATGACTTCTTAGCCATGACATACAATCATCAAAAATTAGCCACTTAATTACCCTAATCCCCATTCATTACTCACATGTATAATACCAAACTTAACCCATTAATTGACCTACAATTGGGTCATGGGTTCGGCCATATACCATGGCCGAGCCCATGATGTCTTTTTCCCCATTTGTACTTGGGTCTATTCACAACATTTAGATCCACCATAATTCTTTCCATAAGGTGGTTTCCATCATGCATTCAAATCACCAATCTTTGATCATTAATTTGCTACATTTTGGTCCATCAAAACTACCAACACATCCCCCATTATTTTTCCATCTTTTACACTCATCATCATTACACATACATCACCATAGGGTTCAAAAACATTTCCTCCATAAAATCTCTCCATGATTTTATTTTTAAAACATTGTTTCCACCCCTTTAAAACCTTATTCATACTACTTAGAGTCCATTTAAAAATTATCAATTTTCTCCATGGTTTTCCTCATTTAAAAACCCCTTTAGAAATCACTAACATTCATTCATCTAAAACTTTAAAAATCATTAACCACTTAACATAGCCTCCATTCTCTAAACCCATTAAAATTCGAACACCATCACCATAAGGTTCATGGTCCATCATTCATTCGTGCCTTTCAAGGCCACAAAAATCATTCATATCACCCATAAATTTCCTCATTTACAATCCCTTTAAAAATTACCACATTTAATCATTAAAACCCTAATAATCATAAGTCATCCTCCATGGCTTCCATTCTTTATAACCTCATTAAAATCACTTAAACACCTATCATGGGGTTCTTTCCAAAATTTACATACATCTATGCTTAATTAATACATAATGTCCTTTACATATCCATTTATTTTTCTTAATCTCTCCTTCCCATTTTGTCCATTCCTCACTTCATCCTTTGGATGGATTTTAAATCCAGGGCCCATGATATTTTTGGCCACATTAAATCCAAGAAATGGACCCATTTTTAAACCTTAAAAACCTAACCTCTTGTTTTAGAAATACTTACAATCCGACGACTCCTCCGACTTTTTTTTCTCTTCTCGGATTCCT
This sequence comes from Chimonanthus salicifolius, assembly GCA_013350335.1. NCBI lineage: Eukaryota > Viridiplantae > Streptophyta > Magnoliopsida > Laurales > Calycanthaceae > Chimonanthus > Chimonanthus salicifolius. The sequence continues at coordinate 24,841,399 of CM023538.1, forward strand.
TGGCCTTCTCTTCTCTTCTTCTCCTTGATTGGTCGGCTAAGATGTGCTTTGACCCAATGAAAAAACTCCAATGCTTGGGTCGGCTAAGATGGAGTAAATTTGAGAGAGAGGGGGGAGAGGATGAGAAGAACTACCCCAACTCTTGATCTTGAAGAGGTGGGCAAACACTTGCACTTTTCTTCTCTTTTCTTCTCTTCTTCTCTTCTTAGTTTTCTTCTTCTTTCCTTGGTGTGGGGGACCGTAATGAGAGAGCAAGAGAGGGAGAAATGAGATAAGGTTGATCTCATTTGGTTGTGTAACTTACACTCCACCATTAACTCCTCCCACCAACCAAGCATGGGATTTTTTATGCTTTAATGGTGGTGGTTGGAATAAACCACCACTAGCCAACGGTTTTGGCCTCTTAAGATGGAATGGTTTGGTCTTCCATCTTTTGACCCCTTTTGACCACCTTTTTGGATAGTTTAATTATTTAATTAATTAGATAATTAACTTAGGTTAATTAATTCCCACTTAACCTAATTCCACTTTCTTAATTTCCCTCCATGTATCCACCCATGGTTGACCAATTCAACCATGGTGGCCGGCCCCACCAATCCTTGGTCCACACGCCACCTCACTTGGTGAGGTGGAGGTGGGTCCCATTCGGCCATGTCACCTTGACCACTCCATCACCAACTTAGATGATTTAAATTTAATTAAATCCATTCCTCTTATTGGATCGCCATTGGGCCCATGGCCCAATTAAATTCACCCTGACCCATTTACCTTAGAGCCTACTTTAGAAATGAAACACGCCAGATCCTTTTACTTATTCGTTACGTCTATGTTCAGTCGACTGAATCATATATTCAGTCGGCTGAAACACCATTATATCCCATATATTTTAATCCAATCCATGTTCAGTCGAGTGAATCACAAGATTCAGTCGGCTAAAACTCCCAGAAACTGATTTCTGTTTCGGCCAACACCAATTCAGTCGACTGAATCCCAAATTCAGTCGACTGACTGTTTGTCAGTCTTCTTGTTTGTATATTTGGCTTGACCCTTCTTCATGAAATTCACTCCTAATATTATTTAAACATAAATAATATCATTCACATAACTCTTAGTGAGTTTACTCCACCCTCTAGCGAAAGCTAAAGTCTTTTCATAATTCTTTCCATCCTTGGTTTATAATCTGAATTCGGATATCACCTTTCCTTTTTATTTCAAGCCTACTAATCAATCCTTGAATGGATTCTCAACTTTCATGACCCTATAACAATTTGGTAATTCCTTTCCACAAATCTGGAACCCATAGTTTCAGCCATACCATGACCAAATCTATGGTTCACCTTAGTCTTAATCCTAGATTGTTCTTAAACTTAAAACATACATTTTCCCGTCTCCTTCTTTTTTTTTTGGTCTGTATTCCTTCCTTACTCCTTCTTTCCTTCCTTTGTTCTTCAGTAAATTCTCTAAGTATCGAAATGTAGATGGAAGAGAGGTAGAGAAGAAGATGAGAGGAAAATTCCTTGTTTCAAGGTGTGAGAATCGGCCAAGGGGTGTGAGCAGCCCCTTGGTTGTGTCCCTTTGTATACCACCCTTAAACCTTTCAACCACCTTCATTATGATTTGTCCAAACCAAGGAGTCCCTTGGCTTAACCAAGGAGACCCTTGGTCTTCCATCGAGTTCACCTTGGGTTTTATCTCCATGAGATGGAAACTCTCCATCTCCCACTTGACTCACTTTGAGATGAAAGTTTCCTCAACTTCCATCATAGTTCATATTCAACTCAAGCATTATTTAACTCAATTGAACTCATTCATGGTTGACCGAGTCAACTATGACTTAGCCGACCATGTATGTTCATGACACGTGGGTCCCATCTTAGCCATATCATTTGATGATGTGGCCCCTTGCCTAGTTGGCTTCCATGCATGCCACATGGCAATGCCACCTCACTTGATGAGGTGGATTTATGCATTGTTTCTTAATTGGATAGTTGATCCAATTAAATTAACCTTACCCATGTACCTTAAAATCAGCTCATCTATGACCCATTGGGTCCCAATTGGACAATTGACCCATTTAATTATATTTACCCAATTACCTTCAAATCAAATCCTATCCATGATCCATTGGGTCTTAATTGGGTTATTGACCCAACTCCTTACCCATCTAAGCTCCATTTCAACCATTAATCTTAAATTCAATCAATTTGTAATTCAAAATAGACCAAATCCAATATATTATAAGTGATGAAAATTTGGGGTGTTACAAGTGGTAGTTGATGGAGTTTCCTTGAGAATATGATTTCTAAATCTCATACCACCTTAGCAAAGCCAATGTGTCTGATGCGTTGAGTAGGAAATCTCGAAGCACAGTGGCTAGTATCGAGATTGGTCAGTGGCAAATGCTTGAGACAACAACAGATTATAATCTTCAGTTGGTCGAACACAACGGTTCAGTTGGATACATAATTTAGTTGTGCAACCTATACTTGTGGATAAGGTAGTGAAGGCACAACAAGTAGATCATTTGGTTTTTCATTTGAGACAGAAAGTACTTCAAGGGTAAGGCCCTGAAGAATGGACAGTGAGATCATACGATGGATAGTTCTTCTATGACAATTGTTTGTACCAATCATGGATCAGTGTAGAGAGGATATACTCAGTCAGTTTCGTCGTTCCCGATTTCGTAGTACACCCAGGTCGTACGAAGATGTATCGATATGTTTGACAGTAGCTTTGATGGAAAGGTTTGAAGCGGGATGTTGCTAAGTGTGTAAGACATTGCTATATATGTCAACAAGTTAAAGCTGAGCACCAAAGATCCAACAGAGAATTACAGAACCTTCCAATGTCTCACTAGAAATGAGAAGACATTAATATGGATTTTTGACGAGTTTATCGAGGTCATCTAGGGGCAGAAATTCTTTTTTTTTTTTTGGGTGATTGTGGATTGTGTGACCAATCAGTTCATTTCATACCCATGAAGGTGACAGACTCGATGGAAACCTTGAGTAGATTGTGCATCAAGGAGATAATGGTTCATAATAGGGCATCTATTTTGAACTGCACGGTGTTGTCCACGTTGGATACATGTTGAGTCGCTTTGCATAGATTACATTAGTAAGTGAAATTTGAGCCAAGAAGCTTAAGTACATTTGATATTAGTGATTGTCTACGGAGAGCCGTTGATAGGTTTGAGCTAATACCTAGCCGAGATAAGATTCTAATCACTTTTACGCACAATTTTGAGGTGTTTAGTGGTGGGAGTTTCTTGTGCGGATTGATGGTGGCTTGGGTTATGGCAAGACCCATCAAGCTATGGCACACTTTTAAAGTTCTGTGAAAACGGTGTTAGCAGGTATGAATATGTGTATAGCTACGGCATAGTTTATTGGAGAGGTTTTTGTCTCCAAGTTATTGGCCGTAGAGCGCCGAGAGTTGGTGATAACTCGTGCTTGTGATAGGGTGTATGGTATCCCAGAATCTTCGATGTTTATTGTTTAGAAGTCTTCGAGACTCCTAGTTTGATAAAGTGTCTTGATGAGATGTACCCAGATTTTGTATTCCTTGTGTTGGATTATAAGGTCTTTTAGACACTTATAGACCTTATATTTGCTTTGAGATGCAAATTTTATGTGTGAAGAAATAATATGCAATATGTTGAGCTGCAACAATAAGAGCCATGGTGTAGGCTTTATTGCATTGTCCACGTGTCATTTAAGCATGTTGACAACATTATTTGGTTGAGTCCAGAGAGATTGCCGACCAGTGTATATATATATATTTAAGGGCCCTATGGATTAAGCCATGCAGGATTTGTGAGATTTGGGACAAAAAACTATTGTTAGTGCACCGGCTTGCAGAGTCATTAAGTTTGTCAATTCCATAACTCGGGAAGAAGCACTTGCTAGAATCTTGAAGATTCAAGGTGATCAAGATTGAAGATCATGCTCTACTAAATTAAATCCCATCGTTATGGCAATCACAAAACATGTATTTGGCCATAGATGACTTTAGAGGGTACCCACACCTTAGGGGGAATATTCCCAGGCTCAGTTCATGTAGCGCCCGCCCCTTTTCACCGAAATCAGAGTCTATTTTTCTTTTTTTTAAATGCAGAGTGACAAAGGGCGCGGATGTCACGACGCGAGTTAAGTCCGAGCTTCTAAAGCCCGGCCCTTAACTGGCCAACCCTACATGTGCGTGGAATGAAGTCCACGGAGAACGGTTCACACGTAGAAGAAAGCTTGCGGAATATTAAACTAAGTGCGGAATTATAATATAGAGACTATCTTAACAATTTCTAGATAGCAGGGAAGATTGCATCATTTAAATTACTAATTTACTTCAAAATGATAATTACATCTCAAAATGATAATGTCCAAAGTAAAGACCAAACCATAGTAAGAAATCTACATTATTAGAGTCCGACGAGCTAAATTACACAATTTACATTTCCAAAATAAATCTTAATAAACTAAGTAGCTCGCTTTCCCAAGATCCTACGCTTGGCTCCCGTCTTGTCCTTCGTTTCCGCCATCTCCTGTGTCATCAACTAGGGTAGAAGTAGGGTGTTAGACAACGCGCCCAGTAGGACTCCGAGTAGGGCTAACACATGGATTAGTGATAACAAGCACATAGGTCTAATGTAATGAAAACCATAAAATGAATGCCAATGCCATGGGTGTTTTATGTCATGTGTCCCACCCATCATCCATACCATCATGATGCCATATCCCCCTTGACGGAAAAACCTCGTCAAGATATAAACAATCACAAATCATCCCCCTTGACGGCAAAAACCTCGTCAAGATATAAACAGTCACAATTCATCCCCCTTGACGGCAAAACCTCGTCAAGATATAAACAATCACAAATCATCCCCTTGAAAGCAAAAACCTCGTCAAGATATAAACATTCACAAATCATCCCCCTTGACGGCAAAACCTCGTCAAGATATAAACAATCACAAATCATCCCCTTGACGGTACAAACCTCGTCAAGATATAAACAGTCACAAATCATCCCCTTGAAGGCAAAAACCTCGTCAAGATATAAACATTCACAAATCATCCCCCTTGACGGCAAAAGCTCGTCAAGGTGTCCCCATGTTTGCTTCTCGGTCGTCCCGACGGAGCATGGCCTCCGGTTATATCTCATAATACCCCTCTTGATGGATGAAATACATCAAGATATCCCCATGCTTGCTTCTCGGTCCCCCGACGGAGCATGGACTCCGGTTTCATTTCATCCTTCCCATGCCATATCCGTCCCATGTCATGCATGAGATGTAGATGCCATATGCCATGTAATATATATGATAGCACAAACCATGGCATTTAAAATCCCATCAATAAAACATATAATTTGATTCTCAAAAATAGATCAAGCAAAGCATCAATATACACATCATAGCCTTAAAACCCATCTTAAAACAATCATATGCTTACCAAAATAAATCAAGGAAAAACCCATACATAACACATAATCCATGGTTTATAAAAAGGTAGGAATCCTACTGAATACCGACTCGCGTCCTTTTTCGTTTCCGTCCGATAATCCGGTTACCGATACGCGTACCGCTTGCGATGTCCTGTACTTTATTATACATTACCAAGACATTTCCCATACGTACCAAGACATTTCCCATACGTACTCATTCAATACATTCTTCCGTCTACTCTTTGTGTGAGGTAGCCTGCCAATACGAGCCTATGCTCAAGTCTTTTCCTCATTCCATTTTAACTAAGTTTCTAGCTTCACTCTCCTGGAACTCCATCGGCTAACTACAGAGTCAGATGGTCAGTCTAACTCGGCAGTAGCCCATAGCTTCCCATTCGAGTTTCACTAGACTCATAACTTTTCCCTTGAGTATATCTCCCAAAAGTAAGCATATCTTCCTTTATACATAAGTCACCATGTGACTAACACCTTTTATTTAAAACTTCTACGATAGTGAGTATCTTTCCACACTGACTTTCCTGTGATACAAGTCGTAATACGACTAACTTCTTTTCCTTATAACATGGGACGTAAATCGAAACATGTCCCAATCATTAGGTCTATATGTTATCTATGAGACCAACAGGTCCATCATACTACCGACATATCTACCATGGTACCGATACTGACATTAATCCAAACCACCACCGGAATCACCATCCGCAGTTATACACATCCATCCCTGGTACCACTATATCAGTGAGTATCATCTATCCATGATTAATAGTCATCCATGAATATAACCCCCCTCAGGGTATAATCCATTCATGGGCATAACTAATCCATCCTTGATCATAATTAATCCAGACCCATCATCTATCATGAGATATTTTATCCATAGAAACTACACTCGAATGAGTCACTGCCTGACTGTGGCAACCATATCAAATCACAAATATACCCCTGACCCCTAGCAAGACTTACTGCCATGACTTACTAAGCGGAAGACCCACGTCCAACGTGATCATGTCTACCCCGCCTTGCATCCCTTCACCCCAAGGGTGATTCAGTCAAGCTCTAAGGCTGTCGGTCTGCATCTAACGAAACTAGCACCACCCCCACGGGGTAAAATAGTACCTAACTCAGCGCATCCACGCACGTCAAGTGTGAGAAATAGCCGTGAGAGCATCCTCCAGTGCGTAGCATGCGAGGGACCCACTCCTCAACGGTGACCCTACGAGACCAAGTCTCCGTATTTCATATCGAGGTTCCCACAGTTTCATGGCTACTCTAAACCATACTCACAAAATCTATAGACTTATCTCATCAATATCCTGTGAGGGACATACCCATACCACGTCTCAATAAAAATAAGTGGCCCCGTCACATACATCTCTATGCCCAAGTCCTTGTAAACTCTTAAATTTGAATACTTTATTGAAAATTATTCGAACTTCCATCACATTACAAGGTTTGGTAGGGTTAGCACAAACCCTTTAAAACGTACCCACAACATTTACAAAATGTTTCCCTTTTCCCCGACATTTCCTTACCCTTTCTTATCCTAATCTTCCATAGAAGACACTGCATCATCACCAAATAATCATGCTTAGTTTTGGGGGATTTCTTATGTATAGTACAATGTATTTTGTTTGGGGGAAGTTGCCAAATCATCACTCTTTGCTTTCCTTTGTTTCGGGGGGGGGAATTTCTAATATTCCTACTGTTTGTTGTTCACTTTGGGGATACCAGGGAAATGCATCCTACTTTGCTACGTTTGATAAATGTATCACTGTTTCATCAATTTGGGGGGAAAATTGCTAAGTGAGTACACCTTGTTCTTGGGGGAAAATTTCCTAAGTATCAAATATTGTGTTCTCATTTTCCGGGGGAAATAAGCCCTATCTTGCTATGTTTGATAGATCTAACTTATAAGGATTATACTTCCCTTGCTATCATTCCTTCTCGTCAAGTATGGCTCTCAGATTGAATACTTCAGTTTGAGTCAATCGAAGTAAATTAACCCGGCCCCCGTGCAGCGGACTCCGAAGAGTCGGTCAGTTAGGATTCTTAGCTGTCAGTGAGACATGCAACCGTCTTAAATCTTACTTCGAGAGATTCATTCTTCCGATTTCGCTCTAATACCAACTGTAACGCCCGTCCCTTTTCACTGTAATCAGAGTCTATTTTTTTTTTTTTTAAATGCAAAGTGACAAAGGGCGCGAACGTCACGACGCGAGTTAAGTCCGAGCTTCTAAAGCCCGGCCCTTAACTGGCCAACCCTACGTGTGCGTGGAATGAAGTCCACGGAGAACTGTTCACACGTAGAAGAAAGCTTGCGGAATATTAAACTAAGTGAGGGAATTATAATATAGAGACTATCCTAACAATTTCTAGATAGCAGGGAAAATTACATCATTTAAATTACTAATTTACTTCAAAATGATAATTACATCTCAAAATGATAATGTCCAAAGTAAAGACCAAACCATAGTAAGAAATCTACATTATTACAGTCCGACGAGCTACATTACACAATTTACATTTCCAAAATAAATCTTAATAAACCAAGTAGCTCGCTTTCCCAAGCTCCTACGCTTGGCTCCCGTCTCGTCCATCGTTTCCGCCATCTCCTGTGTCATCAGCTAGGGTAGAAGTAGGGCGTTAGACAACGCGCCCAGTAGGACTCCGAATACGGCTAACACATGGATTAGTGATAACAAGCACATAGGTCTAATGTAATGAAAACCATAAAATGAATGCCATGCCATGGGTGTTTTATGTCATGTGTCCCACCCATCATCCATACCATCATGATGCCATATCCCCCTTGACGGAAAAACCTCGTCAAGATATAAACAATCACAAATCATCCCCCTTGACGGCAAAAACCTCGTCAAGATATAAACAGTCACAATTCATCCCCCTTGACGGCAAAACCTCGTCAAGATATAAACAATCACAAATCATCCCCTTGAAAGCAAAAACCTCGTCAAGATATAAACATTCACACATCATTCCCCTTGACGGCAAAACCTCGTCAAGATATAAACAATCACAAATCATCCCCTTGACAGCAAAAACCTCGTCAAGATATAAACAGTCACAAATCATCCCCTTGAAGGCAAAAACCTCGTCAAGATATAAACATTCACAAATCATCCCCCTTGACGGCAAAAGCTCGTCAAGGTGTCCCCATGTTTGCTTCTCGGTCGCCCCGACAGAGCATGGACTCCGGTTATATCTCATAATACCCCTCTTGATGGATGAAACACATCAAGATATCCCCATGCTTGTTTCTCGGTCCCCCGATGGAGCATGGACTCCAGTTTCATTTCATCCTTCCCATGCCATATCCGTCCCATGTCATGCATGAGATGTAGATGCCATATGCCATGTAATATATATGATAGCACAAACCATGGCATTTAAAATCCCATCAATAAAACATATAATTTGATTCTCAAAAATAGATCAAGCAAAGCATCAATATACACATCATAGCCTTAAAACCCATCTTAAAACAATCATATACTTACCAAAATAAATCAAGGAAAAACCCATACATAACACATAATCCATGGTTTACAAAAAGGTAGGAATCCTACCGAATACCGACTCGCGTCCTTTTTCGTTTCTGTCCGATAATCCGGTTACCGATACGCATACCGCTTGCGATGTCCTGTACTTTATTATACATTACCAATTAGACTCATGTTTTAATCATGTCTAAGTTCATTAATCATACCTTAGCGGGGTTCGGCCATAGCCCATGGCCGAACCTCACTATCTAGGTTTTGTGGGTCCCATTTAGTCCATTAGATATTTCAATCACATGAGTCTAAAACCAGCCATCCTAGGCTTCATAGAACCACACATAAGGTCATCTTTAAAGTTTTTAAGTCTATGATCATCCCCCATGGGGTTCTTCATTTTGGACCATTATTTACAGTTTTGCCACTCTTCCTTTCCATGATTAATCATTCATTTATCCATGCACACTTAAGTCCAAAATTGATCCATAACTTAGATCCATTAGTGACCCACCAATCATAATATGAACACATTAAAAATCAGTCCTTAATTTAATCTAAACCCCATTAATTTTAAACACATGCATATACCTTAATCTTAGCCCAAAAATGACTCTCAAATGAGTCATGGGTTTTATTAAAATCAGCCCCTTTAATTCAACCTAATCTCCATTTTTCCTTAGGGTCTTTCTCACCACATTTAGATCTATAATAAGCCCTCCCATGAGGAGGTTTACATCATGCATTTAAATTATCAATTTTGATCATTACTAACTACATTTAAAATCCATTGAAGTTGCCAACATTCCTTCATCCTTACTATGGTCTAAGTACTTCTAAATTCACCAATCACTCTCCATGGTTTTTATCATTGTTTCCACCCCTTTTAAAAATCACTAATACCCATTCATTTAAAACCTTTATAAATCATTAACCCCTTTTCATAGCCTCCATTTTCTAAATCCATTAAAATTCTAACACCATGAGAAGGTTCACATCATGCATTTCCTCATTTACAATCCCTTTAAAATTATTACATTCAATCATTAAAAAGAAAACTAAAATCATTAATCATCCCTTCATGATTCTAACCCTAAAAACTCCATTAAAAATCCTTAATTACCTACCATGGTTTTCTTCATTAAGCTCCCTTTAAAATTTACAAACATTTGACCCTTTTTTAAACCTCCAAATTATTAATGCATTACTCCATACCTTCCATCCTTCTAAACCCATTTAAAACCACCATTGCATCACCATAGGATTTAAAAACATTCCATCCCTAAAATCTCCCCATGGTTTTATTTTTAGAACATTATTTCCCACACTTAAAAATCTATTTTAAACTATCACCATTCTCAACCATTTTTTCCTATTTTTACACCCTTCAAATTCACAAACACATGACCCTAGGGTTCGGCCATACACCATGGCCGAACCCATGGTTCATGGTTCACTCCCATCTATGCCTTTCAAGGCCATAAAACCATTTACATTTTCATGAACTTTCTTCATTTAAAACTCTTTCAAAAATTACCTATATTTAATCATTAAAATCTTAAAACCCTAAATCATCCTCCATGGCTTCCATTCTTTATAAACCCTAATAAATCAATTAATCACCTACCATGGTTTTGACCTTAAAAACCCCATTCCAATTTACTTAATTACTCACCATGATTCCTTCCAAAAATTCCATACATCCATTGCTTAAATAATTTAAGTTACATAATGGCCTTAATCCATTCATTTTTTTCTTAACCCTAATTTACCCATTAGGGTTTTGTCCATTTTTCATCCTTCCATGGGATGGATTTGAGATCCAAGGCCCATAATGTTTTGGCCACCACTAAATCTAAGAAATGGACCCCAAATCTTAAACCCTAAAAAAAATCCAATCTCTTGTTTAGAAATACTTACAATCCGTCGGCTCCTCTAACTTTCTTTGCTCCCTTCGGACTCCTTGGCCTCCTCTCTTCTTCTTCTCCTTTGTTCTTTGGTCAAGATGCTTGATCAAGATGAAAACATCAACACTTGGGTTTGGCCACCATGGAGTGTGTTTTGAGAGAGGGGGAAGAGGAGATGGTGAGGAAGAAGATACCAAGTTTGATCTTGGAGTGATGGCCAAATTTGAGCTTCTTTCTTCTCTTCTTCTCTTCTTCTCTTTTTCTTCTTCTTCCTTTCTTTTTGGTGTGGGACGGTGGTGGAGAGCAAGAGAGGAAAAGAATGAAATGAGTTGGATGAAAAGAGAAAGAGATAAGGTTCATTTCCTTTGGTGGAGTGACCTACACTCCACCATTTAATTTTCTCACCCACCACATGAGATTTTTATTTATGCTTTATGCTTTATGCTTTATGGTGGTGGTTGGGATAACCACCACTAGCCAACGTTTTTGGCTTTTGGAGATGAGGTGGTGTGGTCTCCCACCTTTGACCATTTGACCACAATTAGATTAGCTTAATCATTTAATTAATTAGATCATTAGGTTAAGTTAATTAATTCCCACTTATCTCTTTTAATCTCCTTAATTCTTCTCCATTATTCCACCCATGGTTGATCAAGTCAACCATGGTGGCCGGCCCCACCAATCATTGGTCCACACGCCACCTCACTTGGTGAGGTGGAGGTGGGTCCCAATCGGCCATGTCACCTTGGTCACTCCATCACCAACTTAGATGATTTAAATTTAATTAAATCCATTCCCAATTAATTGGATCACCATTGGGCCCATGGCCCAATTACATTCACCCTTACCCATTTACCTTAGAGCTTACATTATCTTGACCCATTGGGTCCCAAATGGGTATTGGGCCCAATTTGACCATCCTTGGCCCAATTAAACATCATTGACCATTTAAATGATTTTACATCCAATCCATGGTCCATTGGCCCTACTTGAGTCTTTGTCCATATTTTGATCCATTCACCATTTATTCCATCAAATTTCCAATTTCCACCATTAAAATAAATAATATCCACATATTTATTTGTTTAAAAATTTCGGGCCATTACAGTTCAACAAATGGTAAAATCACAAAAAGCCTAGAGAGGAAGCAGAATAGCGAATTGGGAGCGAACTTGGAATATGAATTAAGTTTACTGTCAGCTCGACCAGTCATTCTCACCGACCCCCAGTGGAGGACAGGATCGACCCATCATGGTCAAAGACTAGTCGGCCAGATTGACAAAGGTTCTGGATAATAGAACTGTCATTCTGGGTATACCTCTGATCGAGAGTCTCGCATGCACTGACCCCTCGGTGATGAACTTAACGACCCCTCGTGGTAAACAACTCGTCGATGATAACTTATGAGTTCTGGATCTTTGAACTCAAATGGATTCTCGAGAAAACAAACTGTTGGCTTAAAAGTTAAATCTGCCTCCCCTGAATCAGACTGAGTTGTCAATTTCGTGACTGTGTCCGACTGAGTCATGAGTTTTTCAAATTGTGTGACTTGTCGTGATCTTGTTCGGGTGTCAAGACCGCGCCTCTAGAAGACCTATATAGTCAAATCAAGTTTGAAGCTCCAGAAGACACGTCATTTGGAAGATATTGCGCCGAAATTGGAAGAAATTCATGAATGTCAACCAACACAGGTATTTAGACCTTAGGAATGACTTAGAAGACCTAGAATTACCATTGGGACAAACCTTAGAATCCATAACTTAGAATTTGGCTGGACTAATTTGGATTTCTTAGATTAGGTGAATTTTGCTTTATTTTGGACAAGTTTTTTCTTCTATCAAATGTTCTCAAGTATTAGTAAAATTTTAATGATTTGATGGAGCACTAAAAGAGCTTTTCAAAAAGTCAAAGAACACCAAATTTGGAAATGTATAGCTCAAGTTATGAGCATTTCAATGAAAGGGTGCAAAACAGATCAAAACATTTTTTTCATATGCGCTCACTTTGGGAGATTATTTGAGGTATCAAATTAGACCAAATTTGGTGAATATATAGATCTCTCAATGATCTTTCCAACGAGCCCAAGAACTCCCAAAACCGAGTTCGAAAACCGAAGTTATGGTCATTTTAGTGGAGGTATACAAAACTGCTGAGATTCAGTCGGCTGAATTCATGTTTCAGTCGACTGAATGTGCTGCAGATTCGTCTTTTCAGCCTCAGACGAGTTTCAGTCGGCAGAATTTATGTTTCAGTCGACTGAATCTTTATTTCAGTTGGCTGAATTATGCCCAGATGTTTCAACGGTCATTTCTGGGCATTTCAGTCGACTAAATATATGTTTCAGTCGACTTAAAATGTTTCAGTCGACTGAATCTTTATTTAGTCGGCTGAATTATGCCCAGATGTTTCAACAGGTCATTTCTGGGCATTTCAGTCGACTGAATCTTCAGTTCAGTCGACTGAAATCGCGACAGGAAGTTTTTAACGGCTCTATCCTTATGATTTCGACTTCCAACAGGCCATATTTTCAAGAGGGCTTTAAATGTATGACCTTAGGGCATTCCAAAGGTTGATTCTTGATGAGCAAAATCCTCTCTAACATTCTCTAAGACTCTTAATCATTTGAAGAGCACCAAAACTCCATAGTTAGATTACCAAAGCTCTTGAGTTCAATCTCACTCACACTCAAAGCTCTCATAGGCAAATCTTGAGCATCATAGACTCATTCTTAAGTGTGTATTTGAGAGAACCTTTAGGGAGAGATTATTCTCATAGGAAAACCATTTACCTTCCCTATACCTCTTCTCCTAATCTTTGGCTTGACATTCAACGGACTATCTACTCATCACTAAGGAGCATAGTAAGGAGAAGGACATTCAAGAGCACGCCGAAGTTACTTCAGGAAACTCGAGGCTAGTGTTCTTGGTATTTCTCAAAAAACTATTCTTTCTATTATTTATTGAGAAAATTGTAAAGGGTTGGTGTAACCCTTGTGAAATCTCAAGAGAGGTGTTCTATTGTGTGTCATCGGTCAAATCTTCACCCGTGAATAAGATCCAGTGTTGTAAAAGTTCGATCTCCACCCGTGAAGGAGATCAAGGGTTGTAATAGGTTTGTTCTCCACCCGTGAAGGAGAAAGTTAGTGGAATTCCTCAAGTGGTGTACTTGAGGCGTGGATGTAGGCAAGGTTGCCGAACCATGTAAAAATCTTTGTGTCAAGATATTTCATCTTTTCTCATCTCCTCTTATTATTGTGTTTGTGTTTTATCTTGTATCTTAATCACACAATTTGGGGATAAATTGGATTAATTTATTAAGACCAATTAATTAATTGACTCACATTTTAAAGAAATTTAAAATTTCTCCATAGTCCTATTCACCCCCCTCTAGGACTATTCTAGACATCGGGCTAGCTCGACTAACACAAACATCTCTGTATTTCAAGACCGATAGAGAGTAACAGAACCGACCCCAAGGTACGACAGGTCATTCTGGGCAGGACAAATTTCGGGACATGAAACTTTGTTTGCATGGTGTTTCTCCAGATCGAGACCCTCATATGGACCGACCTCTCGGTGCCATGACTGTCGACCCATCGGTAACATCGACCTGTCGATCGGGAAATAATAATGCCATTGGGAGTGCATTTAATGTGCAACAGTCGGGTGGTCAAACGTTAATAAATATGAACACCGACCCATCGGTACCCTCTACCTATCGGTACTGGACACTTTGAAAACTGTGATGACTCCTCTATATATATATGAGTGTAGTGTGATCGTTTAATCATATTCCTTAAACTAAGAAGAGTCACGCACTCTAAGGAATGATCATCTCTCTTGTACCTACACCTGAGAATCAAATACAACCAATCTATTGATTGAGTTAGTGAAAGAGAGTGTTAGTGTCACGGCTTGCCGAGTCCCTAACTTTGTCAATTTCATGACTTGAAAAGAAACACTTGTTGGAAGCTTGGAAACTCAAGATGATCAAGATCGAAGATCATGCTCCACCGGATTAAAGATCATCGTTATGGACAGACCTATCGGTGCCATGATTGTCGACCCATCGACGACATCGACATGTCAACCGAGAAAGAATTATACCGTTATTAATGTGCAATGGTCGGATTATTGAACGGTAACATTTCTAGTCACCGACCCCTCAGTGCGCACGACTTGTCATTACATTACCTGTAACACCCCGGATTTTCAATTAATGAATATCTATATATATGGAAATTGTCCATTTAATGTGTGAATTAATGCAGATGGACCTTAGATGGGTAAGGAGTTGGGTCAATTGCCCAATTAAGACCCAACGGATTATGGATAAGGTTCAATTGAAATAAATGGGTAAGATTTATTTAATTGGGTCAAGTTTGTCAATTGGGTCAAATGCCCAATTGGGACCCAATGTGTCATAGATGAGCTAAGTAGAAGTAAATGGGTAAGGTTTGATAATTGGGTCTAATAACTAATTAAGATACAAGGCATGATATCCACCTCATCAAGTGAGGTGGCATGTATGTGACATGGCTAAGTGGGACCCCAAGTACTATGGGTCATGGTTGACTTGGTCGACCACCAAATGAGTTCAAGCTTAATTAAAGTGTGGCTGAATTAAATTGGAAATAGAATCAAGGAATTGAGTTGATTTTAAGTGAGTTAAATAGAGTTGAATTAAATATATGAGTTGAGTTAAAGAGATGAGTTGAATAAGGAGATGGAGAGTTCCATCTCAAAGGACACCATCATGTACACACGTTGGGGAGGTGGGAGTTTCATCTCATGGGATGAAACTCCAAGGGAACATTAGTGAGGAGGTGAAGGGTTTTGTGGTTACACAAAGCATATCCAAGAGCACACATTGGGGAGATGGAGGTTTTCCATCTCATGATGGAACCACCAAAGGAAGAATTGATGAGGGAGGTGAAGAGTCATAGTTGTTACAAAGGGGCATCACCCAAAAAACATCACCCTTGGCCGAATTACATTGCACAACAAAGAGAGTTCTTTGCTTCGTCTCACTCTCTCCCTCTCTCACTCATGGCCGACCCTCTCTCAAAAACAAAGGAAAAAGGACCTACAGTTTTCTATCTCAAGCTCCTCTCCCTCTCACAAGAACCCTAGCGCCGACCCTCTCACAAAGATCAAGGAGGAAGAAAGAAAAAAGACTAAGGAAGGAAAAGAGCGGAAGAGCAAGTCGGAACGAAAGAAACCGGAGGAGTAGCGAAATTGGTAAGTACTTAATGAGATTTTATTAAGTAAGAAAAAATGGTCAAGGAACATGGCCGAACCCTAATCTTGTTATGGCTAAGGACTTTATGCATGTCCCATGTAGGAAATGGTAAATGATCAAGGATCATGGTTTGGCTCTTGCATGGCGAAACCCTAGGTTTTATGTATAAGAACCCCATCAAAGGATCAGATTTTTAAAAGAAAATAATGAACCATAGGATATGGCCGAACCCCATGGAAGGATGTTAGTAATTTTAAAAGGTTTTAAAGGATGATAATGATGGGAAAATATTGGTGATTCTAAGTAGGTCTTAAATATTGCAAAGCATGATCTAAAATGTTGAAAATGGTAAAGAACCATGGACCAAGGGTTCGGCCATGTTGTATGGCCGAACCCCATGGAGAAATGTTAATGGTTTTAAAGGTGGTTAGATCATGGAAGGATGTTGGTAAATGTTAATGAGTGGTAAAGGATGAAATCATGCAAATATGTTAGTGATTTTAAATAAGGTTTGAATGTTGTAAATGATAAACTTGAAATGAGGAAATAAGGAAGAACCAAGGACCATGGGTTCGGCCATGTTGTATGGTCGAATCCCATGGAGAAATATTAATGGATTTATTATGGATCTTTGGGTTTTAAATGATGAATCTAAGTGTATGATTAAACCCCCCATGGAGGGATTTTGTTTATGGACCTAAGATTGTAAATGATTTAAAGGAGAATATGGAAAATGAGGCAGTATGGCCGAACCCCATGGACCATTTTAATGGGTCATTTAGAGATCTATGCATGTTTAAATAAATGAATGATTAAGCTAGGAGATGGAGGGATTTAATTACGGGTCTATGTTGATGGATCGATTGTGGATCCATGCATGAAATGTTTAGTTATGGATTTATGTTTTGGACCTAAGCATGGGTAAATAAATGGATGATGGAAATAATGGCTAAGATGTAAATGGGGTGAAAATGAAGACCATGGGTTCGGCCATGGTGTATGGCCGAACCCCATGGGGAATGTTTTTGTGGACTTAGGGTTTGTAAATGATTAACTTATGTGTGATTGGTTAAATCAAAAGAAGGACCCAAAACCAAGTGAGTGAGGTTCGGCCATGTTGTATGGCCGAACACCACTAAGGCATATTTATGGACTTAAACAAGGTTGGAAATCAAATGGAACATGGGATTGATTTATTGATATGTAATAAGGTAACGGGTTCTCACAAGCGGTGTACGATCGACTTGACGCGATCGGTGAGCGGTTTTCGGACAAAAATGCAAGGACACATTAGTTGGTTATTGGTAGGATTCCTACCTTAATTGAAAACCATGGATTATGTATATACGAATGTTTTACATGAATTATTTTGGTATCAAATAATATGTCTTAATGATGAATTTTAATTCTATGATTTGTATTATTACATAGCATATCTACACTTGCGTCTCATGCATGGCATGGGAGAGATGAAATGTAACCGGAGACCCACGCTCCGTCAGGGCGTCCTTAAGGCATTCGTGAGGGTACCTCGATGTACATTATCCATCGAGAGGGATGTATGATTGATTTGTAACCGGAGATCCACGCTCCGTCGGGGCGTCCGTAAGGCATTCGTGGGATACCTTGATGAGGAGTTTTCCATCAAGAGGATACTATGTGATGGTGATATGGTTGATGGGTGGTACTCATTGCATATGACAACCATGGCATGGCATTGTTTTACATGGTTTTGATATTATGTTATCTATGCGATATTTGTACTAACCATGTGTTGACCCCATTTGGAGTACCTACTGGGCGCGTTGTCTAACGCCATACTTCTACCTTAGTTGATGACACAGGAAATGGACGAGACGAAGGACGTGATCGGAGCCAAGCTTAGGAGCTTAGATAATTTAGTTTCACTTTATTTAAGTTTATTCATGGACAATGTAATTTGAGTAGCTAGTATTTGGGAATGTAATAGCTTAGACTATTTGCTATGGATCGAATGATGATTAATCTAGATTTGGTTAATTTATATTGATTGCCTTCCTTGCCAAGTAAATGTTGTAATCTGATGTTATTTCTGCAATGGGTATTCCGCAAGTCATAGTATTGCGTGTGAAATGTTTTAGTGGACTTGTCCACGCACACGCATGGTTGGCCAGTTAAGGGTCGAGCTTCGGAAGTTCGGACTTAGCTTGCGTCGTGACGTTCCCGCTTTCTTTCACTTTTTATTTTAAAAAAAATATAGACTCTGATTTTCGGCGAGTGAAAAAGGGCGGGCGTTACATTACTGTTGCTGCAACTGATTGTCGTGTCTATTAATACCAATATTTGTGCAACCAGTGGGCATCCTTTGGCAAAACAGTTGGACCCTCATCATTATCAGTGAGCTTCAACAAGAATCAACAAAAGGATCACTCTCTCACTCGTGCCTACACTTGGGGAATCCAATATAACCAATCATATTAACCACTGTGAGAGAGAAGAACGGATAATAAACTAGGAAAGCTTTGGGTAAAACCAATTTCCTTGTCACTCTGGAATTGTGATTGCTTTACGACGGCTAGAAGGAGGAGCGTCGGCGCACATTTGGTCGGATCTTCGAGAAGCAAATATCAGCAAGAAAAAGCTTCAAAGGCAAGTGCTTCTTGGGTTTAATTTTTATTTAAAACTTGTCTCGGAAGTGGATTAAGGACGATTAGCTCCGGAACCATTATAAAAAATTCTATTGCGTCGTCTCTAGCACAGTGGTAGCCAATTGAGTGACGTGAAAATCCTACTCTAATTGTGAGGGTGTAAGTCCCCACTTAGTGGATTTGGGGATAACTGAAGGTTGAGCGAGTCCTAACAGTGGCTGTAGGTTGGCTAACAAACCACTATAAATTTGATCTTATAGTGTTTGATCTGTATGTGTTTGTGTTTAGTATTTAAGCACTCTTCTCAACACACATCACTTTGCATTTGATTGTCTTTATTTATACATTGTGCACAATTATAGATAATCAAGCAATATGCAAAGGGTTCGAAACTTAGTATGATTGTTTAAAGAAATTATAAACAATTTATCATACTAAACAAGTCTCTTGATTAATGTTGTTATTCCGCTGCACTTAAAACATTAAACAATCAAGAATTTTGTAAACACCATGGAAACTGGGATTGACCTATTTACACCCCCTCCCTCTAATATCAAATCGTGTTCTAGCATATAAGGGAAAAGAGTTTCAATCGGTATAAGAGTCTCGTGCTCTTTGAAAAAGACCTAACCATCCGAGTTGATCTGTGCTAGAACAATGGCTATGAGAGAAAGCCATGATATTTCTAAACCTCTATTTTTGACAAAAAATGAAATAAATAATTTTAAATATTTTCATCAATAAATATGTTTGAAAATAGGTGAATAGAAAGTGGTCTATGCCTATGGAAAATGTATTGGATAAACCTTCAACTTCCATGACCACTCAACCCAAAGACCAAATTGCTTGGACTAGTGATGAATTGGCTATACACTTTAATTAAACACTTGTAGCATTCATCAGTTTTATTTCATAATATGTTTTTTAAATATTTAAAAAATATGAAACAGTAAAAGAGGCTGAAAGAATCCAGGAAAAAATTGTCTCTTCTAGCCCAATGGATAACATCATGTATCATGACAAGTTTGTGTACTGATAAAATAGGTGATTGACTACGGTTCATCCATTGATAAAGTTCAAGCAAAATCCTCTAAGAGAAGAAGAGGATAAAGTAAAGGAACTTGATGAAGGTAGTGACCTTCAAGTATCCTATGTGGCCATGTACCAAAATGGTTGCCTCTTATGTTTGGTCAACATCACGGTACAAAATCTGGGGTTTTAATTCACAAAATCAAATGGTAAAGCACCCAAAAATTAAAACCAAATTTGATAAAAGGTCATCACCGGATTATGGACTTAGATTCCAAGTCTCATAAGGTTATGTTCAAATGTGTGAAGGGATACCACTGTTGGTGTCACATTTGAAACATGTTTTGAAATCACCTTGTATCTTGTCTTCAATTCATGTTCTTGTTTGATTGTTCGATTGATTTTGTGCAAGATACTCGTATGTACATGTTGGTCTGCACTCTAGTATTGCATTATACTTGTCTCATTTCATATGCCATGTGATTTGTGCATCTTTTGGGAATGAATGCAGGTTGTGCATTACCTCATGTATACACAATGTCGTTTCATTCCAAGTTATCCCTTGTGGAATGAAACATGTTCTGTCTTTAAATGAATTTTTTTTGGTTTGGTATGAATTACCAAAAGTGTTGATCAAATGTGTTTATCTATAATCCATTTATGTACCAGCTCTTTTCAAGAAATGAACCTTATTGGAGTATGCTTAAAAAGAATGGTAAAAGTGTTTATCATGCTTTGGGTTATAACATGATAACAAACATGAGAGCTATGTGGATAGCATCATACTTCATTTCTATATGCATGATTAATGTATTCAAAATGCAAAATGAATGTATGATTTGTGTGCTTAAATGTCTCATTCCAATATTCGGTATTTTATAAATTATGTGGAATGAGTTTTGTTCATAGACACCATGTCTTTGCTAAAGCCTGGAGATGCCGTATCTCATGATATCACACTGTTTGAATTGGTAAATTAAATGTGCCCAAGGTACTTGGATTGTGTAATAACCCGACCCTTTAAATTAGAAAAATAAGAAATTTTTAGAATTATTAACTCAGCTTTGTGACAGGTTAATATGATAGGGTACGGAAAGAGCTTCCTGAAAAGGGATTATGTGACCTGATCAGAGGTCATTTGCTTAGTGATTTAGCCCGACGAAGTTCGGAGGGCATTTTAGACATTACTTAAATGTCTTTTGTTTTACATATAAAATCATGAATAGTGTTTTATAGACATCTTGAGTGTGAAAGACCACTCTTCTGATATATTCAGACCTTGAAATTGACACACATATTAAGCTTTTGAGTACGCTACTCAGTGGTATTTTCAGAATTTCATGAGTATTCCTCGAAACGTGTATTTTACATATGCTTTTATCTAAAAACCCCGATTTTTAAGATACCCCGTATTCCGAAAATTAGCAAATTCATATCACATTCGATCTATATTTTATCAAACTCTTTGACATATTTAGAATGTCGAAAAGGGTATTTTAAACACTAGTTTCGAAGTGTCAAAATCACGGTGATTATAAGCCGTCTATTTTATTAAAATGTTAACATTGTGAAAAATACCCTATTTTGGGTGTCAAAACAAAAAATGAACATTCCACCGTAGGTAAACCCCATGTTCTCAACACACCTGCGGTGTCGGATTTTCACGAGTTAAGGTCGAATAGAGACGAACAGAAAAAGGATAAGGTAACAGTAAGATTTTTACTGTTACCTGAGATAAGATTTTTTTCATCTTATCTTATCTTATCTTTCTGCCGACGGTCTTAACGGCAGAGATATTGCCGACACTTTCAACAGTGAGGGTTGATCCAGCAGATATCCAAACAGTGTTTTTAAACCCTTATAAATAGGTGCAGTGAGTTTAAGTTAAAATCACAAATTTACGAAATTTTTTCTCAGTTTTTTCATTTCTTCTCTGCTGCCAGACGTTACTGTTGCCCAAAAGCAGTTGTCTTAATTTTTTTTTCAGGAGATTTCTATAAGTGTTTATTTTGAGTTAATATTTTTAGTTTGTAGACCTCATTAAGAGGAAGCTAGATATTTAATTTCATCAAAAAATGACTTACAGTTTGCTCTATAAAAATCGGAGAAGAAAATAGGAAAAAATAGAAAAAATCTGTCCATGAATAGTGATTTGCGGCGCACTGTGCAGATCCTAAAGGGTATTTTTGTAATTTGGTAATTCGGATGAACAGTAATTTTTGGTGAACAATACTTTACTGATGAATAGTGCCATGTGAACAGTAATTTTTGGTGAACAGTGTCTATGAACAGTAATTTTAGGTGAATAGTGCCCAGGGGCATTTTGGTAATTTTGGATATTTTCGGGGGGCAAAAAACGTAATTTTTGGAAAAATTTCAAAAATGAAATTTATGTTATGTTAGCTTAAAAATATTTGTTTTAGACTACTTGGGTGTTTATTTTTAGCCCGTATTAGGCTCGGGGGCAAAATCGTAATTTTTACAAAATTTCAAGAAAACTCTCTAAATGTATATGTTCCAAACGCTTAGGAGTATAATTATGGCTACATAGTGTTATTATAGTTTTATTTACACTGTTTTCCGTTTTAAACAGATTACTAAAAAAAACACTCGCCGACCGAAGGTGAGGAGACTCAACTACACTATGTGTTTACTAAAATGCATCTCATTTTGCATTCAATACAAATGTTTCTTTCACCATTAGCCCTACGGCAATAAGTGGATATCCGTGGTCATCTTTATTGACGGAAAGGATGTAATGGGATTAGAATGCGATACCGACACTGTTCACACGTAAGGAGGTGATTATGAGTTTCTACATATGAAACGTGAACTTGAGAGTGTTTCGGGATGTCAAGATCTAGCCATCCTAAACGGAATACGGAACTCACTTATTCCTAGAGACTACTTGGTATTGTGATATAGGTGATCTGATGATAGATCAGGTATCCAACAGTGATTCCGATAGGAATATGCATTTTGTGTATAACTGATGTATTGCAGGATAATTAGTCTATGCAATAAATGATGAGTATAGGGTAGATGTACCAGATTGGAGAGAACGGTAACATTTATTTGTGTTATAATGTGACCCGTTGGTGGGCTTTTAACCTGTGTTTAATTTTTCAGCATATTATATACTGATTGCTGATATTTGTATTATGATTCCATGCGGGAGGGCTTAGGAATCCATATTAGCTGAGTGAGGTTATTATGATCATATGTGTGAGAGATATTATGTGGGGTGACAATTATGTTTAAATGCATGTGTTGATGTGCATATTGATTTGGTGTATTGTGCATATCAAATTACCTCACACCAATGTATGAAGTACCTAGCTCGTAGAGGGCACTGGTACGAGGTGTATTTAAAATACGGGCTGTGTGAAGCACTGAGCATGAATTTGCCGGCGGTGTAGGAAACGTATTACTCGCGGTTAGGGGAGAACCGTAGACGTCGTTTGACGGGGGTATCTTTTTGAGAAATGAAGTACATTTCATGGAAGATAGCTGTGTTGACATTATTCTACATGATTTCTGAGTGTATAAATTGTTATTTGATAACATGTCTATTATGTTGATAATATGTTTTCTTATCCAGAACTTGCTGTTGTTTTCTCTTCATTGAGTTTGTAAAACTCACACCCCTTACGAAACAGGAAACCCGGAGGAAGAAGGACAGGGGGATCTTCAGTTGTAGTTTAGGGTGGAGACCCTTTAGCTATCTACCCAAATGTTGGGATTTTATGTTTAACTTAGTAGACATTGTAAGTATGAACATGTAATGTAATAAACCCTTTATGATGTTCGTTTGAAACACTGTAGGATGTAATAAAGTCTACTTCGTTTCTGATGTGCAATTCTGATGTTGTTGGGATCGATTGATGATAAATGTTAGGTAGATCATATGTGACATTTTCTATTTAGACTTTCCTAAGAGGTTAAGTTATAGATTACATGTTGGTTAGTAGTGTATCCACATACTATGCGTCGAAGTGAAATCTGTCGAGGTTTTGGGTTTTAAACGGGCCCATGGTGGCCCCTCCATCTGCCTGGGATTTTTACCGGCTAGATATGGCTGGGTCCGAGGCTGCCAAATGTTAGATCCAAACTTAGTCATAAAGATGTTAAAGTCCATAAGATGATTTCCGCAAAGGCTCAATATTGTGTTAGAAAAAAAAAAATCTCACGTCAGTGGGCCCAGAGGGTCAAGGCGTGACAGATTGATTTGGATCCAGGAAAAGAAATTTGTAATCCATGTTTTGTGCCTACTTTCAAAAGAGTGAATTGAATCTTCAAATGGCACAAAAGCAGTGTGAATGTATGTATCATCATTGGCATTGAAAAGTGTATAAGAAAACTTGATGTACTATGAACATCGCAAGCACACACACACACACAGACATACACACACACCCAGTCATCCTTCAAATTAAAAAACCTAGGTCGAAGGATAGACTAGTTGGAGGAACAGACAGATCGGTACTTGTTGGGAATCAGAACACTATCTGAAAGGGGGAAAAACTGAAAAAGGGAGACAAGTTGATACATATCGATACAGACCGATCGTTGTTCATGACCCGTCGGTAAATCAGAAAGAATAAGTTAAAAGGTCTCTTTCTGCAAAAAATGACAGATTAATTCAAAATCGTCGTTCCTCCTCCTGCTGGGCTTTGGCGATTTCCCTCTTGTCTCCCATGCCCTAGATTAGTCGATAGGATCTCCCAGAGTAAAATCTCGTCGGAAAATCATAGGGTTTTTGTTTCTCTCACTTCAAAAAGCAAGGGTGTCACGATGTTTGGGAGATTTAGTTTTCGGGTAAGTCTTGGTCAACTCTTCCCAAGAAACCATGAGAAGGGAGACAACTAAATCTCGGTCTTTGACCACCGGAAAAATCCCTAAGTCTAGCTCCCATTTCCTCGAGAGACCACCCAGATTCATACAGGATACTCCAAAATCGAGCTCTCCTCCTAAGAGTATTCCTCACAGAAAAATCCTGCCCCCAGCCGTCGGTATTCTCTCACATCTCAATCTAGACAAAACCTAAGAATCGAAGCAGAAGTGATTTCCATACTGGACAGTTCTGATGAAGAATGAGAAGTGAATATCGAAAATGCAGACACCCCTGTGTCTAACAACACCAACAACCTGGGTGATTT
This sequence comes from Chimonanthus salicifolius, assembly GCA_013350335.1. Taxonomy (NCBI): domain Eukaryota; kingdom Viridiplantae; phylum Streptophyta; class Magnoliopsida; order Laurales; family Calycanthaceae; genus Chimonanthus; species Chimonanthus salicifolius. The sequence goes on from CM023538.1 coordinate 24,866,334, forward strand.
ACTTGAAGGTCAAAGGAGTGGTGAACCTGAACGACTTGTGTCACATCCCCTGATTCGACTTATCTGCAAAATCGAAACTCGAGTCTCTCAAATTGAGACGCATCTGGATGGGCTAGACAACTTTGTGCAAAGATTTGCTCAAGATGTCCACGAAGAACTCTCTGCATTACAAGAATCAATCGTTAACCTTCCCCGAGGAAAATCCTCTTCTCCGCTAGCATCACCCCCTCCGAATGGCTCTGCTTAGGATAGATAGTTTTTCATGCTTTATGTATTTTGGAAAACCTATAGTTTTAGTATTAAAACTAAGCATCCATGATGTCCCCCTCTTAAACCATATGTATTGATCAATGAAATGTTATAGTTTGATTTAGTGCGTGTGCTAATTTGATGGAATGTCTTCTATCTCATGTCTAATTATTAACATGGATTTTATTAATTAGACTAACATGCAGGTTATAATAAGTTGGTTTTGTATTGGCATGTTAAGGAGATAGGGATCGGGCTAAGATATTGCACACACCCTTGGAGTTTGGGGGAGAACAAAATATGTGCTGACTAGCTGTAATCACTAGTCATGACAGTATAAGGAGGACGGCTAATGCAAGCTTGAAAAAAAAATAAACTTAGACGCACCTAAGTTTATGGGGGAGCTGGGTCGAAAAAGCTAAAGAAAATATTGTGGAGAATGGGGAAAAAACTCAAAGGAAGCTAGGTAAATTAGATTAACCTATGGAGAAATTTGCTAGGCTGGAACTTAGCTTGTGCAGGGGTAGATAAAAACAGTAATGTGTAAAGAGTATGCATTATACTGTGAGGAAGATCAATACTGAAATTCATGAGAAACATGCATTGATCAATGGAGAGTAAATGAGTTTTGAAATGAACTCATAGAAGCACTAAATGCAATAGGCATGGGGGAGTGCTTAAACTCGATGTCGATGCTTAGGAGTTTGGGAAATCAAACTCAAACAAGATTGGGGGAGAAAATCTTCTTAACACTAACAGCTAGTGTTGGTTTATAAGAAATCATTGGTGTATGGGGGAGAATAAATAATAACCTTCTTTACTCCATGATGCAATTTATGTGTTGGGACTTGTAACGCCCCGCCCTTTTTAACTATGCTTTCTGAAAATCAGAGTCTATTTTTTTTTATAATCAAAAGTGATAGAGAGCGGGACGTCACGACGCGAGTTAAGTCCGAGCTTCCAAAGCCCGACCCTTAACTGGCCAACCATACGTGTGCGTGGACCAAGTCCACTAAAATGGTTCACACATACTTAAGTTAACTTGCGGAATAAATCATATATGTGGAATAACAATAGGATAACAGTTCTATTCCAATTTAGATAGCAAAGTAGTCCAACACTTAACCATACTTATCATAACTTAAATATCCAAACATTAACCGTCCAAACCATAGCAAATATATCTACGTTATTACATTCCCAATTACTAGCTATTCAAATACATAGTACATGAATAACTTAAACAAAATATAACTTAATCATCCAAGCTCCTAAGCTTGGCTCCAATCACGTCCTCGTTCCGTTCCCTTCCTGTGTCATCAACTAGGGTAGAAGTAGGGCGTTAGACAACGCGCCCAGTAGGTATTCCAATTAGGGCCAACACATGGGTTAGTATATAAAATCCAGATATAATATACCATATCATACTTGTAAAACATCATATCCAAAACAGTGTATGATAATTGAGATCCAATCATATAGATAAAAACTAGAAACCTTGCATGATAATAAAGATCATAATCATGCCGATTCAATGCCATGCCATGCTACCATATGCAATGAGTCTCACCCATCACAAACACATGTATCCTTTTGATGGAATTCTCCTCATCAAGGTATCCCCCACGATTGTTTTACGGACGCCCCGACGGAGTGTGGATCTCGAGTTACAATACGCCTCACTTTACGGACGCCCCGACAGAGTGTGGATCTCCGGTTACATTCCATCCCTCCCATGCCATGCATGAGATGCAAATGCCAACATGCTATAGAATATTACAAAACATAGCATGAAAATCCCATAATTGCAACATATTGTTTGATACCAAAATAACTTATCAAACGTGAAATAAAATCATCATAAGTACATAATACATATCCATGGTTTCAATGATGTAGGAATCCTACCAATGACAACTAATTTGACCTCGCGTTCTTGTCCGAAAACCGTTCACAACCGTGCACCGTTTAAGAAGTCCCGTTACCTTGTTACATGTCAATAAGTTAAACACATATCTCATTTGGTTTCTAATCAAGTCTAAGACCAAGAACACCATCTTGTGGGGTTCGGTCATACACTATAGCCGAACCTCACCTACTTGAATTTGGCCCTTACTTTTATTTATTAACCAAACATCACTTTGCTAATAACGTAGCCCTTTGTCCACCAAAATCCATTAGTCCACTAAATTCCAACTTTGTGGGGTTCGGCCATACAACATGGCTGAACCTCACCATCTTGATTTTTGGTTCCTCTTTCAAAATCACTTGATCCTTTTAATTAAATCCAATCATTAATCCATTAATCCAATCATTCACACATAAAGCATCTAACACTCATAACACATAAGTCCATAAAATTCATTAGTGGGGTTCGGCCATATACCATGGCCGAACCTCACTATCTTGATTTTATGCTCATCTTTCAACCTTTGATCTTCAAGTTAGATATAAGATCATAACCTCTACATCTAATCACTTGTTCCATATATGTTTATAATTGATAACCATTTAAACCCACCAAATATTTTCCATGGGGTTCAGCCGTACACCGTGGCCGAACCCATGGTTCATCCTTTTCACCTTTTATTACATTCTATGCCATTAATCATCCATGGCTAATTAATGGGTTTATTTACTTATAGCCAAGTCCCAAAACTGATCACCAAAAGATTCATGGGGTTCGGCCATATACATAGTGTAACACCCCGCCCTTTTTCACTATAAATCAGAGTCTATTTTTTTTTTTTAAATAAACAAGTGATAAGAGCGGAGTGTCACGACGTGAATTAAGTCCGGACTTCTAAAGTCCGACCCTTAACTGGGCAAACCTATGTGAGCATGGACTAAGTACATAAGAATGGATCTCACATAATAAAGTATAAACTTTGCAGAATATTACTTAATCTAACTGCGGATTATAATGGAACCTAAATCTACTCCATTTTATTAGATAGCAAAGTACATAGTCATTTATCCAAAATTAGCTTAAACTAAACATTCAATCAAACCAATCCAAACCATAGCAAATATTAACTAAGTTATTACATGCCAACATCTAACTACTCAAAATTACATGTCCATGTAAACTTAACAAAATATCCATAAATAAATCCATTCAAATATCCAAGCTCCTATACTTGGCTTTTTCCACGATCCTCGATCTCTTCCTTTCCTGTGTCATTCACTAAGGATAGAAATAGGGCGTTAGAACAACGCGCCCAGTAGGTGTTCCGATTAGAGCTACCACAAGGTTAGTATAAAACATGCATATAACATAATAATACATGATCATCAATATGATTAAGTTCACTGTCAGCCCGACCAATCGTTCTACACCCTCGGTGGATACAGGATCGACCCATCGTGGTCAAAACTGGTCAACCAGATTGACAAAGGTTCTGGATCATAAAACTGTCATTCTAGGTATACCTCTGATCGAAAGTCTCGCATGCATCGACCCCTCGGTGATGAACTTAATGAGCCCTCATGGTCAACGGCTCGTCGATGATAACTTATGAGTTCTGGATCTTTGAACTCAAGTGGACTTTCGAGAAAACAGACATCTCGGTATTTCAAGACCGATCGAGAGTACCAAGACCGACCCCTAGGTAAAGGGCGACAGGTCGTTCTAGGCAAGACAAGTTTCGGGATATGAAACTCTGTCTGCATGGTGTTGCCCTAAATCAAGACCCCTCGTATGGACCGACATCTCGGTGCCATGACTATCAACCCATCGGTGACACCGACCTGTCGACCGGAAAATAATAATCCTGTTGGGAGTGCATTTAATGTGCAACGGTCGGGTGGTTGAAAGGTAATAAATAAGAACATCGACCCATTGGTGCCCCCGACCTGTCGGTACTGGACAGTTTGAAAAACTGTGATAACTCCTCTATATATATGAGTGTAGTGTGATCGTTTAATCATCTTCCTTGAATTAAGAAGAGTCACACACTCTAAGGAAAGATTATCTCTCTTATTCCTACACCTGAGAATCAAATACGATCACTTTATTGATTGAGTTAGTAATACAAACTAGGAAAGATTTGGTACAACCAGTTTCCTAGTCACCTTGGAATTGTGATTGCTCTACGACATCTACAAGGCGAAGCATCGACACACATTAGATGGAGCTTTGAGAAGCACACATTTTCGAGAAATAGCTTCAAGGCAAGTGCTTCTTTGTTTTAATTTTGTTTTAAAACCTTTGTCATGTGAAAGTGGATTAAGGAGGCTTGGCTCCAGAACTACTATAAAAAATCTAGAGCGTCATCTCTTCCACATGTGGTGGGTGGACTTCTCAACCAAATAAATAGGTGGAATTCCTATTTTACTGTGGTGGGTGAAATTCCTAGTGGATTGAGTGAGGTGGAATTCATATTCTAATTGTAAGGGTGTAAGTCCCCACTTAGTGAATTTATGGATAGCTCAAGGTTGAGCTAGTCCTAACAGTGGATGTAGGTTGGTTAACCGAACCACTATATATCTTTTGTCCTTATGCTTGCAGTGTTAGAACTAATTGTTTCTATTGATTACTTAATCACATTTGCTAACACATACACACTTGAATGTTGTATCCGCTGCACTTAATAAATCAATCAAATACAATCACTTTATTGATTGAGTTAGTAATACAAACTAGGAAAGATTTGGTACAACAAGTTTCCTAGTCACCTTGGAATTGTGATTACTCTACGACATCTACAAGGCGAAGCATCGACACACATTGGATGGAGCTTTGAGAAGCACACATTTTCGAGAAATAGCTTCAAGGCAAGTGCTTCTTTGTTTTAATTTTGTTTTAAAACCTTTGTCATGTGAAAGTGGATTAAGGAGGCTTGGCTCCAGAACTACTATAAAAAATCTAGAGCGTCATCTCTTCCACATGTGGTGGGTGGACTTCTCAACCAAATAAATAGGTGGAATTCCTATTTTACTGTGGTGGGTGAAATTCCTAGTCGATTGAGTGAGGTGGAATTCATATTCTAATTGTGAGGGTGTAAGTCCCCACTTAGTGAATTTATGGATAGCTCAAGGTTGAGCTAGTCCTAACAGTGGATGTAGGTTGGCTAACCGAACCACTATATATCTTTTGTCCTTATGCTTGCGGTGTTAGAACTAATTGTTTCTATTGATTACTTAATCACATTTGCTAACACATACACACTTGAATGTTGTATCCACTGCACTTAATAAATCAATCAAGTAATTTTGAAAAGGACCAACTATTTTTAAATTGACCTATTCCCCTCCCCCCCCTCTCCCTCTTCCTCTAGGGTTAATCGTGTTCTAACACGAAAGGAAGAACTTTCAGCTATAGCCCTATAATGATTGAATTTCGGGGGTGAAATTCTTTTTAGGGGAGTGGATTGTAATGGACCAGCCTTAAAAGAAAAATTAAAATATTAAGTCCGTACATAAGTTCATGTTTACACGAAATTAGGTTTATTTCACCTCCTTCCTCTTCCAAATAACCAACCGTTCTTCTCTAACAGCAAACTCTTTCTTCCTCTATCTTCCCTCTATTGATTTTCATCCACTAAAGGCTTTGGATTCAAATTTCCTACGCTTGGAGCACCCCTTTGCATGGTTCCTTCTCCTCCAAAGGTAAGATCTATGATCCTTTTCTTTCCCTTTATTCTTATTTGCTGAGATCTTAATGGGATGTGTTAAGAATGGAATATGTGATGGCTTTTAGGCCTTATTTGGAGAGGAATCTATGGATGTAATTGGAGATTTTTGTTAAGAAACCTTGTTTAGGTTTAGATCTGAATTGAAATTGAGTTTTGAACCAATGGGAAGGGAAGTAAATTGGTAAAAAGGGTATATGCTAATGTTTGGAGATGATTCATGGGAGGAGATTTGGGGATTACCCTTAGATTGAAGGAATTAATCTGGATTAGGAGTAAATCTTTGGTCTAGATTTGGGGGTTTTACTTCTAAACTGTGCTTAGGCCTAATCCATGAACTAATAATGGTATATTACGTTCTTTTGGTATGATTGAGGTGAATATTGCTACACACATATTGTATGAATGAATGTATGTTATTTTAGTGATTTAGGGAATGTACTGTGTTATTGATGTATTTAATGCATGATAAATAGGATAGATGTGCCATATGTTATGCATGAGATGTTATAGATTCCCTATTATGTGATTTGTAGCATGCCTATTATCTTTTTATGATGATAGAGAATTGTAATATTTATTGGAGACCCTTGTGAAAGGCTGAAATGTTTTGTTGATGTATTTATTTGGGTTTATGCTGTGAAAAAATGAGTGATTTGGACTTAGAGTGATAAACCACATGAGACGGGTTGCATGAATTGTAAGGACTAAGAATATGTGTAAATAAACCCGATATGTGTATCTCAAGATTGGTGTGTAGTTTGTATCGCTACGATAACCCAATGTGATAATGATGTTAAATATATGAAACATAATGGAATGTGTTATGCTATCATCATTGTGAAATTATGATCATGATGTGATTATATTATATATGTTGCCCTTATAGCTGTGATTATGGTCCCTTGTGTTACTCAATGATTTATGTCTAGGAGGTTATATAGGATGTGAGTATGGGATGTTGTATTTATGGGCATGATGAGAATGAGAATACTAATGTTGGGGATTTGACCCAAAGAATATATAGGAATTGAGGATGTACCTTTCTCTTGTTTGGGCCCCACTAGTACTAGTCCCCACTCCTTAGAGGAGATTGGTGTGACAGGATGATGGCTTTAGTTCAAGGTATTCTATTGGAACGGTGGCGTCTGTTATGGGACTTGATCCTATTTGTGGTTGTCATTGAGGAGAATAGCCCCTCACATGTTTCGTTTAGTAGGTCGCTCTCATGACTATTTTGTACTCTTGGTGTACAGTTTGCGTAGGGTCAGATACTTGTGAGCCTATGCGGGCGGTACTGACTTACTACGACGTGTTAGACGCAGGGTTATGCACCATTTATTAATTAGGTAATGGGGTCAACTTGGTAAGGCATTCATGTTTATGCGCATGGCTAGATACGTGGACACTCTATGATGGTGGTACTAGCTTAATAAGATGTGATGGTTGGACGCATAGTTAAACATTGATGATGAGTCAGCTTAGTAAGACATTTTAGGTAATGTTGCACTGGGTAAGTCCGAGGAACCCCGAGGAAGAGTTTAGTTATTATGTTGCTTTAGACGCACCACATATTGAGTTGTTTATTTCATTTAATTGATTTGAGTTGGTGATGTTGATTTTACCATTTTATTTATTGAGGATTTGTTATAATATAGTTTAGAAATTTGATAACTTTTATGATAGAGAATTTAGATCCCTTTTGAGATATTAATGGTATTTGAGTTCATTTATGATTTTGATGTTTGAGTTGTGAGCACACGTGTGTTTTTCCACGTATGATATTCGAAAAGAAAAAATATTCCGCATCACGTGCCTATGTTTTAGGTCAGGGCGTGACACAATTGATGAACATTGAATCAAGACCTCAAGATGGAAGAACAAGTGCAAGATTCATCATCACAATGTGTATGGCAATCACAATGGTAAATTGGGCATAGATGACCTTAGGTGGAACCCACACCCTTAGTGGAACTTGACTAGGTTTAGTTGAACATGTTGATGAGAACATAAACAAGTCTTAGTGGTCCCTAGACAGTCACAGAACCAGATTGGACAAACATTGAAAATCTGGTAAAATGTCAGATAGACATGTCTAGGTCATAGAACTGTCTAGAGTACCATGATAGACACGTCGAGGTCATAGAACTGTCTAGAGTACCAGGATAGACACGTCGAAGTCATAGACCTGTCTAGAGTACTAGGATAGACTTAACGATGGATACACATGTCTACGGACAGACCCATAGGTGGATAGACATGTCTACCTGGAGCTTCAGAGTTCTGGTTGAAAAGACTCTGTATTTTTGTGTTTCTCTCTGATAAATGTACCGACTCATCCGTGAGATAGACATGTCGACTGTCGACCCATAGATATGAGCAACCCATGGGTAGTGACTGTTTTATATCCATTGGAAGCTTAACGGTTAAATTACAACGGTATTATGCCAGTACCGACATGTCTACCAGATAGACCCACTTATCTGCCCAGTACCGAGCCTGATAGACCCGTCTACAACATAAAATTGGGATTTTTATGTTTGCATATATATTCTCCAATCCTTTAGGTATTTTGCTGGAGACCTTGGACACCTTGAACCTTTGAATAGGCAAATCTTAGAGGCATTCCCAGACATCCCAACTCTGTCTCTATGCTCTAAACTTAGGTGACCATTTGAAATCCAATCGTCATAGATTGAGATTGAAAGAGAGAGAAGAGAGAGAGAAACCAAGCCTAGGATCAACTTTCAAATCCATATCCTAGCAACCTCCCATAGATTGTGATTGCACGTACTCAGAGCATCTTTATCATCGAACAACATCACATTGGGAGATCTTCAAGAAGCACACATCTATAAGTTTGAGCTATCAAAAGGCAAGTGCTTCTTAGTGGTTGATTTTTATTTTCATAAATCATCGTGTAAAATGGACTAGATCGAGAGATCGAGGCACTCTAAAAAATAAAGGGATAAGGACATAGACCAGGGCTGGTCGAACCTTCAAAATCTTAGGGGAGTTGGGTGAAATTCCCAACGAATTGGTTAGGTTGACGTCTTAATCTATTTGTGGGGTTGTAATTCCCCACATAGTGAATTGGGATAGCCCAAGGTTTGGTGAGTCCAACCGTGGATGTAGGTTGGTTAATCGAACAGTATAAATTGGTCTTATGGTGTTTGAGTTTTTTGTGTGATTATTCTTAATTTGGCACACTTTTATCACACACTTGATTAATCTAATTTAATCCGCTGGAAATCATTTGATTAATCAAGAATTTTAAAAGACCATTAAAATTGGTGATTGTTCTATTCACCCCCCTCTAGGGACAATCTTGCACCATGTTCTAGCACTGCCTGGAACTTTCAATATTAAACATGTTATCACTCAATATTTTATATACTCAGAAATCATGCCACTTTTATTATGAGATCAACGTCTAACATAGTTATTCAAATGCATATTTTTCCTTTCTCAAAACCATAGCCATGTCTTTCGACATCTGCGCTTTACACTCAGACCGCATATACGTTATACACCGCCAGCCCATCGAGCTCAACTGCTTCACCTCAATACGTATTTACTCTCGACACCTGAGTTATCCACAATCCGGTGCTTCACCTAGTGCATGAGGGTAATTTGATATGCACAACACATCAACCAATGCATACCAATAATGAATTAAAACCACGTTTAACCCATTAATATATCTCATATGATCATGGTATCTCTCACTCAGCTAACATGGATTCCTAAGCAAACCCGCATGAAATCATACATATAAACTAGCAATTTGTATTTAACTATATTATGCTGATAAAAAACACAGTTCAAAAACCCCCTCCAACAGGTAAATAAATCACAGTATATAATAACTGGAATTTAACTCACATATAAACAAACTTGTATCTGTTTCTTTTTATCGTTATAGCCAGTTCGGATACGTCTACCCTTTATTTACCACTTAGTGTATGAATGCATTAACCCTACAATACACCGTTATACACAAAAATAGCGTGCATCCAAAACGGGACCACAAGTTGGAAACAGATCTATTACAAGATCTCCAACTAGATAAAAAGTCAACCTCTAGGCAAATGAGTGGGTTCCGTACTCTGTTTCAAGATAGCTAGGCCTCGGCATCTCGCACACTCTCATTCAAATTTCATATATAGAAACACACATCTCATCCTGTTACGTGTGAACAGTGTCGGTATCGTATTCTTGTCCAGTTCACATCTCTTCCGTCAATATAATAACCACAGACCCCCAATCATAGCCTGTAGGACTAACGATATAAGAATTCAGATTTTTATAATGCAAATATAAGATGCATTTTAATTAGCACAGTATGGTTGAAGCTCCTCTAAATTGGCGAGTGTTTTTGACGAACTATAAAAATGTTAAAACCATATAAATACTCGGTATAATAAACTTAACATGGTTTATCATTTACATCTATCTCTTACATTTTCATATATTAATCCCCCCTTTAGGCGAGAAAATCAAAACATGTAAGTACACCTGAAAAAGTAAAAGCCGGTGACAGTGCGTGCGATAATACACGCTAAAGTTAATGACATCTCTCAAGTGAGGGTGGAAAGGACCAAAAATTAAGAAAATAAAATAACACTGAATACGAGGTGTTTTTTAAAGGTTAGGCGTACAAAACACAAAGGAAATAAAATTCAGTGCCCGTCTCGTATTATCAACGGGTGATTGTTACCGTGATGTATTGAGACTGGCCCAGCAAATAAAGTGAAAAGCAGAGTCTATCCACAACTAATGTTACACCGTATTTAAACACTCATTGCATAAAATAAACATAAAAGTGGTCAAATCCATAAATTTTGATCAAAATAAATCAGTTTTACAACTTTTGAAAATTTTGCAAAAAATACCATTTTGCCCCTAACACTATTCAAAAATGTCCCAAAAATGAACAGATTGTTCGACTGGTCGACCATGGTCGATTGGTCGAACAATTCCACTGAAATCCTCCGTGGATTTCGATGGGTCAAACTGTTTTTCCAATAGGTGGAGTAATTTTCCATTTTTCAGGCATTTTCTTCTCCGATTTTTCTAGGAAGATCTAAAGAGTATTTTCCTACGAAATTTTAAGCAAAGCTACTCCTATATAAGATCTACAAAATAAAAATATTAACTTGAGAAGAACTCATACCAAAAGCCTTGGGAAATCAACACAAAATCAACACTAGAACACTACCATTTGCAGTTGCAGAAAGACAATATAAACCAATGTTATCAAAACTGGACCGTCTACTAAACCGTCTTCGAAAAAGGTTGGGTTAAATAAGATTCAACCGTGGTCAAACTCGGTCAAACCCCTATCCATCAATATAATAATATAAATAATCATAAAAAATATATTTTTCACAAAAAATATTGTTGTTCTCATTTTGTCTATTTTTTTTTTGGCCTAAGCTATTGCCTAGTTCTATAGTTTTTTATGTGATAAGTTTATTTTTAAAATTTTTAATATTTACAAAAGATTTCACTTAAAGAAAGCAATTATTAATAATATTTAGTAGTAATTTTATTTTTTTCACCATATATTTAAATACAATTATATATACTTATATAATGTACTTGAAAAATTTAATTACCAATATATTTTAATGTATTTAATAATAATTATTATGATGGCATTCTTATAACATGAGTGGACATAAAAAGGAGATTTTCAAATGCGTAACACAATGAATGCTAGGAATCTGTTCTAAGTGGTCCATTTAATTTTTTTATTTTATCAAAACAATTTTTCTTTGGATCACAGTTCATGATTTTTTGAAGAGAATAATAATTATAATTATAGCAATGGTTATATAATTCCCTTTAAAAATAATATTTATATTAAGCCTTAACATAAAAAATATCAATGAATGTTTTCTAAAAAATAAAACTAAAATTATATATATATATATATATATATATATATATATATTTTCATTTACAATTTAAAACTTTGAATCAATAAGATGGTTAGAGAGGCGAAAAAAAAAAATGCCCCCTAAGAGTACCATATTTGTCTTGAGTAAAGAGAAAAAAACAGCTGATCAAGTGAAGTGACTCTCCATCTCCTCTCTTTGGTGCCCTAATGTCTTTATCTCTTCATAAGACCAAATGTCTTTATCTCTTTCATTTCAAATGAAGAAGGAGAAAAATAAAGGAAGGTGAGATGAGAAGAAGAAGAAGAAAAGTAGTACAAAATCTTCTCTCTATATATTCTTCTTCTTCTTTGATCTTCTCTTATTTTCTTTATTTTATTTTTTTTCTATTTTCTCTCCATTTTTCTCCATTAGTATATTTTTTTTCAATTGCATGGTGAACCGCGAACTCACGGGTCACGATTTATTTAGTAAAATCGGGATAAACTGAGACTTACAAAGGTTTTTACGGTTTAATTTCATAGGAGGTTTTTTCATCGAACCGAATCACAGAGAAGACTGTCGCGATCGAACCTCGACCCAGTCCAGTTTTGATAACATTGGTAAAAAATGCGAAAATAACTGAGAATGAAGAAGGAAATGAGAGCAGAAGAGAGCGATGGTGTTTTGAAATTTTCTTAACACTTAAGGCCTATATTTATAGGCTTTCCAAAAGATCTCCCGTAGCTCCCCAGCCTTTAGATCTCCTGCTACTAGGTGGAGGGTGGATCTTAGAAGTTGAACCCATCTTTTCTTCTTCAATTTTCTGTTTCAAAAAATCGAAAAATCCATTTTTTTTTGCATAAAGTGAAGTAATGAAATTTGGGCCTAATTAGAAAATCGTTTGATCAAATCTAACACTACAGCCAGTTTGAGAACGCAAGGTTTATTAAGGGTAGTAACGTCAGATTTTTGTTTTAATCTAAAAATCCCTTTTATTTTTGCAAAAAACCAATATTTTAACTAATGGATGGCTCACATTCTCCTATTTTCGAAATCCTAATTCGGGTGTTTTAAAATTTCAAATTGGAAATCTAAAATTACCAAAGTTTTTGGTATAAGACAAATTAACTCTATAGGCTTTTGCAAATTTTCGGATTATAGGGCATTTGAAAAATCGGAGTTTTTAGATAATGCTCGTTTAAAAATCATATTCCGAGAAATCGTTGAAAAAATCCAGAAATACCACTGAGTAGAGTACTTGAAAGTTCCCAATGTGCTAGAACACCGATAGAAAATTGACCCTAGAGAGGGGGTGAATAGGGCAATCACCAATTTTTGTGGACTTTACAAATTGCTTGATCAATTAAAAGATATGCAGCGGATTAACAAATTAAACAAGATAAATATGTTGCGTGATAACAAAAGTGTGCCAATTAATAATCAAACACCCACAACACAAGTTGTACAGTGGGGACTCACCCAACCTTGGACTATCCCAAATACACTATGTGGGGAATATGTGGGGAATTACACCCTCACTAATAGAGTAGGAATTCCACCTAACTCGATTGACTGAGAATTTCACCCAATCGCCTAAGATTTTGAAAGGTTCGACCTACACCGGTTTACTTCTTTATCTCTCTATTTTTTATAGTGATTCAAGAGTAAATAATCCTCTCTAATCCACTTCACAAGTTGATGATTTAAAAAAAAAAATCAAACACTAAGAAACACTTGCCTTTTGAAAGCTCACTTGATGTAAATATTGTGTTTATAGAGGATGTCATTCCCAATGTGATGTCGATGACGATGAATATGTGTGTTTGCATGTGCAGTCACAATCCATGGTAAAGGTTCTAGGATTTAAGGTTTGCAAGTTCTATCATAGATTTGGTTTTCTCTCTCTCTCTCTTAATCTCAATCAAAATATTGGATTCTCAAATGATTCACCTAGTGAAGTGCTTAGAGAGGAGTTGGGATCTCTGGGAATCCCTTATGGATTTGCCTAAGTGAAAGCTCTAAGATCTCCCCCCCAAACTCATCAAGGTTTGGAGTATATATAGGCAACTAGAAATTTCCAAAACTTACATCGGCAATTGATCGTGTGTTTAAATTGTGCCGTTGTAAAGTGACCGTTGTGCATTAAATATTCTCTAGTGGACAGAAAAAGGTCAAGCCCGATTGATCGTGCTCCACAGTTGATTGCTTGATCCTTGTGCCGACGTATCGTGCACTAACGATAGTATCGTCCAGGGGCTAGCTGATTTTGACAGCATGTGTTTTAATCTAAACATAAAAAATCCTCAACCGATTGGTCATGATCATGATGGATCGCCCCTGTACTCGACGATGGGTCATTCACCCGATTGATCGTCCTGAGACAATTCCAGTTTAACAGAGTTCCTCAAACTAGAACCTTAAATGTGACCTGTCGATGTATCGTAGTCCCAATGTATTGGCCATGTCCCAGATGATGGGTCGTGGACACGAATGTATCAACTTGAGGTGAACAATGTTTGATAGTCCATTTCTAACCATTCCCACTGACAGTAAAACTGTTTTGATATTTTGATTCCATCTGGTTCTGTTGGCTGTCAAAGACCACTAGACTTGATTTATGATTTACCAAGATGTTGTCTAAATCTAGATCAGGTCATCCTAGGTGTGTTGGATCCACCCTAAAGTCATTTATGGCCAATTACCTTTGTACAATTACCATATACATGGTTATGACAACGTCGAAGTAATTTTGTATACTCATAATGTATATGGCAACTGTTCATGCATATCTCTTCAACGCACCGACACCCACTATTTTTTTTTTTTGAAAATCTTCATCAAAATCTTTTTTATCCCTTCTATTTGGCCATTAGGCTTTGGGTTGTAGGGGATGATTTCACATAAAAGATATGGAATTTCACATAGAACTCCTTTACTTGCAAACTGCTTTCTAAGGTACTCCAAATTTAGTAATGATATTAACCCTTTTAAATGTAATGACAGAGGCACTGGTTGTATCTTTGAAGGCATTGCTTCACACCACTTCAAGAAGTAATTGATCTCGGTCAAAATCCAAAACATGCCCCTTGAAAAGAGGATGAATAGGTTAAATAGATCATTTTAAAAATAAATTAAAATAATTATTAGAGAGTTAAAAAAGATATAACTTCTATGATTAAATTTATGTGATCTTTTTTGATATTATGTTTGTAGATGAATTTTTTTTCTCAAAGGACCTATAATGCGAGGCAAAGTCAGGTTCCATATAGGATGCACAAGTTTAGTGAATAAAAATAATTTAAAATCATAAAAATATAGATGGCTTAAAAATGTATTCTCTAATTGGATCAAGATGATTTAGTTTAGGTCCTATACTAAATTAAATATCTTTGTAATAAGGTCATTAGGCCTAGATAAAAGTGACTCAATCATTTAATACATTAATAGCCATATTGATTTGATAAGTCTCAATCCATGGCATGGATTACACTTTGTTTTTTTTTGTTTTTCCCTTTTTATTAAACTTTAGAAAGATTATAAAAAATATTTTTATAAACTATAATTAGACCAAATTTTTGTCTTAAAAATATAATTAGCCATTTGTACTTAAAAGTTGAGATCATTAGATATTCTTTAGTTTTTTAAAGATATCTCACGCTTTTACTATTAAGTTAAATCGTCAAAATTTAATTAATTTGTAGTTTATTAAGTTTACTTTAGATCTATATAATTGTTTTTTATAAAAAATTAACAAAAACAAAAGAAAGAAAAATACCAAATGTGACCTATAGATAGCTAAAATAATTATATAAAAATAGTGTCTCTACTAATTATTCTGTTTTTGTAGTTATTTAAAAAGATAAAATAAATAAAATAAAACGTTAAGATATAAAAGGTAAAATATGAAGTCAATACTGCAGTAGACTTAGTATAGTCAAAATCTCATCTCACATCATATTTAAAAAATAAAATATAAAAAATTACTTTTAAAAAATACGAGCACTTACTGTGTAATTAATGAAAGCAGCACCGAAAGGGACCGGTGGGAAGACCCGCTTGGATGATCTTTGGAAGCGATAAAGACGGAGGCTGAAGCAATGAGAGCTCTCTCACTGTAAAACCGCATTCCATGGCTTCTCAGCAGCTTCTCCTTCCTTCTCCTGTATCTGCTAGCTTTTGCTCCAAGCCGCGTCCTGTTCCTCAAAGAACCTTCCTCTCTCCACAGCCCTCTCTCCAGCGGCAGATATTGAGAAAACCCCACTTTCTCTTTCTCGTAAGGGCGAAAGCAAAATCTTCAGAAGCAGCTTTGCAGCAATCCCCACATGGGCAAAACACTAAGGAGTCTAAGGAAAGGGTAGTGGTAGAACAGCAGGAAGATGAGGAGGAGGAGGAGGAGATGCCATGGATTCAGGACAAGGCCATGGATCTCGTCGAATTCACGGGCTCCGTTACACAGGCCATTCCCGGTCCCAGAGTCGGCCAGAGTCCGCTTCCTTGGATTCTTGCCATTCCCATGGCTTATGTAGGCCTCTCTTTAGTCGTAGCTGTTGTCAAGACCGTGAGGAAATTCTACTCACCCAAGCAAAAGCGGCGGAAGTTGGTATAATTTCCCATTTAATTGAATTTGATTGCATTCAATCCTCTCTCTCTATCTATCTCTTTCTGTTACAAAGTTCATTTCATTTTGAAAATACACACCCTGGAACCAATACTACGTTGCTATTGCCTTATTTTAATTACATCTCTGTAATTTCTAAGCAAGTAAGAACATTTGGTGATCTCCATTCTGAATCCTTCCTGAACTGTTTTAGGCAGGGATTGTCTGAACTCACGACTGAGTGGGGATTTTTTGTGATTTTGTCTTCTCAAGTGGTATTAAAGGAAGAACTCTTTTAAAATAACAAAGTACCCCTCTAATTTTCAAAAAAGAAAAAGAAAAAAGACAAAGTACCCCTCTATAAAGTAGAGCCTTTCTATTGGAGTTGTCTGGAGTTACATTTATTGTTTGGTTATCTAGATTTATTTATTTATATTAAAAGAGTTGTTCGTAGTTTGGTTGTCCAAAAAGTTCATTTCATCATCAGTGTTAACTGTTAAGATATCAACAATAGATGAGAAAATAGAGGAGGGTATTTTTCGTGTGAAGGAGAAAGAGACAAAAGGAGAGCACACCTTTCATTTTTCACTTTCTCCATATGGCTGATCATCAAAGTGGTTGGATCAGGAGCAGTGAACCATATAGTGCATTCAACTTGTGATCATTCCTACCGAGTCATTGAGATTGGGCATTTCAGCTCTCATTAGTTCCAAAACTAAGTTCTCTGGTTGACTAAGCATTTGATCTGAATTACTGTTAAATAGTTTGTTTAGATTTGTCATTGTAACTTTTGGCCCCAGATATGTTTGAGAGGGGCCCACTATACTCAGATTGTAGGGTCTAACAGTGGTATAACAGCCATTTACTTTTATAGATTCTCTAAAATCAAAGAAATTACACATTTTATTTTTTGAAACATGAAAATGTACATTCTCTACATGTCACATGCCATCATTTTTAGAAGATTTTGTGTTAATTATGTAGACGGAGAGGCTAGCGACTATCTATTACATTTATATGGCTAGATGATGATATCTCAATTCTGTTACCAAAAAGATTAGAGTACTTAAAGGCGCGCTTAGCTGTGCCCAAGGTGTGCCTAAGGTACATTAAAAGGGTCTGTGCCTTAATAAGGTAAGGCAAGCGCTGACGCACCTTAACGAAAAGGCAAGCACAGGCGCGCCTTAACGAAAAGGAAAGCACATTCGCGCCTTAGTGTGCCTTGCGCCTTAATATGCCTTTTAATAGTTGGTATTAAAATATAAATAAAAAAAGTAAGGAATACATTGAGGATAAGGACAAGTGTGATAATTATATTGACAATGATGATACCAAATGTGAGGCAAGGAACTTTTCTTCTCTCTCTCCTTCCTACAACCTTCTCTCCTTTCTATCTCTTTTTTCTTCTCTTCTTTTCTTCCTTTTTTTTTTTTTTTCCCTTTTTTCCCCCTTTATTTACACGCTGTTTTCACCCTTTTATCAGTCAATCCCTAACCCCAACTAAACGAGGACTCAGTCACACTATCGACACCAAAACCTAACCATGACCCGTTCGTATAGACGTTTGTACAAGTCTGTACAACTGTATGGACAGACCCCCTTTTGTCCCCGTTTTGGCTCTATGTCTGATGCGAGAGCACTGGCTGCAACTAAGCAGGAAGAAGGTAGAAACGTCCGCAACTTAGGCAAAAGTAAGAGAAGACAAGAATAAACCAGATAAATCTGATTCTTTAATTCATTATTCGAATAGAGGTGTATCCCTCTATTACATTTATCATATTTATAAGAAAACAAAGAGATAAAAATAGAAAAGGACTCCTAATCAAAGTAGGAAACTTCTTAATTATTCTAAAACGAAAATAAAACTTTTAATCTTATCCTAGACTCCTAAATAAATTGGGAAAGCCACCGACCTAGCTTTCTTGCTACATAAGAATTCTAAAAATAAAATAATGCAAAAATACAAAAATAATAAATACTAAAATTGGGCCTATGAGTTGCGTGTCCTACATCATTCCTCCTCTCTTGAAAAGAACTCGTCCTTGAGTTGAAATCAACAAAATCACAACGCACCAAACAAAGATCAAGTCCAAGGCTGAAGATGCGAATGATGAAGCTGAGAATTGCACAAACTTCAATGCACGGACGTTGACATCTTTCATTCGGTGGGGCGAAGAAGCCAAGGACTGCAAACGGGATTAGGCATGGACAAACCAAGTTGATGGCGAAAGGGTCTTCATATGGCACTGGAGTAAGCACATGGTATTGATGGTCTGTTGGACGAGGCTCCAATGAGAGGATATGAGGAGGGCATGAGAGTGGATGAATAACCAAAGAGGAATTCTTGGTATTTGGAATGGGATCAGGTTTGGGTAATGGAGAAGGTTGGGTAAGTTGTGGTGGCGGTGGGGGAGGTGATGGAGGTGTAGGTAGTCGTGGTGGTGGTTCGATACTCGTCGGTTGCATTGACTGTGGTGCTGGCAACACAACTGGCTTTGTCTCTAACACAAGTAATGTCTGTGGGGTCACGACTTCTGGAGAAGCAGGCATTAAGTCAGAGTCTGACGTTGGAGCAACATGCACGAACGCTGAGGATGACTTTGGAGTGGTCGGCACACATCTCGAGGAAGCGGGCACGTATTTCAAGTTTGTGGTCACCTTCGTCGGCGCGCTGTATTTTCCGCTGAGCAAAAGTTCTCTATATTCTTGTAAAAATTCTTTAAATTCAGATCGCAATTTAGAGAAAAATTCACTGAACTTAGTTTGGCGGAGTAATTGATCACCATTGTCGTTGGATGCTATCGGGTCTGTGTGATGCGGGTAATCAGATCGGGGTGTCATAGTGTCCAAGACATGACAATTGGATCGATTTGGGGGTTGGAAAGACATGGAGAGGTTCGGTCAAAGGGGCCACAAAGCTGGTCAAATAGTCAAATTGGGTCAACTGGTCAACTCAAGTCAAGTCAAACCCGGGCAAAGATGGATGATCCTAGTTTAAGATATGACTTCGGTCAAAAGAGGAATAGGATAGAATGGGTAATTAGGAAGAAGAGAATCGTAACTAGGAAAATGTGGGAAAATGGTATAAGTGGGTAAATAGAACGAAGTTGAAGGGTAGTGATGGAAAGAGAAATTGATGCTTTTGAGGGTATTAAAAGAAGAGAGAGAAAAAAGATGTTGTTTTCGTGGCTTGTGAATGTGTTGTTTAAAGAAGAAAGAAAGTAGGTTGGTGGGAGTATATAAAACTAATAAAAAGTTTAGGAGACAAGATGTGATGGGTGAAGGGTTATTGGTATTAAATAATAATAAAAAAAACATGGATAGATATGGTGGATGTTGGGAAAAGGTGGGTTGCCCATGGTTTTGAATGGGTTTTGTCTAATGGGATTGGAATGGGGTTGAAATAAAATAAAAATATGGATGGAAAGGAAAGGTAAAAGCAACAGGTGGTGGTGTGAAGAAAGGAAAGGGCTTGTTTGGGTGTCGAGTAGAGGCATAGTCCAAAGAAAGGAGATGGGAGGAGGGTAAAGCAGGGGTGACGACAATGGATGAGGCAGAAGGTAAGGCTATGGCGAAGAAGAGTGGCTCGGTAGAAGCCGAGATCTGGGACGGCTTGGCAAAGAGGAAGCGAACAAAGAAGAGGCGACGCAGCAGATCTGTGAGTGGTGGGTGGGTGAGTTTTTTTGGTTGATAAAAAGGGAAGGAGGATGGGGATTGGGACGGTAGATTTTACCTGGGTTAATGCCCAAATTTGGTGGAAAGATGGTGGGGATTGAGAACAAGAACGTCCCTAGTAATGCAGGGATATGGCTCTGACCCACTTGATGCGGGATCACCGCATGCAACTAAGCAGGAAGAACGTAGAAACGTTTGCAACTTGGGCAAAAGTAAGAGAAGACAAGAATAAGCCAGATAAATCTGATTCTTTAATTCATTATTCGAATAGAGGTGTATCCCTCTATTACATCTATCATATTTATAAGAAAACAAAGAGATAAAAATAGAAAAGGACTCCTAATCAAAGTAGGAAACTTCCTAATTATTCTAAAACGAAAATAAAACTTTTAATCTTATCCTAGACTCCTAAATAAATTGGGAAAGCCACCGACCTAGCTTTCTTGCTAAATAAGAATTCTAAAAATAAAATAATGTAAAAATACAAAAATAATAAATACTAAAATTGGGCCTATGAGCTGCGTGTTCTACATCAATATCCCTCCTGATAAGTGCTACCTAGTGCCCCTTTTAAAACAATCATTGTCTATCCCCCGTTTAGCACTTAAAACCCTTGATTTTACTAGTTCTTTCCACTGTTAGGGGTGTTCGAACCCTAAGTTGGGATTCCAAGGTTAGATTTTGGCCTACCTTTGAACTGTTTTGAAGAATACCTAATCTAGGGTTGCAATAAAAGGGCCTGAATTCAAATCACGTCTTCTCTTGGACATTCAAACGCATGTGCATGTGTTATTTGTTTTAGTTCTTATCATTTATTGCTTCTTGATATATTCTTTTTATTTTGGCTTGTCTATCATGATCTTGATCTTGCATTGCATATAGTTATTTAGGGTCCTAGCCAATGTTGTGAAAATTGAATCGTATCGTAAATCGTTAATACATCTTGAATCGCAAATTGTGTATCGTAAACCGTAGAATCGTAAGATTCATAAGTGTTTCCCTAAAAAATATTTAGTATATGAAAAAACGTAAAATATATCTAAAATGTAATAACATGAGCATTTCTCCAACTTTCTTTCAATATTAAGCGAATTCTATATAATCAGTTCATTGGAGCTCAAATTTCAATGCTCCAACTCCCAAAAGTATAAGACCAGTATATAATCCAACTATACTATAGAAAGTCAATAATGAATTAAAAAAACCCTCAAAAAATCGAAAGGTATTAAATGCTTATCAACTCAAGCCTTAAAAACCATTAAAACGAAATGTTTCATGCTTTCATACTCCTAATAACCCCATAATTCTATTATTTATACGAATCGTAAGATTTGTTGATAGATACAAATCGTTCCTCTTATCATATCGTATGAATCGTAAGATACGAATCAGTGTATCGTAAGATTTTAACAACCATGGTCCTAGCATGTAGGATTGTCGGATTTGATCCAGTTTTGTTGTAGTAACCGATCTCCAATATACTTTCTCATACACATGAAAGTGACTAGTTTGCCTTCTCTTTTTTAGTTTGGAGCATAATCTCCAACTAGTTCGATAGTGTCAACTTTAATCTTGTCTTTTAGGACAAACAATCAACTATTTAATGACTTGTCATCATGTGAAATTTGCAATATTTTATAGAAGTAGTGATACTTGTTTCCTCCTTTTTCTCACCAGGGAATGGCTAGATCTTCTCTCATTGTTCTCTTGAGACATGTCCTTTCTTGTCAGTTTTTTCTGCTAATCGTCTTAGGCTTATCTTGCCCATTAGATTTTTCGGTTTTTCCAACTTTGACCATTGTAATATCTCTCGTACGATGCTTTGGTCAAGTAGTTGAAGAAGAAATAAGCAAGGATTGTTGACTTTACAATGTCACCTTCCCTCCCCTTCCCCACTTCCTCCACACCCACCCCAATCAATTTCAAATTTTATCTGATAGTGGAAATGCCCATAGTGGGCTCTCTGATTAAGGACCTTCAAATGACTCTACATCAGAAGTCAGCAACGGATTGTGTCTAATGCAGACCGATGGTCGAATTTGATGAAATCCGCCGTAGACTCGCGGTTTCAAAGTATGTTTTTTGAAGGACCTATGCAGCCAATCACGGTTCATGAAAGGATTCTGCCTTGACTGGGGTTTTGCTAAGTAAACCCCGAATTGGAACAAGTGTCCTGGGAATTCAATTACACCTTATGGAATTTAGATTATGGTCTCCTTTAATCCAATTGGTTTAACGTTTTTGCAGAAGCGAATAATTAAAATAGATAAAAGAAGATGTAATGATTTTCTTAATCTAAAAACCATAAAAACATAATTGAATCACAATCACTGGTACTTACTTGCAAGATAGATTGGATCCTAGTCTAAGGATTTGGCTTGAGAAGCCGAAGCACAACTCCACAAAGTCTTGAAATAATTTGGAATATTATTGAATCTTCAATTTTCGAAAATATAGTGCTTATTTATAAGGAAAAAAAGAGGCAAAAAGACCAGTCTACCCCTCCATGGTCGACCACACCAGGATTGTGTCGAATTAGGTGTCAAATCCTATCTCTCCTCCTAATTTCTAATACAAGATCACTTGCCTCATGTGGGAGTGATCCTTGTCTACATTTATTATCCAATAGAAAAGCACCATCTTGCCATCACATCACATCCAATGGCTAAGATTTATTCTAAGGAAACACACTTAAAATAAGAAAACAAAGAAAATGCCAAAAAATGTAGAATTGCTTATATGGAGAGAGATTCTCTCCATGCTCCCAAAGCCTTCCCATTCTTGGGATTTTCGCCCAAGGAGAGAGAAATTCTCTCCTGGCACCAACTCCTCTCCTTGTCTCTTCACTCTCCTTGCTTTCTTTGGAACACGCGATTTGGACCCTCCACTTGTCACTGTAGGAGAAGCTGCAGAGATTGTACCTTTCGTGGGCCTTTTGGAGAGCTTGGGCTGAGGTCTGGCCTGTTTAGATGTGGGTTTCTTTTTAACAGGCTGATTTGTGTCATTCGGGCTGGCTGGGCCTCAACTAATAAAATTAATGGATTTTTTAGACGTTGTCCAGTTGTGGTTACCTCTGTCAAAATGGTCCATGTAAGCCATGGCAATATGCTCTGCTGGATCAAGGTCCACTGATGAATGGTCCGAATGTGAGTCATTGGTCTTGATACCCTCATCAGTGTGTATAATGATTTAAGCTCTGCAAAGAGAGTTTAACCTTTTGCTCTTTTTCTTTTTAACAATGGAGTTGGACATCGGAGGGTAAGATCTCTTAGTTGATCTAGGGATTGTTTAGTTGTCGTATTAGGTTGTTGTGAAGTTTTTGTGATTACTTTGTTCCCAACTTCCGCATCAATGTTGTAAAAGTCTTGGAGGAAAGAATGATTTGTGTCCTCCAAACTAAAAATGGTCCATGGTAGTAAATGTGAGTACTATTTGAGCAATTCTTTTAAGACAAGAAGTTGGTGAAGCAAAAGCGCTAGCTTTCTCACAGTGTCACTATTGAATTGATGAAATGGGCAAGAATTCACATGGATCTCCTAAGCCATCTAGTGGAAATGGGACATCATCCATAAAGATGGATAGGGTTTCTAATAATTAAAATTATTTTGTCACTAGGAGTTGTAGCTTCTTTAACGGTGTGAAGTACAAACTAATTGAGTGTCTTTGAGTTAACCCTACTAGGTGAAGAGCAACATCCTAAATAGTTTGTCATTTTGACTCTCCATTTTGTCATGCTCTTAATACAACATCCGCAACCTCACACTTAACTAACTTATGTTGTCACCCTATCTCTTTTTCTTCCAATTTCATCTCTCTTTTGAGTCACAATCGTACGGACATTGGCAATTGATTATTGCAAGGATGAAGAAACACTATTTTAGCTTTTGTGGTTTGGTGGATATTCATTTTCTTATAATATAACTTTTAATATCATTATAGAGAGGATTTGTATATGCCAAGAAGTTGTCATTAGAAATAGAAGATGATGATTTGGAGGCCAAGCTTGGGCTGCGTTTGGATGAGGGGTAAATTTTACAGGGGTTACCCTTGCACATGGGTTACCCTTGAATAGGGGTTACCCTTGAACATGGGTTGCCCTTATGGAAGTGTTACCTTTATCTTGTTTGGTAATTATAGGGATAAAGTTAAAACTTACCGTGACAGAAAAAAATCTTGTTTGGTAACTGTAACAATTTTATGAGAATTAATAATTTTTATTAAATCCAAATAATATAAAAAATAAAAATAAAATTTTATGAAACATAATTATTAAATAATATTCATCAATTAAAAAATATTTTAAAATATTTTTCTTCCATAGGTGCAAAGAGGGGGTAAAGAGGGGTAAGCGTTTCCTGAAAACCCCCATGCTCCAAACGGTTTTTAAAAAGGAAGGGGGAGGGTAAAAATTTGAATTTTTACCCTCACCCACCAAACAAGTGTAACGGGGGGTTACCCCCCCTTATCCCCACTTACCCCCATTACAAACGCAGCCTTGATTTAGTTGTTTTTTTGGCAACTTTTTGCCCTTTAGGAATATCTATTTTTCGATTGATAGATGCAAGTGGCACAAAAAATGTTTTAGAACTCCACCCCTCTCAACAATTCAACCCTGTTTCAACCTTTATTTTGAAGTTCTAACTCTCAAAAATCCATAATGACCTACAGTTCAAAAGGGTTGGGAGGATGACCCTCAATAACTCTCGAAAGGTTTTGAACGTTTTATGTTGGGTTATTGGAACATTTTGTTATTTAAAATAGTAATTAGTGTGAATAAGACATTTTTTTATTTGAAATGTAATTTTGCATATTTTGTATTTGATATTTTACATTTTATAATTATTTACATATTAGTATATGTTTAACTTATTTATTATTAACTAATTGATTAATTAATTAATTAATATTATATATGACATCATGTTGATGTCACAAGTTTGACCAAGTTTGACCATAGTTGAACCTTTGTTGAACCCTATTCTACCCAACCTTCTCTTAAGATGGTTTGATCTACGAGTTGATTTTTGAAATATTGGACACAACTGCTTTAATCATTGTAAGACATACTTGTGATCCTTGTCACAAATATCGGCGGTATTTTCAAATTTACAGTGTTTTTATCCGCAAAATACCATTACCGCGTTAAAAACGCGTTTTTATCGCCATGGCGATAAATTTCCTGTAAATTCCCGATAAAATCGCGTTAAAAATGCGATAAATGGTAATATTGCGATAATATCCCGATAAATTGCCGGTAAATTCCCGATAAATTCCCGGTAAATTCCTTATTACCATTTTTATTTTATTAATGTTTTTATTTATTCTATTTATATTATTTTTAAATATTATAATTTCCCCGAGATTTTCCCGTTAAATTCCCAGTAAAAATCCATGAGTTTAAAAATATCCCGATATTACCAATTACCGTTAATATCCCGAGAACGGTATTTGTCACAATGCTTGTGATAAGGTCCAATTGCTTAATTCATGCTCCATTGTTGACTCTTTTGATGACTTTTACAATGGGAGTGATCTTGATCTAAATACATGACGAGTTGCAGAATCCTCATTCTCCTTTTGTGTTTGTGTGGATGAAAATCCACAAATGGCCAAGACAAAACTATCTATATTTCCAAATTTTAGTAGGGGGAAGTGAGTGATTTATGTTTCCAAATTCTAACTTATCTAGTTTCAATAAAACACACTTTTTTTTTTTTTGTCCATTTTAAACATGAATAATCTTGTTAGCCATAACAACCCTGTGAAGGATTTGCCTGTCTTCGACAAAAGTCCCTATCTTTCAACAATCACCTCCTTCAAAACTGCTCTTAACCTATGCCTAGGGTGAAATTGTATACACATTAACACACACAATTCAAACTTGCACATAAATATGAAGGTGCAGGTGCACAAGGTGTATGCAGGCGATCCTGATTATCTATAAGCATTTCCACCTCAAGTCATTGTTAATGTTGACATTCAACATGAAGTATACCCTTTGTCTTCTACACAGAATTATGCACATCTCAAAGCCATTTTTACTGTGCCTAAATATTCAAACAAATTGTGAATGTGGAATTCATTGAAACATATAAATTACATGGACAATTACTTCTATTATACCTTTCATTTGTTGTTGTGTGTCTTTTTTTTCCCTTTTTTCAGGTGAACAAGAATGCTATGCTTTGCATATCTATAGACGAGTTGTTTCAGACAGGAAGGGACTCTGTGCAACATTCATCTCTTAAGGGTCTTATGCAGAAGGTATAATGCAATTACTTTATCTACATTTTGCATCATTCTCTTCATGACACACTTGATAATGTAATATTATCCAGTTTTGATGATTGTAAAAATCTTCTTTTCTTCTGATGCATAATCATTTGGACTTGAAGAGGGATGATTATTATTCACATCAAAATGAGAAACAGAATTGTTTTTTCTTTTGAAGATGGTAACTGAGAATACATAAAATGAGCAAGGCATGTACACAATGGAAAGGGAATGGCTGAGACGGGCACAATCCAAAGAAGCCAGAGTTTGAAAAATGACAAAAATTGACATATAATCAATCTAGAGAAAAGTCCATGGATAAATCAGATCTCAAAATTCCAGCCTTTTGCAAGAAAGTCTGCGATACCATTAGCTGATCTTCAAACATGAACAAATGTCACATCAAAGAATACATCTCTCTCTGACAATTGGGATGAGCTTTCAAGGAGGGTTCTCTTCCTTGAGCCCACAACTGTAGGATGTTATTGATGTAGGACACGGAAGATCAGAGCACATAGATTCCGCTTCTATTTATTTTTATTTATTTATTTCTTAATTAGCACGTAGGATTTATTATTTTCGTTTGGGATCTTAGCAGCGCAACTTTAGTTAGTTTCCTATTTGATTTAGGAGTCCTAGTTTAGCAAGGAACCCAGGTCGGTGGCTTTCCTAGTCGAGTCCTTTTCTATTTTCGTTTGGATTGTTTTATTATAAATACATGTACCTATATGGGAGAGAAACAAACGATGAATATTCAATGAGATTAATCTAAGGCATAGCCTTTTCTTATTTTTCCTTTATCTTTGTTTTTTCTGCCTAGCTGCAGGCTGTTCTTCATCAATTATTTTATAAAAATGTCAATAGCCATCCTTAAAGAGGCATGGTAATTATTCAGAAGGAAAGTGAGAAGTTGAATCTTCTCATTTTGCTAAAATGACCCTAGATACTTGTTTTTTGATTTGATTTGATGCAATAAGACTTGTTCTATTTTAAATTGGATTGATATTATATTTCAAGCATGGATATGGAAATTTCTTTTTTAGGTTGGTCATAATTGTTAGAGGGGAACTGGTGTCAAACTCTGAACTAGAAGTTAGTCATATTTTAAAAAGAAAAAGAAAACTAGGAATAAACAGAGGAATAAGAACTTCTGGGAAAACATGAAGTCCACGAGAATTAATGATCTTCGAGAACACATTTGTTCACTTTACCATGCCCTCTTGAAAAGGTTTCACAGAACCTGGACTCAGGCTGGGGTTTCTTAGCTTCTGGATCGGGCTTGGGCTTGGACCTAAAATGCAATGACCAATTCAAGTTTGGACCAGGCTTTGAATTCATTCCCTCTGAAAGGATTGGCCCACTCGGAGTCTGATTTTTATCACAAAATATATTATTTTTTAGGGATTGCATACTGTTGAAAATTGTAGTTTTATACTATCATTTTTTTCCAGGTAGT
Organism: Chimonanthus salicifolius; assembly: GCA_013350335.1. Classification (NCBI taxonomy): domain Eukaryota; kingdom Viridiplantae; phylum Streptophyta; class Magnoliopsida; order Laurales; family Calycanthaceae; genus Chimonanthus; species Chimonanthus salicifolius. The sequence continues at coordinate 24,894,102 of CM023538.1, forward strand.
GCTAGCTGTAATTATATGTTAGGATGCCCATTGTACAGAAAACACTCTCTTTTGGACATTCATGATTACGCCATCCATTAATCATCTCTGATATTGTGTGTCAGGCTGTCCAATTGGAATGTGTGCACAATTTTATGGATTATTCACAAGTTTCGTATTGAGTAGTTCATGTTTTCTTGGGTCTTTATGCTATCATTATTTGAATTCAGACAGGTTTTAGCGTGGAGGAAATTTTGCGTAAGTACGTTCGTTACGTGCTGAATGAAAAACCCTTCACTCCTGATCTGGTTATGAACCTTATCCATCTCCGGAAAGTTTCAATGTTGGATGATGCTCAGGTTGCTGGAGTTCTCAATGAAGTTTCAAGACGAATTGTACGGGAAAAAGGTGTTAGTTCTTTAACCATTCAAAAAAGAATACACCTTTTAGGCATAACTTTGCAAGGTCAGCATGATATAAATATGTACTTTAGTGTGTTAAATTGCTAGTTAATTTTCGGGTAACTTGCTGTAATGTCTTAAAAGTAAAACTATAATATCATGGACACTGTCAGGGTGTGCAAGAAGTTCTTAATCTATCATATGCACTTTTATTAAAAGAAAAAAATTCGAAGCTATTAATTGAATAGTTCTTATAGGGTTTGATAGCCAAAACATTGATGCCTTAATATTGGCATATTGAGAAGCATAAGGTGGTGTGGGTGATAACGATGATTCCTCATGAAAGATTTGGCTGATTTGGTCTGTATGCAGTTCAATCAATTTGATTTAGGTGATATACATTTCAAAATAGCCTCAAAGTCTAGCCTGCGGTGCAACTTGGTCCAACGAATACTGACAAAGCGACGAACTATTGATCTGATTTACAGATCTAAAGATACAAAGGAAATATCCTCAAAGCACATGTCTCATTCAATGAAATGAGGAGCTCATTTTTTAAAATGAAACAATTACAACTCACGTGTCATTTGAAGATCTTTAGGTTAGCTTTCCAATACAACAAGTGGTCCCAAAAGTTCAAGTTGAAATGGAAGAAATATGACTAAAATATGTAGATTGTCGAAATGCATATAGACCATACTTCCTGACCATGTGGAGCCTACTTTATGATGTGCAGTTACCCCAAATTGATTATTGCACAGATGATGCGGCGCATACCCTATCTCTGCTTCCGTGTGTTTTATTTTTATTTTTAGTTAGTTTCCTTGCTTTGTTTGTGTTTTATTTTAGTTAGTTTCCTTTCATGTTAGGGCACTTCCGTCATAAGTCTTTTGTAAGCTTATATAAGCCAGCCTTCTCATTGTATTTGATTACACGATTGAATAAAAATAAACATTGAGTTTTGGCAAACCCTCTCTGGTGCGACGGTGCTTTCTTGGAGTGAATTTGAGAGCCTTGGCGTGAAGCTGCTTCTCCTCCCCTCCAGGTACTCTATTCTTCTTCTCCTCTCTTCCCTATTTCTCTTCTTCTCTTCTTCTTCTCTTCTCTTTTGTTTTCTTTAACCTTCTGGAACCCAAAACACCTTCCACTGTTGCTGTTACCTGTCCCTAAGCCATCCTCTCTGCTGTCCAACTTTCGCCTACTCCTAAACTCCATCCCACCGGTGTCGCCCCTCCCTAAACTCCCTTCTACACGTCTTTACCCTCAAATCAGCCTCCTACAATCGCTGTTGGCCCCTTTTGGACCTTCTATCTTCACTGACACTCTTGTGAACCCACACAACCCTCATCCTTAGCCCTTTATACCTGCTGTAAGCCTCTTCAGATCCTTCCTATATCCAACTACAGTGCAAACAGACCTCCATACAGCTGTCTTCAAACCTTTGGACCCTTCTCAAGCCTCATACTGTCATTACCACCCGTCCTAAACCTCCATACAGTCCCTAAACTACAGCTGTTCTGTTTTCCTTAGCCCTTCTTAACCCTCCTTTACATCTGTCCTTTGTTTCCAGTCCCTATCTTAGCCTTTCCAACCTGTCTTTCCCTTTTTCTTACTGCTGTCTCATAAAACCAGTCCTTTTTAAAACCTCATTAACCCCTCATACTGCTGTCATAGCCTGAATTGTCATAAGCTTGAAGCCTAATAGCCAGATTTAACCTTATTTGGTGTTGGTTCTGTGTTTGTGAGATCTGTCAAGCCCTGTGTTCTGAAAGGTCTTTTATTTTGAGCTATAACTTGATTTGGATTGTATTATAATTGCTTACATTGAATTCCTAGAATTTCATGATTATTGGTGATAGATTTTATTACTCTGAACTGCAATTATTAATTTAATTTTAATTTCAGCCCATACTTTTGCTTCATCTTGATTTCTTGTCGCATCTCAATTGCATTTAGGCATCTAGGGTTCCCTTTTGTCTTTTCCTGCATCAACAGACCTTCGAGACAACTTTCTAGTGTGGACACATGTTTTGCACGTGGCTTCATGAAAATGGCATTAGAAGAGATTGTACCTGTTTCATCTAATTGAAGGGTAAATACTAAAATTAAACTATACACTATAGTTGACACATGAAAAGGTATAAACTATAGAAAACATAATAGCAATACACTGCTTCAATTATATTTACATGTATATTAAAGTTATAGTTTACTTCTATATGTATATCTATAAGGGTTTCACGCAAAGCGTAAATGTTGGCGACCCTATGACTACAAATAAGAAGTGCCTAAGAATGTTAGTGATTCAAAAGACAATTTAAAGTCATCCAACTTTTTTTTTTAAAGGTAACTTCATTAATCAAAAGAAAAGAACAAACAAAAGATAAACCTAAAAAGGGGGTAAAGAAAACCCACCACCCACAAAAGAAAACTATACGATCACAATACCCCCAACAAATTAAAAGAACTTATGAACAAATTCTAAAGGTAAAAACAACCTCTGACGCGCCAAATCATCAGCATCAGAATTGGCAGAACGAGGGACCCAAGAAACTGAAAAGCTAAAAGAAGCCATAGAATGACAGATTGATGCGGTGCATCCTACTGCTCGGTGCATCGTGCTGCTATTTTTTCTTACTTGCTATTTCCTGTTTTTTCTAGTTTTATTTTAAGCAAGGGTATTCTTGTAATTTCTGCTTAAGTTTTTAAGCAAGGGTATTCTTGTAATTTCTGCTTTAGTTTTTATTTTAGTAAGCGGAAAGAGTTATAAAAGCATTGTAGCCCTTGGGGCATTACACGATGGAAAAGAAATAAAACTTCAAATTTACGGAAATCTTGTTCCGGCTTGGTTGGCGAGAAGGCCTCTTCCTCCTCTACAAATCTCCAGGTACAAGCATCTTCTTCTTCTCCTCCTCTCTCTTCTCTTTTTCTTCTCTATTTATTTTCCCTTACCCTGCTGCAACTGCCAGCCATAACCTGTCCTTGACCTTCCGCCAGCCTCTCAACCCAGATCTGCCTTTCGCCACCTTCCTACACCATTCAGAACTTTCGCCCCTCCCAAATCTCCTTCCCTTGCTGCCGCCCCTCCCTAAACTCACATCTACACCTGCTGTTACCCCCAAATAGTCCTTCTACAGGTGCTGTTAGCCCCTTTTGGACATTCTGCCTTCATCAAGAACCCACCCAGACCTCTTCCTTAGTCCTTCGTCCCTGTCATACAGCCCCTAAACTGCTGTCCCAAGGTCTATTAACCCTCCAATGTACCTGCCATATGTTTCTAGACTTTACCTTAGCCTCTCCACTCTCTCCCATAGCCTTATCTACTGCAGCCCATCCTTCTTAGGCCTTTCCCCTGTCCCAGATATCCCATACAGTTTCAAATACGGCTGTCCCAATTTGTTTTGACTTCCTTTTCATATTACACAGTTAAATTTACTATTATTTGGTGGGGAATCTATATGTTTGTGTGATTTGACAATCCTCTTTAACTTGAGGGCCTTATATTTTTGAGCTATAACTTGATTTGGGTTACAATAATTGCTTATATTGAATTCCTAGAATTTCATGGTTGTTTGTGGTAGATTTTAGTACTTTAATTGTCATTATTAATTTTAATTTTAATTTCAACCTCATATTTTGTGTTAAATTGATTTCTTCTTACATCATAATCGTATTTAGACATTTAGGGTTATCCTTTGTCTTGTCCTGCGTCACAGATCCTTTCGACTCTATCCAGGTATATCCAGGGACAAATGGACCCAGAAGACCAACCAACAACCACCTTAGAGTCACCTTCTAGAATACTCCAATGAACCCCTAGCGCTCCCAACTCCAAGACACCTTTCCATAAAGCATGAAGCTCCACATCAATGACTGATCCATTAGGCAAAGGACCAACAAAGGATACCACCCTATCGCCAGAATCATTTCGAATAACCCCCCATAGCCTGCTAGCCCAAGATCACGCCACAACTTCCATCGAAATTGAGCTTGAGAAGACCCAAGTCTGGAGGAGACCACTGAATTGAAGGCACAAAAACCACATGAGACTGCACATAATCCACAGAAGCCCAATTCCTATAGATATCCAAGATAGATATGCCTTGAAATTTACTAGAACCCACCGCCCACCAAGCAGCCCTAACCTTAATCACCTCAATAGTATACGAAATTGGAGACACCTTCCCCTAAAAAACCCTATTATTCCGTTCTAACCAAATAGATCACACAATACTTAGCGAAGAAGCAACTCACAATTGTCTATGGAAAGAAGAACCAAACATCACATCTTCATTCATCAAATCAGCCCAAGCTCTCGGAACACACAAAACAACCCCAAACATCTGAAAAAAATGAGACCCAATCTGAGAAGCAAACTGACATTGGAGTGAAAGATGATTCACCGACTCAACATCCGATAAACAAAGAGGACATGTATTGACTAAAATCGTTCTTAATTAGAGATTATCTATAGTCAAAATCTTTTCCAACCCTGCAAGCCACCCAAAAACCTTCACTTTGAAAGGAGTAACACCTTTCCAAATTCTAGGGTTGACCCAGGAACACCACCAATACCCAACAACTTTTTACAAAACTCGCACCAGAAGCTCCTTTAACACTTACATCCTTGTTTTGGAATGGAGCACTAGTGGTTGGCTTGGCTTGACTCACCGTATCCCGTGGAGTAGACTCAAACTGTTTAAGAGGGTTTGGCTTCAGGTAACGCTCCAATTCTTGAACTCTTTGGTAAATCTCCTCCAAGGTGTTGACACTGTGGGGAATCAATTCCTTTTGGAGATCTGGATGGAGACCCATTCTAAACCGAGGAAGAGTCACAAGAAGGTCCTCCTTTTTAACACATCTCATCATGTACTCATCAAACTTGTCGATGTAATTGGTGACCGACATGTTTCCTTAACGAAGTGCTTGCCGTTGGTCCAGTAATCTCTCTATAGGTCAAAGGGAGGTATTTTTCTTTCAGTCTTTCTTTCATTTCATCCCAATGGAAATAGGTTCACCTCCGGATCTTTCAATTTGGCGCTCTACATTGGTTCAAAAAAATTTGGCTTGACCTCAACAATTTCATTTTTACAAATCTCACACGACGCCCTTCTGACATGTTATACCATTCAAATTAGTGTTTCATGCCAGACAACTAATCAATAAAAGCCTTTGGGTCAAGTCGACCATCAAAACTCAGAGCCTCAACTTTAATAGTTCTCACTATTTCAGATTCAGGGTCGGGAAGGTCATGAAAAACATAATGGTTGTGGGGACCATTTCTTCTTCTACCACTCCCTCGGTCACCAACTCTACCTTGACCTCTACCACCATCAACTTCCAGGTCATTGTTTTGATTGAGAGAAAGCTCTAGTTCATCGAAGAGGTTATCGGTTATGGTCGCCTGTTCTGCTATTCTGGTTTCCATGTTAGCTAGGAGGGCACTGATATCGTCTAAGATCTTGGTAAACGGTGTGAGGTCCATATTGGGCTGTTATTCTCGGCCACTACGTGTGGGTATGCATAGAAAGATAAACTAAATGATGTGACTTAACTCTAATGAATGTGATGTAATGACCTAAGTCTATATGCAATGAATGAAAGAAATAACTAAATGAGGTGATGCGAGAAATAACTAATTAATTTTTTTTTTTAAACGCGACCTAAGACCTGGAAAGTTAGTAAGCTCTCCTAACCTAGGCTACTGATACCATTTTGATGTAGGATAAGAGACAGGGTAACCCTAAATGCCTAATGTGGTTCCCTAAAAATTAAAAGGGGATGAAAATAATGCACCTTAAAACTAATATAGGCTGAAATTAAAATTCAATTAATAAATGCAACTAATGAATATAAAATTTACCACAAATAAACATGCAAATAACATCCCATAATATGATGTAAACAAATAAAGGATGGACTGGAATGGTTTTGAAGGTAATGGCACATGTGACTTTAAATGAAAGAGACATAGTTCTAAACAAAAGGGTGGACTGGGTGCATATAAGACATGAATGAATGGTATGTGGACTTAAATAGTAAAAGGGGTAACGATGCGGAGCATACCAGTCCCACAGTGTTTCCGTGCATACAGTTTTCGTGCTTTTCTTTGTTATTATTTTCCTTCGTGATTATGTAGTTTATTTATAGTAATTTCTTTTTATTAAGGATAGTTTAGCTATTATTATTGTTTCTATTTTTATTTTAAGAAAGGGTGAACTCTATATAAGCTTTGTAAGCCTCATTGAGGCCTCACATGATTGAATGAATAGACAATTTCGAGATCTTTGCAAGATTCCTTTGCAAGGTGCGATTGATTGTTGGAGGATTCCCTTTGGCGAGAGGCCTTGGCATGAGGCTACCTTCTTCTTCAGGTACTTCTTCTATTTCTCTTCTTCTCTCTCTTTTCTTTTCTTTTCTTCTCCAAAAGCTACCTCTTTGCTGCCGAGACATCCCTACCCTTTCCTCTGGTTTTTGCCTATCCCTACAAATCTCACCTTCCTTGCGCCACTTCCTAAAACCCATCCCTGTGTTTCCTGTTCCCTCCAAATACCCATCCCTTTGGCTGCCGCAGCCCTCCTTTGGCTTTCCTGATTTCCGTCACCACGTGCTAGACCCCATAAAGCCATGCCTCCTCTCCTTCACCGCTGCTACCTTTTGCCACCCCTTTCCGTCCTTCTCTTTGCTTCCTTTCTTTCGTTTTTACTCCCTTTCTTTCGTTCTTTACCCTAACACCCATTACCCACGTACTATTAGTTATTCTATCTTATAACCCCATGATGTGTAACCCATTTAAGACTTTAGACCATTTCATTTAATTTCATATACCTTCTTAGTCAAAACCATTGCACCTTCTTTAAAAAATGTTATATATTTGTTTACACCATATTCTAGGGATATTTTGCATGATTATTTGTGGTAATTTGATATAATTCATTGTTTATGTTAATTGATTAATTAATTTCAGTCATTTTAGATTTAGGGTGCATTATTTACATCCCCTTTTAATTTTAGGAAACCAAATTAGGCATTTAGGGTTACCCTATCTCTTGTCCTGCATCAGGTAAGTGGTCCCGGTAGTAAGGAAAAGGAAACTAATAGAATTAAAGAAAGGGGGTACGAATGGAATTAAAGAAAAGGCTTGAGTTAGGGTAAAACACGATAGGGGATACATAAGAAAACAGGGAAAATAGAGAGAGGGGCTTGCAGGCAGCCAGAGAATGGACAGTTTGGTGGAGGCGGAAGCGGATATGGTTCTTGGGAGGGTAGCAACACATAGGGAAAATGATAGAGGCTTAGCAGCAAGGCTAGGTGGACTAGAGAAGGGAACGGAAGCAAAAAGGGGAAGGTATGTAAGGGTCTTCTGGAGTTGGGTTTCAGGAATCTAAAAACAAAAGAGGAGGAAGAAGAGAAGGATAGCAGAGAGAAGAGAGAGATAGAAGATGAAGAGAAGTACCTGGAGAATAGTGGCCTCACGCCAAGCTTCACACCAAAAGGGCTTCACTCCACAGGAATCACTCCAAAGATAAATCGCATAAGGTTTGTGAAAATCTCCAACCTTTTATTCATTCAATTCATTATCCCCAAAAAGGGGATTACATAAGAGTGTTTATAATAATCTCAAAGCAAGAAAATAACACCACCTAAAATTGGAAACCTCTAAATATATTGAAACGAAAATAACTCCCTCAAAAATAGGAAATCCTAATTTCCAATCACAACCAATTCGAAAATAGAAATAAATAATAATAGTAAAAAAAATTAACAACTTTACATTCGTATGTGGATCTGCTGCTCTGCATTATAAGTTCTGACCATGGTTGTTAAAATATTACGATACACGATTTGTATCTTACGATTCATACGATATGATAAGAGGAATGATACGTATCTATCAACAAATCTTACGATTTGTATAAATAATAGAATTATGGAGTTATTAAGAGTGTGAAAGCATGAAACATTTCGTTTTAATGATTTTTAAGGCTTGAGTTAATGAGCATTTAAGACCTTTCGATTTTTTGAGGGTTTTTTAGTTCATTATTGACATTTCACAATATAATTGGATTATATACTGGTCTTATACTTTTGGGAGTTGGAGCATTGAAATTTGAGCTCCAATGAACTAATTATATAGAATTCACTTAATATTGAAAGAAAGTTGGAGAATTGCTCATGTTATTATATTTTAGATATATTTTACATTATTTCATATATTAAATATTTTTGAGGGAAAAGACTTATGAATGTTACGATTTTATGATTTACGATACATGATTTGCTATTCAATATGTATTAACGATTTACGATACGATTCGATTTTTATAACATTGGTTCTGACAACTTTTATTAGCATTCATGATTTTTTTTTTTTTTAAATTAGAGATTTTTATCTTTTTTTAAAATAGATATAAAAGATTGAAAAGAAAAAATAAAAAAGATGTTTTTTAATTAAAAAATATGGTAATCAACTAAAAATATAAAAACATAGTTCCAACTAAAAGAGAGAAAAAATCAAAAGTCCGCTCAATTGTCTCATCCAAAATAGTCCTCGCACGAGTGAGGACTGTCGAATGAAATTAGAAGGAAAAAGATCATGCGGCGGTATCATAACTTAAAACCCTAATCTTTTGGGCATGTGGCAGAAAGAGATGAAAAGAGTAAAGTTAGGGATGCGGCGGAAGTAGAAGAGGAGGAAAGGAAAAAAAAAATTAAGATGCGGTGGAAGCAGAAGAGGAGGAAGAAAAAAAAATGAAGAAAGAAAGGAAAGATAACCTGCGACAAAAAAGTTGTGATTCAAGAAGAATAAACGAAAGAAAAAGAAGAGGAAAAATGAAAAGTTGCTGACGGAAAACAGGTACTTTATAATCGTCCGATTCTTGCGATTCAACCCTAAAATCGTATGATTTTCTTTCATTTGCGATTTGGCTCGTTGGAGCCTATATTCGAACCGTGAATCATGCTATTTTAACAACATTGCTTTGAGAGCTTAAAAAACATGGCTTACAAGTGAAAGACATTAAGATTGGATTGTGCAATTTTTATGGAGTACTTATTCATAGAAAAATCTTTCATGCATCATCAGATAGAGTGAAAGTGAGCCTCATGTACGTTGTTAGGATTTAAAAATAGTTTAGAGTAATTAATATTTGGTGAGAATGTTATTTTTTTGGTATCACATTCAGAAATGAATGACCCATTTTATGAGGCAAAGTTGGGCACCACATAGGATGCAAAAGTTTAGTGTTTAAGAAATAATTTGAAGTCATGAAAATTTGGACAACTTTAAAAACAAGACTTCTATAATTGGATTGAGGTGGTTTTAGTTAGGTCCCATATTCAATTTATGATCTTTGCAATGGACCCATCATACCTGATAAAAGTCAATCAACCATTTTAATCACTAATAAAAAAGTGGATAACCATTTGATTAATTAACAATGTATGCTCATTTAATGGACAATTGAGAGTATATTGTGGGAAGGGTGTTGGAGAAGTTTGTCTGAGACAACAATAGTTGTGGCTTTTCTTGGATTTGTTTTGTAAGTCTTATGTGGTGGTTTCTGTCAAATTTACTGTCTTTGATGATCTGAGTCCTAGTTTTGTTGTTTCTTTGTTGGTTTTGGTGTGATTGTCTGTTTTGTTTTGTGCTGGTTTGACCATGTCTAGTTCTATTGCCTTCTGTTTTGTTTCCTTCTATTTGATGAAAATGGGATTTTAGAGAGAAATCCTTCTTTTATATATACGTGTATAGGTATAGGGAGTTAGGATCAAATGAGGCCTTGCCCAAATGAGAAAGCCTTCTAATAATGTGAGGACTTTTATATCAGACCCACATGGCTCATGTAGATGTCTTAGTTGGAAGAGTCTTTGCTTGAATAAGCTGCTTCTAAGAGTGGACTCCCAGTTTTGAAAGGTTCGACCACTGAGGTCTCGTTGACACCTAATTTTTACGGTAGTTCGATCACAAAAGTCTACTCCATCTTACAATGTAAGATAGATGAAAATAAAAGAACACTTGCCTTTGTAGCTCCAAAACGATCTTGAATGTGTTTTTGAAAAAAATGGTGCCTCCCTTTGATCTTCAATGCTTGAGATACTGAAGGGTTTGCAACCTAAGAGGATGCTAGGTCTAGGGTGAGGTAAAGATATGACAGTAAATCCTTAGAAGATTAACTCTAAATCACATCAAAGAGCTTAAAATAGCTTTTAGTATTCCATTGATGTTTGTAGATGTGATTTGAGAGATTTGGAGAAGTTTAAAGCTGTCTAACTATGGTTGGAACCTCTTCTCAGAGTCTATGAAGGTTTATGATTGATTTCCAAATTAATGGCATCTAAAATGAGCTCTAAATTTATAGAAAAATGTCCCAACGGCTAGTTTGACTTCCAACAGCTAGTTTGACTTCCAACAGCTAGTTTGACTTGCCAATGGCTAGTTTGGCTTCCAGTAGTCTTCATGCAATATCTCCATCTTCTATAGGCAAGATTTTGACAATTTGTTACGAAAATGACAACATGGAGACACAGATAAACTGGGGCTCCAACAAGTTTTTACTTCTCGAAGTAGGGACCTCATCTTTTTAGTTATGGAGCCTACCTAGATCATGCTAATCACTAGGGCGTGGTGAATAAGATCATTTGATGAATTAAGAGTGGACGTAATTTCAATCTCATCCCATTATCTTAACAAAAAATATAATTCAAAATTTAATGATTTAATGGGCCTTAGATAACTGCAACTTTTCTGCTTTAAAATTCAACTATGTATAAAAGGTGGGTAGATGCCAATTTGGGATATCTGTCAATTTTCTTAACAGATGATTTCTGGACAAGGTTGGGGGTGGACTACATCATCTAGAGATGGGGTGAATGAAAAAAGGTGGTTGCTTAGTGCGACTAGTCACACTTGAATACTTTCCTATATATAATATTGCGTGAAAATCTGATGCAGGACAACTAATAGGGTGATTCTAAATGCCTAAATTGGTTCCCTATAAATTAAAAGGGATAAAAATAATGCACCTAAAACTAGTATGGGCTGAAATTAAACTTCAATTAACACTTTGCAATAATTAATATAAAATTTTGGTACAAATAACTATGCAAATAATAGGAATTTAATAACCTTCACTGTAGATGAAACAAATAAAATGGTCCCACGGTATACCTTATCACATGCCAATTTGACTTAAATAAAAGGGTAAAGAAGGAGAAATCAGTTTAGGGCAACCAAGCCAAGGGAACACAGGCTTGCTGCGAAGAAGAAAAAGAGCGGAAGAGGAGACGGAAGCCGAAAGGGTTGGAAATGGTTTGGCAACAAAGGAATGGCTTCGGAAATTCAGGGAAGAAGAAGAGGAAGGAAGAGGAAGAGAGATAGAAGATAAAGGATGAGTACCTGAAGAAGAAGGAAAGGTAGCCTCACGCTAAACTTCACGCCAAAAGGGCCTCACGCTAAAGGAATCGCTCCACACAAGGTTTGAAAAACTCAAAAACTTTTATTCATTCAATTCATTCGGTGGATGAGTTTACAAGGGAGGGGTTTATATATTATGACCTTACCCCAAATAAGAAACTAAAAACAAATTACATTAATATCATTTTCTAAAAATAAAACACACAAAAATAGCAAAATATGAAATTAGAAGGTGCTGAGATGCACCGCATCAATCTCCCCATCTGAAAAAGAACTCGACCGCGAGTTCAAACAAATGAGAAGACACAAATCGTCTCACGCATGCGTCTTCCTAAGGTAGGGTCTTCAAAATGCAAACACGTGCACGTGAAGTCTTCAGCGTCATCCAATGGAGTCACCATCAAGCCAAAATGTTGCTAGAGTGGCTTTCTTCCGCCGTCGCTGGGATGCTCGGATATCTGAACTGTCACGGTAGTCAACAGGTTGTAAATGAGAAGAAGATGCCTCTGGTGATACAAAGCTGTGGTGTCTCTCCAGAAGAGTCGGATCCTGTCGTTGAAGGTCATGTGCTATCAACAATGTGAATTCTGTCTTCGGCTGGCGTGTGAGAACCACTTTCTCATTCAGTACAAACTCTACCTTTTTTCTCTTGGGTGACAGTGAAGGCTTTGTAGGTTCAGGCCATGGATTATGAAGTGGGATAGGTAGGCCAGTATGTGGGTCAAGACAAGGCTCATATGAGGTAGAACTGAGTGGTAAGGCTGCTGGAACTGGACAGAATGTGAGGTCCTCCATATGATCATCCACATCAGATTCATTGGACTTACAATGAGTATCTGTAGAAAACTTATATTGTTTATTGCATATATTAATTTCACTTTTAATTTCAGCATGTGATGCAAGTGCAGATGCAGACTCAAACAACTTGGGTGATACTGGCACTGGACTAGGGTCTATAAATGGAGATGATTTGAGAACACACTTAACCAACCCAATGGGATATTCATCGATATCGTTAATGCCCTCATCACTTTCGGGATGTTCTCCCATATATTCATTCTCAATGTCCTCGTCAGTCTTTTCATTGGATTGTTTTTCCATTATAAGGGTTCTTTCCTTATTCCGATTCTTGGTAGGACATTCGTGAGTGAAATGCCCATAACCATGACAGTTGCAGCATTTGACCCCTTGTTTCGAAGAACTCGCAACAGAAGCCTTGTTTTGGAATGGAGCACTGGTGGCTTGCTTGGCTTGACTCACCGTATCCCGTGGAGTAGACTCAAATTGCTTAACAGGGTTCGGGGTCAAGTAACGCTCCAATTTTTGAACTCTGATAAATCTCCTCCAAGGTATTGACACTGTGAGGAATCAACTCTTTTTGGAGATCTGGACGGAGACCCATTCGAAACCGAGAAAGAGTCACAAGAAGGTCCTCCTTCATATCACATCTCATCATGTACTCATCAAACTTGTCGATGTAATCATCGACTGACATGTTTCCTTGACGAAATGCATGCCATTAATCCATTAATCTCTCTTTATAGGTCAAAGGGAGGTATTTTTCTTTCAGTTTTTCTTTTATTTCATCCCAATAAGAAATAGGCGCACCTCCTACTCTTTCAATTTGGCGCTCTATATTGGTCCAGAAAAGTTTAGCTTGACCTCTTTGGACATGTTATACCATTTAAAATAGTGTTCCATACAAGACAAGCAATCAATAAAAGCCTTTGGGTCATGTCGACCATCAAAACTCGGAGCCTCAACTTTAACAGATATCACTATTTTAGATTCAGGATCGGGAAGATCATGATAAGCATAATGGTTGTGGGGACCATTTCTTCCTCTACCACGCCCTCGGTCACCAATTCTACCTCGACCTCTACCCCTACCGACTTTCCAAGTCAATGTTTTGATTGAGGGAAAGTTCTAGTTCATAGAAGCGGTTATCGGTTTTGTTCGCCTGTTCTGCTATTCTGGTTGCCATGTTGGTTAAGCAGGCATTGATATTGTCTAAGATTTTGGTAAACGATGTGAGATCCATATTGGGTTGATATTCTCGACCACTACGTGTGGGCATGCACAGGAAGACACGCTAAATGATGTGACTTAACACTATGAATGCAATGATGTAATGATCTAAGTTTATATGCCATGAATGATTTTTTTTTTTTTAAATAATAAAGAATGCAATTTTTTTTATATAATTAATTAATTATTAATTAATTAATTTTTTTAAATTAATTAAGTAGTTAATTTTTTAAATGCGACCTAAGATCTAGCAAGTTAAGAAACTCTCCTAACCTAGTTTTGATACCAAATTTGATGCAGGATAACTAATAGGGTGACCCTAAATGCCTAAGTTGGTTCCCTATAAATTAAAAGGGACTAAAAATAATGCACCTAAAACTAATATGGGCTGAAATTAAACTTCAATTAACACTTGCAATAATTAATATAAAATTTTGGTACAAATAACTATGCAAATAATAGGAATTTAATAACCTTCACTGTAGATGAAACAAATAAAATGGTCCCACGGTATACCTTATCACATGCCAATTTGACTTAAATAAAAGGGTAAAGAAGGAGAAATCAGTTTAGGGCAACCAAGCTAAGGGAACACAGGCTTGCTGCGAAGAAGAAAACGAGCGGAAGCCGAAAGGGTTGGAAATGGTTTGGCAACAAAGGAATGGCTTCGGAAATTCAGGGAAGAAGAAGAGGAAGGAAGAGGAAGAGAGATAGAAGATAAAGGACGAGTACCTGAAGAAGAAGGAAAGATAGCCTCACGCCAAAAGGGTCCTCACGCTAAAGGAATCGCTCCACACAAGGTTTGAAAAACTCAAAACTTTTATTCATTCAATTCATCGGTGGATGAGTTTACAAGGGAGAAGGGTTTATATAATAAGACCTTACCCCAAATAAGAAACTAAAAACAAATTACATTAATATCATTTTCTAAAAATAAAACACACAAAAATAGCAAAATATGAAATTAGAGGGTGCTGAGATGCACCGCATCAAAATCTCATTTCAAAAAATAATTCCATTTAAAAAAAATAGTGGGTGAAAATCCAATGAATTCCAAAAATTGGTGGACAATACCCCATTCTTATACCAAATAATAGGGCCCACCTACAATCATTCTAATCTCTCACACCCCTAGCACTCCTTCACCTTTCCTATGAACCCCATTTTGGCACCTATCTCACTGATATGCATCATTGCATTGAGAAATGGTCTTTCAAATGTTGTAAATATTGTAAATTGTGTATTTTTCACATGTCTTATTATAGAGTTGACCTACAAATGTTATTAGGTGTAATTGATTCTTCTTTCCTTATTTACTGCCTTGATTGACTCATTGTATTATGTGTCTGTAGGGCTACAACTCGGGTTGGATTTTGGCCCGACCCGCATGACCCATCCCGAGAAATCATGCGGGTCGGGTAACAAAGGTTGTGCCAAAGGGTCGGGTTGGGTTGAGAAGAGGAAAAACCCACACAAAATTCGGGTCGGGGTGAGGTCTTTAAATCTCAACCCAACCTGACCCGACTCATATTTCCTAACTTAATATAAAACCCTCCACCCTCAAACCCTAATCGACTAGGTGCCTATAAAGCCTCAAGACTTGGAAACCCTAACTAAAAACCCTCTCTCATTTCATCGTCCAATACCAAAAACCCAATCAAGAATCAACGTTTAAAGGAAGCATGAAGACCTTTAAGGCCATTCTTTTGGTAGGGGCACTATCAACAGTGGACTTTGGTATGAAATCTGAACTTATTCTTGGCCAACAAATGGACGGCCGAGAATAGAAGATCAACCGCTGTGGAAAGGATTGATAGGAGAAAGTCCTCCAAAAACTAGCAGAGATTTTGTTTGGAAAAGAAAAGGCAGTCGTGCCTCAATGAGCGAGACGAGAAAACTAACGCAACAACTATTTTTTATCATTTTTGTGTTAGGGTTTTCGCGTATAAATGAAAAAGGGGCACTTGTGAGGCAACCTTTTCTCTCTCCCCTCGTCTGCCACTGTTTTTTTATTTTTGGAACTTTTTAATTATCTCTTATTATTATTATTATTATTATTATTATTATTATTATTATATTTTTTAGAATTTGAGGAAAGGTGTAAGTTTGGGTTTTGATCGCAAAATGGTACTTTAATGGTGGATTCGAAACTTTCTTCTCTTTTTTTCCCTAAAGTTCAAAATTATTTTCATGGAAAATAACGATATTTTATAAAGAATGCCAAACCAAAATTTATAGTTTTCCAATTCAAAAACTATATTTTTAACTTAAAAAATGTTTATTTTTTGGAACAAAGTCCATTGAATCAGTGCCTTCTTTCGAATAATATCCTCCGTTTGGAATTAGATTATAGAGAGGGGAGTAGTTTTTTTTCTAGAAAATAACCAATTTTAGCCAAAAAAATGACAAACCGATTTATAGCTATCACTGAAAAATAGTTAATTTTTGAAGAAAGTTCTTTCCTTTCCGTTCATCAAAATGGAGGCTTAGATTTTTCGTTCTTGATTCAAGCATATGGTATTAGAAAATTGAAATTTGAGCATAGATCTGGATAGAGATGTCTTGGTCCTGAAACAATCTCGAAAGCGTGTTTTCTTCTTGGGCCCACTTTATTTAATGAGGGTAGTTTCGTTTGTCAAGGCAGCGATTAGGGCTGCAACTCGGGTTGGGCCTAGTCGGGCCAACAGTTGGATTGAGGGTATTACAAACTCGGGTCGAGTCGGATTGACTAAGTTCTTTTTTAATTCGGGTCGGATCGGCTCGGGTTCAATGTGTTGTGACATTGGTTAGGGTTGGGTTTATTAAAACCTGACCTGCCCGACCCTGAGTTGCAGCCCTATATGTGTGTGTGTGTGTAGGACTCCTTCAAACAAGAAATACAATACAAAGATTAATCTCTCTCAACTTTCGACCATTTTCATTATTTTCTTCCCTTTCAACATGGTGTTAGAGCACGATGTCAATTAGATCATTTCGTTTTTGTGTAGCGTGCTAAAGATGTTATACTTCTTGTTGTTTATGTGGATAATATAGTTTTAATAGGGAAAATGAGTCCTCTATTAGTTCTTTGAGAGCCTATCTACAACAGTCTTTTGAGATTAAGGATCTTGGTTTACTTCATTATTTCTTGAGAATTGAAGTTGCTCGATCATCTAAAGGACTTGTTCTTTCCCAACAGAAATATGCTTTAGATCTTCTTCATGATGCTGGATATTATGGATCACTGATACACCACTTGATGTTAAATCAAAATTTTTTGCATCTGATAGGACTCTTCTTCTTAATCTTCTTAATCCTCAATGTTAATTTAAAATTTTCACATCTAATGGGACTCTTTTTCCTAATCCCCGCTTTTATCAGCAGTTGTTAGGCAAACTCATTTATCTTACCATCACTCGGCCTAACTTCTTCAGTGGGGTCAGTCAATTTATGCATGCTCTTATTGATGCTCACCTTCATGTGGTCTTTCGCATTTTACATTATCGTAAGGCCCACCTTGTTGTGGATTCTTTTATAAGATTCAGTCTACATTTAATATTTGCGGGTACTTTGTCGTTGACTGAACTGGTTCTTCTGATGGTCGACGATCTATGTCGGGCTATTGTATTATTTTAGTATCTCATTTGGTTTCTTGACAAAGCAAGAAACAAACTATTGTTGCTTGTTCCAGTGCAAAAACGTAATACAGGCTCATGGACAACACAACATGTGAATTATTGTGGTTTAAACAATTTTTTGATGAATTGGGCTTTCCTTCATCAGAGGTACTTATCATTCTTTGATAATCTAGCTGCAAGCAATATTACTTCCAATCCAGTTTTCCATGAGCGTATAAAGCATATAAAGATTGATTGTCATTTTCTTCAACATCATGTATCCTTTGGGAATATTGTCACTCCATATTTGAAGTCCAAGGTTCAATTAATTGTCATGATGACGAAAGCCATCTCTCGCTCTCAACTAGATGATGTTTTCAGCAAGTGGTTAGGCTTGATTGATATCTTCGCACCAGCTTGAGAAGGAGTGTTGTAAATATTGTAAATTGTGTATCTTTCAAATGTTTTATTGTAGAGTTATCTAAAGATGTCATTGGGTGTAATTGATTCTTCTTTCCTTATTTGCCTGCATTTATTAGCTCATTGTATTCTATATATACATGTGTACTACTCTTTCTTCAAACAAGAAATACAATATAGAGAATTAATCTCTCTTAGCTTTCGTTCCTTCTTTTCATTGTTTTCTCCCTTTCTACATTTTTCCTTTCAACATCAAATATCTTCGCACCAACTTGAGAGGGAGTGTTGTAAATATTGTAAATTGTGTATCTTTCACATGTTTTATTATAGAGTTATCTAAAGATGTCATTGGGTGTAATTGATTCTTCTTTCCTTATTTGCCGCATTGATTAGCTCATTGTATTCTATATATACATGTGTACTACTCTTTCTTCAAACAAGAAATAAAATATAAAGAATTAATCTCTCTTAGCTTTCGTTCCTTCTTTTCATTGTTTTCTCCCCTTTCTACATTTTTCCTTTCAACATCAAATATCTTCGCACTAACTTGAGAGGGAGTGTTGTAAATATTGTAAATTGTGTATCTTTCACATGTTTTATTATAGAGTTATCTAAAGATGTCATTAGGTGTAATTGATTCTTTTTTCCTTATTTGCCGCATTGATTGGTTCATTGTATTCTATATATACATGTGTAGTACTCTTTTTAAAACAAGAAATGCAATATAGAGAATTAATCTCTCTTAGCTTTCGTTCCTTCTTTTCATTATTTTCTCCCCTTTCTACATTTTTCCTTTCAACATCAAATATCTTCACACTAACTTGAGAGGGAGTGTTGTAAATATTGTAAATTGTGTATCTGTCACATGTTTTATTATAGAGTTATCTAAAGATGTCATTAGGTGTAATTGATTCTTTTTTCCTTATTTGCCGTATTGATTGGTTTATTGTATTCTATATATACATGTGTATTACTCTTTCTTCAAACAAGAAATACAATATAGAGAATTAATCTCTTAGCTTTCGTTCATTCTTTTCAGTATTTTCTCCCCTTTCTACATTTTTCCTTTCAACATCAAATGCCATTAAACTTTGGGCCATTTAAAT
Source organism: Chimonanthus salicifolius (assembly GCA_013350335.1). Classification (NCBI taxonomy): domain Eukaryota; kingdom Viridiplantae; phylum Streptophyta; class Magnoliopsida; order Laurales; family Calycanthaceae; genus Chimonanthus; species Chimonanthus salicifolius. The sequence goes on from CM023538.1 coordinate 24,913,048, forward strand.
TATAGTTTACGATCATTAGGTGGGATGTTTTTTGTGCAGCTGATATCCATGTAAATGCCTAATCTACCCAAGGGGGCCCCATGGCTAGGGTGTAGTCTATGCTCGATTTATTTGGGATGAACTGGATTGCAATCCTTCAAAGATGCACATGGAATGCTCATATTCTCCCGCTTACTTCTATATTTTCCTTCGCCATTCATGGCCTTATTATATATGTCGTACTTCAATGATCTTGGGACAGTTTGGAGAGTTTTCTAGCCAGTTAACCTTTCCAAGCAAAAGATAATAAGGATTTTCTCGGGGAGAATGTCTTTGGTGATCCAATCCTTGGAAAGGAATCCAAGGGTTGGATATTGAAGAACTTTGGGATGACAATCATTCAAGGATCTTTGCTTCGTTTTTATTTTTCACATCTTTGGGGACATCCATGTCCTCGGAGATTACTTGTACTTATTTTGGGACTTTGAGTACTTACAGAGGACATTTGATGTGTGCTTAACGATTTCTAATCCTGCTATCACTCCAAGGTTGGGTTTTCACAAGTTCGAAAGGTTCATCACCTTGATTTGTGAAACCATTTAGTAAAATTTAGACTCTACAACTCCCAAGTGGAGGACACTTCTAATATGCATTAATTCCGACGAGTGGAATCTATCTTTGGACCCTACCAAGAGAACATTTACTAAAGTTACGACACCATTTACTTGAAGTTTGAATGCATGAATTCCTGAAGCTGCTGACAGTGCTTTATATTTCAGGTCCAGTTGTTATGGATATTTCGGGATTCACAGAGAAGGGTTTCAAGCGAAAACTTGCTGTGAAGACACTTTTTGGAAAGATTTTCTACTTAGCTGAGGTAAGTCAGTTTTTCACTTTAACAAAATCTTATTGTCCTTATTCATAGTAGAAATGTGAGCCAAAGATTGGTCCTGTGTCTTGATCTAATGGAACCCTTTGTGCATAAGGTTCTTTCCTTGGGTTCACATGATTAGAAAAGGCATTTAAAACCAAGAAAATGAAAAGATCAATCTTAGTTGACCAATGATAACAAAATATTGGCAATGATGATTGTATAAATCTATGTTAAATAGTCAATTCCTTTATTTTAGGTTTAAGGGTTATAAATTTCATCTCATGTTGTTTTTCTGATATTCCAAATATCTCTGTATTTTATATTTTTTATAGGGTCACACTGTTGCATCGACACTTCAATGTAGGCAATGTATCCGTGTTGGACGCTTCATTTTTATGTGTAAAATATGTGTCCCTCCTCCTGTATTGATGGCATGCCCATTACGTGTTTGGGCATCATAGGGCCCAAAACATGTTGGAATGAAAAATATGCTTACATGAAGATAACTTTTTTTCATATCTAAAACTGAGCCATCAATAATATTAGAATAGTAATGTGAAAGAATGAGAAACGAAAAGACAAATGGAGTAAGGGTTTGAAAACCTGAAGCACGTTTGCACCCTTATTTATTTTTTCAGACTTGAGCCTGATCTAAAATTGTTAGGGCCCATTTGTGCCAGATCTACGTTTGGGCCTATAATTGCAAAACAACCCTTAGCCTGAATTGACCTAGGCTCGACTTGGCTGACGCCAACTCGCTGACGCCAACTTGCACCCTTTATAATAGCTCTATAAAATTTAATAATTGAAAATATCTAGATATAATCTTTGATGAATAATATCTCGATAACAATATTTATATTTTATAATATGATGGAGAGGATAAATATTAACTACTTGTACCATATGCTTTACTTGTGATGGCCTGTAATATTTTTGACTTGCATATTTTGTTAGTTGATGACATTTGGTCATTAGTTAAGAATCAAAATATGTTAAAAAGTATAGGATGGGAATAGTTTGGTAGTGGTCAAGTATTGATCGGAATCTAGGTCGACTCCCTTGGGATTTGGTGAAAACATTGGCTGAGCGGGATGATAGGTGTTTGTGTATTGTAGGACTCTCGATTGTGGGATTCTTTTGATAAGATTAAATTAAAATAAAGTCAATTTTTGCTTAGTTACAGAAATGTCGTTTGCATGTTTTTAAGCGTAGGTAGGATAATCTTTATATGTTTAATTTGTTTCGGTTAATAAAATCAGAAAAGAATTTTATTGGAACCTCCTGGAATTGGTTCCATCATCGTAGGGTAGAGTAACCTACTTAGTGGTGACCGATCTCTTAGTATCAGAGTGTAGAATGCTCATCACTCTATCTGTACACATGGAGGAATGAATGTCATAGTTGGAAGGAGAAGTTTACCACGTTTTTCAGGGACATGAATGTGCTGAAAAAGATGATGGTTGCATGGGTAGTAAAGTCAATCAAGTAGCATCATCTATTCTTAGACACTGGTGTGAAGAAGAGTCGATGCCTCTAATGGAGATTCGGTTGGAAAGAGAGATTCAAACTCGCCAAACTCTACTTTATCCTGTTTTTAGGGGAAGATCCCATAGAATTGATCTACTGAGCCGAGCAATTCTTTTGATACCATGTTGCAGTTGAACATGAGAAGGTACTACTAGCATCTTTCCATTTGGAAGGGAAACCCTCCAATGGTTTCAACGGTATGAAGCTAACAAAAAAGAGTTGAGCTGGAATGATTTCATCTAGGCCTTGTGCATAAGATTTGGCCTATCAGATTATGAGGACTTTGCTGAAGCATTAGCAAGCTTAAGCAAACTGGATCTATCCAAGAATATCAAATCAACTTTGAGAAGCTCCTGTTGGTAGCTTCATTGGGGGCTTGAAAGGATGAAATCAGATCAGAAGTGAATCTCTTCAAACCTACAACACTGTTGGCCGCCTAGGTTTAGCCTGCTGCTTACAAGAAGATACACTACTCCGTCTTTGACAGACTGGATGACTAAATAGGCAGCAACCAAACTAAGTTACAACCCAGACATCAGGGCCACAGGTGCAGTGGGTGGCATTCCTGATGTAGGAGGCATTTGAAATAGGTTGAAATCAAATAGCAAGATTAGGATGTAGTTTTATTTTTTTGAAATCAAATTTGAAACCAAATTTGAAATTAGATAGCATATTTCTTTGTATTTTCTCTTGTATAAATACCCCTCTTGGGGATGTAGTTAGAAAACAAGATAATGAGTTGAAATTGATTTGGGTTTTCTCCTTTATCTCCTTCTCATCTCCTCTCCTCTCCCGTGGATTCTGGTTTCCTCTTCCCTTCTTTCTCTCTCTCTACTTCTACTACTTTCTTCTTTGCTTCTTCTATCTTCTTCTTCTATTTCTTTAATCTTCTTCCCAGTCTCTTTCTCTCTTCTTCACTTTTTCCCTCGTTCTACTGCATCCGATGCAACCACAGTCCAGATCCACTAGCACATTTACCCTGGACATCAGATTTGTTCGCCACGATCACCATAGCCGTCGCCACCACACCACAACGCTGCTGTTTTCTTCAACCTGTCAACCACATACCCAGGTACCCCACGCCTCTTCTTCCTCTATCCTCCCTTCCGTCTTCATCATCTTCTTCTTCCACCCTTCAACTATACCAGCCCCATCTCCATCTTCTCCATTCGCCCAAGACTGTCCCTTTCTTCATAACCCAGCCATCTCCCTCCATCGCCTAACTAACCCTTCCACCCCAACCTGCAACACAAGTTCATCCAACACCATCTCTTCCCCTGTTCATCTCATTCCTCCATCTCCTTTCCACCACTTCATGTCAGCCCAATGACCCATCCTTCTAACAGAACCTGATTACCCTTAATTATTCCCCATCTTCATACCCTTCAAAACATTGACCACTAATTCCATCATCTTAAAGCCAATGTATTTACCCATTCTTTAAATCCAACCATTCCATTCAAATTCCATTCACCCAACGTCCCCCAACTTTCCACCTTTTATTTAATTCATTCCATTAACCTATCCAGTTAATCCCATATCACTAGATTAAGCCATTATCTTTCTTAGTGTGTAAAGTAGTTATGTGGATCATTTGGACTTTGGAAAACCATCTTACCTGGAAAATACCTTGGAAAACTGGAGTCTTTCTCTGGTTGTTCAGAGGAGTGAATAAATATTGGAGAAAGTGTAATTGTATTTTTGACATGTAAAAAATATGGAGTCTTTATTTATATTGATATGCACCGATTGTAATTAACACACCAAATCTGCACCAGTGGCTGATTAGAATCAGTTGGAAGCCTGTTCTGTTTGGAGAATACCTAATAGGCTCCTATCCTCTCCCTAAAGATTCTATAGCCAGTAATGATTCTTACTATGTGAAGTACTCAGTCTTCTTCCAATGTCTGCCAGTCAGCATCAGATATATTTAACCTAGAAGAGAACTGCGAAATTATCTGTTGTGATCCAGTTCATTGTGACCCAATTCACTAATCTTTTGTGGAGGTTTTATTTATGTCTTTGTTCTTCTTCATACTAATTATCATTCATGAGTTGAATTTGAATACAATTTGAAATCATTTCGAGATATGGTCACGAGTGGATTCTGTCCGTCTTATTGAAGGTTTCTTGTAGCCTTTAAAACTATACTTAAAATGATTTTGCCAAATTGAGTTCTACCAATTCAAAAGTATATCTGTCAATGCAACTCGTTTTCACCATCTTAAGCTCAATAAATATTAATAATTTAGTCCACAGTGGATAATTTCTCTAAGAGAATATATGCTATTTCTCTATTTTAGCACCTTTGAACTGTTCTCCTTTTTTGTGCTTATTTCCCCTCACAGATACCAGACTTCTGTTCAAGAGATAGCTCATTGATCATCAAAGAGATATTCGGTGTCACAGAGTAGGTGTCTTCTGAATTAGTATAAATATATGCAACATCCCCTTCAATACCGTCTTTTGATTTTTCTTTTTACTCCATACAGTGAAGATGCAGACACACTTCGGCTTCACACACTCTCTGAAGCTGGTGATGTGGATTCCCTTGAGAGGTTGGTTGACAATTCTGACTTGGAAGAAACAAGTACCAGTTCAGATGAAGGAAACCCAAATGAGAATGCGGATTTGAGAGAAACCGAATGATGGATCATCTTCCACATGAGTCATCTTGAAGCTCAGTTGCAGAGAAGAGCGTAGAGGGATATGGGGTTTAACCCCCGAACGGCATACACATTACCGGTAGGAAGAAATTGTACTTTTCTTATTTTTTTTACTTGGGACTAATGAATATATAAATTGAAAAATCAACTCTAAGTAGATTAGCTAAATGATTTGATGATGATTACTTGGATAACAAATAAAGTATAGACAAGCGTTTGAGAACGGTCATATGCACTTTATAGAGCTAAACTGATTAGACAAACTTGAAAAAGAAGTAAGACGAGATAATGCTATGCAGATTTTTTTTTTTCTTTTGGTAAGAGTTAGAACATGCAGTTTCACATGGGGAACTATGTTAGATTTTCCCCTTTGGATACTGACGTGTGTGCATGGCCTTGTGGTCACCAACATTGTCGATAATTCTAATGGCTTCAATTAGTAATTTTTTATTTAATTTTTAAGTCCATCATATTTACTATGTTATTCTCTGTTGCTTTCCTAATGTTTTGATGGGGTCATGGTTATCTCATGATCTCATGCATTAACCTGTTAATGGTAGCCCGTTCAGTCTATGTTGGGGAATTTGGTTTTTGTTATTATTGATAGTTTTTAAATGATTCTCTTTGTAAGTTCTCATTTAGCAAAAAAAACTTTTAGGCCTCTCATGTTGGATTGCACTTTTGTCAAGAATGATGGATTAGACTTTTTTTTACAATTGATATGTTTCACCCTACAAAAGGCACTTCAATTATCATCGAGAATACAACACATATACTTCCAAATTGTGGCAGCCCTCTCTTGTAGAGTTGTAGTGTTATTTTATCATAATGATCATTTTATTTTAAAAAAATGAATAAATTATGCTAACAACCAAACTTTGAATTGATATGAAACAACAATAATCGTTATACAACTACATAGACATACAAAAGTCTTTGAGCAAATATAAAATTAAGAAAGTGAAAATAATCATAAATGAATTGTGTATTGTTGTAAATATTGTAGTAAATTCACATTGTACACATGCATTTTACTTTTAGATTATATTGATTATAATCGATTGTAAATTGATCTTCCTTTCATTGTATGCTTGCCTTGATTGACTCTATTTAGTCTGTATATACTCTTTTGATTAAACATAAGGAATACAATAGTCAAGAGAACTCTCTCAATTCTTCTTTCTTCATCGAATATTCTCTCCATTTTCATTCTAACATGGTATCAATTAAGTTTGAATTTTAATCTCCTCAATGTGGATTCACCATAAGATGACAGTTCCAAGAACAGATTTATTGTTCACCTTCAATTCTTAGGGATACTGTTCATTGGCCTCTGAGATCACCACCACCCTGCTCGTTTTTTAGCAAAGTATAAGGTGAGTCTTAGGATTTGGTGCCTTGTGGGGCTCTTTATCTCCATTCTTGTTTTCATGTCAGGGATACTTCAACACAATATTTTTTAGCTTTTGAACTTTGGATTTGTTGCAAGAGGTTTTCTTTCTCCTTAACGCCACCATTCTTAGAGTTACCACAGGCCCTAGTTTCCATCTCTCCGATTTTTTGTTTCTTCTGCGATCGGTGGGGTCCACTATGTTGCACCATTCTTACTTGTGTTTTTTTAAACACTTGGTTATGGGGTTTTTTTTCAGATTTTTTCTAGATTTGGAGTCTTGGGGCTGGATTACCATTTAATCCACCCTTACCAATCGCTCTTGGACCTTTTTCTCATGTCACTTATCAGTGTTGCTGATTTGTGATTGTGGGGCTCACTCTTTGCTATTTACTTTTGAACAATAATTGTAGCAGAACTATTTTTTCCTACTTTCTTACACTTAATGACATCCTCTGACACTTCGAGCATGCTTGGGGAACACGTCTCTTGATTCAATTTAATTTGCAAGATCACCACTACCCTTTTAAATTAGACCAATTAGTTTCAATGGTCTCATTCAACTAAAATGTTCATCGATGCTAATCAGAAAACTAATTATATCGATGCTAATCAGAAAACTGATTATATCGATGCTACTGCCTCCGAACCTGCGAAGGATGATCGAAACTACAAGAAATGGAAAATAATTAATTCCTTGGTTCAATCTTGGCTTTTACACTACGGAGGAGCATGTTCGAGGACTATTGTATAGCCTACCTACTGCAAAAGATGTATGAGATACGGTACAAGCTTTATATAATTCTGCTTGTATCTACAAGCTTTGCTAGGATGTTGCAAATCTTCGACATGGAGAGTTATCTATAATTCAATATTATTAAAAAATGCACAATTATTTGTTGGAACATGATCAGTTGAAGACTATTAAATTTTAACATCTTTTAGATACTTTATTGCACATGCATATGTTGAGAAATGACACACCTTTGACTTACTGGTTGGTCTTAACCCTGACTTCGAGCCTATTTGAGCTAAAATTTTGAGCAAGTGACCTCTTTTGCCCATCAATGAGGTCTATTCTACATTGCTTCTTGACAAGAGGCATCGCCTGGTTTTGTCCTCTACTGATTGGATCGGCTTTTGTCTCTTAGGGGCTTCCCTCTCTCAAAGGGAAGGAACCTATGATTGATACCGACGGGATACCAAAGGGCAAAAGAATAAGGGTAATCGATTTTGTACATATTGCAAAATGACCAATCACTATGTGGATTCTTGATATAAAATTTATGGTCATCCCTCCTCTAAACAAGCTCATCATACCTACACACCCTCTTGCAACGGCTGAAAATGACATTATTCGTGTGTCTAAACATGAGTATGCCTCCTTACAGCACGATAGGCTGCAACTGAAGACTCTTCGGTCTTTTGAGGTTTCTCATGTTGTTACAGATCAGTCAGGTATTGTGCCCTTTGCCTCCATGTTTTTTCTAAAAGTTCCTAGATCATCGATTCTGAAGCTACTGATTGATCATATGGCTGATGTGTATAATTTTTTTCCATGTTTTCCCCTGTTTTTCTTGATAAGTTTAAGTTAGTTAATGGGTCTTTCACTAATTTTGCTGGTAAATGGACTATCCCTCTGTCCTTTAATATTGATTTATCCTCTGTCTTATATGTTTCTCATTTATCTTGCAATCTATAATCTGTTAGTGCCTTTACTAAGTTATCGAATTTTTCAGTAACCTTTTATCGTACTCTCTGTCTTCCAAGACTTGGCCATGAAGCAGATGATTGGTGGTGGTCATAAAGCCAACAACTTATATTTCTTCGATCCTCGAGTCGATAGCCATTCTGAAGCTTGTCCTACCTCCTCTTCTCAAGATGTGTGGCTTTGGTGCTACCGTTTAGGTCACCCATCTCATACTATTTTGAAGCCATTGGTTTCTTTTTTTTTTTATTTGATATATCTAAGTGTGAAAGTTGCTAATATGGAAAACATCATAAACCTTCTTTTATGCTATCATTTAATTAAAAAACTTCTACATTTTGTTCTCTTATTTACTCTGATATTTGGATTTTTCTCCTTATTTCACGTACTGGTTTCCTTTATTTTGTAACTCTCATTGATCATTATTCTCGTATGACTTGAGTATACATGATGAAACATAAATCTGAGGTTTTTCTTTATTGCTTTCGCACGTTTTATCAATGGGTCAAAACCTCTTGCCCTTACACCACAACAAAATGGTGGTGTTGAAAAGAAAATTCGTCACTTTCTTAAGGTAGCCCGTTCCATACTATTTACTATGGATGAACTTACTGTCATATTGGCTGGAAAGTGTTTTAACTTCATATTATCTACTTAATCGCATGCCTTTATGTGTATTGCACAACAAATCTCGCATGCCTTTATGTGTATTGCACAACAAATCTCCAATTGATATTGTGCTTATACACAAACATGTTTCCACCATTCCTTTACATGTCTTTAGATGTGTTTGTGTTGTCCATTTGTTCTCTGGTGATACACTCTCCCAACTTTATGTAAAATGTATGTTTTTTGGATATTAAATTGTCCATGAAGGGTATAAATGTCTTGATCCTGTCACTGCTAAGACGTATGTTTCCATGGACGTCACATTTTTAAATACGTTCCCTATTTTGATCAAACTAGGTCTGACTCTTCACTTCCATCAATTATTATTTTTCTTACAACTGATATTGCTACTCCTTCAAATTCAAAGTCCACTCTTTTGTATCAAAGGGGAAAGCATAAGCTCGTGGCTTTACATGACGCTAGACAACCATCTATTAGTTGCTCAGATCCTTCTTCTATTGAACTTGAACTTCCTATTATCCTTCGGAAAGGTAAGCGTGCATGTACTGACCATCCCATTGATCTATTTGTGTCTTATCATTCTGTCTCTCCATTTTATCGCAACTTGCTGACTGCTCTTGACAGCACTCATATTCCTAAGAAGATTGATATGACTCTTTGGGATCCTTCTTGGAAGGCAGCAATGGAAGAGGAATTGACAACACTAGAGAAAAATCATATATGGAAGATGGTTCCTTTACCTCTAGAAAAGACTCATGTTGGTTGCAAATGAGTTTTCACCCTAAAGTATAATCCAGACGGATCATGCCTAATAAAAAGATTGGTTTCTAAAGGCTTCACACAAACTTATGGGATTGATTATCAGGAGACTTTCTCCCCTGTGACCAAAATCACATATGTTTGCATCTTGATATCCATTGCAACCACGCATCAATGGCCTCTTCATCAGTTAGATGTCAAAAATGCATTTCTTCATGGTGACTTAAAAAAAGAAATCTACATGCTTCCACCTCCAGAGTTTGTGAAACAGGGGGAGCAAGGTTCGACAAATTCAGTAATTCCTTATTGCAGTATGGGTTTTTTCGCTGTCAGACAAATCACTCTGTGTTTGTCTATCGGTAATCTATTGTGATGCTTCTTGTTGTTTATGTTGATGATGTTGTTCTTACTAGGAATGATGCTTCATCTATTATTGCATTAAAAGACCATTTACGATACTCTTTTTATATCAAAGATTTGGATCACTCCGTTATTTTCTTAGGATTGAAGTTACTCATTCTTTTAAATGACTCTCTTTTTGAAAGAAAATATGCTTTATATCTTGTTAGCCCCAAGGTTTTAACCCAAGGTATATAAGTAATTTTGATGATAACAAGCCATTAACTAAGAGGAGAGATGTATTGGATATCAAGCCTTTTAAATTTGAAGATCAAACACATCCAATCATGTACATATATGCCAAGGGTAAAGATCGAATGGCTCATGAACCTTGAAGACTCAAAAGTGAAGATTGAACATTGTTTTGGTCATGAGTGTTAGGGCTTAAATATGAAAAGTTGCTCATTGTTTTGAACATCATGGCTCCAACCAGATTATAGTGGACCTTAGGACCTCATGAACTCATATTAAGCATCTTGGATAGGTCCCTAAGAAAATTGGCCTAGTCCCCATGACAAAAAAACAAACTGGAAATGGCCCAAAGTTTAAATTTGAAAAAAAAAAAAAAAAAAACAGAGGAAATCGGATCCCTGGTCCTTCAGAGCGGTTTGCTGCCCTGTTGGTACTCTGTACAAAAACAACCCCAGTTAAGAATGGCTCGCCGATATGGCTAGAGCGGCTCGCCGCTCTATGAATGTACTATTCAGAAAAAGTCTCAGTTATTTTCGACTTGCCACTATGGGCTGACCGGGTCGCCGATCTGAGAACAGATTTAAACAATTTGCTCTTAGTTAAGATCAGTTCGCCGGTCCTTGTAGAGCGGCTCGCCGCTCTGTGTTTTTCAATTGGCAAAGGTGCAAACGGCTCACCGATACTTGCAACCGACTCGCCGATTTGCAGTAACAATTTGATTTTTGAGCATTTAATATACCTTCCCAATGGCCATAAATTTGAAACTGTCTATACATGCAAGTATTAATGAACAATAATACTATCCAATTACTTGAGAATCATTGGCAATCTATTCAATCAACTCTAGAGCTCAAAATCCCCAAGTACTTGTAATCTTATCTTGAGCTATTATTGTTCAATCTTTGAGTAACTCTTAGTGAGCCTTCATTTGTATACATTTGAGAGTTATTTATGTGCTTTACACTTGTAATCATCCACATTTTCTTGAGAGATATATTTCTAAAGGGTTGATGTAACCCTACTGAAGAAGAAGGGTGCCTTTAACTTCAAAATCAAAGAGATGTTCTCTACAAGCTTTGTAATAGGTTCTTCTCCTACCCGTGAAGGAGACGTATAGTGCATTTAATACTCAAGTGGTGTACTTGAGGCGAGGACATAGGCAAGAACGCCAAACTTCGTTAAAATCCTGGATTCACTCTCTCATTCTCTTCTCATCTCCTTTATTTACTTGATTTCATTTATTTGTGAATTTACTATTTTAATTTTCCATATTGTGAAAGTCAAGAAATCCAAATTTTTTCCATTAACCCAATTAACCCTCCCTTCTCGGGTCAATTTCTGGGCAACATATCTCTTATAAGATTACAAGATATTCTGGATGCAGCCAATATACACTCTCTTGATGTCAATACTAAGTTTTCTGCCTTAGATGGAATTCCACTAGGTGATCCCACATTTTATCAGAAACTAGCGGGTAAACATATTTATCTCACCATTATTAGGCTAGATTTATACTATTCTATTGGAGTGGTAAGTCAATTTATGTATGCCCCGTGTGATGCCCATTTTCAAGTTATTTTTCAGATCCTTCGTTATCTTAAGGATCACCCTGGACAATGTTTATTCTATAATCGTCAGTCTCAAATGGCCATTCACGATTACTTAGATGTTGATTGGGTTGGCTCTTTTGACGACTGTTGCTCGTGTAACGCCCCGCCTTTTTCACTCACCGAAAATCATAGTCTATTTTTTTTTTTTTAAAATAAAGAGTGAGAGAGAGCGGGACGCCACGACGCGAGCTAAGTCCAAGCTTCTAAAGTCCGGCCCTTAACTGGCCAACCATATGTGTATGTGGACCGAGTCCACTAAAACAGTTCACACGCTTAAGGTTATACCTGCGGAATTAATATAAGATTAGAGTTACTATCTCTATCCATTTCTAAGCAAGGAAGTTCATCACATAAATTACCTTAAGTTTAAATGTCCAAATGTAATCAAACCATAGCAAGATAATTCTAAGTTATTACAGTCCCAAAATGCGATTAACTCAAATTACATTGTCCAAAATAAAACTTAAATAAAATAAGCAATAAGTTGTCCAAGCTCCTAAGCTTGGCTCCTTTCGCGTCCATCTCCCGTTCCGTTCCCTGTATCATTATCTAAAGTAGAAGTAGGGCGTTAGTCAACGCGCCTAGTAGGTATTCCGACTAGGGTCATACTACAGGTATTAGTATAAAATCAGAATAGATATATAATATCAAAATCATGCAAAATCAATGGCATGCTATGGGTGTCATATGCCATGATTTCCCACCCATCAACCATATCTCAAAACACATAGATAATTCTCTTGATGAACAAGCCACATCAAGGTATTCATTGTCATGACTCCCCATGTATGCCTTATCGGTCCCACCGAATGGAGCGTGGACTCCTCTTTCATTTCAAACATCATATATCATTTCTCGTATGTCAATCGAAATCAGTGCGGATCCCTCCCCACGTTTGTTTATCGGATACCCTGAATGGAGCGTGGACTCCTCTCATATGTTCCCTCCCATGCCATGCATGAGATGTGAGTGCAATCATGCTATTTCATATTAAATTCATAATGGCATTGAAATTCCATTCTTAAAACATAAATATTTTAATACCCAAAATAGATCATCAAATATGGAAATAAAACCATTACATGTACATAATCCAAAGTATCTCAACAAGGTAGGAATCCTACCCACGTCCAAGTATTGTATCATCAATGTTTTTGTGATGATATAGATCACCGAATCACGTCAAAGCCGATCGTACACCCGTTTGTGAAATCCCGTTACCTTAAATTAATTCCATCATATAAAATAGTCAAATTAATTATCCAATTAATTTAAATCATTCCTTACATCCTTCCATTTAAACTTAACCATTTGGAAAAGGAAAATTATACAAAAACTTCACTTTTAAAATCAGTCGGTTATCCATCCGTTGCCCATCATGCGGACGACAAAAACCTGTCCGCAGATGGCAGAAATCTGTCCTACAAACAGTGAACCCGTCCGCAGACAGCACCATACTGAAGTCTGTTACCCGTCCGCGGACGGTCGAAACCCGTCCCGCAGACGATAGAAACCCGTCTTCGGACGGTGATACCCGTCTGCAGACAGTGCACAGCTATGGTCTGATACCCACTGTCCGCGGGTAGCGGACAGTCCACACTCGTTACCCGTCCAGCGGACGGTCCACACCCGTCTGCGGACGATAGAAACCCGTCTCGCGAACTATAGACACTCGTCCTTCATACATATCATCCGTCCGCAGACAGTACCTATATTATGTTTGTTACCCTTCCGCGAACGGTCGAAACCAGTCCCGCGGACGGCAGAAACCCGTCCTACATACATATCACCCGTCTGCAGATAACCCATGTCCAGTTTATCATCCTGTCCATGGACGGTCAACACCCGTCCTGCGGACGATAAAAATCAGTCTGCGGATGGTGATACCCATCCGCAGACAGTGCCATCCGAAATCAGTCCTCATTTTATTTGATGTTTGGCTTGACCTTTCCTTATGAAATTCATTTATTATATTTAACATATATAATGTCATCCATATATTTTTAAAATCAGTGAGTATGCCCTACTCACTAACCCCACTAGGGTCTTATCTATTATTCCAAACGTTTAACCATTTCCTTGGATATATTTTTCAGTTCATGGCCTTAGCATAATTTCTTTGCCAACTTTTCAATCAAATATGGAACCCCATGGTTTCATCCATTCTATAGCCGAAACCATGTTTACCTTAGCTTCTTTTAATCATTAAACCTCGTTAAACATTACATACCTTTTCCGCGTCTCTTCCATTTCTTTAGGTCTGATCTTGCTCCTCTGTCCTTCTCCTTCTTTAGTCCTTGTTCTTCCTCCAAGTCTAGAGCCGAAATGGGAGGGAGAGAGATTAAAACCTCCTTGGTCTTCAATGGAGCATTCGGCCAAGAGTGTTGATTGAGAGAGGGAGAAAATGAGATGAAAATCTCTTTGGAAGGATCGGCCAAAGAGGTCTCTTTGAAATCAACCCTCAAACTCCTTTTCTTTGTTAATTCCTCTCTTTCCTTGATGCTTTGCTGGCCCTCTAAGTGTTAAGACCAAATGTGGGAGAGAGAGGGAGAGAGAGACAAGAATCGGCTAAGTGTAGTTTGAGAGAGGGAGAGAGAGATGAGAAGGAGAGAGATGAAGATCCTTATATTTCCTTAGGATGGAAAAATCGGCCAAAGGGGTGGTGTGAGCTCTTTGAGTACATCAACCCTAACCTCCCAACCACCCACATTACTCCTTGGTCTTTCCCATGTGTCCCTTGGTTAACCAAGGAGACACATGGCTTACACTTGGGGCTTTCCCCCCTTCCCAACGATTTTGTTTAGGGTTTCCATGAGATGGAAACCCTCCATCTCCCCCTTTGACTCACTTAAGCCTCTTCCACTTCCATGTGACTCACTTGCTTATTTGAACTCACTTCCCATTCAACTCTATCCCAACTCACTTTATTTTTCTTGAACTCATTTCCATATAACTCAAATGATTTTTAATTTCCAACCCAATGTAATTCAACTCACCCATGGTTGACCAAGTCAACCATGGTAGCCGACCCTACATGTTACCTTAGACCACTCGCCACCTCACTTGATGAGGTGGATTTGGGTCCCACTTGGCTATGCCACTTACATGCCACCTCATACACTTGCCACCTCACTTGATGAGGTGGATCCGAAGCCTTGGGTCTTAAGTGGGTACATGACCCAATTAAATTAATTCCTTACCCATTTACTTCTCAAAATCCATTCACTTTGACCCATTGGGTCCCAATTGGGTAATTGACCCAATTAACTACATTTATCCAATTAATTAAAATCAAACCCTATCCATGATCCGTTGGATCATAATTGGGCCATTGACCCAATTCTTACCCATTTAAAATCCATTTCAACCATAAATCTTAAATTCAACAAATTAAATAATTTAACTAGTCAAAATCCAATATATTATTGCATTGGAAAATCCAGGATGTTACAGCTCGACTACAAGATGTTGTGTTTCTTGGAATCTCATTTGTTCTCTTGTCGCAGCAACAAATAGAATGTTGTTACCCGTGCTAGTGCGAAGGTTGAATATTGTGCCATGGCCAAGATTGTTGGTGAATTGCTATGGTTCTAGCAATTTATAGCCATGTTGGGTTTTGCGTCTTCGGACCATTATTGATGTTTTGTGATAATCCGGGTGCCATCAACATTGCATCTAACCCTATGTTCCATGAACGCAAAAAACATATTGAAGATTGTCGCTTTCTTCACCATCATGTTTCTTCAACTTGTTGATATACTCACTAAGGCCATCTCTCGATCACATTTTGATAATGTCTTAAGCAAGCTGGGCTTAATCGATATCTTGACACCAGCTTGAAGGGGTGTGTTGGTGCCTCGGCTTGTCGAGTCACTTATTTGTCAAGTTCGTGACTTAGGTGAAGCACTGTCTTGAAGAGAGAAGCTCAAGGCTCAAGATCTTAAGCCTTAGTTGAAGTTTGAAGACTCAACGGATCAACAGTGTATGACAATCAAATATGGTAAGTGACCATAGATGACCTTAGGTGGAATCCATACCTTAAGTTGACCTTGCTTGGGCTTAGAGATCACATCGAGATAATTAATAAAAGCCTAACATGTGTTTAACACCAAATCGAAACTAAACCTGGAAATAGGAATTCAATGTCAGGACGACATATCGTGTCGGCGATTATTCGCCAGTGACAACATAGACCAATTGTGGCTTAGCGATATGTCGTATGGAAAATCGAAGGTTTTGGTTGGACTGGACTGTAAAACACATGTGGTCTCAGGACGATACAATCGTGGCCACGATCGATCATCTGGTACCTTGACGATTCAATTGTGTAGGCGATTTATTGTTGAGACAGGACATAGGTTGAACTTGAACAAACGCTTGAAAACTTGATCATATACGATCAATCAGTTCCACGATTAGTTGTGAGTACAGGGCTGGAACACATCGGCATCACGATTAGTCACCCTGGGTCTGGATAAGACTAACATTGAAAAAATACAGTTAGTCTCATGCCAATACGTTCATCAATCTGCAATTTGTCTTCAGGATAATGGACTATCAGTCGTGTGGCACAATCAATCGCAGGTTACTGTTTTTGTTCCGTTATTGTGCATTAAATTCTCAACGGTCAGGTTGGTGAAAAGTTATTTAAACACGGATGATTGATCGCCAGGACACGATCAATCGTGTGTTTCAGTGTTACGAAATTTTTCAGTTTGCCTATAAATACTACATTGTTTGGTGTGTTGGGTGTTGATTCCTTGGAGAGCATTTATTCCTCATCTACCTAAGTTAATTCCTCAAACACCCAAGACAAAAATCAATGGCTTATTCTCTCTTGTCAACACTTGCAAACCATTAAAAAATCCAATCGGTTTAGATTGAGATTAAGAGAGAAGGATTAAGCTCACTTCTAGGATAGACATTGGACCTCCAATTTCCTAGACACCTAAGGATTGTGATTACTCTACACGGAGGATCGTCGGGATTGTACGAGCTCACATTGGGAGTGATTTAAAGAGCACATCTTCATTTGCAAAGCTTTAAGGCAAGTGCTTCTTAGTTTGATTTGTACTTGAAAAATCATATATCATTGTGAAGTGGATTAAAGAGATTGTTTTTCTCTTTAACCACTATAAAAAATAGTGGGATATGAATTGGGTGAATGTCCCAATCAATTGGATAGGTGGAAGTACCTGCTCAAAAAAAATTGGAATAGGTGGAAGTTTTATTCTATTGTGTGTGTGTAATTCCAACGCTTAGTGAATTGGAGATAGTCCAAGGTTGGATGAATCTCTACAGTGGATGTAGATTGTTTAACTGAACCACTATATATCTTGTGCATTGGTGTTTGCTTGTGTGATTTTTTATAATCTTGCACACTTTAGAAATCACACACTTGATCAATTGTTTTTAATTCTGCATTATATTTCATATTAATCAATGAAATTTGAAAAAGCTCTTAAAATTTGTGATTACCCTATTCACCCCTCTCTAGGTTAAGCTGATTCTAGCACAAGGGAACTTTCAGGGTGTGTTGTAAATGTTGTAATAATGTCACATTTTATATGTGCATTTGACCTTCAGATTATATTGATTATAATTGATTGTAAACCGATCTTCCTTTCCCTTTTTTCTCATCTTGATTGACTCTCTGTATTTTATATATATATGTATCCTCTTTTGATTAAACACAATAAATACAATACTCAAAAAAATTCTCTCTAGATTCTTTTTCTTCCTTGAATACTCATTCATCATTTTCATTCTGACATCTATAAACTATTAAGTTATTAAAAGATCAGATATCTTCGAAGATCCAAAGAAAGAAGAGCCCATTCATTAAGTTATTAAAAGATCAGATATCTTCGAAGATCCAAAGAAAGAAGAGCCCATTCATTAAGTTATTAAAAGATCAGATATCTTCGAAGATCCAAAGAAAGAAGAGCCCATTCAAAACTAATCCGCTAATTTGAGTAGAATACACTCCTCATTTCTAGCTGGGGGCAGTTTCACAAGAATCCTTCCACAACCAACTGATTTTCCGTATTCTCTCCCTACCTCCCTCCCTCGAGCATTTAACTCTCTCTTTCTCCACTCACACACAAATGCAGAGATTCATACAGAGCATTCAGTAAAAGATAAAATAAAGAAACAATAATAATTATCTATGTAAAATAAGAAGCTACAAATGAAAGAGTCAATTACATAAATTATTAGATGATACTCCCTCCATCCCATTTTAGTTGTCTCATTTGAAAAATTTGTAATTTTTAAGAAACTCTCTATATAAGGCTAGCACTCTATGTGATATCATCAATTTTCAACACATTTTATAATACTCCAATATAAATGAGACAACTAATTTAGGACAATTCTAAAATCTATATAAGACAACTAATTTGGGATAGAGGGAGTATAATTCTATAATATCAATACCAAACCCATATCTACTCAACTGATGACACTGCAGTTTCTGTTAACCGTAGTACTCAAATTTCTATATTCATTTGCTGGTCTTTATTATGCAATCTTACAATTCTTGATTCTATTGCTTTCTTTTATTGGTTAAATGTGATCGAGCCTTTATAAAGCAGACGTGATCTCAAAGCAATCATTCATTTCAAACTTTTGATTGAATGATTAAAAATAATTTGCGAAAATTTTCTTTTATAAAGTTAACTTCCATGGGTAAACTTAATTTCAAGGACTTGATGATTTTCATCCACTGCCTTTGTTTTTTGTTGCATGTGATTTTTTTTTTTCAGAAGAAAATTCCATTTTAAGCCCTATTTGGATGTTTCCATGGTAAGAAAGCAAGATGTTTTCATTCCAGGAGGGACTGGAAAATGGTTTCAATGTAGTAAAAGAAAATCAATTATTGACATGAAAACCATGCGTTTTGCAAATGTGGAAAATGCAGTAATATGAGACATTCATGAAACCCTGAATGTTAGAAAACACTCTTCTTATGGAAGATCCTTCTCACTAAAAATAAACTCCTGTAGAATTGGATTTGGGCCTGCAAATAGAACAAAAAGGAGGATTTTCTTTGAGAAACTGAAAAATCGCCAACAAGGTTTACTGAAAAATGAAGAGAAAAGTGGTAAATCAATCTAACTAATGGTAGATATTTAAGTCTGTTTTCAATATGTACTGTTAAATTTTCAAGTTAGGTCTTTGACTTTAAAAACCCGATGGGCTTCAGACAAGTTCTCGCTTTTGTAGATATAAACTGGTTTAAGATATTTTTGACAAAGCCCGGCCTGAACTCCACACATGAACATGCCTAATCAAAATTCATTTTGAGTAGTAAATTGAATGTATCTTTTTTAAAGGTTGCAAAAATTTAAAGTTATTAAAAAAAACTGAAAGTCATCAAAATTTGTATGGTTGCAAATGGATATTTAAAATTTGAAAACCTACTTTTGACTCAAAATAATTGAGCTTGTACACTTGTATACTTTAGATACGTTTAACCTTTTGGATCTTAGTCGAATCTAAATATAAAATCCATTTGATTTTGTAACAACCTGCCCCAACCTTCTAACACAATATTGTCTGCTTTGGTCCTGCACCTGGACCCACACGACTTTGCATATGAGGACACTCACCAGAGGAGCCCTCAAAAGGCCTTGTGCTAGATGGAGAGGAGCCAACCTCTTATATACAGAGGGGACCAAGCCCCTCTGGCGATGTGGGACTTCTCAACAACGTATGACATTGTCCGCCCATCAACCTGGAGATTTTCTCTCACTTGGCCCTCTGGCCTTTAGGTTGGGCCCCCTCTGGGGCGTGGTACTACAACCTACTCCCCTTAAGACCAAAGTCGTCCCCGGCTCTACAGCCGGTTACGAGTTGCACCAACCCACACCCTTAGCCGAGAGTTAAACTGTGCTCTGATACCATTTGTAACGATTTGCCTGGACCTTCTAGCACAATATTGTCTGCTTTGATCCTGCACCAGGGCCCGCACTGATTTGCATTTGAGGACCCACGCTAGAAGAGCCCTCAAAAGGCCTTGTGCTAGATGGAGATGAGCCAACCTCTTATATACAGAGGGGAACCAAGCCCCTTTGCGGATGTGGGACTTCTCAACAGTGCATGGCATTGTCTGCCCATCAACCTGGTGATCTTCTCTCACTTGGCCCTCTGGCCTTTAGGCTGGTCCCCCTCTAGGGCGGGGTACTATAATTTTAGATGCAGTTATGAATTTCTTTAAACATGGGAAGTTGACTATTTAGATAGTCTGACTTTTCTTTTATAAAAGACATTGTCACTCTTTTAGTTTTTAAAATATCTAGATTTACATTTAAATCTAACAATATGAAGTGGATGCAGATTTGTATTTATGCGTTTAAGTGTATAAAGAGCTAAGTGTAAAGAAATAGTTGTCGGAGAGTGATTAAGCATTCTTGACTTTCGAAGAAATATTTCCTTGGTGAATGGTAAGATCGGGTTTAACACCAACCTATGCATCTATACTTTAAGAAAGTAGAATTCTGCAAGATTCAAATCAAATTCAATACAAAACCAAGAAAACCCAAACTCAAATAATTTCAAGTCTATGGAAATCCTCGGATCAATTTTGATAGAGTAACACCACTCGATCACTCACTCCAGTTGTACGAGCAAATAAAGTTTCGAATGGATGAACCAACTCGAACTTCTCACTAAAAGAATGGAATTAGGTCAAAAACTTCCTTAGTTGAATTTGACACCATGCAAACTTCACCGAAGAAAACAAGAATTCTAGAAGTCTAGAATTGAATTTCTTAATTCAATTTCAAAAACTAGAAATTAAATTTCATCGGTTAGACAAAAATTAATTCTAGAACCCAAGCTAGAAGAACACTAGAAAACCAAACAAGAACACGAAGTGAGAACTCAAAACTTACACAAAGCAAAACTTGAATAAATTTTTGGTGTATTTGTACAATGGCCAAAGGCCTCTATTTATATAATTGAAAGAAAATAATTAGAAAGGATGTCATCCATATTAGCCATCCATTTCACACACTTAAATAAGATTAAAACTACATCAAATGTTGATACTTGCTAAACTACTCCATGGCCAACTTTGGTCTTGCATACCCCTACTATCCATTTTGTTTATGCTTGATGGTCATAACTTCATCTATGTATATCACAATTTTGCAACTTTAGGTTCAATGGAAATGTAAACGAATAAGTGGTGGTGAAAACTGAAAATCACGTTGGAGAATCAAGCATCACCATGTGTATGGCAATCACAAAGGTAAATTGGCCATAGATGACTCTAGGTGGAACCCAACACCTTAGGATGCCCTTGCCTAGGTTTAGTATTCATATCTGGTAAATCATAAGTAAGCCTAGTGGATGTTTGAACCAAATCAGAACATAAACTTAAAGTTTCAAACCATTGATTTTACTATCATGAAGACACATTGTGTCGGCAATCAGTCGCCATTGATAACAGGCGACCAATCGTGGTACAACAATGCATCGTCTGGAAAAATGAAGGTTCTGGTTTGGAATGGTCTATCAAATTCCAGTCGTCTCAGGAAGATACATTTGTGCTCACATGGCCGTTCCAATCGTGCATACAAGTTGGCCATTAGACAAAACTAGACTGTCATTCACAGTCATGTCTCGGACATCGGATCGTACAGACGATACCTCGTTTGGGTGCATGGCCGACCAATCGCCCTCACGATCAATCGCCTGGAGCATGGGTTGAAACCCACTGAAACATACAGACAGGCTCAGGACGATGCATTTCGTTTGGCGGCGACCCTTCGCATGGTATATCATGATCAATCGGTTGCACGACCAATCGCCAGGACAAGGCCAAAACACATCGGGTACACGACCCATCGCCCTGGGTTTAGTTGAGGTTTGTTTGACAACACACTTTCAAAACAAGATAGCCTCAAGCCGATTGGATCGTCACTCCACGATCAGTCGCCTATGGACCAACACGACCAATCGTGTGGGATGATCAATCATCCATGTCTAGGATGTTACCGTTGGAAGTGCATTTATTGCGCAATGGTCATATTACAATAGCTAGTTTGGACACATGACTAATCACCTAGTCGCCCCCTATAAGTCTGGAATTTTCAGTTTTGCCTATTTAAATACCAAACCTTATTGTGTTTTGGTTGGACCTCCCACTTGAAAATCACAAGGAAAAACCAGAGCTCCCCACTCCTCTTTAAGCACTACACTAGGTGAATCATTTACAATCCAATCGCCTTGATTGAGATTAAGAGAGAGAAAAAAAAAAAAAAACCAAGCCTAGGATCAATTTGCAAAATATCCTAACAACTCCCATAGATGGTGATTGCTCTACACACGGCGCATCTTCGTCACCGAACGACATCACTTTGGGAGATCTATTCAAGAAGCACACATTTACATGGTTGAACGATCAAAAGGCAAGTGCTTCTTAGGTTTGATTTTATTTTCATCAAATATCTCGTGAAGTGAACTAAGAGAAGGAAGCCGGAACCACTATAAAAAAAATAGAGGGATAATGACGTAGACCAGGGTAGGTCGAACCTTTCAAAATCTTAGGGATTGGGTGGAATTCTCAGTCAATTGAGATAGGTGAAATTCCTACTCTATTTGTGAGGGTGTAAGTCCCCATATAGTGAGTTGGGATAACCCAAGGTTGGGTGAGTCTATCAGTGGATGTAGGAGAGTTTACTCCAAACCACTATAAATATGGTGTTATGGGTGTTTGGTCTTTGCTTGTGTGATTGATCTATAATTGGCGCACTCTTATTATCACACAACACATCTTGATTAATTTATATCCGCTACAAATTATTTAATTAATCAAGTAAATTTTAATTCACCAACTAATTTGGTGATTGCCCTATTCATCCCCCCTCTAGGGACAATCTAACACCGTGTTCTAGCACCCCGGGAACTTTCATTTGGTATAAGAGCCTTGTGCTCTTCATAAATGATCTAACAATCCGAGTAGATTTTTGTGCTAGAACACCAATCATGTAATAGCCCGAATTTTTGAATCAATATATATGTGGCAATTATTTATTTTAATAATGGAAAAATGGGAATTTTGATGTCATGGATGTTAAATGGATCAAAATATGGACAAAGGCCCAAGTATGGTCCAATGGACCATGGATTTGATAGGATTCATTTGAAGGGTCAATAATGGTCAAAGTGGGCCCGATAACCATGTGGGATCCAATGGATCATAATTGATCCAAGCTCTAGAGTAAATAGTATAAAGTAATTTAATTGGGCCATGGGCCCAATGGTGACCCAATTAATTGGAATTGATCACCTAAGTTAATGAGGAAATAATCAAGTTGACATAATCAAGTGGGGTCCACCCCACCTCATTAAGTGAGGTGGCGGGTTGACTAAGATTTGGTGGGGCCGGCCACCATGGTTGACTTGG
Organism: Chimonanthus salicifolius; assembly: GCA_013350335.1. Taxonomy (NCBI): domain Eukaryota; kingdom Viridiplantae; phylum Streptophyta; class Magnoliopsida; order Laurales; family Calycanthaceae; genus Chimonanthus; species Chimonanthus salicifolius. Next base: position 24,936,201 of record CM023538.1, read on the forward strand.
TCAACCATGGTGGATACATGAAAGATTTGAAGGGAATTAAATAGAAATTAAATTATTAAATTAAAGGGGCTAAGTTAAGAAAGAAATTAAATAATGGGGTGAGTCAAGATGGTATCCCATCTTAATTGACTCACCAAACTCATTGGAATGAGTTGTGACTCAAACCCATTCCAACCACCTCCACTAAAGGGGACAATGACCCTAAAAATGGGGGCATACAAGCCCATACCTCCCTCCATGTTTGGTTGGTGGAGGGAGTCAAACAAATCATCACACCATCTCCCTCTCACTCTCTTCCTCTCCTCTCCAAACCGTCTTCCCTCTTGCAAGACCAAAAATACACTAAGGAAAGAAAGAGAAAGAGACTTAGAAGGAAGGGGAGAAGAAGCTAAGAGGTGGCCGATCACTCCTAAGACCCAAGACTTGTGATATCTTCCCATTTCCTCCTCCGTTTTCCCCTCTCAAAGCTGTTACACCTTGGCCGAACCAAAACCTTGGTGACCTTACCCCGATCAAACTCACTACTGGCCGAGTATCAAGAAGAAAGAAGAAGGAGAAAGGGAAAGAATAAGGAACAAGAGGAGCAAGAGGCAACCGGGAGAGCCACAGGTTGTAAGTATCTCTAAACAAGATACTAAGTTTCTGTTAAATGCCTAAAATTGCATTTATGTCATAATATTATTAAGCATTATCACATTTATTTTGTATTTAATTGTTGAATTTATACGTAAAAATATGAATTTATATGATACAACTTATTACGTGTATTTTCTTTATTTCAGGTAATTAAGCCGGCCAATTTAATAAAAACTCCAGTCCAGGTGAATCAAATCAAAAAGCTGAATCAAATTCCGAGTCAACTCAGAAGGAATAGAAACGTTTGAAAAATCACAGAGTTTGGTCTCTCTACTGCTACATGGGGCTTTAAATGGAAATATGAAAATGAAGAATGGAAACCCAAAGCAGAAAAGAGCCGTTGAGAATAAAGGAAGAGCTGGCAATCCCATGGAAGGAAAGTTGCCGTTGGGTTGCTACAGAAGCAAAGAAAATATGGAAAGGGCCAAAACCCATTGATGCAGGAAGGAACCGTTGGAGCAGATTTCTGCTCTTACAAAAAGGGAATCTGGAAGTGAAGAAAGGATCTCTCTGGCTGGGGTTAAGAAGAAAAGAAGCAGAAAAAAAAAATCCAGCTCGGCCTTGGGGAGAGCATCGACCCAGCAACCATTTCTTCTCTTTTCTTGTTCCATTGCCTTCTCTCTTTCTTCTGTCAGATCTTGGATTGTTAGAGAGGAAGGCGGTGACAGCGTCGGAACAGAGAGAAACATCAGAGGAGGAAGAGCGGCAGTTGCAGGTTCTAGCAGCAGAGGCGTGCACCGGCGAGTGACACACTGGGCGCGGCCAGAAGCGGAGGTGGAGCGGCAACATCTATGAGCAGCGCTGGACCGAGGGCAGCAAACCAGAATCAGAGCCTGGGCTTGGATCGGGCAGCAGCGTTTCATCTGCTATCTTGTTCTCTCTTTCACTTTACTCTTATTGGTTTCCAGGGAGTTCCTCTCTCTTATCGGTTGACAGAGAACTTCTCTTTACTTTTCATTTATTCATGTTATGGTTTGTGAGGATTTTTAAGACATCATTTTAATTTTCTTTTGAAAATTTAATTGATTACTTTGAAGTTTCTTTTATCAATTGTTTGGTTGTTTAATTTAATTTTGAATGTTTAAATTAACTGGCATAATATCTTTTATCATAATGTTGGGTTAAATTCCAAACTAAGGGAAAGGGTGAAGTTTAATTATTTACAGGGTTATTTTATTTCAACAATTATGATTATTAATATGAGTTTTGATTAATTGAATGGTTTAATCTAATCTTAAATAATTATTATAAATCTAAATATTTTCCTTGATTTATTGTAGTTTCCGAACACAATAAATACTTGGGTAAATGTATGAGATTTGTGATAAACTATCAAGGACCTATCCATGTCTATATATTTTTCTTGATTTATTGTTATTTCTAAATACAATAAATGCTTGTCGAATCCCTGTGACATGTGATATTTTATTACTTAACCATCAATGATTCAAACAAATTATATGCAAATTATTATTGAGATAATTGTCCAATCTTCCAGTTCAATAGAATCGTCATTCGAATTGAACTGAGACAAGTTGATGAAAATGCCCTATAAATTATTAAATGGATCCCTGAACCTCAGTGCTTTCTTTTTATTGATTTAAATTTATCATCATCTTTGCTCCATACTTTGTGTGGAAATAATCAAAATCTAATTTTCATTCTTTTAATTTTTCTTAATACCTTCAGTCCCTGTGGATTCGACCTCGGACTCACCGAGTAATTATTACTTCGCTACCTGCGCTTGGGTTTACACTTTTTAAGTGGTAGCAAGTTTTTGGCGCCGTTGCCAGGGACTGTAACGGTTTTACGAACAAAAAAAAAAATCCAACATTCATAAAAAAATAAAAAATAAAAGAAAAGAGAGTTAGTTCTTCAATTTTTTTTATTTTTTTTGTTATTGCTACTGATTTTTTGTGTCTTCTTGTTTAGGTGATTTTATTTTGGATTCTTGCGCATCTGGTAAATTCGTTCCTTATCTTAATTTTTTTTTTTTTTAGTTATTTTAGTTAAATCTTTTTCTTTGTTGGATGTCCTCGTGGCAACGAGACGAAACAAATCGCCTTAAAAAAAATTGATTCTATTGCTGAAAATTTGTCTGAGAACTTGTTTGAAGAATCTGAATACTCATTTTCATCATTCACAATGTCTGAACATGAGAGTGATCATGGGGAAAATGATGGTATCCCACAAATGAAAACATTGCGTGAATATTTGCAACCAACCAGATCAAGTTCTCCATCTTGTATTATTTTTCCTAATAATCAAGGTGCTTTTGATTTAAAACCAGGGGTGATTCAATTACTTCCTAAGTATCATGGTTTGGATTCAGAGAGCGCTTACATACATCTAAAAGAATTTGAAGAGGTTTGTGCTACTTTGCATAACCAAAACGTTAATAGTGATGTAGTAAGGTTGAAATTATTCTCTCTCTTTAAAAGAGAAAGCAAAAAGTTGGTTAAATTCTCTAAGACCAAGATCCATATGCACTTGGCAAGAAATGCAACGAAAATTCTTGAAAAAATTCTTCCCTACCCACAAGACTAATACACTTAGAAGAAAAATCATGAATTTCAAACAAAAAGAAGGTGAAACATTCTTCCAATGTTGGGAGCGTTACAAAGAATTATTGCAATCTTGCCCACATCATGGCTATGAAATTTGGCGCACTATCAATTTTTTCTATGATGGTCTAAATTCCAATATGCGCCAATACGTAGAAATGATGTGTAATGGTGAATTTCTAAGTAAAGATCCTGAGGAGGCTTGGGATTATTTTGACCATCTAGCTGAAACTGCCCAATCTTGGGATGATACTGATGGATCTGATAAGGCAGAAAAGACCAAGCCTAGTGCCATGACAAAGGGGGGTATGTACCTCTTTAAAGAAGAAGATGATGTTAATGCCAAATTAGCCAATTTGACCAGAAAGGTAGAGGCCATTGAACTTGGAAAAGTACACTCAATTAAGGCCACTGAAAAAAGAGAGGATGTATGTGGGATATGTGAGACTATTGGACACCAAACTCAGGATTGTCCGACAATCCCAGCTTTTAAAGAGGTGCTATACAGTCAAGCAAATCCCATGAACACCTATAAAAGGCCTTTTTCTTCACCCTATTCCGACACATATAACCCTGGTTGGAAGAATCATCCCAACTTTAGATGGAGAAATGATACAAATGCAAATAACCATGCCCCTCAAGGGCCTTCTACTTCTAATCCTTATGTGCCTCCACATAAGAAGACCCTTGAGGAAACTTTGAATGCATTCATGCAAAGTCAATCAATCTTTAATAATCAGATAGTGCAAGACATGAGTGAATTGAAGAATTTCATGAACAAATCGACCTCCATGCCCAACAATCAAGAAATGGGCAAGTTCCCTGCTCAACCTCAACCAAATCCTAGGGGTCAATTTAAGGGAAACAATTCAAACTCTTCTAATTCACACCAAGAACACGCTAAGTCCATCACCACTCTACGAAATGGAAAAATAATTGATAAAAGTATTCCGACAAAGGTTAGCAAACCCAAGGAACTTTCAACCCCAAAGAGTGATGATGGGCCTAACGAGTCTGAGCCTAATGTGGTTTCGCAACATCCAATGAGTGCCCCTTTTCCCCAAAGGTTACAACCTCCAAAAAAATCAGTGACCAATGCCGACATTTTTGAAATCTTTAAACAGGTCAAAATCAATATTCCTTTGTTGGATGCTATTAAGCAAATACCGTCATATGCTAAATTTTTAAAAGATTTATGTACAATAAAGCGTAATCTAAATGTACAAAAGAAAGCATTCTTGACGGAACAAGTGAGTGCTATCATCCAACAGAATACCCCACCAAAATACAAAGATCCGGGGTGTCCAACCATATCATGTGTTATTGGTGAGTTCCAAATTGGGCAAGCTTTGCTTGACCTAGGGGCGAGTGTTAACCTCTTACCCTATTCGGTATATGAGCAGTTGGGACTTGGTGAGCTTAAACCGACCACTATAACGCTCCAACTTGCCGACCGCTCACTTAAGATACCGAGAGGAATAGTTGAAGACGTGTTAGTCCAAGTAGACAAATTCTACTTCCCTGTCGATTTCATAGTCTTGGACACCCAACCTGTGTTGAATGTGAGTGCCCAAATTCCTGTCATTTTAGGCCGCCCATTCCTTGCAACCTCCAATGCCTTAATCAATTGCAGGAATGGAGTCATGAAATTGTCTTTTGGCAACATGACTTTGGAATTGAACATATTTAATATTTACAAGCAACCAGGTGATGATAGCGATGTGCATGAAGTAAATTTCATTGAAACGCTCATCGAAGACCAATCTCCTCTATCAGTGCTCACTGATCCTCTTGAGGCTTGTTTAGCACACTTTAATTTTGATGAGGACTCCATGATTAATTCTGTACATTCTATTTTGGAGTCTGCACCATTATTAGATACATATAAGTGGAGGGCACGTTTTGAAGAGTTACCACCTAGTGACACCATGCCCCTCCCATCATGTGTTCAAGTGCCAAAACTTGAGTTGAAACCTCTACCAACTGAACTCAAGTATGCATTCTTAAGACCAGCAGAGACATTCCCGGTGGTCATTTCCTCAAAATTAAATCAAATCGAGGAAGAAAAATTAATCGATGTTCTTAGAGAACACAAAGGTGCAATTGGATGGACCATAGCTGATATCAAGGGAATCAATCCCTCAATTTGTACCCATAGGATTTATTTAGAGGACAATTCTAAACCCTCTCAAGAATTACAGCGTAGGTTGAATCCTAATATGAAAGAGGTTGTTAGAGCAGAGGTCATAAAGCTTTTGGATGTAGGAATTATATACCCAATCTCTGATAGTACTTGGGTTAGTCCTGTTCAAGTGGTACCTAAGAAATCTGGGGTAACCGTAGTCAAGAACGCCAATGATGAATTAATCCCAACTAGAGTCACAACGGGTTGGCGCATTTGCATTGACTATAGGAAACTTAACTCAATGACTAGGAAAGACCATTTCCCTTTACCATTCATAGACCAAATCCTAGAAAGGGTAGCTGGCCACAAATTCTATTGTTTTCTAGATGGTTACTCTGGGTATAATCAAATAGAAATTGCACCTGAAGACCAAGAAAAGACCACCTTTACATGTCCATTTGGAACTTTTGCTTATCGGAGGATGCCATTTGGGCTATGTAATGCCCCTGCTACGTTCCAGAGATGCATGTTGAGCATATTTAGTGATATGGTAGAGCGTTCCTTGAGGTCTTTATGGATGATTTTTCTGTTTTTGGCAATTCTTTTGATGAATGTTTGAATAATTTGAAAATGGTGTTGAATAGATGTGAGGAGAAAAACCTCATTTTGAATTGGGAGAAGTGCCATTTCATGGTCTCAAAAGGAATCGTGCTTGGTCACATTGTCTCCTCCCAAGGAATTGAAGTGGACAGAGCCAAAATCGATTTGATAGCTAATCTGCCAGCCCCTAAGACTGTTAAAGACATTAGATCTTTTTTGGGTCATGCAGGATTCTATAGAAGGTTTATTAAAGAATTTAGTGCAATATCCCGACCATTGTGTAACCTTCTGTCAAAAGACATTCCCTTTGAGTGGACTGACACGTGCCAAGATGCTTTTACAAAGCTGAAGGGCATGTTAACTTCTGCTCCTATTATGCAACCACCTGATTGGAGTTTGCCCTTTGACATTATGTGCGATGCCAGTGATTATGCAGTTGGGGCCGTGCTAGGGCAACGCAAGGACAAAAGGCCTCATGTCATTTATTATGCAAGCAGAACATTGAATAGTGCTCAAATGAACTATTCCACTACAGAAAAAGAACTCCTTGCAGTAGTCTTTGCCTTGGATAAATTTAGGTCTTATTTGATTGAATCCCAGATTATTATTTTCACTGATCATGCGGCTTTAAAATACCTTCTAACTAAGAAGGATGCAAAACCCAGATTACTTAGGTGGATCCTCTTGCTCCAAGAGTTTAACTTGGTAATTAAAGATAAAAAAGGAGTAGAGGATGTGGTGGCTGACCACTTATCCAGGCTCATAATTTCTGATTCCTTGGAGACAATGCCAATCAAGGACACATTCCCCGATGAGCAACTCTTTAGTGTCTCCCAATTACCTTGGTATGCTGACATTGCTAATTTTCTGGTTACAGGTGAACTTCCAACCCAGTGGACCCAACAAGATAAAAGAAATTTTTGGTCGAAGTGAGAAAGTTCTTTTGGGACGATCCATACCTTTTTAAATATTGTCCTGACCAAATAATCAGGAGATGCGTGCCTAATGGTGAAATTCAAAGTGTCATCTCCTTTTGTCATTCAGATGCATGTGGTGGTCATTTTTCTGCCAAGAAAACCACTGCAAAAATCTTGCAGTGTGGGTTTTATTGGCCCACTATTTTCAAGGACGCCCATGAATTTTGTAAAGCATGTGACCGTTGTCAAAAGTTGGGAGGGATCACTCGTCGAAATATGATGCCATTGAACCCAATCTTAATTATTAAAGTATTTGACTGTTGGGGCATCGATTTCATGGGACCTTTCCCCCCCTCTTTTGGATATCTTTATATCCTTTTAGCTGTTGATTATGTGTCCAAATGGATCGAGGCAGTTCCATGCAGAAATAATGATCATAAGACCGTTTTGAAATTTTTAAAAGAAAATGTCATAACTAGGTTTGGAACACCTCGAGCCATTATTAGTGATGGGGGTACACATTTTTGTAACAAGCCTTTTGAGGCCTTGATGCGCAAATATGGAATTACTCATAAAGTCAATACCCCTTATCACCCACAAACAAGTGGACAAGTTGAGGTATCCAATCGGGAAATTAAAAATATTTTGGAAAAGACGGTTAACCCAGATCGCAAAGATTGGTCTTTACGACTAACTGATGCGCTTTGGGCTTATCGCACAGCCTTTAAAACCCCGATTGGTATGTCACCTTATAGACTTGTCTTTGGAAAGGCTTGTCACTTGCCTGTGGAATTAGAACATAAAGCATATTGGGCGATAAAAAAATTAATTTTGACTTGGATAATTCTAGCTCTCTTCGTAAGCTTCAACTTAATGAATTGGAGGAAATCCGAAATGAAGCTTATGACAATACTCGAATATATAAGGAGAAAATGAAAATATTTCATGACAAAAATATCATTCGAAAATCATTTGAGCCTTCACAGAAAGTTCTTTTATATAATTCAAGGCTACACTTGTTTCCTGGTAAGCTTCGATCTCGATGGTCTGGCCCATTTATTGTAAAGACTGTTTATCCTTATGGGGCCATCGAGATAGAAAATCCAAATAATGGTAATATTTTTAAGGTAAATGGTCAACGATTGAAACCATTTTTGGAATATTTTGTACCAGAGGTTGAGTCCACCGCTCTGGCAGACCCTGTTTATCAACATTAGCATTATTTTATGAATTTATTTACCTTTATTTTTGTATTTTGTTAGCTGTATCTTCATGTGTGCACTTATCAATTTCAGGTGTCTCCTATTCTCCCACATTATCTTTTATTAATTACCGTGTCCTTAAATGTTGATCTCATTATACACTCTTTGCATTCATGTAATTTTGACATTAAGGACAATGTCACATTCAGGTTGGGGGTAGGAGGCTTAGTTATTAAAAAAAAAATATGCTTGGTTAAAAATGTGTTGTTCTTAAATCTATATAAAAAAAAAAATTGTTTTAACAATTTTTTAAAATTTGAAATTGTTTTTCAATTAAATAATAATTCTCTTCTACAATGATGAATTCTATTTTTCATATTTTTATTCTGAGAAAAATGAGGGGATTATTGTTTAATCAAATGTTAAAAAAAAAAAAAAAAAGAAGGAGATGGATTCATTTTTAAATGATGGAAAATTTTTACTTTGGTTGCACGAGGACTAGCAACATGCTGGTTGGGGGGTGTGTTAAATGCCTAAAATTGCATTTATGTCATAATATTATTAAGCATTATCACATTTATTTTGTATTTAATTGTTGAATTTATACGTAAAAATATGAATTTATATGATACAACTTATTACGTGTATTTTCTTTATTTCAGGTACTTAAGCCGGCCAATTTAATAAAAACTCCAGTCCAGGTGAATCAGATCAAAAAGCTGAATCAAATTCCGAGTCAACTCAGAAGGAATAGAAACGTTTGAAAAATCACAGAGTTTGGTCTCTCTACTGCTACATGAGGCTTTAAATGGAAATATGAAAATGAAGAATGGAAACCCAAAGCAGAAAAGAGCCGTTGAGAATAAAGGAAGAGCTGGCAATCCCATGGAAGGAAAGTTGCCGTTGGGTTGCTACAGAAGCAAAGAAAATATGGAAAGGGCCAAAACCCATTGATGCAGGAAAGAACCGTTGAAGCAGATTTCTGCTCTTACAAAAAAGGAATCTGGAAGTGAAGAAAGGATCTCTCTGGCTGGGGTTAAGAAGAAAAGAAGCAGAAAAAAAAAATCCAACTCGGCCTTGGGGAGAGCATCGACCCAGCAACCATTTCTTCTCTTTTCTTGTTCCATTGCCTTCTCTCTTTCTTCTGTCAGATCTTGGATTGTTAGAGAGGAAGGCGGTGACAGCGTCGGAACAGAGAGAAACATCAGAGGAGGAAGAGCGGTAGTAGCAGATTCTAGCAGCAGAGGCGTGCACCGGCGAGTGACACACTGGGCGCGGCCAGAAGCGGAGGTGGAGCGGCAACATCTATGAGCAGCGTTGGACCGAGGGCAGCAAACCAGAATCAGAGCCTGGGCTTGGATCGGGCAGTAGCGTTTCATCTGCTATTTTGTTCTCTCTTTCACTTTACTCTTATTGGTTTCCAGGGAGTTCCTCTCTCTTATTGGTTGACAGAGAACTTCTCTTTACTTTTCATTTATTCATGTTATGGTTTGTGAGGATTTTTAAGACATCATTTTAATTTTCTTTTGAAAATTTAATTGATTACTTTGAAGTTTCTTTTATCAATTGTTTGGTTGTTTAATTTAATTTTAAATGTTTAAATAAACTGGCATAATATCTTTTATCATAATGTTGGGCTAAATTCCAAATTAAGGGAAAGGGTGAAGTTTAATTATTTACAGCGTTATTTTATTTCAACAATTATGATATTAATATGAGTTTTGATTAATCAAATGGTTTAATCTAATCTTAAATAATTATTATAAATCTAAATATTTTCCTTGATTTATTGTAGTTTCCGAACACAATAAATACTTGGGTAAATGTATGAGATTTGTGATAAACTATCAAGGACCTATCCATGTCTATATATTTTTCTTGATTTATTGTTATTTCGAAATACAATAAATGCTTGTCGAATCCCTGTGACATGTGATATTTTATTACTTAACCATCAATGATTCAAACAAATTATATGCAAATTATTATTGAGATAATTGTCCAATCTTCCAGTTCAATAGAATCGTCATTCGAATTGAACTGAGACAAGTTGATGAAAATGCCCTATAAATTATTAAATGGATCCCTGAACCTCAGTGCTTTCTTTTTATTGATTTAAATTTATCACCATCTTTGCTCCATACTTTGTGTGGAAATAATCAAAATCTAATTTTCATTCTTTTAATTTTTCTTAATACCTTCAGTCCCTGTGGATTCAACCTCGGACTCACCGAGTAATTATTATTTCGCTACCTGCGCTTGGGTTTACACTTTTTAAGTGGTAGCAGTTTCGTAATGGTTAAAAATGGAGTATTTTAAGAGAAATCGCGAAGGAAGGAAGTCCAAAACATGCAAAGGAAAGGACTGACGAAACAGTCAGTCGACTGAACAGATAATGAACGAACCAGAAACGAAGTTCTGGGAGTTTCAGCCGACTGAATCAGGGATTCAGTCGACTGAACTGACAATGGACGAATCAGAAACGAGCTTCTGGGAGTTTTAGCCGACTGAACTAAAGTTTCAGTCGACTGAACTAATGGTGGCTGAAAACAGAAGGAGTTTCTGGGAGTTTCAGCCGACTGAATATGGGGATTCAGTCGACTGAACACAAATGTCTCGGACAAGAAAAGGGTTCTGGAGGTTTCAGCCGACTGAATCTATGATTCAGTCGACTGAACTAATACTTGTTAAACACGTAAACGGATGGTTGATAGTTCAGCCGACTGAATGTGTATTTCAGTCGACTGAAAATAAAATGGCAAAACAAACAGACGATCTGATTCAAAATCAGCCGACTGAATCTGTGATTCAGTCGACTAAAAGGGTATGAACCATGTTTCAGCCGACTGAATGTATATTTCAGTCGACTGAAACTGAACTGGCGAGACAAACAGACAATCTGATTCAAAATCAGCCGACTGAATCTGTGATTCAGTCGACTGAATTGAAATGTATAGTTTTTGAAATATTTTCTAAGACACTACTAATCCGATAAGATAAATGGAGATAATATTAAATTAAAGGAACTGATTTTAATGATCCTATGACATGATTGGTAAGTCATTAATGGATCCAGTTGTATAGATCAGTATGGATTGAATTATATACGTGTAGAAATCAATGGAAAAAAAGGCCAAGATAAGGGCTGATTTTGGTAACCTTATAATGTGGTTAAAGATCATTAATGAACATATGTCTATGATCAGTTAGAGACTTAATCATGGATAAGATATAGACTAACATGGGAAATGTATAATAAGGTATTGGCACATCGCAACGGTACGCGAACGGCGACCGGAATTATCAGACGAGAACAAAAAAAAGGACGTTGTCAGTATTTGGTAGGATTCCTACCTTTTTGTAAGCGATCGATATATGATGGTATTTTAAATTATTTTGGTTTGGCTTATGATGGATTTATGATTATGATTTATCTTATGATGAGTTTTAAATTATGAATTATATAGATTATATTTTAACATTATACACTATATGGCTATGTATGGTATATCAAAATTATGGTTTATCTATATATACTACATAGCATAATGCACTACATCTCATGCAATGCATGGGCCCAAAAAAATAAACAAACCGGAGTCCATGCTCCGTCGGGGCGACCGAGAACAGACATGGGGACATTAATATGGTATCACCGGAGTCCATGCTCCGTCGGGGCGACCGAGAAGCAAGCATGGGGACACCTTGACGAGGATTTGCCGTCAAGGGGGATAAGATATTTCGTGATGATGTAGATGATGGGTGGGACACATGACATAAGCACCCATGGCATAGCATTCATCACATGCTTATTTTGTTATATGTTATTTTATCGGTATGAGTATTATTACTAATCCATGTGCTAGCCCTACTCGGAGTCCTACTGGGCGCGTTGACTAACGCCTTACTTCCACCCTAGCTGGTGATACAGGAGACGGAGGAAACAGTGGACATGACGGGAGTCAGGCTTAGGGGAGTGGGGAAGCGGCTATTTTGTTTATCAAGTTTTATTTTGGAAATGTTGTAACTCAAGTAACATAGCTTGTTGAATTGTAATAATTTTGGATTTATTACTATGGTCTGGATTAAACTCTGTATGTTAACATTTTGAGACATAATCATGAACATGGGGGTATTTTGGTAATTTGATGTTGTATCTTCCCTTCTATCTAAAACCGGTAGGATACTATCTACTATAATGTTCCGCATGTAACTATGTTCCGCGAGCTTACTTCCTACGCGTGAACCGTACTTGTGGACTTCGTTCCGCGCACGCGTGGGGTTGGCTAGTTAAGGGCCGGGCTTTAGAAGCTCGGACTTAACTAGCGTCGTGACGTCCGCGCCGTTGCCACTTGATTTAATTCAAAAAAAAAAAAATAGCCTCTGAAGTATAGTGAAAATGGGCGGGCGTTACAAATCATGAGTGCCAAAAATTTAATCATCTTTTCTCTATTGTTTTTACCATTTTTGAAAACAAAATAGAGAAAGTTTGGCCTCACATGAAGAAGATTTTGGAGCCCTATCCAAGACGAGTTTATTGAAAAGTTTTGCTTATCTTTGGATAGTTCAATGGAGGGCTCCACCTCTCAAAATCAAATGGAGAATCAAGAGTGAGGTGAAATTTTCAAATGTTTCATAGCCTCCATTGGTGATGATCAAGAGGGATCCTCTAATGACGAGGATAGTGAAGAGGATCTTGATGAGGATGATGATGACCTCCAAGAATCCTTTAATTCCTTGTACTTAGAGAGTATGAGATTAGCTAAGGACTTCGATAAGGTGAAAATTGAGAATGCAAAACTCTCTACCCAACTTCAAAGTGTTAATGTTGAAAATGATCTTCTCTCAACAAATTTAAAAAATGCAAAATTATGAGATGTTGAAATTGAGAGAAAATCAAACTTTGCTTCAAGAAGCTATAAAAGGTATATGAAAATGATTTATTGAAGCTAAATGAAGTTGGTAGATGTCTTAGAGATGAAAATAAAAAATTGAGCTCAAAATTGAAAAAATTTAAATCTCAAGACATATTTACCCAAAGTGAGCCAAAATTGGAAGAATGTTATTTGGATAAACCTCATTGTGATTGGCATGGTTTTGGACAATCTCATTCAAACTTAAAAAGACCAATGAATCAATCCAAGTTAGGTAAAGGCCACACCACACACTCATCTATAGTAAAATGTTTCTATTGTGGTTTAATTGGGCACTTCAACCATGAATGTAAGACTAGGATGCTTGTTGGAAGAAAAGTGGCCAAAGATCTCTCTCAAGGTGAAATGAAGAGAAAGTTTGAGGTGATTGGAAATTCACACCATACAAGGAATACGATATGTCAATTTAATTTTATGAATTCTCATATGAAACACTTTACAGCTTATCACACACATCATCCCTACAATGTAAAATCTATTAGGGATAAGTTAAGACCTCCTCATTCTATGAACATGAACATCAAAAGGAGAGTCTTGTCTCAAACCTTCGGAATTGGGTCAAATGTTCATGATGGTAGAATCAAAATGCCCAAATTCCAAGGATTTGAGAGGAAAGGTCCGGATCAAAAATTCATATGGATCCCTAAGGGATAGGACCATATTCATGCCCTACATTGGTCTAAGACTTGTGTTTAATTGTTGTATCTCTAGGCCAAGTTTAGTTGAACTTCATCTTCACATAAGTGAGTTCAAACAACCTTTTGTGTTGTGGCATGGCACATTGACTCAAGCAAACCTTGATTGTACTTTTCCTGGATATAGTACATGTCATGCTTGATGAGTAATACATGTATGGATTTTAGATTCCAAGTCCTACAGTGGTTGCTCAAATGTATAATGGACTAGCAAAGTGGTAACGCATCTGAAGCATGGTTCGAATCACCTTGGTATCTTCCCTTCATTCCATGTTCTTTTTTTATTGTTGGAATGATCATGTGCAAAATGCTTGTGTGGCATATCTACTCTTAATTGGTAGAATCATAATTTGTATATGCGATGGTTTTGAAAATCAAGAGGGTAATTTCAAATTGAAAAGGATTTAAAAAGGAAAATTATGTGTTGTCATGGCGATAGATCGCCGTATGACTATGGATTGGCTATGCGACCGATCGTTGTGGCGATGTTTCGCCTGTGCACAGAAGATTTTGGTTAAAAACCCCTCTTCTGATTTGTGTTGCATTGCATGTTCCTAAATTTGTGTATTTTATTGTGGAATTCATGTTTACATGTAGGCTTACACTTCTACAGTTTATTTTTTGGAATATATCATGTTTCATCTCATTCCTTGTTCTCAATTAGGTGTATAATTTTGGAATGAATGATGTTGTGCATTGCCTCATTATCTCTCTTGCATGTGATTGCATTTCTTGGTTTCATCTCTATTTTCTTAATTGGTAGAATCTTTATTGTGAGATGATCATGTGCACATACATAGTGTGTTTCATTCCAAATTACAAAATTTGTAATGCTCTTGTGGAATGAAACTTGCCCCTTGCTTGTGAATGGTATTGTTGATTAAAATGTGATCAAATGTTTAAATAGGTAATACATTCATACACCATTCGAAAATTTAGAACTTAATTGGAGTATTCCTTTTGAATGGTAAAAATGTTAGTAAGCATGGGAGCAACCTTTGGCAAACACTTGTATGCTTTACATGGAGATTATGTCTTCTCTTGCACCATTTCCTTGATCCTTTATTGGCATATCTTGGTGCTTTTGAAAAATGTTTGCAAGTGTTTGTTGGTGATGGCATCTCTTGAACTCTAAAACGTTGCACATTTTTAGTATTCCATATATTTTCTTATACTTCATTTCCATATATTTGATTGGTATATTATATGTAAAATGTTTGTAAGGTTTGTGTGTTTGTGCTTTCATTCATATTCTCTTCATTGGTTTATGTTATGAGGAATGAATTGTGTTCATTTTTTTAATGTTTAAATTTGCAATTCTCGCAAGCGTACAAACCATTCATAGTATAGTATTGTGAGAGTGAGGTCGAACCCAATTGAAAATCTCAAAGTATATGAATTTAAATTAATGTCCTTTAAAAATGAATTGTTTTTAAGAAATTAAATCCTTATATGAGTCATGTATGTAACTTGGAAAATCAATAAATAAGATGTAATGATTTCTTATTCTAATATGGTGAATCAACTTTTAATCTTAATCATGTTTAGGATTTCAAGTTACAAAATTATTTACACATCTTCCTAACTTTAATTGAATGGATCTTTGAGAGAGAGAGTGATTTAAAAGAGAGAGAATCAAAGAATTAAAGAATGAATTAAATAATTAAAGAGTGAATTAAAGAGTTACAGAATTAAATATTAGATTTATACAAGATTTTGGGTTAAAAGAACTATTGCACAATAAACATAAGATGTAACATAATTAAAAGATAGAAAATTAAATTGCATGAAAATAAATGACTGAAATTAAATGTGCAGTAACAAAAAAGGTAGTTGTTTGGAATAAACCGTTCATCACCCAAGATATGTAAACGAAAGTAAAAACCTAGATCTGAAATTCATGTAAAGATCTAAAATACAATTCATACTTATTAATAAAACAAGATTCACAATTTTTAATTAATTAATCAAAACCTTAGTAATTATGATTCAAGTCTTACAATCAATATCCTAACTATTGCATACGCTCATGTTCAATCAAATAAATAAAAATTTTGTTCTTGAAATTAAAAATAAAGTACACATAAAAGTATTTTAGAAATTGGATGTTCCAGGGTTCAAATGAATGCTTCACTTTATTTAATGGAGGAATTAAAGTACAAGGCTTTTCTAAATTAATATGAGAAAGACAACATAAAATATTAAAATCTACACTCTCACTTGTAAATTCGCATGATGCTCATTGTCTTCCTGTTATTTGCTCCAACCTTTAGTCCTCTTGAATTCCAGGTCATGTTTCAATTTTACCCATGGGGTATTTTTAGGTTTTGAAAAGAGATGGATGACTTGGATTTAATCAAGGTTTAAGTTGGGAAATCAATGGACTGGATTGAATCTAAATGGGAATGGATGATGGGGATTAAAATTAGGTTTTTAGGGTTACACAAGGAGGGTCACACGATTTTTGTGTGGCTTTCCTTGGTGGCTAGGTCAAGGTGGAGAGAAGATAGGAGATTGGGAGAAAAATTAGAAATTGGATTGTTTCGAGATTGGGAAAAATCGTGTGGGATACTTGGAGATTGGATTATGAGGTGTGTTTTGATCTTAGGGATGTATCTAGATGGTTTTTAGTTTAAGTGCATGTAGAGGTTTTAGGTTGCAAAAATCATGGGATGATGAGGTGTGATATGCGCATGGGGGCTAACTTGAACTACAAGTTGTTCATAGCTTAGGGTTTCATGGATGAAGGGCTTAGATTTAATGAGTTTTGATCTAATGGCTCTAAGGTATTTATGGTAAACTAATTATAAAATTGGGTAGATGGTTGATGGAGGGTTTAGATGCATAGGTGGATCTTAAATGGATGATGAAATGCATGACCTAAATCTAAGGAAATGTGTGTATGTGATGGATGCATGTGGAGGCTTTAGGGTTTCTAAGAGATGAATGGGTGAATGAGATTAGATGACCTAATATCTAATGGCTAAGATGACTAATGCATGAAATGACTGCAAGGATTAATAGGTGATGATGCATGGATGAACACTAATCTAAGGTTAAGATGATCATGATGATGATGGATGACCTAGATCTAATGATAGATGAATGGATATGTTAGATTTGATGGTGGTTCTAAGCTTTGACCTAATTGGGTATGTGAGATGAAAGGTTAAGATCTAAGGTGGGAGTTGGATGGTGTGGATGTGAAGTTGGGTTATGGGTTTTGGACATGGGTAGTTGGGTTGGACTTAGGTAAAACTCAAACATGGACCATGGAGTTTATTGGACTTGGGCTTTGGATTTGGATCTAGACCTCAAGTTAGGCCCACTGGAATTGTATTTGAGAGCTTGGACCTTGGTTGGACTGAGCTTGCACACTGGCCTGGCCCAGAGTGTGAAATGCGCATAGGGCTTGCATGTGGCTTGGCCCATTGAAGCTTTGTGGAGCATAGCTTGGCCTCCTTGGACTGAATCTTGGCCCATTAACTTGAAATTCAGGCTTTGGCTCTTGGATTGCAGCTTTTAACCTCTAGAATTAAATAATTATTCAGCCACTTTAAATCTAAAAATTATTAATTAATCATAGACTCTCATAACTGGATTTAGATTAATTAAGTTACATTAAAATCCTAGAAAGTGACATGAAATAATTATAATAATCTTAGGTCTTCTCTTTAAAGCTCTAATCTTGCAATCTTCTATTGTTTTAACTTGATTTTCCTAAACTTTCCATTTTTTAACTACAAAACTGACAAACTACATTAAATGCATCATTATATACAAAATTGATGATTAACTCACCCAATAATCAGGGGTAAAAATGTAAGATTTCAGTGCTCAACATTCATAAGCACCAAGCTTTTGCTAAACCTTGAATGCCTTATCATATGACATCACATATGGGCAATGGACTTTTATATTGGTAAATTAAAATGACCAAGGTTATTGGATTGGATTGGATCAACAATTTCAAGTTGGACTTATAATGGTATAGTGATCCAAGATCCAAGTTTTGTACCTCTATTAGTGAAATTGTTTGAATCTTCAAATGACACAAAATTGTGTAAATGTATGGACTTTCATCGGCCTTCAAAGGTGGTTTACAAAACTTGTTGACTTGTGGACTTGCATGCATAAGAAGCACACACTCTTCATCCCTCAATTGGTAAAATCTTATAGGGATGTATCATGTCTTTCCAATGTTTTTTATATGCACTATTTTAGAAAAATCATTTAGAGATTGGAAAAATGTTTTGGAGAAATGCTCAAACAAGGAAAATTTATCCTTCGCCAAAATTAGTTTAATGCACCTATGTTGGGTCTTCCAATGCTTAAAGGTGAATCTTAAAACCAAATGGATTTTGGTAGAGAAAGCCAACATGGTTATGTAGTCCAAATGTTAATGGACTTGGTGTATTGTGCTCTCAAAGTGTTGAGCAAAGGAGAGCAAACCTTGGAATGTTTCAAAGGGAAGAAATAAGCCTACATCTTCCAAGTGCTTAATGGAGTTCCAAGGACAAGGTGTTGTTCATTCATTGTTCTTCATTGGTGTATGTTTTGATGAATGAACTTCTTGTGGTTGATACATTTGTACTCGTATTGGTATATGTTTATGCATCACCTTGTTTGCATGAACTATGTGCTTAATTGGTGTATATTTTATTTTAGTTCATGATGTCTTCACTCATATGCCCCTCTCATGGTAAATTATTTGTATGAATGTTTCCTTCCTCTTTGCATGCATGAGTTGGTTTCATATTGGCATTTTTGAAAACCAAATACATGTGCCCCTCCTTCTCCATCTCCAGTCCAACAATTGGGACTTGTTTAAGCACACTAAAATGGTGTATTTGTGCTTAAAAGCCTTTTGTCAATTTATGACAAAAAAGAGGAGAAATTTATAAGCTTGAAGTAATCTTTGGAGGAGAAGTTTAAAGATCTTAGAAGAAGAATTAGAGGAAGAGACTCTTTGATTAAGGGGGATATTAATCAAGACTAAGGGGGATTTAGTCCATGTGTTATGGGGGAGCACTATGTGCTTATGGACTAACACTTGAGGGGGAGATTTCTATGTTTCCACCATTGCTTGCATTGTTTGTGTGTACAGCTACATGTACAGGATCACAAGAAAGATGGCAAGCTAAACATGAAGATGAAGTAAGAATCGTGAAGCATAGAGGCTAGGATATTTTCATTTGAATATGTATTGTAATTGGGAGAATGTATTTGTATTCAAATGTATAAGGGTTGGTTTAAGTCATCGAGTCTATATTCATTAGTTTGTAGGTGTTTTGTCATGGAAATTAATAAAGGGGGAGATTGTTAGTGCCCCGGCTTGCCGAGTCATCTATTTGTCAATTCCATGACTTAGGTGAAGCATTGCCTTGGAAGACTAAAACAAGAATACAAGACTCAAGTGGTGGTGTAGACTGAAGATCAAGTTGGAGAATCAAGCATCACCATATGTATGGCAATCACAAAGGTAAATTGGTCATAGATGACTCTAGATGGAACCCAACACCTTAGGAAGCTCCTGCCTAGGCTTAGTACTCATATCTGGTAAATCATAAGTAAGCCTAGTGGATGTTTGATACCAAATCAAAACATGAACTTAAAGTTTCAAACCATTGATTTTACTATCATGACGACACATTGTGTCGGCAATCAGTCGCCATTGATAACAGGCGACCAATCATGGTACAGCAATGCATCGTCTGGAAAAATGAAGGCTCTGGTTTGGAATGGTCTGTCAAATTCCAGTGGTCTCAGGAAGATATATGCGTGCTCACAATGTATTGCTGAGACATGGCCGATCCAATCATGCATACGATCACTCACCCTGGGCATTAGACAAAACTGGATTGTCATTCATAGTCATGTCTCGGACATCAAATCATGCAAACGATACCTCGTCTGGGTACATGGCCTACCAATCACCCTCACAATCAATCGCCTAGAGCCTGGGTTGAAACCCACTGAAAAATACAGTCAAGCTTAGGACGATGCATTTCGTCTGGCGGCGAACCATCAGTGTGGTATAGAACGATCAGTCGATTGCACGATCAATCGCCAGAACCAGGGCAGAAACACATTGTAACGCCCCGCTCCTTCTACAACCTGAACGGGGCATTATCCAACGCAACAACATAACTATCGGGTCTTACATCACAGATTTGTGGCTGAGAGGAAATAAATATTTAAAAAAAAAAAGATTATAGATAAAATAAATAAATCCATCAAATCCTTCATGCCCAACTACACATTGCACAAATCTTAATATCATCCACAAAACAAATGAGAGGGACAACATCTACTATTAATATCAAGTATACTCACTGCTCACATCACATTCCATAAAATAAAACAAAAACAATATCCTCAAGGTTCTCAATTTATTCAAATCAACTAATCAAGTCTCAAAACTAAATATTACCAAATAAATAAATTCAATCGCATGAATCCACAACTATGCTAAGAAATTAAACATTTATCCTTGACTCAGTACCACGTCACCACCTCTGAGAGTTGAATCGTCAGTCCTCAGCTATCACCTGAAAAATTGTTAGGGAGTGAACTTCACTTGCCTATGGATCATCAGCTAAGTAGGGGTTCAAATAAACAATAGGAAACCCACATACATTGATATTCAATATAAAAAGGCAGGATATCCAACACCACTAGTCACCCTGAAATTGTGATTGCTCAACGATGGCTACTAAGGCGGAGCAGTCGGGATTAACTCAGGTACACATTCGGTGGATCTTTGAGAAACACATATCTTCGAGAAAGAGCTTCAAGGCAAGTGGTTTTTGTTTTAATTTTGTTTTAAAACCTTTATCCTGTTAAAGTGGATTAAAGAGGCTTGGCTCCGGAACCACTATAAAAAATCTAGAGCGTCATCTTTGGTACACATGGTGGGTGGAATTCCCAGCCAAATCAAATATGGTGGAATTCCTATTTTACATGTGGTGGGCGAAATTCTCAGCCGATTGAGTTAAGTGGAATTCCTATTCTAATTGTGAGAGTGTAAGTCCCCACTTAGTCAATTTGGGGATAACTCAAGATTGAGCTAGTCCTAGCAGTGGATGTAGGTTGGGTAACCGAGCCACTATATATCTTATGTCCTTTCACTTGTGGTGTTAGAGCTAATTCTTTGTGTTGATTGCTTAATCACATTTGCTAACACACACACTTGATTGTTATATCTGCTGCACTTAATTAATCAATCAATTAATTTTTAAAAGGACCAAGGATTTTTAGATTGACCTATTCACCCCTCTCTAGGGTCAATCGTGTTCTAACACCAAAGGAAGAACTTTCACCATCACAATGTGAATAATTGACATGTTACGCATGAGTGTGTTATGTTGGATTTGATTATGGTAGGTGTCTATGAGTGAGACTTATGGATTGGTTTGATATTTGTGGATGTCCTTGAGACTTATAGATTGATATGAGGGATTGTGATATAATCGAATGGTGTAGACCACAGTGGAATTGTGTGATGTATTAGCCATCTGTGGAGGATATATCTGATGTCGATTGATGTGTTTGTTGGATTTGGGTTCCACGTGTTAGATTGCAGTGTATGAGCCTTATGTGTGAGAGTGATGGGCCGCACAATGTATTCACGTGTGACGTATGTTTATGGATGACATCGTGTATCCGATTAATGGTTTGTGTGAAAATATCCGTGTGTGAGATTTGATTAAGAGCGTGATACTAATCTGTCTTCTTAATGGGGAGGTGTGAGGCCAAAAGACCCAAAAGTCCTAGTGGGTGGATGATGTGAGAGCATGTGATGGATGAGCATAGGCTACCACACTGGCGGGCTACCTCATTGACAGGCTGCGGGTGAGGGGTGAGGTTTTCACTAATCCCATATCGAGAGCAGAAGAGTGAACGCGTTGTCTATAAAATGGATTGAAAGTATCACTGTATCAGGTGAATTGAGTCATTCTGAAGTTTGATAGTGTGATAAGTTACACTCTTTAGTTGGTTAAATTGATGATCGAGTGCTCGGGCTACCTCATTGACAGGCTGCGGGTGATGGGTGAGGTTTTCACTAATCCCATATCGAGAGCAGATGTGTGAACGAGTTGTCTATAAAATGGATTAAGAGTATCACTATATCAGGTGAATTGAGTCCTTGTGGAGTTTGATAGTGTGATAAGTTACACTCTTTAGTTGGTTAAGTTGATGATTGAGTGCTTAGAACTAAGATGTATTGATTGATATCAGTGTTATGAGTATGATATCAAGATAGATACTTTTAGGTGAGTTACGTTGTGGTGTTCATATGTGTGTTGTTTATGTGATGTTGAATGGTGTTGAATGGTGTCCTAGTTTGTATCTTTTCTTTTCTCATCTCTTTATTTATTTCACTAAATCAATAGATTGGTTGTATTTGATTCTCAGGTGTAGGCACAAGAGAGTTGATCATTCCTTAGAGTGTGTGAATTTTCTCAATTCAATGAACATGATTAAATGATCACACACCTCTCATATTTATAGAGGAGTCAACACAATTTTTCAAACTGTCCAGTAATGACGAGTCGGGGGCATCGATGGGTCGACGTTCATATTTATTACCGTTCAACCACCCGATCGTTGCACTTTAAATGCACTCCCAACAGCAGAATTAATTCCAAGTCGACAGGTCGGTGTCACCGATGGATCGATAGTCATGGCACCGAGAGGTCAGTCCATACGAGGGTCTCGATCTGGGCAACACCATGCA
Organism: Chimonanthus salicifolius; assembly: GCA_013350335.1. Taxonomy (NCBI): domain Eukaryota; kingdom Viridiplantae; phylum Streptophyta; class Magnoliopsida; order Laurales; family Calycanthaceae; genus Chimonanthus; species Chimonanthus salicifolius. The sequence continues at coordinate 24,958,614 of CM023538.1, forward strand.
GACATAGTTTCATGTCCCGAACTTGTCCTGTCCAGAACGGCCTGTCACTATTTACCGAGGGGTCGGTCCTGATACTCTCGATCGATCTTGAAATACCGAGATGTCTGTTTTCTCGAGAGTCTACCTGAGTTCTAAGTTCTAGAACTCATAAGTAATCATCGATGAGTAGTTTGACCACAAGGGATCGTTAAGTTCATCACTGAGGGGTCGGTGCATACGAGACACTTGATCAAAGGCATACCCAGAATGACAATTCAATGTTCTAGAACCTTTGTCAATCTGATTGACCAGTCCATGACCACGATAGGTCGATCCTGTCTCCAACGATGGGTCGGTGAGAACAACTGGTGGAGCTGACAGTGAACTTGTATTCATATTTCCAAGTTCTCTTCCAATTCACTGTCAAGCTTCCTCTATAGGCTTTTAATGATTTGATCATTTGTTCAACTAAGCCTAGGCAAGGTCCCCCTAAGGTTTGGTTTCCACCTAAAGTCATCTATTGTCATAATACTTGCTTTGTGATTGCCATAACGATGAGCTTTAATCTGGTGGAGCATGATCTTCAATCTTGATCACCTTGAGTTTTCAAGCTTCTAGCAAGTGCTTCTTCCTGAATCATGAAGTTAACAAACTTAGGGACTCGGCAAAGCCGGGGCACTAACAATCTCCCATTTGTCAATTTCATGACAAAATCTAGAAGCTAACCCAACTACAAACTCACCCTTATTACATCACATTTGAATACAAAAATATTACATTGATTACATGTACATATCAAATGGAAAATAAGACTATGATCTTCGTATATTCTTGTTCAGCTTGTTTTATTTCATGCTTTCCTGTTCAAGCACATAAGCAAGCAACACTAGAAAATCATCAGAGGGGTTAGTCCAAAACATAAATATGCATCCATTGACTAAACTAGATTTATATTCATGCTCCCCCATACACCATGATTTTTTAGAGACCAACAGCTACCGATAGCATATCCAAGCTATCTGTGTTGAGAAGATTTTCTCCCCCAATCTTCTTGAGTTTGATTTCCCAAACTCCAAGCATGGACATTCCCATGTTCATTGGTTTCTTCCAATCTTTCCAATTACTCCTCATAATTGGCTTTGATGTCTAACAACTTCTACTAATTTATCCTTCATCTTGTTATACAATTGACAAAGGTTTAGTAGGCAAACATCGATTTTCCATTCATTTTGAAGGAATTGGATTTCAAGCACTCCCCCATGCTTCTTGCATTTAGTGTTTCCACGAGTTGACTTCCAACTCTTTTAATTTTCCATTGATCAATGCATGTTTCTCATGCATTCAAGCATTGATCTCCCCCACAGTACCATGCAATTGCCATTGCATTACTGTTTTTCTTCTTCTTCCCCTTTAAGAGTTGCGTTGTCTTAAAGGTGTTCTCCCAATGGGTCAAGCTAACTTACCTAGCTTCCCTTTTTGAAGTCTTCTCCCCTATTCTCCAAGCTATCTTTTCTAGCTTCTTTGACTTAACTCCTGCATAAACTTAACTGCCTCTAAATTTATTTTTCTCCAAGTTTTTTTTTAAGCTTGCACCATTCTTCCTCCCTACACTGTCATGACTAGTGACAGCTGCTAAACAGCACATATTTTGTGCTCCCCCAAACTCTAAGGATGTGTGCAATATCACAGCCCTATCCTTATCTCCCTAACATGCCAATACAAACCAACTCATTCAAACCTGCATGTTAGTCTATTTAAGAAAACCATGTTAACCATAGACAAGAGATTGAAGGCATTCAAACACAGCAATATACACACATCAAACATCTGAGATAATGAGAACTGGACTCAAGGTTCTGACTAGAGGTCGAAGGCCGAGACTTAGAAATCATCTTTCTAGGCACGATTGCTTGGGAAGAGCTCCTCAAACAGTGATCGGAAACAAAACTGAGATGACTAAGGCTTATTCGAACACATAGATTCTCAAAATCCGTAACACACTAGCTTCTAGGAGCGAGAGAAGCAAAAACCCTATGATTCTCAGGCAAGATTTCGTTCCGAGATGTCTTATCGACTAGTCTAGGGCACAGGAGGTGAAGGGAAATCGCCATACTTAGCGGGAGGAGAAACAATGATTTTGAAATGGTCGTTTCCGTAGAAAGAGACCTTTTAATTTAATCTTTCTGTCTCACCGATAGGTCGTGACCAACGACCAGTCTGCATCGACATGTCGAGAAATACCGACTTGTCTATCCTTTCGATTTTTCCCTCTTTCAGACATTGTTCTAATTTAGAATAGTAGCGACATGTCTAATCCTCCGACTAGTCTATCATTCGCTATGAATTGAAAATTTTAGGATGAAAGTGTGCATTTGTGTGTGTGCTTGAGATGTTCACAGACATCATACTTTGCTTTTACACATTTCAATGCCAGTGTAGATACATACATTCACATAAATTTTGTGCCATTATAAGATTCAATACATCCCTCTGAAGGTAGGCACAAAAACATGGATCATGGATCACTTTTACCTAGATCCAATGACAATCCAATCCTAGGACCTTCGGCACATTTAATTTACTAATTCAAACATATTGCCCAAGTGTGCGATGTCACGAGATGCGGCATCTACAGGCTTTAACAAGGACTAGATGTCTAAGAACATAAATCATTCCACATAATGTATAAAATAACGACTATTGGAATGAAACACTAAGCACATAAAAGATACATTCATTTCCCGTTTTGAATACGATTACCATGCATAAGGAAATGAAGTATGATGCAACCCATACAAATTCGTGCAATACATATGGTTTTGGAGGGGGACATCATGGATGCTTAAACAAAATATCAAAAAGTATAGTTTTTCAAAATACATAAAGAATTATCCTAAGCAGGGCCATCCTGAGGAGGTGATGGAGGAGAAGGGGATCAAGAATCTAGAACTGTGCTATCAGATCTGGCAGAGGAGGAGATAGCAGAGACTAGTTCCTGAACAGACAACCTGATGTTATTTAGACTTCTTTCAAGGTTGTCCATTATCCTTTCAAATGTGAAGACCCTTCTGCCCAGACTGACATTCTCTTGACGGGGGTATTTGTATTCTTTTTCTTCCTCAGTGCCTCTCCAAAAGTCCTCAGAACAATTACTTTCTTCCTCACTGTTGTCATCAAGGATAATGATATGGTTTTCGTTACTAGTTCTAAGACCATTCTCCTCTTCTGCATCTTATCTCTTTCCCTCACAACATTCTTCAACAAAGATGACATCTTTGTCAATGATAGTGTCTTCTTCAACCTCTGGTTGAATTTTCTGGTGAGAACTGGATTCTGGTCTGTGGAGGGAGAGAGTGAACTTACCAGCCTGAACAGATAAAGGATTTCTAGAGCTAGGGTTAGGGCAAGATCGAAAGGCTGATCTTTTGGTTTTTTTGGGCCACTAACTGGTTTCTCCTCGTTCTTCAGGGGTTTGAGGGCGTGACAGGGCTGCCATCTTTCTGGGCATGGATTTCCAAGAGGAGATCCTCAAACAGTGTCTTGGAGGTGGATGAGGTGAAGACTGAGCCTAAACTGATCTAAGAAAATCACAAAAACCGTGATTTTCAGGCTTCTAAAGACGAGTGGAACAAAAACCCTATGGTTTTCCGGTGAGAAATCACTCTGAGAGGTCGCGTCGACTGGTTTAGGGCACTGGAGGTGAAAGGGAGATCACCAGACCTTCGTGGGAGAGGAGATGACGAATTCGAATGAATTGTCGTTTTCATAGAAAAGGTCCCTTTTAATTTATACATTTTGTCTCACCGACATGTCGTTTCCATCGACAAATCGAACCTTTCGACAATTTTTGCCCTTTTCAACAGTGCTCAATTTAGCACAGTACCGACATGTCTATCACACCGACTAGTCTATTCACTGATATGTCGACTATACCGAGAGGTTTTGATAGCAGAGCAATCATCCCTGATTTATGCAACTTGATAAAATCTTATTCTAAGCATGGCATACACAGATCTATTCCAATATGATAAAACACAGATATGCCAAAATAATTCATTAAATCATTAAAACATGTACAAGATCAAAATTTACATTCCAAAACACATAAAGTTCAAAATACTTTGAATGGAATGTATGGCTTTCCAAGTAGAATATGTACTATAGCCAGGAAAAGTACATTCTAGACTTGTAGTTAGCCAATTTTTCTCTCCTCATGTCACAACACTTTTCTACTATGTGAAATCACATGGTCTCTTGAGAGTCCATTTGTAGTGATCTAAGATATATAAGTGAATCTTAAACCAAAGCAAAACATGAATGGTGGTCTATCTCCTGGGTACAAAGATTGTGGCATATCATACATACCCCTTTGATGGTACCTTTGATGACCAAACTTGGGATCCTTCAATTATTTTAAGACATGATTCAATTGTCTCAACAAAGAGTCTTGCCTTGTGTCCACCTTCCCTGGGTTTCTTTTAAGGTTAGATGTTTGTGGATGTCTTTTAGGCATATGCTTTACTGGATTTTTCCTTTTAGATTGTGCTTGATTTTCCAAGTGTCTCTTCCAATGGTAGCAATTTCTTTTGTAATTCACAATCTTATGACAAAAATAGCACTTTCATGTTGAAGGTGCGAGACACTTGTTTTTCCAAACACCCCATGGTTCATAGGTTCTTGGTGGATGAGGCACCAAGACCAGACCTATCACCATATTGTTTACCCGAACCGAGAAGTCTTTTAAGTCTTTCATCTCCTTGGGTAAACTTATCTTGGAATTTTTCGTTATGAATTTTTAATTCCTTAACTTCCAAAGATAATTTTTTAACATCCTCTTCAAGAAGGTTATTGTGATGCCACAGATTCTCGACAACCTTCCAGTGAATACTTATCTCTTCTTGAAGGTTTTTATTACTTTCTTTTAGTTTTGAGTTTTCATTGTCAGAGAGTTCCAACTTAGAGGTTAGGAGAGATTTTCAATTTTTAAATCATCCATTTGATTAGAGAGGTTCAAGTTTTCATTTTTAACCTTCTCTAATTTCTTTGCCAACCTCTCACTTTCAAGGAACAAGGCACTGTAGGAGGCTTGAAGATTTTCATCATCTTCACTCTCATCATCCTCCCTTACAACTGTGGGATTTTCTTGATCACCAATGATTGAGGCTATGAGACTTTTTGATATATCAATTTTCTTTGAGTCTCTTTATCGGAATCACTCTCTGATTCAAAGGTTTCCAGATGGGTCACACCCACATTCAATCGCCTTCTTAATTTTATCTGAGGGACATTCATTCATGAAGTGTCCTTCCCCCCCAGAATTATAATAAGTTTGTTCCGTGGCAGTCTCTCTCTCCTTCCATTTCCCTCTAATTTCTTCTTGCCTTTTAGGATATCTTTTACTTGATTCACCCTTTCTCATTCTTCTCAAGTTGTCTCTTTTAACAGAGTTTTATAAAACTTTTTGGCAAACATTGTCATTTCATCACTTGAGAACTCATCTTCCGAAAAATTGTCTTTTTCTTTTGTTTTCTTTTGTTTTAAGGAAGATTTCAAGGCAATGGATTTGTCCTTTGATTGTTCAAAGTGTAGTTCATAGGTGTGTAGTGAATCAACCAAATAATCGATGTTCATTAGAGACACATCTCTGTTATCTTCCATAGACACAACCTTGGGCTAGAATCTTTCTGCAAGATTCCGGACAATTTTGGTACATACCTTGTCCTCGGGGATCCCTTCACCTAGAGTGTACATTTTGAAAGTACCTTTTACACGGGTTCTAGAACAACCTGATTGACTCTAGAGGGGGGTGAATAGGTCAATCGAAATTCGTTGGTCCTTTTTAATTTTACTTGATTGATTAATTCAAATACAGCGGAAACAACAATCAAGAGTGTGTGTGTGTTAGCAAATGTGATTAAAACAATTAACACAAGAATTTGGCTCTAACACTACAAACACAAGGACACAAGATATATAGTGGTTCGGTTCGTCAACCTACATCCACTGTTAGGACTCGCTCAACCTTGAGCTATACCCAAATTCACTATGTGCAGGACTTACACCCTTACATTTAGAGTAAAAATTTCACCTAACTCAATCAACTGGAAATTTCACCCACCAATGTACTAGAGACGATGCTCTAGAGTTTTTTATAGTGGTTCCAGGGTACCTCCCTTTAATCCACTCTGGGTTACAAGTTTTTAAAAAGAAAATTAAAAATCAATAAGCATTTGCCTTAAACCTCTTTCTCGCTGATATGTGCTTCTTGAAGATCACACCCAAGTTGTGTCGACGCTCCTTCTTGCAGTCGTCGTGTAGCAATCACAATCTTGTGGACGACAAAGAAACTTGGCTTAACCAAAGCTTTCTAGTTTATAATTCTATCACTTGCAAACTCAATCCGAAGATTGGTTGTTTATAATCTTTCTCTCCTCCTTTCTTTCTCACTTGCAAACACAATCCGAAGATTGGTTGTTTATGATCTTTCTCTCAAGAGTGTTGATCGTTTCTTAGAGTGTTTAACTCTTTTTAGCTCAAGGAAGATAGTAGAACGTTCACTTAACACACATATTTATAGGGGAGTTTTAACGGTCATATTCACTTTCCAAGACCTACAGGTCAGTGGCACTGATGAGTCGGTGTTCATATTTATTATCGTTCAACCACCCGACCATTGCGCCATTAAATACACCCTCAACGACATTATTACTTCCCGACAGACATGTCATTGTCGCCGATGGGACGACACTTATGGCATAGAGGGTCGCTCCATACGAGAAGCTCGTTCTAGGTGTAAAAACATGCTTGACAGTAGTCTCCGCTTTGGAAACTTGTTACCCAGAACGACATGTCGCCCTTTGCTAATGTAACGCCCGCCCCATTTTCAACGAAATCAGAGTCTAATTTTTTTTTTTTTGGAAATAAGAGTGACAACGGGCGCGGACGTCATGACGCGAGTTAAGTCCGAGCTTCTAAAACCCGGCCCTTAATTGGCCAACCATACGCAGTGCACGGAACGAAGTCCACGAGAATGGTTCACGCGTAGGAAGCAAGCTCGCGGAATATAATTACATGCGGAACATTATAATAGAGACTATCCTACCAGTTTTAGATAGAAGGGAAGATATATCATTAAATTACTAAAATACCCCTATGTTGATAATTATATCTCAAAATGATAACGTTCAGAGTACAGTCCAAACCAAAGCAAGAAACAGTAATTATTACAAACTGACAAGCTAAGCTACTTAAATTACATTTCCAAAATAAGACTTAAATAAAACTAAGTATCCGCTTTCCCAAGCTCCTAAGCTTGGCTCTCATCGCGTCCACCGTTTCCGCCGTCCCCTGTGTCATCAACTAGAGTAGAAGTAGGGCGTTAGACAACGCGCCCAGTAGGACTCCGAGTAGGGCTAGCACATGGATTAGTGATAACAAGCATACCGATAATAATATAATAAAACCATATGATGAATGCCATGCCATGGGTGCCTATGTCATGTGTCCCACCCATCATCCATATCATCATAAAATGTCTTATCCCCCTTGACGGCAAAGCCTCGTCAAGGTGTCCCCATGTTTGCTTCTCGGTCGCCCCGACGGAGCATGGACTCCGGTTATAGCATATCAAGCTATCCCCATGTTTGATTCTCGGTCGCTCCGACGGAGCATGGACTCCGGTTATAGCACCTCAGGCTATCTCCATGTTTGCTTATCGGTCGCCCCGACGGAGCATGGACTCCGGTTTCATTATTTTCCAGCCCATGCCATGCATGAGATGTAAGTGCATTATGCTATGTAGTATATATATAATTCATATCCTTAATATAAAATCCATAGCATTGAAATATAATCCATAGCCTTAAAAATATCATCCATAGCATCAAAATATAATCCATAGCATTTAAATATAATCCATAGCATTTAAAATATTATCCATAAAATAAACCATATAATTACCGAAATATAATACGGAAACCATCACATACACATAATCCACGGCTTACAAAAAGGTAGGAATCCTACAGAATACCCATAACGTCCCTTTCCGTTTTCGTCCAATAATTCGGTCGCCGATCGCATACCGTTTGCGATGTGCCAATACCTTATTATACATTTTCCAAGTTAGTCCATATCTTATCCATGATTAAGTCCCTAACTGATCATAAACCTAGATCCATTAATGCTCCCTAGCCATGTTACAAGATTATCATAAATCGGCCCTTAACTTAGCCTCATTTCCATTGCATAATTCCAAATTTTAGCCCATTAAACATTCTAATTTGTGAGCCTAAAACGCAGCAACCCTAAGTTTCATTTAATCACTCATAATGTCATCTTAATGCACCCAAGTTCATGTCCAACTTACATAGGGTTCGGCCATGTACCATGGCCGAACCAATGGTTCTTCATTGTGGCCAATAATTACGGTTTTGCCACTATACTTCTATGGTTTAGTATCTCCTCCATACATGTACATTTTTGTCCATAAATCATCCACATACTTAGCCCCATTAATGATTCATTGATCATGACCTAACATCCCTAAAATCAGCCACTTAATTTAATTAAATTTTAAATTATCTAAACCTATACAAAATTCCAATTATTGCCCATAACATGACCTTCAATGGGTCATGGGTTCGGCCATACACCATGCCCGAACCCATGATGTCTTTTTCCTACTTTTCTTGGGTCCATTTCATCTCATTTGGTCCCACCATAACTGAATTTAAAACATACATATAAATCATCCTTTCATAATCATCATAAGATATTCTTTGATCCATTTAATTTAACCATCATTCCATTTTATTTTCCATGGTTCCAAGAACACTACATTCCTCAAAGTCTCTCCATGAGGTTCAGCCATGTACCATGGCCGAACCCATGGTCCATAATTTTTATTTTAAAAACTTCATTTCCACCCATTTAAACCTTGTTTAAAATACTAAATAAAATCCACTTAATTACCATTTACATTCTTCATTGATTTCCATACTCTTATAACCATTAAATGTCTCATTCCATCACAATAGGGTTCGGCCATACACCATGGCCGAACCCATGGTTCATGATTCATCATTTTTCCTATGCTTCTTGGGGCCATAAAATTATTCACACTCCATGATTTTTCCTTATTTAAAACCCCTTTAAATTTTTTCCAATATTTAATCATTTACAAGCCTACAATCATAATCATTCTCCATAGCCTTTAAACCTTAAAACCCTAATTAAATCATCAACCATTTACCATGGGGTTCGGCCACACTACATGGCTGAACCCTATGGTCCATCAATCCATTCAAAAACCCATTACTTCCATGCTTAAATCCATTTAATTTCATAACCTCTTTAATCCTTTTACTTATTATTTTTCTTAATCTATCTCTCCCCTTTTTCATCCATTTCTCATCTTATCATTGAATGGATCTTAGATCTAAGGCCCATAACATTTGTGGCCACCATTCATTCTAAGAAATGGATTACATAAATATGTCTTAACCTTTTAAAAATATAAATTCTTGTCTAAGAATTTCTTACCACCCCGACAACTCCTTCGGCCTTTCTTCCTCTTTTTGATCTCCTTAGGCCCTTTCTCTTCTTCTTCTCCTTGTTATTCAGTGAAGATGTGCTTGATCAAGATGGTGTCTCCATGATTAGGGTTTGGCTAAGGTAGGTTTAGATTTTTGAGAGAGGGAGAGGGGATGAGGATGGAAAAAGATGCTCAAACCTTGGTCTTGAAGTGGTGGTTGGCCAAGCCTAGTTTTTTCCTTCTTTTCTTCTAACTTTCTTCTTCTTTCTTGGTGTTTTACTTGGGAGAGAGAGGGAGGGCGGTTTTGGGAGAGGGAATGAAGAGATGGAGATGAGATGAGACCTTAGACCCATTCCCATCTCATCTTGGTGGCTTGGGTTACACTCCTCCATCATTCCATTTGACCAACCAACATGGGTAAGTATGGCTTGCATGTCCTTGGTGGTGGTGGTTGGGATGAAACCACCACCATGCTAATGGTTTTGGGTCTTTAAGGTGGGTGGTTTGGTCTTCCCATCAAGTCCATTGACTACCCATCATGGAGAGGGGTATGGGCTCTCATACCTTGAGTGCTGGTGGTTGAGATGAAACCACCACCTTAAGTCCATGGTTTCCTTTATGTTTCCTTGGGTGGTTTCAATGCATGAAACCACCCTTTGACTTGTCTCTTTGACTTATTCATTTGACCCTAATTTGACCAATCTAATTAATTAAATTAAATCCTTACTTAGGTTAATTAATTCCTATTTAATTTAATCCCATTTAATTCTCTTTCTAAGAAATCCACCCATGGTTGACCAACCATGGTGGACGACCCCCACCAACACCTACCCTACCCGCCATCCTCACTTGATGAGGTGGAGGTGGGCCCCATTCGGCCATGTCACTTAAACCCCATTAATCTTAACTTAGATGATTTAGAATAATTTAATCAATTCAATTTACTTTAATCTACCTTAATCCCCTTAACTTATCCATGGTTGACCAAGTCAACCATGATGGTTGGCCCCACCTTTTCCTTGGTCCACACGCCACCTCACTTGGTGAGGTGGAGGTGAGCCCCACTTGGTTAGGCCATCTTAATCATCTCATCATTAACTTAGGTGGGTTTAATTTCAATTCAACCCTTTCCATCAATCGGGTCACCATTGGGCCCATGGCCCAATTAATTTATTTTCTACATTTTACCTTAAAGTTTGAATCATTTTGATCCAATGGGTCCCACATGGTTATCAGGCCCACTTTGACCATTATTGACCCTTTAAATGGATTCCATCCAATCCATGATCCATTGGACCATACTTGGGCCTTTGCCCCAAAATTTGATCCATTTAACATCCATATATCAAAATTCCAATTTTTCCATTATTAAAACAAAATATTGCCATATATATGTTGATTAAAAATTCGGGCTATTACAGCTAAGGAGTCGGTCATGTATCTCTCGATCGGTCTTTGCTTGCCGATATGTCTGTTTTATCAAGAGCCATTTTAAGTTCTCAGTCAAGAACTTATAAGTTTTATGCCGATGAGTCATTGACCACGAGGGGTCGTTCAAGTTCATCACCGATGGGTTGGTGCATACGATTCTCGGTCAGAGGTATTCCAGAATAACAAGCTCTAATTTCCAGAACCAATGTCAATCTGACCGACCAGTCTTTGACCACGATGGGTCGTTCCTGACTACACCAAGAGGTCAGTGAGATAGACTGGTCGTGCTGACAGTGAACATAATTCAAGTTCACTTCCAATTCATTGTTCAACTTCCTCTCTAGGCATGTTATGTTTATTACCAACATATGCAACTAAGCCTAGTGGTCCTCTCTTTGGTGTGGGTTCCACCTAGGGTCATCTATGGCCTTATACATGTTCTTGTGATTGCCATGACGACGAGCTTTGAGCTTGGTGGAGCATGATATTCTTCCTTGATCATCTTGAATTCAAGCTTCTTGGCAAGTGCTTCTACCCGAGTCATGTAATTGACAAACAGGGACTCGGTCAAGCTGGTGCACTAACACATTAGATTCACAATGTCGCTTATCCATGAAGACTTCATCATCCCTCATTTTAATGGTATCAAATTGAATTTTGAGGATCTGAAGTTTGGACATCTTAACTATTGAGGTGCCTTCATGAGTTATTTCAAGAACTTCCCATGCCTCCTTTGCAGTTCCACAGGTCATAATTCGTCTATACTTGCTATCAGATACTGCACAGTTAAGGGCATTCATGGTTTTACCATTAGCTGTCTGAGCAGCTTTTTCAGCAGGGGTCCAAGAAGAAAAAGGTTTGGGTGTCATAACATGGTTGAGGTGGATGCTATCATCTTCTATTCCATAGGTTCCTGTCATCTAGTCTTTACAATATCCCATACCGATGAATCTATAAAAACAAAGAAACTTCTCATTTTGGCCTTCCATGAGGCATAGTTTGTTCTATCGAAGTAAGGGAGTTTGGATATTGCATAACTGTCTCCCATGGTGTTCTAGCTTGGATCAACTCAGATGGTTAAATCCTTGTAAAGAGCATTAGGCTCTGATACCATTTGAAAGTTCTCCCTTTGGTGCTAGAACACGATCGACCCTAAAGAAGGGGGGGTGAATAGGTCAATCTAAACATCGTTGGACCTTTTAAAAGTTACTTGATTGATTAATTACGTGCAACGGATATACCAATCAAGTGTGTGTGTGTGTTAACAAATGTGATTAAGCAATCAACATAAGGAATTAGCTCTAACACCACAAGCACAAGGACACAAGATATATAGTGATTCGGTTACCCAACCTACATCCACTGTTGGGACTAACTCAACCTTGAGCTATCCCCAAATTCACTAAGTGGGGACTTACACCATCACAATTAGAGTAAGAATTCCACCTAACTCAATCAACTGGGAATTTCACCCACCACATGTAAAATAGGAATTCCACCTATTTGATTTGACTAAGAATTCCACCCACCACGTGTGCCAGAGACGACGCTCTAGATTTTTATAGTGGTTCCGGAGCCAAGCCTCCTTAATCCACTTTAACAGGATAAAGTTTTAAAACAAAATTAAAACCAAGAAGCACTTGCCTTGAAGCTCTTTCTCGAAGATGTGTGTTTCTCAAAGATTCACCCAATGTGTGCCCGAGTTAACCCCGACGCTCTGCCTTGTAGCCATCGTTGAGCAATCACAATTTCAGGGTGACTAGGAAATTGATTATATCCTAGTTTGTATCTTTTCTTTTCTCATCTCTTTCTCTCTTTCACTAACTCAATCAATAGATTAGTTGTATTTGATTCTCAGGTGTAGGCACAAGAAAGTTGATCGTTCCTTAGAGTGTGAATTTTCTCAGTTCAAGTAAGATAATTAAATGATCACACCCCTCTCATATTCATAGAGGAGTCAACACAGTTTTTCAAATTGTCCACTACCGACAGGTCCGGGGCACCAATGGGTCAGTGTTCATATTTATTATAGTTCAATTACCCGACTGTTACACATTAAATGCACTCCAACTGCATAATTAATTCTCGGTAGATAGGTCGGTGTCACCTGATGGGTCAACAGTCATGGCATCAAGAGGTCAGGTCCATACGAGGGTCTCGATCTAGGGAAACATCATGCAGACAGAGTTTCATATCCCGAAACTTGTCCTGCCCAGAACGACATGTCGCCCTTTACCGAAGGGGACGGTCCTGGTACTCTCGATCGATTTTGAATTACCGAAATGTCTGTTTTTTCGAGAGTCCACTTGAGTTCTAAGTTCGAGAACTCATAAGTTATCATCAACGAGTCATTGACCGCGAGGGGTCGTTAAGTTCATCACCGAGAGGTCAGTGCATACGAGACTCTAGATCAAAGGCATACCCAGAATGATAGTTCTATGGTCCAGAACCTTTGTCAATCTGGTCAACTAGTCGATGACCACGATGGGCCAATCCTGTCTCTCCCGAGGGGTCGAAGATAACGACTGGTCGAGCTAACAGTGAACTTAATTCATATTTTCAAGTTCGCTTCCAATTCACTGTCAAGCTTCCTCTCTAGGCTTTTAATGATTTGATTATTTGTTCAAGTAAGCCTAGGCAAGATCCTCCTAAGGTGTGGGTTCCACCTAAAGTCATCTATGGCCATAATACGTGTTTTGTGCTTGCCATAACGATGAGCTTTAATCCGGTGGAGCATGATCTTCAATCTTGATCACCTTGAGTCTTCAAGCTTCTAGCAAGTGCTTCTTCCCGAGTCATGGAATTGACAAACTTAGAGACTCGGCAAAGCATGGGCACTAACAGATGGGATCTCAATTAAATTGACGGGTCCAGCCAGGTTCTTCGGGACATATAAAATTTATATTAAAGTCCAGAACCGGTATTAGTCGTTACCATAATATCCCAATCACATAATCATACCAGACATATCAAATAAATCATCATCACATCATAGCAATAATAACACATAACAATATGCCTTTAAAATAAAAACAAAGGATAAATAAAAGCAAGGCATAAATAACATCAAGATATAAAAATACCGATAACACCCAATACACAAGCTAATGAAATAACAACAAAGTGCTTCCTACCTCAAAATTGAGATTTTCGCAGTCTCCTAGCATCCAAGCAGTAGATAGGTTGCATAAAGACGCCAAATCAAATTCCTAAGTGCTGCAAATAGATTATTTCGAGTTTTTCAAACATCATTAATATGGTAATTATTACGTCTCTTTCGCAATTTACATTAAATACATAAGAGGTATATTGCTGCCTCAGCTATAGTTTATGGGTTATCCTAAGGTCCAAGGTTAAGGGTGAAGGTTAAGTCCATATACCACATGGTTGAATCACGCCTAATCCAACTTGGTACTAACTAGACAATGGAAACCTTGCCTAAGTACTAAGTAACTGCTCCTTTAAGTTAGTGATAACTTTACATCAAAACAAAATAAATAAATATATGCCAGTTATAATTTCAAAATATTCAGTAATTTGACTTAGTAGAAGAGACCACCTATAGAAAGATTTGGGTTTATGAAATGCCCATGTGAAAACTAGGACCCAGTTATTGCATCATACCTTTCAACCTTATGAGCAAAAATAACACAATAGCATATAGCTAATAATATAAAACAAATGATAATAATATTTCCTCATCGTATTTTGCTTTCTTTTCCCAAAACCAGTTTACATAAGAATATGTGAAAGCTTTAAGGAAACAACTGTAGCAAAAGATTTTAAATCTTAAACCAATTTAATAAGGTGGACTAAAACAAAAGAATAGAATATCAAATAAATAGGCTAAGTAAGAACTTCCTGTTTGAAGCAAATAAGGGTTGGCACGGTGAGTTTAATAATCAAAAGGATCTTGAGCAAATAATTTTAATAAAGGTATAAGGTAATGAAAACAATAAAATCCTTAACACAGTTGCAAATTAAAAAAAAAAACAATAATTTAATTTAATTAAGCATTTTGAGTATCCCTTTTTCAAAGATCTAAGTTATTAACAAGAGGGGAAAAATAATTTGAAATACTCCATTGAGAGGATCTGTTACCCAAAACTAAGTTTTGAAATTTAATCTAACCTATGATTGCCGGCAAAGTAATTTAATAAATACGACAAGAACGGACAATTGTTTTAAATAAAGCAATGAATAATTCCAAAATTTTCCTCTATGAACGAATCAAGTACTTTTCCAAAAATAAAAGGAAATTGAAAGGCCAAAATACCTTGAGAATATTTTGATTCAACTCAACTTTGATATTTAACAAAAATAAAACAATAAATGGGCAACCAGATTTGCAAACTCAAAACCTTTACATAATTTAATCAAGGAGATAAATAAAAGGATAAATAAAACCATTAAATAATTTTTCAAAGAACAATTAAAGTAGTAAGAAGATCAAGATATCTAGGAGTTGCTTTGATTTATTCTTTAAAACGGTCAATTTAATGTTTAACAATCAAATAAACAAATAAATATAAAGATTTGAATCATTAAATCATTTAACCCATGACAAACGAATGTATAAAACCTACTTTGACAAACCCTTTTTCTTTCCTTTTATATCATGAAGTAGCTTAAGAAAAAAGGATTGAACAAGAAAAATAAGGAAAAGCTTACCAGTGAAAGCGTTAGGATGTTGGCTGGCCCAAACAAGAAGGAGCCAATGGTGGTCAAGATAAAAAGGAGAGAGAAAAAAGAAAAGAGAAAAAAAGACAAGAGAGAGGACTAACTTGTAGAAGATCAAGGAAGATGGTAGAGGAACTGGTCGTCTTCTCTTGGTTGGTTCCTGTCGCTAGGCGGAGAAGAGATCTACAGCGGTGTTTCTCAAAAGAGATACCGACAGAGAGAGAAGAGAAGATAAGACGCGCATGAGAACAATAGGGGTTTCCTTTGTTTTATACACACGCACGCACGCAATCGATATTGGTTTCCAAAGTGGAATCGACTATGGCAAGGAACTAGGTTGGCTGCCGTTTTGGGAAAAGAGAGAAAGACGGGAGTAGAAGAAAAGGAAAGGGGATCTGATAGTGGTAAGGAAACAGAGTGGCGGGGCGTGTTTTGCTAAGAAAAGGATTTACGGTGGTGTGGGTTTCCAAGGACCCACAGGGGTTTGGGTTTTGGGGAGTTTAAGCTACTTTCATTTAATTCTTCTATTTATTATTATCATTATTATTATTATATATATTTTTTATATTACACTTGTTTAATTTAATTCTCTTTCTATCCAAAATTGATTTTCTAAAAATAAGGATTTGAACACTAAATTTGACTAAAGCATTTGAATTAATATTTTATTTAATGTTACTATCCTTTCAATTTTGTTCAATTTATTTTAAATGGGGTATTTTTTTATTTTCTCACTAATTAGTTGCTTACTAAAAAGGGGATTTAAATTTTAATTTAATAAATGATTTTTTCATTTCACTTAATTTCAATAAAATAAAATAATATACTAACACACACAATATCGATTTCTAACTAACTCTACTCACTTCTACTGACCCGCTACTCCGGTCGGGTCACTACACATATCGGGTACACGACCCATCGCCCTGGGTTTAGTTGAGGTCTGATTAATAACACACTGTCAAAACAGGATAGCCTCAGGCTGACTGGATAGCCACCCACGACCGATCGTCTATGGACCAACACGACCAATCGTGTGAGACGATCAATCGTCCGTGTCCACAATGTTACCGATGGAAGTGCATTCATTACGCAACAATCATATTACAACGGCTAGCTTGAACACACGAGCGATCACCTATACACAATCAATCACCTGCTGTAAGTCCGGAATTTTCTGTTCTTCCTATGTAAACACCAAGCCTTATTGTGTTTTGGTTGGACCTTCCACTTGAAAATTACAAGGCAAAACCAGAGCTCCCCACTCCTCTCTAAGCACTACACTAGGTGAATCATTTACAATCCAATCACCTTGATTGAGATTAAGAGAGAGAAAAAAACCCAAGACTAGGATCAATTTGCAAATCCATATCCTAGCAACCTCCCATAGATAGTGATTGCTTTACACACGGCGCATCTTCGTCTCTGAACGACATCAGTTTGGGAGATCGATTCAAGAAGCAGACATCTACATGGTTGAGCTATCAAAATGCAAGTGTTTCTTAGGTTTGATTTTATTTTCATCAAATATCTCGTGAAGTGAACTAAGGCAAGGAAGCCGGAACCACTATAAAAAATAGAGAGATAAAGACTTAGACCGGGATAGGTCAAACCTTTCAAAATCTTAGGGATTGGGTGAAATTCCCAGTCAATTGAGATAGGTGGAATTCCTACTCTATTTGTGTAGGGTGTAAGTCCCCACATAGTGAATTGGGATAGCCTAAGGTTGGGTGAGTCCATCAGTGGATGTAAGAGGGTTTACTCTGAACCACTATAAATATGGTGTTATGGGTGATTGGTCTTTCCTTGTGTGATTGATCTATAATTGGTGCACTCTTATTATCACACAACACATCTTGATTAATTTATATCTGCTGTAAATTGTTTAATTAATCAAGTAAATTTAAAGGACCAACGAATTTGGTGATTGTCATCTTCACCCCCCTCTAGGGACAATATAACATCGTATTCTAGCACCCCAGGAACTTTCAGTTTTGTAGCACCTCCACCTGGTGGGAGTGACTCCCACCAATGTTGCACCTTAAGGTGCAGGTCCAATCTCTAGCATGATGAGAGATTGAGCAAATCCAAGCAATGCCTGAATTTTCTATGGTAACTGGCTTGGTAAGCATGTCTGCAGCATTCTCATTTGTGTGAATCTCCTGAATGGAGATTCCACCAGTTGCAACCCAGTCTTGAACCCTGTGATACGTCACTGCTATGTGTTTTGTCCTACCACGATATACATGATTCTTTGACAAATAAATAGCACTCTGACTGTCACAATATATGGAGACTGATTTCTAATATATGCTCAATTCATTCACCAAACCTCTCGACCATACTGCTTCATTAGAAGCGTCTGTCACTACCATATACTATGCCTCTATAGTGGATAGAGTTGTAGTAAACTAAAGTACTGACCGCCAACTGATGGGTCCACTGGCAAATATGTAGTTATAACCTGTAGTGGATCTTCTCTTGTATAAGTCACCTGCATGATCAGCATCTATATATCCAACCACAGTTTATGACCCTTGTTTTCTTTCAAACACTATACCCAAGTCTTTCGTGCCCTTTAAATATATGAGAATCCACTTGACTGCATTCTAATGCTCTTTTCCTGGATTCGTCATATAATTGTTAATTACACCCACTACTTGAGCAATATCTGGTGTGGTACAAATCATGGCATACATGAGACATCCCACTACATTAGCAGACGGCGTTCTGGACATTTCTACAACTTCATCATCTGTACTAGGATATCGTCTAGCACTCAAGTTGAAATGAGTTGCAAATGGAGTAGACACTTGCTTTGCTTTCTGCATGCTGAATTTCTCAAGTACCTTTGAGATGTAATTCTTCTGTGATAACCACAACTTGCCTGCCTTTCTATCTCTCCTGACTATCATGCCTAACATTTTCCCTAGTTGCCCCAAGATCCTTAATGTCAAACTTCTTACTTAACTGGGATTTAAGTTCAACGACCTTTAACATGTCCTTACATGTGATGAGCATGTTATCCACATAAGTCAATAGCAAAATGAGAGTATCATCTAACACCCTAAAGTATGCACAACAATCATACTCACATCGATGGTAGCTAATCCACAACTTGTAAGAGTCAAAGCACTTGTACCATTGCCTTAGAGATTACTTAAGCCCATACAATGACTTTTTCAATCTGCAAACATGGTCTTCCTTGCGTGCTTCTTTGAACCCTTCAGGTTGCTCCATGTAAATGGTTTTCTCCAAATCAGCGTGAAGGAAAGCAGTCTTACATCTAATTGTTCAAGCTCCATGTCGAATTGTGCTACCATAAGCCAACGACACCCTTATAGATGTGTGCTCGACAACTGGAGAGAATATCTCATCGTAATCAACCCCCTCCTTCTGTGAGTAACCTTTTGATACTAATCGTGCTTTGAATTTTGGCTTCTCATTTTCCTACATTGCTTCCTTTTTCCTCAACACCCATTTGCAGCCTACTAGTTTTATGTCTTTAGGTTTCAGAACCAACTCCCAAACTAAGTTGTGATGTAGAGATTTCATCTCATTAATCATGGCACCTATCCAACCTTCTCTTTCACTGCTCTCAATAGCCTCCTGAAAAGTGATTGGATCACCGCTATTGGTGATAAGAGCAAAGCGTACCTCGTCGTTATCTCATCCAAACCTTTGAGGTGGCTTGATGATTCTCTTTATTCTTCCCTGTGTCAAACTGGTGGGCTCCTACTGAGCCTCTGTCTGTTTCTCAGCTCCTAACGTGCTGGTCTTATCTTGACCCTGTGTTTGATTATGAACTGTGGTTTTTGCGCTAGGTGGAACCAACTCTGTAATTACCTTCTATTTGTTGTTTTCTTGAACTTTATTCTCATGTTATCTCTTTAGCATAGAGGATTTATCAAAAACTACATCTCTGCTGTAAATTGTTTTTCTATTTACTGGATCCCATAATTTGTACCCCTTCATTCCCTTCTCAAACCCGAGAAATATGCATCTAAGTGACTTGGAGTCTAACTTGGATCGTTGATCACTACGGACATGTGCATCAACTGGACAATCGAATACTCTCAACATTGAGTAGTCCATTTCTTTACCTGACCACACCTCTTCTGGAGCTTTTAGATTGATGAATGTATTTGGTGACCTGTTGACCAAGTAGCACACATGATTGACTGACTCTGTCCAAAAATCTTTTGACAAGCCTGCATGAATTCTCATGCTGCACGCTCTTTCCAGAAGAGTCTTGTTCATCATTTTTGCAACTCCAATCTGCTGAGGAGTCTTTGGAATGGTGAAATGCCTTGTGATGCCCTCATCTCTGCAAAACAGTAGAAATCGGCCATATCTGTATTCACCACCATTGTTTGTTCTCAAATACTTGATTTTTCTGCTTGTTTATACACCTGCCTTCCACTCTTTGAACTAAGTGAAGACTTTTAGTTTTTCCCTCATGAAGTAGATCCAAGTCTTTCTTGAAAAATCATCAATGAAAGTCACAAAGTAGGATGCTCCACCGTTTGACTTAAACGGGGAAGGTCCTCATACATCTGAGTGAATGTAGTCCAGAATACCCTTGGTTCTATGATATTTATCTGCAACTTTAATTATCACCTTTCTCTGTTTGCCGAACAAACAAAACTCGCGGAATTCTAACTTGCATGTTTTAATCCCCTTCAACAGTTATCTTTTGTGGAGTTCTAACATGCCCCTCTCACTTATATGTCCCTAGCCGTATATGCAATAGCTGAGATTCATCTGCAATGTGGTCTTCTTCTGTGAAGACTTCCACTCAACTTGAAACTTTATCCCCTTTCAATTTGTAGAGGTTGTTGGTCAATCTGGTGCCATTCATTAACATCATTGCACCCTTGACACTTTGAGTGTGTCATCCTTTCCGGTGAATGTGCACCCATTAGCTTGAACGTGTGCCTAAGGAAATCAGATTTTTCCTAAGTGTTGGCACACATCTCACATCTCCCATTGTTCTCACAATTCCATCAAACATTCTGATTTTGATGGTGCATATTCCAATGGCTTTACATGTTGTATCATTACCCTTGAGAACACTACCACCATTATAAGACTCATATGTATCAAACAAATCATGGTTATGGCACATATGATAAGAACAACCGGAATCTAAAATCCAAGCATTGGATAGAGACGTACCTGGCGAGATAGATACGGTTCCCACTTCGCTTGCTGAAGCAATGTCGGTTGTGTCATTCTTCTCAGCCTCCTTCCCATCTGTGTTCTTCGCCATGATTTTTCTGTAATCCTTTTTCTAGTGTCCCTTCTTGCCATAGTAGTAGCACATTCCTGAGTCATTGTTTGTTGACTTTGACCTAGAGTTGTTTCTTCGTGCCTTACTCTTATCCCGAGTCCTACGACGATCATTGGATCCTCCTTTCATTAGAAGACTCTCTGCATGTGAGTCGTTTCTGGTGGACTTCTTTCTTTCTGCAGTGGAGATGATTGCCTGAGTCACTTCATCAAATTTGAGTTTCTCATTTCCATACAGCAGCATAGTCACAAAATGATCGTATGGATTTGGGAAAGAACTTAGCAACAACAATGATTTATCTTTATCTTCGTATTTTACATCGAGCCTCAATAGATCACTGATTATTCGGTTGAAAGTGTTCATGTATTCCAACAAATCATACCCTTCAGCCATCTTCAACCCGTATAATTGCTTCAGTGGAGCTTGTTGGACAACGGCTTGCCCATGTAGAGCTTCTCAAGCTTTTCCCATAGGCTTTTTGCAACCGCCTCCTCCATGACGTTATACAACACTTTGTCAGAGAGGAAGAGTTGAATGAGGTTGACTGCCTTCTCATCAATCTTTGTCCACTTTGCATCTTTCATCTCCTCTAGCTTCTTGTCTTTGAGTGGCAATGCTACTTTGATGTCCTGATGTATGAGAATATTCTTTATTCTTAACTTCCATAATCCAAAGTTATCCACTCCTATCGAACTTGTCAATTTCGAATTTGATGCCTCCTGCTGATCCATATGATGTTGTTGTCTAGATTGAAGGGAGTTTTGTGCTTCAAGTCCAAAACAATAAATCTACTCCGATCACCACGTAGATCTCGTCATTGCGAATACACTAGCGAAGACCGATCTGAATTCCTAATCTGTGTCGATTCTGACTGTTCTAAACACTATCTGAGAATCTCTCGAACACTTAGTGTGGAACAGTCCTATCTTATTCATTGTTCACTCTGAAATGTGAATGATGCCTAGCATGTTGTTCCTATGGGTGATCTGCCTCAGGTAGCTGCAACACTAATCTGAGATGCTGGGATCTGCCCTTGCTCCACCGTTTTCCCTTTGCACACTGGAAACCGCCGGCCGTTCTGCACTGTTTGGATTTTGTGAACAGTGGTCTGGCGTGGGAGAAACTGCCCCTTTTTCTCTCGGTGTGATTCTACCTGCAAAAAAGTTCGGTCTGCTCTACAAATCTGGTCTGCCTGGATTCACGTTGTCGTGCCTCTTTCCCTTTGATCACCTATCTGATCGAGTTCTGATCACCACTGAAGAGCATATCGAAAAGTGCAGATCTGAACTACTCTCATCTGCCTGGCTTTTCTGGAACGCTGGCTGCACCCAAGCAAACAGATCTGTCGTTCCTGTGTTTCTTGGTGGCGTGCACACCAGGTATGGTGATTCTGCACACTGAAACAGCCTTGTGTCTGCGCATGGGACGGGAGTGAAACAATCTTGATGCTCGCCGCTACTAGCTGCTATTGTTGTGTCTGAGGTGGCTCGAGAAACCCTTTCGCAGATGCTTCTGCAAGAGGTGTGTTGTTCCTTCTGCGATTAAACCCAAAACTGAGAGAACCCCTTTGCCGACCTGCTCTGGCTCTGCAATGGCTGCTCACGGCTCTCTATGAAAACCCAAATCTAGCTGCACCCCTTCTGCTCATGGTCTTGCTCAGTTCCTCTTCTCCTCAAATAACAGTCTAGTTTCACTTGGAAACCCCGACATTGATCTGTGCGAGGGTGGGGCTATGGCTGCCCCTCTCTGGTTTTCTGTCGATGGGGTCTGCACTAATCTGCTGTCAACACTACATATCTGAATGGGATACCTGATTGACTAGGTCTGCCCCTTTCCTGCAATCGTGACCAGCAATTACCGCTCTGATAAAAACCTTGGGCTCTGATAGGTTTTGCTTTCTTGCCCCCCAATTTAAGGAATCGAGGTTTGATACCAATTGACATGTAATGAAATGCAAAACACACGTAATCAATCACAAGAGATAATGTTTTTACGTGGCTCGAATGCTATGTCCACAGAACAATTTGCTCAATTCACTGTGAAGAAAATAAATAGGATGCTACAACGAACTTCATAATCTATCATCATCTCTCTGAGAAACAACCGCTATATTAGAGAAAACTCTAGAGAGAAAAATAAAACTCTTATAACTTGGGCTTACATAGAAGACCTGGGCCTGTTGGGCCCAACTTGATATTGGCCTTTTGCGCCAAACCCAACAACACGTTGAACCTAGATCAATTGCAATTGTATGAGAATGATGCAATCATTTATCTCTCTCAGCCATTGTCAGTAAAATGTAAATATCATGCTCATGTTTCTACCATTCTTGCACTAATTGACTTGGCTATTCTTGCACTAATTGACTTGGCTAATGCTCTAAAAATTCAGATTCACTAGGGGTGAAACTCGGGTTAGGTTTTGACCCGACCCGAGAAACCATCT
This sequence comes from Chimonanthus salicifolius, assembly GCA_013350335.1. Lineage (NCBI taxonomy): Eukaryota > Viridiplantae > Streptophyta > Magnoliopsida > Laurales > Calycanthaceae > Chimonanthus > Chimonanthus salicifolius. Next base: position 24,981,977 of record CM023538.1, read on the forward strand.
GGGTTGGGTCATGTGAGTTGGGTCAACAGGTCAAATCGGGTTGAGAAGACAAAAACCTGCTGGAATTCAAGTCGGGTCAGGTTGAGGAATTTTTAAGTTAACCCGATCCAACCCGACCCGACTTGACCCAAACTGGCTACAATGGGTTCAAAATGCAGGTCGGGTTAGAATTTCGGGTCAATAGCTCTGGTCGGGTCAGATCCAATTCCAAAAATATTGACTCGGGTTGAGTTGAATTTTATAAATATTGACTCGGGTCGAATTGGGTTCCAATTTCAGCCATAAGATTCACAAAGCAAGTACAGATCTTATAGGATCTTCTTTCTAGAAGCACCTTATAGAGGATCTTCTTTCTTGGCCTTCCAACTGGATCTTTTCTTGAACTTAAGTATCTCGCTCAGGCCCTCCTTTCTTGTTCCTGCCTTTGTGTATGTCTCAATTTTCCTTTTTTCTACTTGGCGTGGACTCTGGGATCTTCATTTGTGGTCTTTCGTTTTGCATTGTTTTGTGCTATTACTAGCAGGGGTTTAAAATTTGGTATCAGTGAATATTTTTCTCTCTCTCTTTTTTTTTTAACAAAAACGGCCGATATTGGATATGATACGACCGAGATATTGGCATATCGGTCAAATATTAGCCGATACAAATTGTATCGGCCGAATATTGGCCGATACGAATCATATTAGCCGATATTCAAACCCCTAATTACTAGGGCTTGGCCCGCACTGTGGACTGTTTGTATCTTTGGAATGTTTTCTCTTTCTTTTGAATGATACACTTATCTATTAAAAAACTTTCTTTGATTCTCTAATTAAATATGGATTTCCATATTAAAATCCGACCACATTTAGCTTAAGTTTTATCTTATCAATTTATTGATTTTTCTTCATCTCCGACTTTTATTTCTAAAAGAGTAAAATTTTGTATTAGAAATTCTTCTTCAAAATTTTATAATTTTAAGTCATGGCTCGATTTTTGGAACCTAGACCGGAACTTCATGTTATTTTATTAGATGTTTTTCACTATCTCACATCTATTTCTCTGCAGTAATTCTTTTGATTTTTGGATTTCTCGTTGAGGTAAACAATATTCTAAATTTTGGCAGAAATTTGTAGTGGACATAACAAGTAAATTAGGTAAGATGGCTAAGGATTTGGTTGACATGATAGAATTATATTTTGTAATTGAATATTGTCTTTTTAGAACCAACATAGTAGAAATATATTTTGTAAAAATATTTGTAAATGCACAAAACAGAAAATTCAAGTTAAAAAATGCAGATGATGGAAACCTGTGGTTGAAAATCTAAGTATTTAAGGAGTTGTAATTATTCATATGCATGTAGCTTTTACTTGGAAGTAACTGTAGAAATGAGGAATTGGATAGCTACCCCTCATTTGATTTTTGGATCCAGTCAAACTCAACTTTACAGGATTCCGAATCGATTGAGTTGATGCTTTTTATTTTATGTTTTTTTTTTTTTAAATTCAAAAACTCTATAAAACTTTTTGGCTCAATAGAGTTTCGAAACGAGTCCAAATTTTAAGTTTCCAAACACCCATTACGAATTTGTTGCATCATAGTCAATATAATTTTAACTACATAACTAAGCTTTGATTAAAAATTGGATTTGAAATTGATTGTTTAATTAGTACGTGAATTCTGTAAAATAAGAGTAGAAATGGATTTAGATCTCATGTAATGACTAAAACATATCAAACTAACTCAATTTATTTATATTTAAATTTTTTGTTACTATATATATGCCGCAGTTGAAATGTCTTATACAATTTGTATACCTATGTTTATTTAAATACGTAATTAAGCTTTCATTCATATTTAAGTTTGAAACTGATTGTTTAATTAGTTATTATGTATATTAAGTAATTTGAGAGTAAGAGTGGATCTCATATAATGGTTAATTCAAATCAAACTAATTCAATTAATTTGTATTTTAAACTTGTACAATATATATTTTGTCTGAAATATACTTTAAATAATTTTATTCTCGTACTTGTACATTTAAAACAAATAAACTGTATACATTTGTGAATGGCTAATGAGTTCGGCAATAGAAGAGAAAAGAAAGAGAAAAAACAAATGTGGGCTTTACAAAAGAAACGGATGAAAAATAGTAACTCTTCCATCTAACACCATGTAGAATGCAAGAGTCTTGCGTTTGGATAATGAAATTTTACAGGGATTATTTGGAATTATTCATGAGTAGAAGTTACCTTTGAAAAGGAGTTATCGTTATTTATGTGTTACCCTTTATCTTGTTTGATAATCATAGGGGTAAAGTTAAAACTTACTATAAGATAAAAAAATCTTTTTTGATAACTGTAATCAGGGGTAATTTGACATATTAATAATTTTATGATAATTAATATTTTTTATTAAATCTATATAATATAAAAAATAAAAATAAAATTTTATAAAATATATTATTAAATAATATTCATCAATTACAAAAAATTTAAATATTTTTTGTTCATAAGTGAAAGAGAGGTAAAAAGGGATAAAGAGGTGTAAGGCTTTTCTGAAAATCCCATGCTCTAAGGGGTTTTCAAAATGAGAGAGAGGGGTAAAAATTTGATTTTTTTACCCTTACCCCTCCATTACCATATAAGGGTAATGAGGGTAATCCCCTCTTACCCTCTTACCTCCATCCAAACACAGCATCTACTGCTGTGTGCTAATTGTGAAAATTTTGTGAATTTGATTCAATTTGAAGTTGGATAAAGGAGTTTTAAATTCTAATCCAACTTACTCAACGTAAAAACTTAAAAATAAAATTAAGTACTTTATTTTTTAAGTCATTGCCTTAATTTTATATATCCATCAAAGTTTAAAAACCTTAATATATTGCCTCAATTTTTCAAAGTTAAATGGCCTCGTATGAAAAAGAGAACCTCTTGATCAGGACATCTCCATAGATCTACATGATGAAAATTAAGATAAGATCGAAAAATTGGCAATAAGATTTTATGCAGTTTTTTATTCTGGCAAAAGAGATTTATTAAAGTGTCCAATTACATCTAAAAGCCGCTCGAGTTTTACACATCTGGAATTTCTGCCTCTACACATCCGATTCTGAGTGTGGGTGGCTAATTACCACGATACTCCTGCATTTTCACTCGAATGAATACATGCATACCCCTACAATTTTGATTCATTCGAACGAATATCCCGTATAAATTTAATTCATTTGAATGAATCGAGTAAACAGTAACGCGCGTTACTGTTCACCTGTTCATTCGAATGAACCGATAGAATGAATCAAGTGAACGGTAACACATTACTGTTCACTCGATTCATTCGAATGAATTGATTTTCTTTAAAATTTTAAAGTTATTTTTTAAGAACTGTGTATTTTTAAAATTTCTCAAATTAAATATCCGGACTAATTACGATAATCTGATAAAAATACTTTAAGACTTTAAGGTCTTTTGACACTCCCAAATACTTAAAACATAGTGTTTTATAAATAAAAGTATCTTTAGGCTGTGCCAAAAACACATTTAGGAGTGTCAAAAGACCTTGAATTGTTAAAGTATTTTTATTAGGTTATCGTAATTAGTCCGGATATTCAATTTGAGAAATTTTAGAAATACACAGTACTTAAAAAATAATGGTCTATCTTCCATATGCTACAGTAATGCATAATGTATTAAATAATAAAATCTCCTTTAAAACTTTAAAGTTATTTTTTAAGCACCGTGTATTTTCAAAATTTCTTAAATTGAATATCCAGACTAATTACAATAACCTGATAAAAATACTTTAAGACTTAAGGTCTTTTGACACTTCTAAATGTGTTTTCGACATAGCCTCGGAATACCCTTATTTGTAAAATATTGTGTTTTAAATATTTAAGAGTGTCAAAAGACCTTTAAATCTTAAAGTATTTTTATCATATTATCATAATTAGTTTAGATATTTAATTTGAGAAATTTTAAAAATACAAAATACTTAAAAAATAACTTTAAAATTTTAAAGAAAATCAATTTATTCGAATGAATCGAGTGAACAGTAACGTGACAGTAACGCACGTTACTGTTCACTCGATTCATTCTATCGGTTCATTCGAATGAATGGGTGAATATTAATATGCGTTACTGTTCATTCGATCCATTCGAATGAATTAAATTTATAAAGAGTCTTCATTCGAATGAATCAAAATTATAGAGGTATGCATGTATTCATTCGAATGAATATAAAAATAAACTGAACATTCATTCAAACTGAATAAAAATATAAATATAAAAATATAGAGATGTAGTGATAATTAGCGACCCTCGTTCAGAATTAAATTTGTAAAGACAAAATTTCTGAATGCGTAAATGTCGAGCATGATTTAATGTCCTATAGATATATGTCAGACTCATAATTTCTCACTTGACTTCAATTTGACCTAAACGAAGTAGTTCAAAAGTAAAAGCTCATATGTTGTAGAAAGGGACCTCTCTTCCACCAACCTGGAAATAAATTTTAAAAATAGTGAATTACAAATAAAAGTTAGTTATTTAAAATCTACCTGCCATCCATTTATTTTTCCTTTTTCCTTCGTTTAAAGTAGTCTTCACCGTTAAGAAATGAACGCGTCGCCCTCCCTCGTAAAAAAAGGCAAGCCTCCCTCACTTTAGGGTTTCCAAACAACCCTTTCCTCTCTCTCTCTCTCTCCCTTCAAACTAAAATCCCATCTCTCAAGCAGTCAAGTTTTCCCCCAAAGTTATATTCCTATTCCAATTCCAATTCCAGTTCCGATACATTCTGATTCTACAGAAGAAGAAGATCCAAGGAATCAATCAATCCATTTTCATTCTCATTCTCGCTGTGTTTCAGTTTCAATCTTCTACAAATGTATATATATAATTTTATTTGTTTATATTTATGATAATATTTATTGCAAATTGCAATTGAGAATTGAGAGAGAGAAAATCACCCACTATCGAGAATGCCTACAACGGAATACCAAGGGTCGTCCGTTCCGTTCGCCTCTCTGGGCCGTTCTATTCTCAGCATTCGCCGAGACCAGGTTCATGCCGTGGATGGGAATCTCCACGACTCCGCTCTGGAACAGGAGCTGGAATCCTTCCAGAAGCAGGTGGCTGACCGATTCCATGAATTGGCGGCAGGAGACGATGTGCTTTCCATGGCCTGGATCTGCCACCTCCTCGATGTCTTCCTCTGCTGCCAGGAGGAGTTTCGGGCCATCCTCTTCAACAACAGGGGGGCCCTCTCCAGATCCCCGCTCGACCGCCATGTTTCTGACTTCTTCGATCGTGCCATCAAGGCCCTCGATGTGTGCAATGCCATTAGCGACGGTGTCAACCAGATCCGTGTCTGGGCCAATCATCTCGACATAGTCGCCTCTGCCCTCGACACCTCCCACCATCATCGCCCTCTCGGTGAGGGCCAGTTCCGACGTGCCAAGAAGGCGCTTGCCGAGTTGGCGATCCTGATGCTTGATGAGAAGGATGCTGGATCAACAGGGGTGATGGCACAGCGAAACCGGTCATTTGGGCGGAGCAGTGCCAATGCAAATGCCATTGCTGCGGGGAAGGCAGTGGGGCATTTTCGCTCGTTCTCATGGAGTATCTCTCGCTCCTGGTCTGCCGCCCGCCAGCTCCAGGCTATCGCTAGCAATCTTGCACCTCCACGCAACTATGACATCACTGCTACCAATGGGCTTGCCGTGCCCGTCTTCACCATGAACTCTATATTGCTCTTTGTTATGTGGGCACTTGTTGCCGCCATCCCATGCCAGGACCGTGGCCTCAATGCCCACTTCTCCATCCCCCGCCAATTCCCCTGGGCCGGGTCTATTATTTCAATCCATGAGCGCATCATGGAAGAGTCGAAGAAGCGAGAGAGGAAGAATTCAAGTGGGCTGATGAGAGAAATTCATCAAATCGAGAAATGCGTGCGAAACATGACTGAATTGGCAGATTGTTTCCACTTCCCACTGGCAGAGGAACGGGAGGCAGAGGTGAGACAGGGAGTGGAGGAGGTGGTGCAGTTATGCAATGCCATGAAGGAGGGGCTTGATCCACTAGAACGCCAGGTGAGGGAGGTGTTCCATAGGATCGTGCGTAGCCGAACGGAGGGCCTCGACAGCTTGGCCAAACCAAACCATCCCGAGTGATTTGAGTCGGTCCTTCACTAGCTGGTTGGACCGGAGGTACAATTTTGCGTATATCCGAACTTTGTCATAGAATTTGGTATTTTGGGAATGTGAAGGGAAGAAGTTGTTCGTCAAAACAAAGAATTGGAACATAAAAAATGTCTCTGCTCGACAATAAGGCTTAGCAGGTAGCTTTCATTGTATCTACCCATTATAGAATTTTTGTAAAGACAAGTACTACTGGATTGGAGCTTCCTGTTATCCATCCCCTAGTGTCATTGCTGTATAATTTGCATTAATTTATGAGTTTATGTCACTGAATCTTATGCTGGAGTTGCTTGTATCAGTGTTTTTCTCTCTCTTCCCATTTATTTGAATTTAGAATGATTTCCTGGGTTGGTGGAGTGGAATGTGTCAACACTGCCACCAATGTAGAAACGTGGAGATTATCTTTCGTGGTTGATAACATAGTTATTTGTGAAGGTTCACTTGACCGTAAAGAAATCGTATAAGATGTGGAAAGTCTTGAATTCAAGTCACCTTCAATATAAAAGGGTCACTCTCCGTAGTGTTATACCTTGTGTAGCATTTTGAAAAATCGTGAGATGTGCAGTTCGGGTGAGTTATAAAACCGTACGAAACTAAACACCTATTCTGACTTGTAATTTGACTGAGTTAGTCAAATCAAACCGCTACTTGCGAATCGGGGTCGAAATTCAAGGAAAAAGAAGAAAGGAAGAAATTTTATATAACAAAAATGAAATCGCATTCTCATATACTACATTTCAAAATGACTTTCTCTTCTCCATTCGTGCAGCCAACGATTGGAGACTCGGAGTAAGCTCCTCTTCTTTCTTCTTCTCATTTTCTTTCTCATACAGGCGGCGGTGGTAGGAAATGAGATTAGGGTTTTCAGTAGGGCTGAAACTCAGGTGGGCTGGGTTGGGTTTTCATAAACCCAACCCTAGCCCATGTCAAAAATGGTTGAACCCAACCCGAATTGGTAACCCGAGTTCGGGAAACCCAACTTGACCAGACGTCGAGCCCAAGAATCAACCCGACCTGATGTCAAGCCCGAGAATCAACCTGACTTGTTTCAGATAGAGAGAGGAAGGGGGGGAAGAGAGAACCTACTAGACTTGCTGTTAGAGGTTGGATCTGATCGAATGTTTCCTAGGCATTGCAGACGGCATCAAGAGGGGACAATACACTGCTCAGGCAAGGCTACGCACGGCACTGCTCAAATGATGGGTGCAAGGCAGCAAGGGGCGCACGACGACGGCCATGGATCTTTCGATGAAGTTGTTCACGTGTTCACTGCTCAGGCAATAGGCTCCATGTTTCTCAACGGAGGCAGAGAGAGGGAGAAAGAGAAAGAGAGAGATAGAGAGAGAAGGACAAAAAAGCACCAAAGGGGAGAGGGTTCCATATTTCTCAACGGAGGCAGAGGGACAAAACACACGGCTCTGAGTAGGAACGACTGATACATTTCTTTTAGGCCTTTTAGTTTTTTATATTAAGTCATGGGAATCAAGTCGGGTCAGGTCGGGTTCAAGTTTAAAATGTTAAGCCCAACCCAACTCGAATTTCATGCGGGATTTTTTCTTTTAACCTAACCCGACTTTTAAAATTATATAACCCAACCCACACAAAAATCGGGTCAGGTCACGTGGGTCAGGTCAAAACCCAACCCAAGTTTCACCCCTAGTTTTCAGTCATCCCGTTTTAAGGTTTCTTAGCCGTGGGTTCTTAAAGAAACTAATATAAGTGTGTGGGTTTCTTAGGAAATTAGAAGAAGTGTAGTGCAAGGACGGGCTCTAATTGCTTCCGAGCTTAACTTTTTTTTTAAAAAAAAAAAAATCATTTTTCACGTATTTATTAATGTAAAATAGCTAATTTTAGATATTTATTAGAACAAAAGAGCTAATTAGATGAGTTTTCAAATTCAATTATATTTACAAAAAGTTTCTAAAAAAGATTAAAAAGATAATAAGAGAATTTAAAATTTTAATTAAGTGAATATAAAATATGAAAGTCCTGATGTACTAGAACGGATTGTCTAAAGGGTGGGGGGAGGGGGGAGTGTGAATAGGACAATCTCCAATTTTTTTGGTCCAAACAATTTACATGATTAATTAAAAAGGTTTGTAATGGATAAAACTAATTAATCAAAACCAAGTGTTGTGTGATTTAAGTAATGCACAAATGACAAGATCAAACCAATAGCACTAACACCATAAGACCGATGTATAGTGGTTCGGTTTAATCAAACCTGCATCCACTGTTGGACTCACCCAATTTTAGGCTATCCCAAATCCACTATGTGGGGAATTACACCCTCACGAATAGTGTAGGACTTTTACCTAGATAATCCTAGATTTTGAAAGGTTCGACCAACCCCAGTCCACTTCATTATCCCTTTATTTTTTATAGTGGTTCAAAAGTGAGTCCCTCTTTAATCCACTTTACAAGATGATGATAAAAATAACAAACTAAATGAAACACTTGCCTTTGGAGCTCTTCTTGAAGGTAGATGTACTTCGGAGTCTCTCCCTTGCTTTGATCTTCTTGATGTAGATGATCTACCAACGTAGCACAATCACAAGCTTGGGAGGTTCTAGGATCTAAGGTTTACTAATGTTGTCGTAGACAAGGTTTCTTCCTATCTCTCTATTTCTTGATTGAAGGTCAAGTGATTTTCCAAGATGAAGATTGATTAGAGAGCATGTGGTTGAGAGAGTGTAAATCCTTCAGATGATTTCTTAAGAGTTTGTTTTTCAGAAACCTCTTTTTCTCAAGGAAAAATTCGGAGCTTAAATAAGCAAACCAAACAAGTTCAAATTTGTACCGACGGGTAGGTAACACCGATGGGTCAGTGTGTCCTGAAAGTGACCCCTGCCAAGGTGACTGTTGTGCATTAATTGTAGCTCAACGGATAGATAACAATCACAACTGATGGTTCAGTCTCACCGATCGGTCGACAGACTTATATTTGATTAGATGGAGATAGGGATGATGAAATTGAGACAGAAAATCAAACTAATATGTATGTTTGAACTTGATAAGGTAAGGATTTCGCAAAAGGATTGTGATTCGTCTCACATGACCGTTGGCGTTACCCTTGTAAGATAGTATATCGTACATTGATAGGATTCTTACTTTATTGAGAACATAATGGAATATGATATGATAATGGTTTTTACTTCAAATATGATGGTTACTTTGATTATACAAATGGTGCATGTTTATAAACTGATTTTCAAATGATGTGATATGTTTTAAATAAAATGGCATCCTTGCATACATTTCCTCATGCATGGCATGGGAGGGAACACAGTGACTAGCAAGCCAAGTTCTGAGCCGTCCGGACATGACTTGGGCTTGAGACTAGCTTGTATTAAAGCTATGTGAACTATTGAAATTTGGCCTTGTCTAGGATTGATAGAAATAAGTACGGCATAATTTGGGCCAAATAGCTCCTGGGAAGGTCCCGAAACCTTGCGTAGAGGGAGGAGTCTACACTCCATCGGTAATTCCGCTTAATTTGTGGATGGCTACACAGTAACCTGGTGGTGCCGCCACAAAACACTGCGGATGTAATTGGCCAAGTAAAACCTTGATATGGCGATTTATCAAGGAAACCATTGATATTTATTTATGATGTGATTTGATATGGATATTGGGTGAGAGATCATTAGGCATTGACACCCATGACATGACACATAAGTAAGCATGATTATGATATGGACATCATGCATTGTTTTACTATTTATGAGATATTTTGCAAGTATGATATATCTACATTAATGTATAATATTCCTATGTGTACCATAACCCTACTTAGAATACCTACTGGGCATGTTGACTAATGCCCTACTTCTACCCTATAGATGATGGAATAGGAAATGCCAAGGAGAAGAATGTAGGACCGGAAGGGAGCCAAGAGTAGGAGATTGAGAGATTGAAGTTTAAATTAGTAGTTTTGTTTTCAATGATGTATTTGGAGACTTGCATTTTTGTTTGTAATAACTTATACTATTTTGAGACACCTTAGACTTATTTGTTAATTTGAAGATATATGGTGATTGGCTTTTCTTGCGTATTGATGACATGAATATGAATAGTATCTTATTCATATAGATTATTCCGCAAGTATTCAGAAAAATGTGTGAAATGTTTAAGTGGACTTAGGCCACGCACAAGTAATGGTGGCCAGTTAAGGGTCGAGTTTTGGAAACTCGGACTTTACTCGCATCGTGGCGTCCCAATCTCTCTCACTTATTTTAAAAAAAATATATACTCTGATTTTTGACAAGTGAAAAAGGGCGGGGTGTTACAGTTGGTATCAGAGCGAAATCGGAAGTGTTGAGTATCGCAAAGTAAGATTAATACGGTATCATGTCTCACTGACAGATAAGAATCCCAACTGACCGATTTTTTGGAGTCTGCTGCATGGGGCCGGATTAATTTACTTTGATGAGAATCAGACTGTAAGCATTCAATCTAAGAATAACACTTGATGATAAAAAACAACAGTAAGGGAAGGACAATCACTATAAATTGTAGATTTATCAAACATAGTGAAATAGGTCGTCCCTCCCCCGAACAAGAAACATCATGTGACATCTAGAAAATCTCCCCAAAAATAAAAAGTAGAATATGATACTTAGGCAATTTCCCCATGAAAGAAACACAAAGTGATATATAGTAGAACTAAACAGAACTTTCCCCTCCCTATGATGATCGAATCAATTGTAATTTCAAAGTATTTGAAGACAAATCCTTAGTAGAAAAACTAAGTCAACCAATGTTTTGATGACTTCGAAAATGCCTCCACGAAGAAAGAGAAGTGTCCGACGGAACCCGAATCGGGAAGATGGAGAGAACAACATGAATATTCCTGTGGTATCTCCCGAGTTGCAGAACTTAGTGCAGGCAGCAGTCACCTCCGTGTTATAGCAACAACGGAGGCACTACTACTACTACCAATGAATCCTAGGACCGAATAATGGTCAGAGACTTCCAACAACAGCGTCCCACATATTTCAAGGGGAAGGAGGGACCCGTAGGAGTAGAGAATTGGATAGAAAATATCACAAAGATCTTGAAGCTACTTAAGATCACTAGTGATGAGGACAGAATACTGCTGGCTACTTCACAATTGGTAGACGATACCGGCAAATGGTGGAAAGTCATAGAACTTCAACAAGCGTAGATTCCAGCGGCAGATATGACAGAGATAACCTGAGACCAGTTTGCTAGGATGTTTCTGGACCATTACTTTCAAGATGAAGAGAAAGAGTGTCAGACCCAGGCATTCATATCTTTGGTCCAAGGGCACCATCACTGTTGCAGAGTATTATCAAGAATTCCTCTGTCTATCATGTTATGTACTATACATGGTGGACACGGAATATAAGAAGGCTCGAAAGTTTGAGCGAGGTCTACGACCTAAGCATCAGTGCCAAAGTCACAAATTTCAAAGCAGCTACTTTGGCAGAAGTGGTCAGTCGAGCCAGCATAGCCGAACAAGAGTTGATGGAGACAGTCAAATTTGTGGATAACAGACGAAGCCAAAGTGGGGGAAATACTTTCCGCCCTCATAAGAAAGTCAAACCCAACTTTGGGAGACCCTCAGCCTTTACAACTTCCACTGGAGGTTTTCGTTCCAATCATCCCTCCACATTGGGACCAGTCCCTCAGACTACTTGAGGTATTGTCACCTGTTATCAATGTGGTCAGTAGGGCCATTTCAAGAGGGAATGTCTGCAGAACAATAGACCTTCTCAATCCAGGGGTTCTTTCCGTCCTCCAGCTCGACCAGCTCAGTCACAAGCATCCAGGTCACATAACCAGACAGGACTGGCACCCATTCCGATAGGATCTGGACGGCTATATACTTTGGTTCCTCCTCTAGAGACGGTGGATCACACAGTGATTCTAGGTATGGCAGTAGTTGGTAGTTCTTATGCGTATGCGTTATTTGATTCAGGAGCATCTCACTCCTTTATATCTGCTACCTTCATATCTGCTACTGGTACCTTAGTACAACAACTGTTCACTGCACTTACTATTGTATCCCCTATTGGAGACACATCACTGGGTCTAATCTGCACCTCTGTAGACACTAAACTTGCTGAGTTCAGATTTAAATTCAATTATTTGGTACTCGAAATGACAGAATACGACATCATATTTGACATGGATTGGTTGGCTACCTTCCAGGTCGGCATTGACTGTCATCTTTCGCAGGGTGATATTTTGGTCACCCGAGGGAAAACGGTTTGTAGTACATGCCAACAGATAGAGCATCCCTATGACCAGGAGACTACATGAAGAAATGAACCATCTTATATTGAACATCATCAGACTAGACAAGCCGCCAATGGTTGAACTACCTGCGGTAGTGAAAGACTACGCAGAGGTATTTCTGACAGAACTCCCTGGTTTGCCTCCAAAAAGGGAGATTGACTTCGAAATTAAACTCTATCATGGCACTACTCCTGTATCATTGACTCATTACCGGATGTCCCCTGCGGAAATGTCTGAGCTGAAGAAACAAATTGATGAGTTGCTCAAACTGGGATGCATCCGGCACAACACCTCATCCTAGGGAGCACTGATATTATTCGTAAAGAAGAAAGACGGTACCCTTCGGATGTGTGTGGATTACATGAAGTTGAATCAACTGACTGTCAGGAACAGGTACCTTCTGCCCAGAATTGATGATTTGTTAGATCAACTTAGAGGCTCAACCATTTCTCCAAGATTGATCTGATGTCAGGCTACCATCAAATTCGGGTCAGGGATGAGGACATAGAAAAGACAGCTTTCAAAACTCGGTATGGACTCTATGAATATATGGTCATGCCTTTTGGACTCACCAATGCACCAGCCGTGTTCATGGATCTGATGAACATAATATTTTGTCCTTATTTGGATAAGTTTGTAATTGTCTTTATTGATGATATTCTGATTTATTCCACCAAACGGGAGGAGCATGCTGAGCATCTGAAGATAGTCCTAGACACACTAAAGAAGAATCAGTTATATGCCAAAGCAAGCAAGTACGAGTTCTGGCTATCTGAGGTCAACCTTTTTCGGACACGTCATATCAGCAGAAGGAATAGCCGTGGACCAGCTAAAGTGGTAGCAATTAGAGATTGGAAAGCTCTGAAGAATGTGACCGAAAGCCGCAGCTTTCTAGGACTGGCTGGCTACTATCGGAAATTTATTATGGATTTCTCCAAGATTGCAGCTCCACTCACCCGACTAACTCAGAAAGGAGTCAAATTCAAATGGTCTGACGTGTGCAACTGAAGAATTGAGGATTTGAAACAGAAGCTTACCACTGCCCCTATTCTGATTTTGTCAGAAAGAGGCACGGGATATGAAGTATACTATGATGCTTCAGGAAAAGGACTTGGATGCTCTCTCACTCAAAGTCATCATGTGGTTGTATATGGTTCAAGGCAACTGAAAATCCATGAACGCAACTATCCCACTCATGATCTGAAACTAGCTGTAGTGGTCTTCGCTCTCAAAAGCTTGAGACACTACCTATATGGTGAGAAATTTGAGGTATTTTCAGACCATAAGAGCTTAAAATATCTGTTCGACCAAAAGGAGCTCAATTTGAGACAGCGCAGATGGATGGAGTACCTGCAAGACTATGAATTTGCACTACGATATCACCCTGGTAAGGCAAACAAAGTGGCGGATGTCCCTCAGCCTGCATGTCACATGCAACCGTGGCCAGTCTGATTATGAAGGAATGGAAAATGCTGACGACCATCTGAGAATTCAATTTGTATATCAAAGATCGTGGGAGCATGTATAATCTGATGGTATGGTCCAGTACGATTTCCAAGATTGAACAAGAACAGCGGACAGATCCTGAAGTGGCAGAAATATGGGCCAAGATGTCAACTGGAGAAGACATAGCAGAATGGGAATTATGACTTGGACAAGGTCTATTGTTTCGAGGTAGGACATATGTGCCTCAAGGTTGCAAAAGAGAGTTGTTGACAGAAGTTCATCAATCAAAACTCTCTATCCATCCGGGTAGCACCAAAATGTACCATGATCTGAAAAGACATTATTGGTGGCACGGACTCAAAAGGGACGTGGTTGACTTTGTCTCTCACTGCCTTACTTGTCAGCAAATTAAGACAGGAACATCAGAAGCCTCCAGGACTGCTCAAACCCCTACCCGTGCCAGAATGGAAGTGGGAACACATTGCCATAGACTTTGTGATAGGGCTGCCGAGGTCTTCAAAGGGTAACGATGCAATCCGGGTTATAGTGGACCTGTCTGACCAAGTCTGCACATTTTCTCCCTATCAAGATGACAGACTCATCTAAGATTTTCGGACGACGATATATCGAGAACATCATCAGACTACATGGCATACCCTAGGACTATTGTGTCCGAAATAGATGGCAGATTCACTGGTAGGGTGTGGCAGAGCATGCAGTCGGTTATGGGGACAAATTTGTTATACATCACAACTTTCCATCCACAGACCGACGGTCAGTCAGAGCGAACGATACAAACATTGGAGGATATACTGAGAGCATGTATGCTAGACTTCAAAGGTAGTTGGGAAGATCATCTACCACTGGTTGAGTTCTCATACAACAACAGTTACCAGGTAAGCCTCAAGATGGCTCCATTTGAGGCATGTATGGTAGACCGTGCAGATCTCCAGTGTGTTGGACAGAGACCGGTGAGCTTACTTTTATTGGACCTGATCTAGTTGCAGAGACCACGGAGCAGATCAAAGTGATACCACAACATCTGCTCACGGTACAGAGTCGTCAGAAGAGCTACGCTGACAAGAGAAGAAAATTTATTGAGTTCCAAGTGGGAGACCTAATATTCTTTAAGGTCTTGCAACGAAAAGGACATATGAGATTTGGAAAGAAAGGGAAACTGTCACCCAAATGATTGGGACCCTTTCCAATACATGAGAAGGTGGGGGAAGTAGCCTATCGTCTGATACTCCCTCCACAGTTGTCAGGACTGCATGATGTATTCCATGTTTCCATGTTGAGGAAGTACAACCCTAACCCATCGTATGTGCTGAATGTGCAAGACATAGAAGTGTAAAGCGGCGTATCTTACGTCGAGATGCCTATCTAAGTAATTGAGATTGAGCAAAGGGTGTTACGGAACAGAGCGATTCCATTCGTTAAAGTGGTGTGGGACCGACACGGTAAATAGGAAGCCACTTGGGAACTGGAGTCAGAAATGAGAGCAGGTCATCCTGAGCTATTTGTATGATTTGTTTAAAACCCTACTTCGCTTGATTTTTGGGACGAAAATTTCAAAAAGAGGGTAATATTATAACACCCCAGATTTTCCTTAGATTATAAATATATTGGATTGATCCATTTGGATTGCGATTTAATGAAATTTTGAAATTAAAAGTTGAAATGGGTCAATTACCCAATTATGACCCAAATGAGTTAATTACCCAATTATGACCTAAATGGGTCAATTACCCAATTAAGACCCAATGGGTCATGGGTGAGCTGAATTTTAAGTAATTGGATAAGTAATTAACTTAATTGAATTGGATAATTAATGCATGTAATGCATTAAAGTCCACCTCATCAAGTGAGGTGGCATGTGAGTGATGTGGCATTGCCAAGTGGCATACATGTCATCACATGAGAGCCAACTAAGCATGAATGCCACATCATCAAGTGACATGGCCAAGTGGGACCCCAAGTGCCATGTATCATGGTCTGCCATGTCATGGGTTGACTTGGTCAACCACAAGTGAGTTCAAGTCTTGAGTTGAGTTAACGATTTATTTGCTTGAGTTGAGTTAAGGATTTATTTGCTTGAGTTGAGTTAAAGGTTTATTTACTTGAGTTGAGTTGAGAAGGTGAAGGGGTGAGAAGGTTGGCTTGTCTAAGTACATTGTACTTAGACACTAGGGAAGCCAAAATACTCATTGGGAAACTAAGGGATCTCTTTGGTTTAAGCCAAAGGTCTCCTTGGTTAAACCAAGAGTCTCATAAGTTAAGACAAACCAAAATGAGTGGAAAATGAATGGTTTAGTCTTAAACATAAAAACACAAGCAAGAAGGGGCTGCTCACATTCTTGGTCGATCCCTCCATTGTGAACAAAGAGATCTCTCCACTTCTCTCTCTCTCTCTCTCTCTCTCTCTCATCTCTACCTCCATACACCTAAAGCTTTTGAAGAGCAAAGAAAGAAGAAGAATGATTAAGAAAGAAATGTCAGATTTAAAAGAAAATGAGGAGACTGAAGTAAGATATGTTTTAGATTTAATAATCTGGGAACGAGTCTAAGGAAACCATAGGTTTGGCCATGGTGTGGCCGAACCCATGAGTTCCATTATTGGTTGGAAATTCATTCAAAGGATAACTATAGGATTGAAACTAAAGAACCCATGCTATGATAACAATATGATTGAATACAATAAGGTGGGGACTGATTTTAAGTTTTCAAATCTTAGGACTGGTTGTTGACTGATCTTAAGATCAGTTACTGGCTTATTTTTTATCAGTTTTAGAATCAGTTAATGGTTGGTTTTTTTAGACTGATTTTCAGTTTATAAATTGTTAAACTTATGGACTGTTTTGGCTAGTAAAGCTCCCACTTATGGGACTGATTTTCAATCTATAAATTGTTAAACTTGTGGACTGTTTTGGCCAGTAAAAGCTGCCACCGATGGGATTGATTTTCAGTCTATAAATTGTTAAACTTGTGGACTGTTTTGGCTAGTAAAATTACCTACAGATGGGACTGATTTTCAGTCTATAAATTGTTAACCTTGTGGGCTGTTTTGGCTAGTAAAAGCTGCGACAGATGGGACTGATTTTCAGTCTATAAATTGTTAAACTTATGGATTGTTTTGGCTATTAAAAGCTGCCACAGATGGGACTGACATTCAGTTTATAAATTGTTAAACTTGTGGACTGTTTTGGGTAGTGAAAGCTGCCACAGATGGGACTGATTTTCAGGCTATAAATTGTTAAACTTGGGGACTGTTTTGGGCTTGTAAAGACCCACTATGGTGGTTCGGCCATGATGTATGACCGAACCCTAGCCTTGGCTAGTGGATAGGTTATATTCATTAGGTTAAGTACTAAATATGGAATCCATGTTTTAATGTGACTAAGGATGGATTATTTTTATGGATCACTTTGTTTAAAATAACATAAGGATTAAAAAGAGGGTCAAAAACCAAAAGATAATGTTCAGCCATGTTGTATGGTCGAACCCCATTGAGGGATGTTTGTTGAACATGAATACACTTAAAGGGAAATGGGACAATAGGGTTTGGTCATATTGTATGGCCAAACCCCATTGAGGATCTTAAACGGGTTAAGGACAAGGAATGCATAAATGCGTTGGGAAACGAACATGAAACTTAGATGGAGATGGGGATGATGAAATTAAGATGGAAAATCAAACTAATATGTATGTTTGAACTTGATAAGGTAAAGAGGTTTGCAAAAGGATTGTGATTCATCTCACGTGACCATTGGCGTTACCCCTGCAAGATAGTATATCCTACATTGGTAGGATTCCTACCTTATTGAGAGCACAATAGAATATAATATGATACTAGTTTTTACTTCAAATATGATGATTACTTTGATTAGACAAATAATGTATGTTTATAAACTGATTTTCAAATGATGTGATATGTTTTAAATGAAATGGCATCCTTGCATACATTTCCTCATGCATGGTATGGGAGGGAATATAGATGACCAGCAAGCCAAGTTCTGAGCGGTCCGGACATGACTTGGGCTTGAGACTAGCTTGTATTAAAGCAATGTGAACTATTGAAATTTGGCCTTGTCCGGGATTGATAGAAATAGGTACGGCATAATTTGGGCCAAAGAGCTCCTGGGAAGGTCCCTGAAACCCTGCGTAGAGGGAGGAGTCCACACTCCATTGGTAATTCCAATTAATTTGTGGATGGATACACAGTAACCTGGTGGTGCCGCCACAAAACACTGCGGATGTAATTGGCCAAGTAAAACCTTGATATGGACTATTTATCAAGGAAACCATTGATATTTATTTATGATGTGATTTGATATGGATATTGGGTGAGAGATCATTAGGCATTGACACCCATGACATGACACATAAGTAAACATGATTATGATATGGACATCATGCATTGTTTTACTATTTATGAGATATTTTGCAAGTATGATATATCTATATTGATGTATAATATTCCTATGTGTACCATAACCCTATTTGGAATATCCATTGGGCATGTTGACTAATGCCCTACTTCTATCCTATAGATGATGGAACAGGAAATGCCAAGGAGAAGAATGTAGGACCGGAAGGGAGCCAAGCGTAGGAGTTTGGGAGATTGAAGTTTAAATTAGTATTTTTGTTTTCAATGATGTATTTGAAGACTTGCATTTTGGTTTGTAATAACTTATACTATTTTGGGACACCTTAGACTTATTTGTTATGGTTTGATAATCTAAAGTTTTATTTGAAGATATATGGTAATTGGCTTTCCTTGCCTATTGATGACATGAATATGAATAGTATCTTATTCATATAGATTATTCCGCAAGTATTCAGAAAGACGTGTGAAATATTTAAGTGGACTTAGTCCACGCACACGTAATGGTGGCCAGTTAAGGGTCAGGTTTTGGAAACTCAGACTTGACTCACGTCGTGGCGTCCCGCTCTCTCTCACTTATTTTAAAAAAAATATACTCTGATTTTTTATAAGTGAAAAAGGGCGGGGTGTTACAAAGAATGTCGAGAATATGTGGCATCATAATAATCTTCTTAAAAAGGATATTAAAAAACTATCTTTGGAATTAAAAGGATGCATACAGAAAATTCCAAGATAAGTTTACCCAAGGAGATGAAAGACTTAAAAGACTCCTAGGGGCAGGTAAACAATATGGTGATGGGTCTGGTCTTGGTGCCTTATCCACCAAAGAACTTATACATCATGGGGTGTTTGGAAATACAAGTATCTCTCACCCTTCGACGAGTAAGTGTTATTTCTGTCACAAGGATGGGCATTGCAAAAGAAATTGCTACCATTGGAAGAGATACTTGGAAAGGCAAGCAAAAAGGCACAATCCAGTAAAGCTTATGCTTAAATATACCCACCAACACCTAACCTTAAAAGAAACCCAATGAAGGTGGACACGAGGCAAAACTCTTTGTTAAGAAAGCTGAATCATGTCTTAAAAGTGTTGAAGGTTTCCAAGATTGGTCATCAAAGGTACGATCATAGAAGTGTGTATGAAATACCAAATGCCACATTCTTTGTACCTAGGAGATAGACCACCATTCATGTTTTGTTTTGGTTTAAGATTCACTTCCATATCATAGACCACTACAAATGGACTCACAAGAGACCATATAAGTTACATAGCAAAAAAATGTTGTGACATGAGGAGAGAATTTGGCTAATTATAAGTCTAGAATGTACTCTTCCTGGCTACAAAACATGTTTTACTTGGAAAGCCATATATTCCATTCAAAGTATTTTGAACTTTGTGTGCCTTGGAATGTAAATTTTGATTGTATGCATGCTTAATGATTTGATGAATTATGTTTGGCTTATCTATACATTGGAATAAATCTATGTATGTCGTGTTTAGAATAGGATTTCATCAAGTTACACAAATCAAGGATGATTGCTATGCAATCTAAACCTCTTGGTATAGTCAACATGTCGGTGAATAGACTGGTCAGTGTGACAGAAATGTCGGTACTAGTGTAAAATCAAGCACTGTTGAAAAGGGGGGGATATGTCGAAAGGGTCGACTTGTCGATGGAAACGACATGTTGGTGAGACAGAAAGTTTAAATTAAAAGGAGCCTTTTGCGAAAGCGACAATTCATTCGAATTTATTGTCTCCTCTCCCGTGAAGGTCTTGGTGGTCCTCTTTCGCCTCCCGTGCCCTAGCCAGTCGATAGGTCTTCTCAGAGTGATTTCTCGCCGAAAAACCATAGGTTTTTTGTTCCTCTCGTCTCTAGAAGCCTAAAAATCACTTGCTTTGTGATTTTCGTAGATCAGATTAGGCTAAGTCTCCACCTCATTCACCTCCATGCCATTGTTTGAGGATCTCCTCTTGGAAAAACCATGCCCAGAAAGATGGCAGCTCAGTCGGGCTCTTAGACCTCTGAAGAACGAGGTGAGTCCAGTCAGTGGGCCAAAAGAACCTAAAGATCAACCTCTCGATCTTCCCTACCTAGCCCTAGCTCTTGAAATCCTGCGCCTGTTTAAGCTGATAAGTTCTCTTCTCATAGACCAGAATCCAATTCTCGCCAAAGAACCCAACCAGAAGTCGAAGAAGACCCCATCATTGACAAGGATGTCATCTTCGTCTAAGAACGGCGTGTAGAAAGGAGAGAAGATGCATAAGAGGAGAATGGTCTTAGAACTGGTAATGAGACCATGTCGTTATCCCTGATGACAACAGTGAGGGGGAAAGTCACCGTTTCCGAGGATTTTTGAAGAGACTCTGAGGAAGAGGAAGAATATCAATATCCTTCTCAAGAGAATGTCAATCTAGGAAGAATAGTCTTCAGACTTGAAAGGAGAATAGGCTACCTTGAAAGAAGTCTAGGTAGCATAAGGTTGTCTGTTCAAGATCTAGTCTCTTCTATCTCCTTCTCTGACAGAGTTTCAGATCCTCGGTCCCCTTCTTTTCCAGCACCTCCTCAGAATAGCTCTGCTTAGGATAGTTTTTTGATGTTCTCTATTTTGAAAAACTATACATTTTGATATTTTGTCTAAGCATCCACGATGCCCTCCCCTCCAAACCATATGTACTGCATGAATTTGATTATCAATGATATAATATGGTTTGCTTTGATTCAATGCGTGTGCTAATTTGAAGGAATACCTTCTATCTCATGTCTATTGTTAACATGGATTTTGTTAAATAGACTAACATGCAGGTTGTGATGAGTTGGTTTTGTATTGGCATTTTAAGGAGATAGGGATCGGGCTGTGATGTTGCACACACCCTTGGAGTTTGGGGGAGTACAAAATATGTGCTGATTAGTTGTTGTCACTGGTCATGACAGATTATGGAATAAGGTGAATGCAAGCTTGAAAGAAAGCTTAGAGAAAAATAAACTTAGAAGCAACTAAGTTTATGGGGGAGTTGAGTCAAAGAAGCTACAAAAGATAGCTTGGAGAATGGGGGAGAAAACTCCAAAAAAGGAAGCTAGGTAAGTTAGCGTGACCCCATTGGGAGAACACCTTTAAGACAACACAGATCTTAATGGGGAAGAAGAAGAAAAACAGCAATACAATGGTAATTTACATTGTACTGTGGGGGAGATCAATGCTTGAATATATGTGAAGCATGCATTGATCATTGGAGAAGTTAAATGAGTTGGAAGAGAAAGCACTAAATATGTTGGAGTGCTTAAAATCCAATCGATGTTTGCCTACTAAACCTTTGTCAATTGTATGACAAAATGGGGGAGAAATTAGTAGAAGCTATAAGACATCAAAACCAATTATGGGGAGTAACTGGTGAAGCCTATGTACTTGGGCCTCTAGAAAGAGAGAGCCATGACGGGGAATGTCTATGCTTGGAGTTTGGGAGATCAAACTTGTAATACCCCAGCCCAATTTAGGAGTTAATTATGATTAATTAGGATTAATTAAATAATTTTTATCCGTTAATTATGAAATATTTTCCTCTAATCGTAAAGTGTATCAAATAAGTTTTTTAACGGATCTAAGTTTGACTTGATCCGAATCCGGTAACTCTTTTAATTAAGTTTCAAAGATATATAAGTGAGTTACGAATATAATAATAATATTATTTTAGGCTTAAACCTTAGCCGCTGTATAAACTCAGTCATTTGACTTAGTTTGAACTTCAAATTTTAGATTATACATTATTTTTAAATTCCGGACCTAATAACATGCCAATCTCGCTATAATTTCGCTAATTTATTTTACCCCTAAGTTTTAAAGTGGTAAAACCCCAATTTGACAGGGTAGAGGAAGTCCTAAAAATATACAGAGAGAGTCAGTACTCAATCTGTATTATAACTAAGTTGTTTATTTCTTTACACTCTAAAATAGTTAGTTTTTTTTATATTTATTTTAAGCCATGAAATATGGGCCGTTGAATATTCTTTCACTTAGAAAATGTGGTTTTTGACTTCAAAACCCTTTGAAACTTTAGAATGTTTTTATCAGACAAATTTACTCTATCAAACTATAAGGTGGGATACTTTCAAAAAGAATCTTGAAGATTAGGAGATTTTCTTAAAACGGTGATTTTTAGCAAAAACACTGGGTTTTTGAGATAGATTTCACTCCAAATTTTAATACCATGCTCAGTTTTTAATACCTGACCTACTGAACTAATTGTATCAATTTAGTGAGACCCTGAAATACCCCGATAAAAGAAAGGACATAGATGTAAATAGTAAAAAGAATAAACTAATATTATATTATAAAATAATATCAGAAACAGATGAAAGATGAGTTTTAAAGCTACGGATGTAGCTTGTAGGTGTGTTGGAAGATTATAACACCGCCCTATGCGGTTGGTGGTAGTTGGAATAGTAATTATAAAATATATAACAGTAAATGCAGAGTTATTAAAAACCCTATAAACCTATGAATAGCTTCGGCAACCTGTATGATAAAAAAATTCATACGGCTGCCTATAAATAGGAGTAATCGGCGAGGAAGGCAGAAGGTAAAGGAAAAAAAAAAGAAACTCTTCTGCCGTTTTGCTCCCCCTCTCTCTTTCAAAAAAACAGCAAGCCCTCTTTCTCCTATTTTTCTTTTCTTTCTTCTTCTTTCTCTTGCTTTGGCCATACCAGCAGCAGCCGAACGTTCGGATTTCCCGTATTCTTTTAAGGGTTTTCAAATTTGTCAATCTTATACAGAATTTTACACCCAAGGTATCGAAATAATTCTATTTTTATTTTTATTAACTCCATAGCAAATTAAGAGTAAAATAGCTTAGTATTGGGGTTCAAAAAAATGAGATTTTTTTAAATGGAGGAAAAATAGATTTCCTCTTAAAATTTAAATTTTACCCTCAAGATTTGTATTATTTCACATTCAAAATATAATTTTTGACCCTAAGTAAAATCGGGGAAAAGATTAACCCCAGCTGACTATTGTGTGTTTATTTTTCCGCCTTGTGTGTTTAAATTCCTGTACTGTACCCTCTGGGCCATATTCTCAATACGTCCTTCTTCTAGAAGACAATACGAGGATAGGGCACTGAGTACTTTTATTTACTTTACTGTCTCTGTACCCTCTGGGCCTCTCACAATACGTCTCCATGGTCCTTTCTCCAGAAGACAAGAGAAGGCACTGAGTATTTTTATTTACTTTACTGTCTCTGTACCCTCTGGGCCTCTCACAATACGTCTCCATGGTCCTTTCTCCAGAAGACAAGAGAAGGCACTGAGTACTTTTATTTACTTTACTGTCTCTGTACCCTCTGGGCCTCTCACAATACGTCTCCATGGTCCTTTCTCCAGAAGACAAGAGAAGGCACTGAGTACTTTATATTTTTCATTTTATTGTAATGTTTTGGATGGCTGACAACTAACTTTCTGACATAATTTAAAGGAATAGAAAGAGCCTAAGGTGACTCATTACACATATCATGTTTTCTGGAAAAAAATAGCACGGGGTTTGGGAAATTATCATGCGTATATACTGACAAATAGAAAATTTATACATTTTACTCTATCTTACAGATTTTCTGTGAAAAACTCAACCGGAGAAGGTGAGGAGACTCGAATCAACACTTGTATTGTGTTATATGTTAAACCCACTAACACCAGACTGAAATGGGACCCATGGTCAATTAAAGATGGAAAAGGCTATATAGGTCCAGAATACGAGACCTGACACTGCCTACATGTAAGGGATGTAAATGTTCTAACTTTTTAGAACGTAGGCGTTAAAATGGTGTCGGGGAGTCGAGGACTTGTAGTCTCTAACGCAGTATGGACCCATGGAGTGTCTGGGAACTGTCGGGTAAAAACTGGGTGAAGGCATTCGTGTTATTAAATCCAGTTTTATATGTTGTGTGATATTGATTATTTTATTGATCTCTTGTATTGGTATTGGATACACCAAATGGTAAGGCTGAAATATGGTGGTTCTTTCAGAATAAGTCCCTGTGTAAGGAGGGCACTGGAAATCATGCATTATCATGCATTTGACATTTGCATGTGATAATTACGTTCATAAGTTAAATCTGTGGAAGATAATAACTTGGTAAAGTTTGATATTTGCCGTTGGGCTATAATGGCTGAGATTAGCCGAACACCGTTTGCGAACCGTTGGGTTGGACGTGTTAGTAGGCTGTGGTCGACCGCCATCAACCGTTGGTGTTGGATGGGCTAGTAGACCGAGTCGTGGAGACCTTATGCACTTGCAAGTTGCTATATTATTTCCGTTGAGGAATTAATATTAGTTCTGGTTGGAACTTTGAATGGGGGCTGACCCCGGTGTTGTAACATGGCTGGGGACCGACCCCGGTGTTAACAATACAATCTGAGTAAAAACCTTATAAGATGATCCTAGGGTGAAAATGGGTTAAGTGGATTAACCGCATTGCATTCATGAAACATGCATTATTTATTGTTTCATATAATATGTTGGATGTTATGGTGAAATGAGTTAAGTGGATTAACTGCGTTTCATTTATGGAATATGCATTGTTATTTATTCCATGAATATTGTATGTTGGATTTTATGGTGAGTTCTCCCCACTGGGCTGTTGCTCACGTCCCTTACAATGCAGGATCTGAACCAGAGGAGGGATTGGAGGGACCAGTGGTGCCTCGTTGAAAGTAGGAACTTAGAAGTTCCTAAGGTTTTCCGCTCATGGAAACCATTTGTTTGCTTAAATATGTTTGAGTATTTGTAATAAATATGCCTCATGTGGCATAAGAAACTTATGTCTGTAAGTTTTAATGTCGTTGTTTTAATGTCGTATACATTATATCCACTATGTTTTCGTGCGTAACGCTGATAAGACAAGTGAAAATATTCGTTGTGTGATATGGGTTGTATATGGGGACATATGGTACATGTTTGAGTCCATGTGTGAAAAGCACGTGTGACATTTTCTAGGATCGGGTTTTGGTAATTTTAAAGATATAGCCCAGTTATGACGTTGGGTGATTAGAGTTTATTGTTTTCAAAAAAAAAAAAAAAAAATTTAGTCGCGTTCCGGGCCCACATCTGGGTTCGGGGCGTGACAAGGTGGTATCAGAGCATGGTTCAAGCTCTCGGACTGTGTATGGGAATTAGTAGAATGATTGTTTGAGTTTAGGTTCATCCCCTTAGTTTTTAAAGTTGGGTAGATAGAACCTTGAGTTGGAATGAGATCAAATCCCCTTTATTTTGATAAGTGGTGTGATTTTAGTATCAAAGTTGATACTTTAAACCCAATATTTGGATGTGAGAATATCTTGTGGATTGGAATCAAAAGATGTTGGGAGTACTGAGAGGCTCTGACATCGATTAGGCTTAGGAAATAACCTAGGAAGAGGATAAAAAGGAATGTTGTAAAAATGTAAGAACATGTGAAAATGTAAAGATGCAAGGAAAAATGTGAGAGTGATCGTAGAATGTAAGAAAGTATTAGTATGGGAAACTAGAAGGAGTAAGAGTATGTATGTGTGAATATCTGTATGCTTGGATGTATAAAGGACTATGTATCTCCTTTGAATGCAATATATATAAGTATGTTTAGTTACTGTGTGTTGTGATGAAATTTTTACTTTAAACTCTGTTATTGATACCTATGATCCTCAGGATGTCAGAATCACGGGGAGATTCTGAAAACCAGGGGGAGAATGCAGTACCACCCCCAGGGAATCAACCTGAACTCTTAGACGCAGTCCGTGTCACTGTGGAGGCTTTCCAAAGGGTTGTAGATGATCTCCACCGACCACGGGAGAAAACTCCCGAGGGAAGAGCTACTTCAGCTCTGAAAAATTTCAAACAATTGAACCCGCCGACTTTCTCGGGAAATGCGGAACCAACTGAAGCTGAAAACTGGATTAACCAGATGAGTCGAATCTTCGACACTCTAGCCACAGCCGAGGACCTAAAGGTGACTCTCGCCACCTATCAATTGGAGGGAGACGCCTATAAATGGTGGGA
Source organism: Chimonanthus salicifolius (assembly GCA_013350335.1). Taxonomy (NCBI): domain Eukaryota; kingdom Viridiplantae; phylum Streptophyta; class Magnoliopsida; order Laurales; family Calycanthaceae; genus Chimonanthus; species Chimonanthus salicifolius. The sequence continues at coordinate 25,008,270 of CM023538.1, forward strand.
AGTCAGATATAATGCGAGAAACCGTGAACCCATGACTTGGGAGGAGTTCTCTGCAGCTTTCCTTTCTCGCTATTATCCAAAGGTGGCAAGGGATGCTAAGAGGAGACAATTCCTCGATCTCAAACAGGGCTCCGATACGGTAGCCCAGTACACCGCAAAGTTTCTAAATCTTTGTCAATATGCTCCCCGCATCTTTGACAATGAGGAGGAGAAAATCCAGCATTATGTTGAGGGACTCGGTCCTTTCCTTCAGCGGCAAGTGGCAGGAATTCAATTTGCCACTTTAGAAGAGGTGATTAGTCGAGCTTCTATGGTGGAAGCAGTTGACACCACTAACAGAAATGTGGATCGGTCTCGGCAAGGAGATGCACCGAAACCTCCTCTGCCTAACAAAAAGAGGAAATTTAGTAAAAGTTCATTCACTAGGAAGGGACAAACATTTGTTGGACAGACCAGTTACACTGGGCCTAGGCAAGTGGTATGCTACACGTGTAATCAGCCGGGTCACACGGTAAAGCAATGTCCACAGAACAACGTTCCAGCAGCTAACAACCGAGTATGCTTCAGATGCAAACAAATAGGACATTTCATTAAAGATTGTCCTTATCCTGACACCGGAAGCAACATGGCAGGACCTTCTCAGAATGTTAAACCGATGCAATCTCAATTGCAGTCTACTCCACCACCCTCCAGAGGTTCAGTGGCATCTGGAAATGCGCCACGAAGGACTGGAGAAGCTAGAAATCAAGGACGCTCTCAGACGACTCGAGGAAGAGTCTACACCATGGGAACCCAGGAGGAGGAGCCGACAGAGAACGCTGTAATGGAAGGTACCCTACCTCTTTTTAGTTTCATGGCACAAGTATTAGTTGATACTGGCGCTTCACATTCATTCATCTCTGAATCATGTCGGGATAAATTGAATTTATCATCAGTAGTTGCCGCCAAACCTTTGATGGTAGTGTCACCATTAGGAAAGAAAGTACGGGTTGATCAGATATGCGAATCCTGTGTTCTTAGAATGAATGATCTAGATATAGTATATGATTTCTTTTTAATAGAAATGACAGATTTTGACATCATTCTAGGAATGGATTGGTTAACTGCACACCAGGTTTTGATAGATTGCCTACAAAGAAAGATTTATGGGATATCACCGACCAGAATCCGATTTGTAAAGAAATTAGTACCATATGAGAACATCAGAGTTCAGTTCTCTAGTTTGAAGGCATATCCTGGTAGAATTGTAGCTAGCATGGGATGGGAGGATGTAGAAAGTATAGAAGCCAGTTTGCCTCGAGTGGTTTGTGAGTTTCCAGATGTATTTCCAGATAAACTCAGTGGTTTACCTCCACGCCGAGAGATAGACTTTGTTATTGACCTGCAACCTGGAACATCTCCTATATCTATGGCACCATATAGGATGGCACCGGCCGAACAAAAAGAGTTAGCCAAGCAAATAGATGAACTGCTCCAACTTGGTTTTATTCGTTTGAGTACTTCACCTTGGGGTGCACCAGCTCTCTTTGTGAAAAAGAAAGATGGGTCACTGAGAATGTGTATAGACTACAGGCCATTGAACCAAGTAACTATAAAAAACAAGTACCCATTGCCTAGAATAGATGATCTATTTGACTTGTTGAGAGGAGCAAGGTGTTTCTCAAAAATTGACTTGAGATCTGGGTATCACCAACTTCGAGTCAGGGAGGAAGATATTCCCAAAACTGCTTTTCGTACCCAATATGGCTTATATGAGTTTCTGGTCATGCCTTTTGGAGTAACAAATGCACCAGCAACTTTCATGGATTTGATGAATCGGATTTTCCGACCATATTTAAGAGAATTCGTAATTGTCTTCATCGATGATATTTTAATATATTCGTCGACTGAAGAGGAACATGAACAACATCTACGTGTCATTTTACAGACTTTATAGGATCACCAATTGTATGCTAAACTCAGTAAATGTGAATTTTGGCTGACACAAGTCCAATTTCTCGGACATGTGGTGTCGGCAGATGGAATTTCGGTGGATCCGACAAAAGTGAAAACAGTTATGAATTGGGAAAGGCCTAAAAATGTCACAGAAATTCGAAGTTTTATGGGTTTAGCGGGCTATTACCGAAAATTTATCCCAAATTTCTCTCAAATTGAAGTACCAATGACTCGTTTGACACGAAAAGATGTCAAATTTGAGTGGACAGAAGACTGTGAGAAAGCATTTCAGGACCTAAAGGATAAACTCACCACCTCTCCTGTGTTAATCATACCTGAACAAGGACGTGGTTATGAGGTCTATTGTGATGCTTCCAAACTGGGATTAGGGTGTGTTTTAATGCAAAAAGGAAAAGTAGTTGCTTATGGGTCCAGACAGTTGAAAGGACACGAGCAAAACTACCCCACTCATGACTTAGAACTAGCAGCAGTGGTGTTTGCCCTGAAACTTTGGAGACATTACTTATATGGTGAACGATTTAATGTCTTTTCTGATCACCATAGTCTCAAGTATTTATTCACTCAGAAAGATTTAAATATGAGGCAACGGAGATGGATGGAGTATTTAGGAGATTATGACTTTGAACTCTCCTACCATCCTGGAAAAGCTAATGTGGTAGCAGATGCTCTAAGTAGGAAGTCTCGTGGTGATGTTGCAAAGGTAGCGTCATTACAATGGAAATTATTAGAAATTCTATCTAACTATGATTTAGAATTGGTTGAAAGTAGTGAATCAGCATGGATTCAAAATCTAGTGCTGCAACCTGAAATAGTGGGAATAATACTAGAACGACAGCAAAGCGATGTTGAGACACAAGAAGTGATAGCTCAACTATCGAGTGGAGCAGGGTTAGAAGATTGGAAGGTTAGAACCGACGGAGGTTTAACTTTCAAGGAACGATTGTTCGTCCCAGAGTCAGAAGGATGCAGAAAGGAAGTGCTTAGGCATTTCCACCACTCTAAGTTTGCCGTTCATCCTGGTAGTACCAAGATGTATCACGATTTACGCCGACAATTCTGGTGGAAAGGAATGAAGAGGGAAGTGGCCGACTTTGTTTCTAAATGTTTAACCTGCCAACAAGTCAAAGCTGAACATCAACGACCTGGTGGAAAAATGCAACCTCTTCCAGTAGCCAAATGGAAGTGGGAACATATTACCATGGATTTTGTCATAGGATTTCCAAAATCAGTAAGAAAGAATGACTCCATATGGGTAATTGTGGACCGACTGACTAAGTCAGCCCATTTTCTACCTATCCGGAAGAAAGACACTTTGACCACTCTGAGTAAGTTGTATATCAAGGAGATAGTCCGACTACATGGAGTGCCAGTCTCCATCGTGTCAGATAGAGATACCCGATTTGTCTCTCGTTTTTGGCAGGGATTACAGACGCAGTTAGGCACCAGGTTATGTTTTAGTACAGCATTTCATCCTCAGACGGATGGTCAGTCTGAGAGGACTATCCAAACGTTAGAGGACATGTTGAGAGCATGTGTCATGGACATGCAAGGAAGTTGGGAAGATCATCTAGCTTTAATTGAATTTGTATACAACAACAGTTATCAGTCAAGTATACAAATGGTACCGTACGAGGCTTTATACGGTAGACCCTGTAGATCACCTCTGTGTTGGACAGAAGTAGGAGACAAAGCTTTGTTAGGACCAGATATGGTATGTGAAATGACAGGACAAGTGGAAGTCATAAAGCAACGTCTCAAAACCGCTCAGAGCCGACAAAAAAGTTACGCTGATAAAAGACGGAGACCATTAGAATTTGAAGTCGGAGACTTTGTGTTCCTACGTGTAGCTCCACGTCATGGAATACAGAGATTTGGACGTAGAGGAAAGTTGTCACCACGATACGTTGGACCTTTCGAAGTTTTGAAGAGAATCGGAGAAGTTGCTTACCAGATAGCACTACCTCAAAGCCTAGAAAAGGTATACAATACATTTCATGTGTCTATGCTCAGGAAATACGAATCAGATCCATCTCACGTGTTGAACGTAGAAGACATTGAAATCGCTGAAGATCTAACTTTTGAAGAAATACCCATTGAGATCCAAGATACCAGGACTCAAGTGCTTCGACGAAAAACTATACCACTAGTGCAGGTGTTATGGCAACACCAAGGAACTCAACACGTCACTTGGGAACCAGAATCGACTATGAGGAAAGTATACCCGAGTCTCTTCGCTAATAAAAGGTACGATTTTCTTTTTCTATTTAAATTTCGAGACGAAATTTCTTTAAGGGGGGTGGGATGTAATACCCCAGCCCAATTTAGGAGTTAATTATGATTAATTAGGATTAATTAAATAATTTTTATCCGTTAATTATGAAATATTTTCCTCTAATCGTAAAGTGTATCAAATAAGTTTTTTAACAGATCTAAGTTTGACTTGATCCGAATCCGGTAACTCTTTTAATTAAGTTTCAAAGATATATAAGTGAGTTACGAATATAATAATAATATTATTTTAGGCTTAAACCTTAGCCGCTGTATAAACTCAGTCATTTGACTTAGTTTGAACTTCAAATTTTAGATTATACATTATTTTTAAATTCCGGACCTAATAACATGCCAATCTCGCTATAATTTCGCTAATTTATTTTACCCCTAAGTTTTAAAGTGGTAAAACCCCAATTTGACAGGGTAGAGGAAGTCCTAAAAATATACAGAGAGAGTCAGTACTCAATCTGTATTATAACTAAGTTGTTTATTTCTTTACACTCTAAAATAGTTAGTTTTTTTATATTTATTTTAAGCCATGAAATATGGGCCGTTGAATATTCTTTCACTTAGAAAATGTGGTTTTTGACTTCAAAACCCTTTGAAACTTTAGAATGTTTTTATCAGACAAATTTACTCTATCAAACTATAAGGTGGGATACTTTCAAAAAGAATCTTGAAGATTAGGAGATTTTCTTAAAACGGTGATTTTTAGCAAAAACACTGGGTTTTTGAGATAGATTTCACTCCAAATTTTAATACCATGCTCAGTTTTTAATACCTGACCTACTGAACTAATTGTATCAATTTAGTGAGACCCTGAAATACCCCGATAAAAGAAAGGACATAGATGTAAATAGTAAAAAGAATAAACTAATATTATATTATAAAATAATATCAGAAACAGATGAAAGATGAGTTTTAAAGCTACGGATGTAGCTTGTAGGTGTGTTGGAAGATTATAACACCGCCCTATGCGGTTGGTGGTAGTTGGAATAGTAATTATAAAATATATAACAGTAAATGCAGAGTTATTAAAAACCCTATAAACCTATGAATAGCTTCGGCAACCTGTATGATAAAAAAATTCATACGGCTGCCTATAAATAGGAGTAATCGGCGAGGAAGCCAGAAGGTAAAGGAAAAAAAAAAAGAAACTCTTCTGCCGTTTTGCTCCCCCTCTCTCTTTCAAAAAACAGCAAGCCCTCTTTCTCCTATTTTTCTTTTCTTTCTTCTTCTTTCTCTTGCTTTGGCCATACCAGCAGCAGCCGAACGTTCGGATTTCCCGTATTCTTTTAAGGGTTTTCAAATTTGTCAATCTTATACAGAATTTTACACCCAAGGTATCGAAATAATTCTATTTTTATTTTTATTAACTCCATAGCAAATTAAGAGTAAAATAGCTTAGTATTGGGGTTCAAAAAAATGAGATTTTTTTAAATGGAGGAAAAATAGATTTCCTCTTAAAATTTAAATTTTACCCTCAAGATTTGTATTATTTCACATTCAAAATATAATTTTTGACCCTAAGTAAAATCGGGGAAAAGATTAACCCCAGCTGACTATTGTGTGTTTATTTTTCCGCCTTGTGTGTTTAAATTCCTGTACTGTACCCTCTGGGCCATATTCTCAATACGTCCTTCTTCTAGAAGACAATACGAGGATAGGGCACTGAGTACTTTTATTTACTTTACTGTCTCTGTACCCTCTGGGCCTCTCACAATACGTCTCCATGGTCCTTTCTCCAGAAGACAAGAGAAGGCACTGAGTATTTTTATTTACTTTACTGTCTCTGTACCCTCTGGGCCTCTCACAATACGTCTCCATGGTCCTTTCTCCAGAAGACAAGAGAAGGCACTGAGTACTTTTATTTACTTTACTGTCTCTGTACCCTCTGGGCCTCTCACAATACGTCTCCATGGTCCTTTCTCCAGAAGACAAGAGAAGGCACTGAGTACTTTATATTTTTCATTTTATTGTAATGTTTTGGATGGCTGACAACTAACTTTCTGACATAATTTAAAGGAATAGAAAGAGCCTAAGGTGACTCATTACACATATCATGTTTTCTGGAAAAAAATAGCACGGGGTTTGGGAAATTATCATGCGTATATACTGACAAATAGAAAATTTATACATTTTACTCTATCTTACAGATTTTCTGTGAAAAACTCAACCGGAGAAGGTGAGGAGACTCGAACCAACACTTGTATTGTGTTATATGTTAAACCCACTAACACCAGACTGAAATGGGACCCATGGTCAATTAAAGATGGAAAAGGCTATATAGGTCCAGAATACGAGACCTGACACTGCCTACATGTAAGGGATGTAAATGTTCTAACTTTTTAGAACGTAGGCGTTAAAATGGTGTCGGGGAGTCGAGGACTTGTAGTCTCTAACGCAGTATGGACCCATGGAGTGTCTGGGAACTGTCGGGTAAAAACTGGGTGAAGGCATTCGTGTTATTAAATCCAGTTTTATATGTTGTGTGATATTGATTATTTTATTGATCTCTTGTATTGGTATTGGATACACCAAATGGTAAGGCTGAAATATGGTGGTTCTTTCAGAATAAGTCCCTGTGTAAGGAGGGCACTGGAAATCATGCATTATCATGCATTTGACATTTGCATGTGATAATTACGTTCATAAGTTAAATCTGTGGAAGATAATAATTTGGTAAAGTTTGATATTTGCCGTTGGGCTATAATTGCTGAGATTAGCCGAACACCGTTTGCGAACCGTTGGGTTGGACGTGTTAGTAGGCTGTGGTCGACCGCCATCAACCGTTGGTGTTGGATGGGCTAGTAGACCGGGTCGTGGAGACCTTATGCACTTGCAAGTTGCTATATTATTTCCGTTGAGGAATTAATATTAGTTCTGGTTGGAACTTTGAATGGGGGCTGACCCCGGTGTTGTAACATGGCTGGGGACCGACCCCGGTGTTAACAATACAATCTGAGTAAAAACCTTATAAGATGATCCTAGGGTGAAAATGGGTTAAGTGGATTAACCGCATTGCATTCATGAAACATGCATTATTTATTGTTTCATATAATATGTTGGATGTTATGGTGAAATGAGTTAAGTGGATTAACTGCGTTTCATTTATGGAATATGCATTGTTATTTATTCCATGAATATTGTATGTTGGATTTTATGGTGAGTTCTCCCCACTGGGCTGTTGCTCACGTCCCTTACAATGCAGGATCTGAACCAGAGGAGGGATTGGAGGGACCAGTGGTGCCTCGTTGAAAGTAGGAACTTAGAAGTTCCTAAGGTTTTCCGCTCATGGAAACCATTTGTTTGCTTAAATATGTTTGAGTATTTGTAATAAATATGCCTCATGTGGCATAAGAAACTTATGTCTGTAAGTTTTAATGTCGTTGTTTTAATGTCGTATACATTATATCCACTATGTTTTCGTGCGTAATGCTGATAAGACAAGTGAAAATATTCGTTGTGTGATATGGGTTGTATATGGGGACATATGGTACATGTTTGAGTCCATGTGTGAAAAGCACGTGTGACATTTTCTAGGATTGGGCTTTGGTAATTTTAAAGATATAGCCCAGTTATGATGTTGGGTGATTAGAGTTTATTGTTTTCAAAAAAAAAAAAAAAAATTTAGTCGCGTTCCGGGCCCACATCTGGGTTCGGGGCGTGACAAAACTAAAGAAGATTGGGAGAGAAAATCTTCTCAGGGAGAAAATCTTTTCAACACTGATAGCTTGGATAAGCTATGGAGAGTGTTGGTTACTAGGAAATCATTGGTGTATGGGGGAGAATGAATGTTAATCTTGTCTAGTTTATGGGTGTGTATTTATGTTTTGAACTAACTCCTCTTATGATTTTTCTACCGTTGCTTGCTTATGTGCTTAAAGAGGAAAAAATGATTTGAAGCAAGCTGAACAAGAATATCAGAAGATCATAGTCTTGTTTTTCCATTTGAATATGTACATATAATTGATGTAATATTTTTTATTCAAATGTGATGTAATAAGGGTGGGATTGTAATTGAGTTAGTTTATAGGTTTTGTCATGAAATTGACAAAAGGGGAGATTGTTAGTGCCCCGGTTTGCCGAGTCCCTATCTTGGTCAATTCCATGACTCGGGAAGAAGCACTTACTAAGAAGTTTGAAGACTCAAGATGATCGAAAGTGAAGATCATGCTCCACTGGATTAAAGCTCATCGTTATGGCAATTACAAAATAGGTATTTAGCCATAGATGACTTTAGGTGGTACCCACACCTTAGAGGACTATCTCTAGGCTTAGTTGAACAAATGATAAAACCATAAGAAGCCTAAGAGAGGAAGCTGGACAGTGAACTGGAAGTAAACTTGGAAATATGAATTAAGTTTATTGTCAGCTCGACCAGTCGTTCTCACTGACCCCTCAGTGGAGACAAGATCGACCCTTCGTGGCCAAAAGACTGGTCGGACAGATTGACAAAGGTTCTGGAACCTAGAACTTTCATTCTGGGTATGCCTCTGATCGAGAGTCGTATACACTGACCCCTCGGTGAAAAGCTAAAATGACCCATCGTGGTCAACGACTCGTCGATGATAACTTATGAGTTTTGGAACTTAGAACTCATATGGACTCTCGAGAAAACAAACATCTCGGTAATTCAAGACCGATTGAAAGTACCAGGACTGACCCCTCGGTAAAGGGCGACAGGTCATTCTGGGCAGGACAAGTTTCAAGACATGAAACTCTGTCTACATGGTGTTGCCCTAGATTGAGACCCTCGTATGGACCGACCTCTCGGTGCCATGACTGTCAAACGGGAAGTAATAATGCCGTTGGGAGTGCATTTAATGTGCAACGGTTGGGTGGTTGAACGGTAATAAATATGAAAACTGACCCATTGGTGCCACTGACCTGTAGATACTTGCTAGTTTGAAAAACTGTGAAGACTCCTCTATAAATATGAGTGTCGTGTGATTATTTAATCATCTTCTTTGAACTGAGAAAATTAACACACTCAAATAAACGATCAACTCTCTTGTGCCTTCACCTGAAAATCATATACAACCAATCTATTGATTGAGTTAGAGAGAGAGAGAAAGAGATGATGAAAGAAAAGATACAAAGTAGGCAAGATTTGGTATAACTAGTTTCCTAGTCACCCTGAGATTGTGATTGCTTTACGACGGCTACAAGGTGGAGCATCGACACACATTGGGTGGATCATTGAGAAGCACACATTTTTTAGAAAGAACTTCAAGGCAAGTGCTTCTTGGTTTTAATTTTGTTTTTAAAACCTTTGTCCCTAGAAAGTCGATTAAGGAGGCTTGACTCCAGAACTACTATAAAAAATCTAGAGCGTTGTCTTTGGCACAGTGGTGGGTGGAATTTCCAGCCGATTGAGTGATGTGAAATTCCTACTCTAATTGTCAGGGTGTAAGTCCCCCATTTAGTGAGTTTGGAGATAGCTTAAGGTTAAACGAGTTCTAATAGTGGATGTAGGTTGGCTAACTGAACCACTATATATCTTGTGTCCTTGTGCTTGTGGTGTTAGAGCTACTTTTTTGTATTGATTGTTTAATCACATTTGCTAACACACACTCACTTTATTGTTGTATCCAGTTGCGCTTAAACTAATCAATCAAATAATTTTTAAAAGGACCAACGATTGTTAAATTGACCTCTAGGGTCAATCGTGTTCTAGCTCCAAAGGGAATTTTCATAGATGATATACCAATGTATGCACAATCACAAGCTTGGGAGGTTCTAGGATCTAAGGTTTACCAATGTTGTCCTAGACAAGGTTTCTTTTTATCTCTCTATTTCTTGATTGAAGGTCAAGTGATTTCCAAGATGAAGATTGATTAGAGAGAATGAGGTTGAGAGACTGTAAAGCCTTCAGATGATTTCTTAAGATTTTGTTTTTTAGAAACCTCTCTTTATTAAGGAAACATTCAGAGCTTAAAAAGGCAAACCAAACTAGTTCAAATTTGAACTGTACCGACGGGCTCAGTGCAGTCCCAAAAGTGACCCCTGCCAAGGTGATTGTTGTGCATTAATTGAAGCTCAACGGATAGATAATGGTCACAACCGATGGGTCAGTCTCACCGATGGGTCCAGAACTCACTCAACCCAGTTCAACGTGTCTAGCGTACGGATGGGTCAGTCTGTCCTCATCGATGTGTCAATTGTACGAGACACTCGATTTGAGAGCAACCTGGTTTTATAATCAGTTTCCAACCAGAAGCTCGAATTTTCCAATCGATGTATCGATGACCTCGATCGGTTGGTCTTATCTCCCCAATGGGTCGGTGAACTCGATACACTCAATCTATGAGCAACCCCAAATGATAGTCGTTCTGATCCAGAACCCGTGTTAATCCAGTCGATGTGTCAAAGGCCATGATGGTTTGTCCTGTCTCACCGATGGGTCGGTGGACTCGACGTGTCGACCTGACAGTTTGTCATTTTTCAATGTTTGTCCCATTTGGTTCTGTGTCTATCTAGGGTACAGTAAGCTTGATTATGTATTTACCAACTTGTTCCACTAAGCCTAGGCAAGGTCCACTAAATGTTTGGCTTCCATCCTACTGTCATCTATGGCAAATTTACTTGTGTGATTTCCATACATGTGATGAACTTGGAAACTTCAACTGATCTCTATTGCTTTGAGGCTTGTTTCATTGGCTTCAATCTTCTAAGGCAATGCTTCACTGAGGTCATGAATTTGACCAAATAGGTGACTCAACAAGCTGGGCACTAACAAAATATTTAATCTATCATTTTCATATTAATATTAAAAATTGATAAATTTGTATAAAAAATTGGAAAAAAAGTTTTGAAGATACGACTTGATGAATTTGAAGGTAATGGTCTACTCTTATCGTATTATTGTAAAAAATGAGAATTTCAAATAAAAATACTAAAAATAGAAAATAATTATATTTTTATGCATGGATTAAAAAGTTGTAACTCGGTCTCTCATTTTAGTATATAAAAATAAAAATTTATCTAGAAAATTTGGAAGTGGAGAAATAATACTAACATGATTACAATTAAATTTTGAATGTTAATATTCCCAACTCAAGATCGTTATTGTGAGTTAAGCATTACATCTTTTAGTCAATTATTAACAATAGACAATTATTTTTGGTATATCCTTTCGAAAATATATTGAATTTCTTATTTGTCTAAATAAATTTCCGCAAGACATTTTATGGATTCATATTATTTGGTGTGACCAATTAGGAGGGCAATGTTAGGTTATATAGATAGCTTGAGAAGAATATTTAGATAAAATTGGCTTATTTAGGAATTTAGTCCAATATAGATGTGGTATCAACTAGTTTTAACTTGACCTAACTTAAATAAATTCGTAATACTTGGTTCAACTTGACCATACACCCGTTTAACTTTTTAAATAGGAATATTTATTAAATGAAAAACCTTAAAAATGAATTTAGTTTTCCCATTTAACTAATCTAGATAACTACATTATATATATCTAAATCTGGTGCATTTCTTTTTATTTAATTATTTAAAGATGATTCATAAAAAAATAATGTTGAATTAAAATTCGATATGGTAAGCCATGAGTAGATCAAAATTTAAACATAAAATTCAATTTTTAGTCACTTGTTTTTACTAGTAAAAGTTACATTTTATTTTATTTTTAAAAATTGCATAAAATTTTATTTCAACTCATCAATTAAACGTTAATTAATAATTTAGTATTATTTATAATATAATATTCATGCGCCGGTTTGACCATGGTTAAAGCAGGTTAAACCTTATTTAACCCAACCTTCCACCAAGATGGTTCATGTCACGGGCTGATTTATGAAACATTGGTTTGCATATGCCCCAATAATTAGTTAGGTGTAGTACAGATACCTTGGTCTTAAAAAAAACAGAGTTATTAACAAATACAATTAGTGTTTTAGATTCTTACATGTTTTCATTTTGAAAATATCATCCGATATTACCATTTAGTTTTTTTTTCTCTCTTTTTATCTGTAGTTTTATTTTGATCACGATAATATCAGTTATATTATCAATATTTTTAAATTTCTAATACTTATATAAGCTCTTAGACCGTTTCACGCAGCTCAAATCCTTTGTTTCTCAAATTTATTAATGGTAATTTCAATAAGTGTTATTTTCATTTTTAAATTTATTCATTATTTGTAGTTTTGATATTATATTTTTATGAGATTTCTCCATGGTAAAAACTTCAAAATTTAAGATTCATAGTATCATTAATGAAATATCCCGGTGTGCTAGAACACTAGAGACAAGATTGACCTTAGATGGGGGTGATTAGGGCAATCACTAATTTTATCGGTCTTTAAAAATTTCTTGATTAATTAAATGATTTGAAGCGGATTAAATTAGATTAATCAAGTGTGTGATAAAAGAGTGTGTTGTTGATGTGCAAATTTCATATTTATAATCTCGCAAGCGCACGAACCATTTAATAGTATAGTGATCGAGTGTGACGTTGAACCCAAAGGAAATCCACAAAATATATACTTAAAATTACATTGGTACCTTTTAAAATATGTAATCTTAATAAATCAAATTAATGGATTTACAATTTTGATTTAGATCTTAGAAAGTCATACTAAACACTTTTATTATCTAACATATGAATTTAACAAGTCGATAATCAAATCCTTCTCCTTTTTATTAAATTGGTGAAACATGAATAATGATAGTTTCATCTTAATTTAAATTTACATGTTTTAAGACCACAATAGCATAACTCCAATCCTACTTAAAAGAATCTTGAGAGAGGGTGAGTTTTGATACAATGAATTAAAGAATTAAAAATTAAACATACAAGATTTACAATAAACACACAAAATGAACAATTTTTATACAACAAACATACAAAGTAACTAATTTAACTAAAGACAGGAAATAAATTAACGAATAATGTAAATGACAGAATACATAAATGCATAACTTAAAGGTGGTTATGAAATTTTTCTCTCATCGTCCAAAATTGATAGATAAACACGAAACCTATATTTGAATTCAACGTTTAGAATTCAAGATTCAATTTATACCTTTTAATTAAAATTCATATCCTTAGATCTAATTAAAGTTTTGGTCCTAGGTTCAATATTCACAACCTAATACTTTAAGTAATTAAATAACACAAATTAAAAATTAAAGTGAAGTATAAAAGACACCATGAATAATCAGACTTTTCAAGATTCTAAAATGGTCGTTTCTTATTTATTAAACGGAAGAATTCAAGTACAAGAGATGGAAAAGAATATAAGAAAGACAATAAAATAAATTTACAAAATAAATCTCTCACTTGCAAAATTCGTGTATGCTCCTTGTCTTCAGTGTATTTTGCAGCCCCTAGGTCCTTTTGAGTTCCAAGTCAAATTCGAATTCTATGGTGTGCTTAGTTCTCTATTTATAGTCTCAAGGTTGGAATGGACGGCTGAGATTTAATCTTGGTTTGAGTGACTAGCGAATGGCTTGGATTAGATCTCATTAGAATTGAGTGATGGAGATTAAAAGTTGGAAAACTAGGGTCTACAAGGAGATGTACACGATTTTGGGTTGCTTGGGCAAAAGGTTGGCTTGGTGGCTAAGCAATGGAGGAGAGAAAATAGGGATTGGATTAGGCATGGGATTTTCGAATTTCATAGATTGGGGTTAGGGTTTGTGTATGAGATGATGAATGAATGGATGAGATTAAGAGTTTGAATGAATGGATGGTTAGATGATAGGAAGGTGATGTGGCTTACTTGACTTAGTGTGAAATTCGAATGGAGTGTTTGTGGATTGTGAAAATCGTGTGTGACATGGAGATTGGGATGATGAGGTGTGTTGGGATCTTAAGAGTGTAGCTAGATGGGTTTTTGTCTAAGTGCGTGGAGAGAATTTAGATGCTAAAATCGTGTGGATTCTATGGAGAGATTGCATTGAATGATGTGGCAATAACTAGGCTTAGGCACATGGAGGCTAGCTTGAGCTCCAAGTTGTTCTATCTTAGGGTTTAATATATGGATGGCTAAGATTGGATTGGGTTAAATCTAATGGTTCTAGGTTGAATTGGCTAAAATAAATTATATAAATGGTAAGGTCACTAATGGAGGGTTTGGATTCAAAGGTGGAGATGGATAGATGATATGATGAATGGCCTAGATCTAGTGCAAATTATGTATGTGATGGATGAATGTGGAGGCTCTAGGGTTTTCCTCACAATGTGGATGGTTGTGATGAAATGTCCTAAGATCTAATGGCTTTAATGAATGATGGATGATTTAGATGGAAGAATGATGAGATGATGCATGAATGATCATGATCCTAAGGTTAATCTATATGATGGATAGGTTGGATGGCCTAGATCTAATGTCATGCATGTGTGGGTTGGATTTGATAGGTGGGTCTAAGGTTTACCTAATTTGGAAATTAGATGAAGGGTTAGTGTAATGACCCATCCCGCTACGGGCACGTTAGAACTGATACAAACTCCCCAAAACCCATCTAATACTATCTCAGGTATTTTATACTTTTTACATAAGGGAAACACCACTCCCGTCACCCACACTAACGATGAGTAACTCACCATTAAACAGATAACCCAAAGGTACCACTAGCATCGACCATAAATGGGAACAATAACATTATCAATTTATTACATATATCTAACTCATGAAATATGTACAAAACTCAAATACACAAGTAAGCTCTCAACTACCAAAAATAGAACCAATGACAGGGAATAAAGTGGTTGCTCCACGCCCAACTTCTGATTGAGGGTCCCGCTGATCCCTCTTCCATGAAGTACCTATGAGGTAAGGGGTGAGCTCTACATGCCCAGTTAGGGTAACATATGCATCATATGTTATGAAGCATACAATGCATAATATCATATGGACACATCAATGTCTAGGATGTGTACATGCACAACCGTGCAAACGTGTACCCTACCCCTAGCACATGAGCTTACATCTGTCGAGCCTCCAGTACATCCTCTAACCATCCCAATGCAACTCTAAGGAAACTCCCTCATATGTCTATCCGCCACGATCCACCTACCCACGAGTACATAGACCGATCCTCAATTAGATTAGGGTATCTAGCCCTCAACCAGTCTTATGACTCTCCCATGACAACCCGTACACATACCACAACTAACCCATGACCTGGGTTCACTAGAGTCCCAACCACAACTACAGCGCCGTCCTCAACAGGCTCCTAACCAGACCCATCTGTGGACTCCTCAACCACATACCAGACACCCGGTAGTTACACCTCGTAGCCCCACCTGCCTGTCTCCACACAACTGACACATACACCCCTCAGCCAAAATGTAGGCAATCAGACACTCAACCCACCTGACTCCTACGGCGACCCAATACGTACTCGACGTACTTTACGACCACCTTACCTCTAGGGCCACCTCCATAGATATCCACGCACACCATAGACTGACACCACGAATCGTGAATAACCAATGGAATTGTCCTCCTCCGTTGCAAACCACCACAGGAGCTATCCTCCACCGTGATAATAACCACGGAAATTGTTTTCCACTATACCAGAGGGAGCTGTCCCTCACTGCATCATCCCCCGACCAATGACCGGGCAAGCACATCCTCAGCCTACTCGGTCATCCGGAGATCACAAAACATACCAGCGAGAGTTGTGCCTCACCGCATAATCCCTAGACCAATGAGCGGGCGAGCACATCCTCAGCCTACTCGGTCATTCGCGGATTACAAATCATACCAGTGGAAGCTATCCCTCACCGCATCATCCCTCTACCAATTAGCGGGCGAGCACATCCTCAGCCTACTAGGCCATCCGGGGATCACAAACCATACCAGTGGGAGTTTTCCCTCACTGAATCATCCCTAGACCAATGAGCGGGCAAGCACATCCTCAACCTACTCGGTCATCCAGGGATTACAAACCACCATTCCACACTCTGTTCTCCACACAGGTGAACCACTCAACACATTAGATCACTGGGGATGCCTTATCCACCTACGCACTCGAGTAGCGTGTCTGTGCTGACCTCTAAGTCGGCCTTGAGTGAGCTAACACTCAACCCAAGAATTTCTCGGAGGTTTCCATGATCACCTCACAACATGACCCTCATGGGACTCTCAGGCACCTCGCCCTCCAAGCTGGACCACACCTCCCTCAAGGCGTGTCCAAAGATCACAATAATAGACCTGACAGTCAAACCCGCACTAGGGAGTACATCCACCCTATCACAAGAGTAAGTACCACAACGACACCCGGGTAGGCCCAACAAGGTCTTGACTCTGTCAAAGACCCACATACCCAAGAGGGGAACACCCGTCGGGTACTCACACACCTACGGACCCACCGTCGAGTAGTCCATAACTCAACCGCATCCGCTGTAGCGATTCCCATGACTTCCTAATCTTAACTACCCGACACGCTAGGGGGAGTCTCTAAATCCTGATGTAGTCCTAGTACTCAAGCCCCACCTGACGTTCCATGTACACTAGCTACATGCATACAAAATTATCTCTACGCATGTTGTCAATATAACATATCGCAACATAATTAGGTATATACATCATTATCTATCACATGCTAACACATTACATTCAGATATGATATCAATCATGGCATGTTCCATAAAAGTATAGAAAGTGGTATCATCTACTATCTACCGCATGCAAATCTAAAGCAGGTTGATTAAACTATTAATCACATACATGGAAAGTTATCACACATAAACCAATCAAGTTATCATACCATCAACAAGTCATGACATCATATAAATGATTCATAGGTGCTCCGTGAGCAACGGGTACAAATACACCTGGATGAGGCCCCTGCCACATAATGGTATTAATAGTTCCCTTGTCGAGTGGCTCATAACATCGGGGGACCGCATTCGCCGCATTCTATACCCACACATTTGATAAAGAAGTAATATGTGTATGATGCATGCTAAAATCGGTGATAGGTTCCCTCACCTGCGTGTGTTTTCGAAATCCAAGAGATAAAAGTGGGTTATGTAATAGCCCAGAATTTTTAAATCAATATATATGTGGCTATTATTTATTTTATTGATGGAAATTGGGAATATTGATGGAATAAATGTTAAGTGAATCAAAATTTGGGCAAAGGCCCAAGTATGGTTCAATGGACCTGTAACGCCCCGCCCTTTCCACCCTTCTAAAAATCAGAGTCTGAAAATTTCTTTTGAAAGAAACACAGAGTGAAAGAGAGCGGGGGACGTCATGACGCGAGTTAAGTTCAGACTACTCAAGTCTGAACTTTAACTGGCCACCCATGTGTACATGTACTAGACCATGATAATAAATCACACATGGAACTAACAACAACTTGCGGGAATAAACTAGACTATTTGCGGAATAGAATGACTAGATAGCAAGTAACAGTCTCAAATATTAATTAACATAAATAACCATCCATAGTTAGTAACCTAATCAAACCATAGCAAAATAATAACTTATTACATGTCCACAAATTATAAATTCAAATGACAGTAATAAAGAAGTCTAGTTCAACATTCAAGCGCTTAGGCTTGGCTTCCCCTCTCGGTCATCGACCTTCTCTTTCCCTTTCCTTGTACCTGCATTCTCCTCTGAGGATAGAATTAGGGCGTTAGATCAACGTGCCCAGTAGGTTCCCGAATCAGGGCTACCACATGGTTAGCATATAAAAACATGCATATATATCATAATACATGATCATCAAAAACATATAAAACCATGCTATGTATGTATGCAATTGTAATGAGCCCCACCCCATCACACATACATAGTCATCACTTGACGGGACTCTCACCGTCAAGGTAAATCACAATACACTTCCATCTGGGTCTCACATGATAAGGTAATCCACAGTAATCCTCGTTACCTGTGGAAAGACGCTTCATCATTGAGTTGATTCATATCACATATTAGTCCTCCTGGCGGGACTCTCATTGCCTAAGGAGGACGGTAACTCATAATTGCAACACTGTAGAACCTCAGTCATCATCCCATGTCCATGCATGAGATGCCAATGCTTTGTATGTCAGTTGTAAATGCATAATTCATCATTCAAAATATGGTAAGTAATAGTATGTCAATATCTCATAAAACCCTTCATGAAAACAGGTGTAAATGTGGTTATAAGTAGGTAGGAAACCTACTGAAGATTCACTTCAGTTACTTGATCTTTCTTATAGCGTCAACCGGTCACGACTCGCACGTCGTTCAACTTTCGGTACCTTATCTATATAACAATCAGTAAATCATAACATCATTTACTTATTCATTCACATCTAAGACCCATCCACATCATGTGGGGTTCGGCCATGCCCATGGCCGAACATCATCATCTTAGAATTTGTCATTTTATGGGGTTCGGCCCTATACTTGGCCGAACCTTGTATTCCCACTCTTCCATCATCAAATGGTTCTCCATTACAATACTTTAAACCCTTTATAAAATCATGGAATAATATCAAACACAACCCATGAACTTAGTCCATTTATTCCAAAAACAGCCCATGGGGTTCGGCCATACTTATAGCCGAACCCTAGGGTTCACTTGATTCGATAATCACCATGATTACTCATGGTTTAATCATGCTAACTCAACCATGAATTATACATGGTTCAGCCGCATAAAATTCCACCAAAACAGTAAACATGTTAATCCATTAATTGCCATAAGAACACCATAACTTTATATGGTTTTTAACTCACCAAAACCATCTAATATTTTCATGGGGTTCGGCCATCCAAAGTGGCCGAACCCTATGTCCATGTTTTGGTCCTCTTTAGCATGTTTTAAGTGTCACTTATTCATATAAAAATCAGTACAATGTTACCATGTTTTTAACCTTCAAAAACCATCCAAATAAGTTCATCAACTTGTCCAAATGACCATCCTACTTCATGGATTCGGCCATCCAAGATGGCCGATCCTAATGGTCCATTTCATCAATTTTAATCCACTTGTTTAAACCCATGATACCTTCAGTCCTTATGTCATTCAGATCCATGTTTTTAACCCTCTTTAAAAACATGCATTTGAATCTTAAAGAAACCTCAAAAACAGTCCATAAAACCTCCATGGTTTCTATGTTTCAAAACATCAAACCAACCTATCTTTTACATGGAGTTCGGCCCTCCATGGTGGCCGAACCCAATGGTCATTTTTACCATTTTAAAACCTCCATTATTCAAGGTTAAAACCTTGGTGCATTCGGCCATAACCATGGCCCAATACACACCCTTTTTCTTACAACTTATTTGGCTTAAACACTTAAGAAATCTTACCAAATTTTCCAAACTTTCTTCTTGCCTTTGATCCTTGGTTTCTCCTCTCTTGTTTCCTTCTTTCTTTCTTTAATTCTTTACTGGTTTATGCTTGAATAACTGGTGCCAAAACCTCTGCTGTTCCAGCCAGGAAAAATGAATTGGAGATAGGGAGAGAGAGATGGGAATTCTTGGATTTCCAAAGTGAAAATCGGCCAAGAATGGTAACATTTTCCGTTTGTAGTTTCAACCCCATCTCCCATTCATCCTCCCTCATTTAATCTTGCCAAAACCGATGGGTATTGGGTGTCATCCAAGACACCCCTTCACCAAACGTTGCAACCTTTCATCTTTAAACACATGCATCTCATGGGATGCATGGTGCCGCCCAAGCTTGGTGTCCCTTGGCTTTGCCAAGGTACCTCTTCACTCTCAACGGCTGGGATGGATTTAATCAAGTGTTGTGTGAGATTACAACTCATTTCCACCTCCTCTTGACTCACTAGGATCATGATATTTTTATTCTAAACCAACTCATCCAACTCATCACATTTAATGCACCAAGTTTGAGTCAACTCTTTTCTTAAATCAAACTCACTTCAAATCAGTCCAACTCAAGCTGAATTAACTCACACTTGAGTTCAATTGAGGGCCCACACGGTCACCCGTGGTCAACCTAGTCAACCCGACCCATTGGGTCCCCAATCAGCCCCTTGACCCGTTTTGACAACTTGACCCATTAATGGGCTGATTTTGCCACTTTTAAATGGTTTTCACTTGTGTTTCAAGCCTACCCATTTTTGCTATACTTGATTTCCAATCAGTTCAGCTTGACCCCATTTAATTTGAGCTTACACAATGCTCAAATCATCCATTATGACCCATTGGGTCCAATTGGGCCCTTTGACCCATTTAGCCATTTTCGACCCAATTGATGTTCATTACCCATCCAATCAAACTTGAGATTTATAATGTGCTCATATGATCTTAATTTGAGCAATGGGCCCCACCATTTCCTTACTTAATCTCACAAAATAATTAATTTAATACATCAGGGGCATTTTCGTAATTATCCACTTCATTCATAAATTGGGGTGTCACAATATAACCCTCTTTTTAAAATTTTCGTCCCAAAAATCGAGCGAAGTAGGGTTATCAAATTAAATTACATAAATAATTCAGGGTGAGCTGTTCTCATCTCCGATTCAAGTTCCCATGTGGCCTCTTCATCACCATGTCGGTCCCATACCACTTTTACGAACTGAATCGCTCTGTTTCGCAACACCCTTTGTTCGGTCTCCACTATCCTGACCGGTTTCTCGACGTACGTCACATCACTTTGCACTTCAATATCCTGAACATTCAAAACATGGGATGGATCCGGATTATACTTTCTTAGCATTGACACATGAAACACATCATGTAGAGCTGCTAACTGCGAAGGAAGAGTTAAGTGGTAAGTTACATCCCCCATCCTTCTTATGATGGAAAATGGTCCCACATATCTTGGCGACAGCTTCCCCTTCTTTCCGAATCTCATATGTCCCTTCCGTGGCGAGACCTTTAGAAATACCATGTCTCCCACTTCAAACTCAAGAAATCTTCTTCTTTTGTCAGCATAACTCTTCTGCCGACTCTGTGCAGTCAATAAGTGTTGACGTATCAACTTAATTTGTGCGGTAGTCTCTGCGACTAGTTCCGGTCCAATCAGTGCAGGCTCTCCAGCCTCTGTCCAACATACCGGTGACCTACACGGTCTACCATATAAAGCCTCGTAAGGAGCCATCTAAAGGCTTGCCTGATAGCTGTTATTATAGGAGAATTCTACCAGTGGTATGTGATCCTCCCATCCACCCTTGAAATCTAACATACATGCTCTTAGCATGTCTTCCAAAGTTTGTATCGTCCTTTCTGACTATCCATCAGTCTGTGGATGGAAAGCGGTGCTAATCAATAAATCTGTCCCCATGGCTGATTGCATGCTTTGCCATACTCTGCAGATAAAACGGCCATCTCTGTCCGATACTATCGTTTGTGGAATGCCATGTAGCCGAATGATCTCTTTAATATACCGCCGACCCAACGTCTCAGATGAATCCGTCATCTTGATAGGAATGAAATGTGCGGACTTGGTCAGCCTGTAGACTATGACCCATATGGTGTCATTGCCCTTTGAAGACCTCGGCAACCCCGATACAAAGTCCATGGAAATGTGTTCCCATTTCCATTCTGGCACTGCTAAGGGTTTGAGTAACCCTTGTGGCTTTAGGTGTTCTGTCTTAACTTGCTGACAAGTTAGACAATGTGCCACGAATTCCGCCACATCCCTTTTTAGTCCATGCCACCAATAATGCCTCTTTAGATCATGGTACATTTTGGTGCCGCCCGGATGGATAGAGAGCTTAGACTGATGTGCCTCAATCAGTAGTTCTTTCCTGCATCTCTTTGGCACATATGTTCTTCCCTGGAATACAAGACCCTGTCCTGGTCGTAATTCCCATTCCGGTACAACGGTGCCAGTAGACATCTTGGTCCATACGTCCTCCACTTCGGATCTGTTCTTTGTTCTTGTTCAATCCTGGTGACCATGTTAGATTGTATAACCAGATTGTATATGGTCCCACGGTTGTTATAGTAGAGTTTAAACTCTCGGATGGTATTTAACATCTCCCATTCCGATTTGATCAAACATGCCACGGATGCATGTGGTATAGGCTGAGGGCATCCGCTACCTTGTTTGCCTTGCCTGGATGATATCTAAGCGCAAACTCATAATCCGTCAGATACTCCATCCATCTTCGCTGCCTGAGGTTGAGCTCCTTCTGATCAAAAAGATATTTTAAGCTCTTATGATCAGAAAATACCTCAAATTTCTCACCGTAGAGGTAGTGTCTCCAACTCTTGAGGGCGAAAACCACTGCAGCTAATTCCAAATCATATGTGGAGTAAAGACGTTCATGTATTTTTAACTGCCTTGAACCATACGCCACCACACAATTACTCTGACTGAGTGTACAACCCAGTCCCTCTCCCGAGGCATCGCAATATACATTGTAACACTTGCCACTTACCGGCAAAACTAAAATAGGGGCAGTGGTAAGTCTTGTCTTCAGCTCTTCAAACCTTTGATTACATAGATCTGTCCACTCGTACTTGATTCCTTTCTGTGTGAGTCGAGTCAATGGAGATGCTATTTTTGCAAAATCCATGATAAATCTTCTATAATAACCAGCCAATCCCAAGAAGCTACGAATTTTAGTTACATTCTTGGGTGCTTTCCAATTTGTCACTGCTGCCACCTTAGCCAGATCCACGGCTATACCTCCCTCAGATATAACATGTCCCAAGAAATTTACCTCGGATGGCCAGAATTCACATTTACTGGCCTTGGCATAAAACTTATTCTGCCTCAAAGTATTCAGGACTATACGTAAATGCTCTGCATGTTCCTCCTGACTCTTAGAATAAATCAGGATATCATCAATGAATACGATTACAAATTGATCCAAATAGGGACGGAAGATTCTGTTCATTAAATCCATGAACACCGCATGTGCATTTGTGAGTCCAAATGGCATGACTACAAACTCGTATAGTCCATACCGCATCCGAAAGGCTGTTTTCTCCTATATCTTCCTCCCTAACCCGTATTTGATGATAACCAGACATCAAATCTATCTTTGAAAAATGGCTAGAACCCTTCAATTGATCGAACAAATCATCAATTCTGGGTAGAGGGTATTTGTTCCGGACTGTTAGCTGATTCAGCTTCCGGTAATCCTACGCACATCCGTAGTGAACCGTCCTTCTTCTTCACAAATAGTACTGGTCCTCCCCATGATGATGTACTGTTCCGGATGCAACCCAGCCTAAGCAGTTCATCAATCTGCTTCTTTAGCTCTGACATCTCTGCTGGTGCCATCCGATAGTGTGGTAACGACACTGGTGCTGTGCCAGGGTACAACTTGATTTCAAAGTTAATCTCCCTCATAGGTGGTAAACCAGGGAGTTCCTTTGGGAATACATCCGCAAATTCTTGTACAATTGCCGGAAGTTTAGTAACTGGAGCTTTATTTATGGTGATATTATTCAATACCACGTGGTTTAACCCTTCCTGCAATCCACTCTGTTTATCTGCATGAACTACGTATTGCTTGCCCTCGGGTGACTTAAATGTCACTCTTCGACGATAACAGTCGATGTTGGCATGAAACTTAGCCAACCAATCCATGCCGAATATTATGTCATACTCAGACATGTCAAGCACCAGATAATTGAACTTAAATCTGAGTCCAGCTAACTCAGTGTTAACCACCGTACATATAAGTCCCAATGCCGAATCTCCAACAGGGGATACAATAGTAAGTGCTGTGGCTAATCTTTGAAACTAATGTACCGGTAGCAGTAATAAATGATGCAGCTATGAAGGAATGTGATGCTTCAGAATCAAATAGTGCATATGCATAAGAGCTACTCACTACTGCCATACCTTGTATCACTGCATGATCTTCTTCTTCTGGAGAAGTTAGAGTAAATAATCGTCCTGCTCCAGCAGGGTTAGACCCTTGACCTCCCCGACTTTGCATTCTGCCTCCTCTGGAGTTTACCGGTCTAGCTGGCAGACGAATATTAAATAATTTGAAATTTACCAAAATGCCCTTTGAGTCTCCAAACTCGAAGGCAAACTAGGACCCACTACGAGGCCCACACTCTCCCCCACTGCTACTGAGACCCTAATAACACCTAAAATCCTGAAAAATCGGGTCGGATCGTTATAGTTGGGATTTAAGATGGAGATTAGATGGTGTGGATGACATGGAAATGGACAAGGCTTGGGCGTGTGAATGGGTTATGGACTTGGATTTTGGACCTATAAATGAGCACATGGGCCTTCAGTGGACTTTGGACTTGGACTTGAACTTGAGTACTTGGGCCATTGTTGGACTTTGGAGTACACATTGTTCAGTGGTCTGGCCCATAAATCTTGAATTTTAGCATTTGCCACTTGAATTGCAGGTTTTTTCTTCTAGAATAAATAATTAACTTCACCATTTGGAAATCTAAAATATTGATTTAATCTAGACCCTCATAGATGGATCTAGACTAACCAATTTACATAAAACCCTAGAAGTGAAGTGAAATTAATCATAAAAATTCCAGGTCTTCCAAATTAAGCACCAAATTTGCAATTATCCACTTTTTAACTTGATTTCCATAATTCTCCATTTTTAATCTACAAAACTAAGAAATTATATTAAATGCACCAATATACACAGAATTGAGAGCTAACTAGTTCAATAATCAGAGGTAAAAATATAAGATTTCAGTGCTCAGCATGTGCCAATTTAAAAGAGCAATCACACAAATAAAGACAAAACACCAACAACACAAGATGTATAGTGGTTCCGTTTAAACAAACCTACATCCACTGTTGGACTCACCCAACCTTGGGCTATTCCAAATACACTATGTGGGCAATTGCGCCTTCACGAATAGAATAGGACTTCCACCCCGGGGTTTAAAATTTGGTATCGGCAGATATATCAGCCGATACGATATATCGACCGATATAGTTATTGGCCGATATATTTGCCGATATTTTTCTCGCTCCTTTTTTTTTTTTTTTACAAAAATGACTGATATCGGTCGATATTGTGATATCGACCGATATGATACGGCCGAGATATTGGCTTATCGGCCGATATTTGCTCCCATGCTTCCACCTATCCAATTGATTGGGAATTTCACCCAATCGCCTAAGATTTGGAAAGGTTCGACCAACCTCAGTCTACTTTCTTATCCCTCTATTTTTTAATGTGGTTCAAGCACCTTGCTTTAGACCACTTCATAATGATGATTTGAAAATTAAAATCAAACCTCAGAAGCACTTGCCTTTCAATAGCTCAACCTTGTAGATGTGCGCCTTCTTAAAGACTTCTCCCAATGCGATGTCGTATGGTGATGATGATATGCCTTTGAATGTGCAATCACAATCCAAGAGAGGTTGCTAGGATATGGATTTGCAAATTGATACTAGGTTTGCTTTCTCTCTCTCTCTCACTCTCTTAATATATGTTAGTGCCCCGATTTAGCCGAGTCCCTATTTGTCAATTCAATGACTCGGGAAAAAGCACTTGCTAAGAAGCTTGAAGACTCAAGATGATTAAGAATGAAGATCATACTCCACCAAGTTCAAAGCTCATTGGTATGGCAATCACAAAAATAGGTATTTGGCCATAGATGACTTTGGGTGGTACCCACACCTTAGAGAGGACCATCAGTAGGCTTAGTCAAACAAATGGTAAAACCATAAAAAACCTAGAGAATAAGTTTGAGTGTGAATTGGAACCCAACTTGGAAATATGTATTTGGTTTCACTGTCAGCTCGACCAATCGTTCTCACCGACCCCTCAGTGGAGACAGGATTGACCCATCGTCGTCAAAGACTGGTCGACCAGATTGACATAGGTTCTGGATCATTAAACTGTCATTTTGGAAAAGCCTCTGATCGAGAGTCTCGAATGCACCGACCCCTCGGTCATGAACTAAACGACCGCTCGTGGTCAAATGACTCGTCGATGAAAAACTTGTGAGTACTGGACTTTGAACACAAATGGGCTCTCGAGAAAACAGACATCTCGGTGATTCAAGACCGATCGAGAGTACCAGGACTGACCCCTCAGTAAATGGCGATAGGTCAATCTGGGAAAGACTAATTTCTGTCTTGAAACTCTGTCAGCATGCTATTGTCCCAGACCGAGTCTCTCGTATGGACCAACCTCTCGGTGCCATAACTGTTGATCCATCAGAGACACCGACATGTCAACCCAGAAGTAATTATACTGCTGGGAGTGCAATTAATGCACAACGGTCGGGTAATTGAACGATAATAAATATAAACACCGACCCATTGATGCCACCGACCTGTCGGTACTGGACAGTTTGAAAAAACTGCTTAGACTCCTCTATAAATAAGAGTGTTGTATGATCATTTGAGTATCTTCCCTGAACCAAGAAAAAATCATACACTCTGAGGAATGATCATCTCTTTTATGCTAATACCCAAAATTCAAATTGTAATACCCCAGCCTAATTTAAGAATTAATTATGATTAATTATGATTAATTAAATAAATTTTTTTATCCGTTAATTATGAATTATTTTCCTCTAATCGTAAAGAGTATCAAATAAGTTATTCAACGGATCTGAGTTTGACTCGATCCGAATTCGATAACTCTTTTAATTAAATTCCAAAGGTATATGGGTGAGTTATGAATATAATAATAATATTATTTTAGGCTTAAACTTTAGCTGCTGTATAAACTCAGTCATTTGACTTAGTTTGAACTTCAAATTTTATATTATGCATTATTTTTAAATTCCGGACCTAATGACATACCAATCTCGCTATAATTTTGCTAATTTATTTTATCCCTAAGTTTTAAAGTGATAAAACCCCAATTTGACAGGGTAGAGGAAGTCCTAAAAATATACAGAGAGAGTCAGTACTCAATCTGTATTATAAGTAAGCTGTTTATTTCTTTACACTCTAAAATAGTTGGTTTTTGATATTTGTTTTAAGCTATGAAATATGGGCCGTTGAATATTCTTTCATTTAGAAAATGTAGTTTTCGATTTCAAAACACTTTGAAACTTTAGAATGTTTTTATCAGACAAATTTACTCTATCAAACTATAAGGTTGGATACTTTCAAAAAGAATCTTGAAGATTAGGAGATTTTGTTAAAACGGTGATTTTTAGCGAAAACACTGGGTTTTCGAGATAGATTTCACTCCAAATTTTAATACCATTCTGAGTTTTTAATACCTGACCTACTGAACCAATTGTATCAATTTAGTGAGACCCTGAAATACCCCGATAAAAGAAAGGACATAGATGTAAATAGTAAAAAGAATAAACTATTATTATATTATAAAATAATATCAGAAACCAAACAAAAGATAGGTTTCAAAGCTACGGATGTAGCTTTTAGTTGTGCTGGAAGAATACAACACCGCCAATTGCCTATGTCACTGTGCGGTAGTTGTAATAATAATATTAATATATATAACATTAAAATGCATAGTTATTAAAAAACTTATAAACCTACGAATATCTTAGGCAACCTGTATGATTAAAAAAATGCATACGGTTGCCTATAAATAGGTGTAATCGGCGAGGAAACCAGAAAGTAAAGAAAAAAAAAAAACTCTTCTGCCGTTTTGCTCCCTCTCCCTCTTTCAAAAACAGCAAGCACCCTCTCTCCTATTTTCCTTTTCTTTCTCTTGCTTGGTCATACCAGCAGCAGCCGAACGTTCGAATTTCCCGCATTCTTTTAAAGGTTTTCAAATTTAGTCAATCTTACACAGAATTTTGCACCTAAGGTATCGAAATAATTCTATCTTTTATTTTTATTAACTCCATAGCAAATTAGGAGTAAAATAGCTTAGTATTGGGGTTCAAAGAAATGATATTTTTTTAAAATGGAGGAAAAATAGATTTCCTCTTAAAATTTAAATTTTACCCTCAAGATTCGTATTATTTTACGTTCAAAATATAATTTTGACCCTAAGTAAAATCGGGGAAAAGATTAACCCCAGCTGACTATTGTGTGTTTATTTTTCCGCATTGTGTGTTTAAATTCCTGTACTGTACCCTCTGGGCCACATTCTCAATACGTCACCATGGTCCTTCTTCCAGAAGACAATACGAGGATAGGGCACTGAGTACTTTTATTTACTTTACTGTCTCTGTACCCTCTGGGCCACATTCTCAATACGTCTCCATGGTCCTTCTTCCATAAGACAATACGAGGATAGGGTACTGAGTACTTTTATTTACTTTACTGTCTCTGTACCCTCTGGGCCTCTCACAATACGTCTCCATGGTCCTTTCTCCAGAAGACAATACAAGAGAAGGCACTGAGTACTTTACATTTTTCATTTTATTGTAATGTTTTGGATGGCTGACAACTAACTTTCTGACATAAGTTAAAGGAGTAGAAAGAGTCTAGGTGACTCACTACACATATCATGTTTTCTGGAAAAATAGCACGGGGTTTGGAAAATTATTATGTGTATATACTGACAAATAGAAAATTTATACATTTTGCTCTATCTTACAGATTTTCTGTGAAAAACTCAACCGGAGAAGGTGTGGAGACTCGAACCAACACTTGTATTGTGTTATATGTTAAACCCACTAACACCAGACTGAAATGGGACCCATGGTCAATTAAAGATGGAAAAGGCTATATAGGTCCAGAATACGAGACCTGACACTGCCTACATGTAAGGGATGCAAATGTTCTAACTGTTTAGAACGTAGGCGTTAAAATGGTGTCGGGGAGTCGAGGGCTTGTAGTCTCTAACACAGTATGGACCCATGGAGTGTCTGGAAATTGTCGGGTAAAAACTGGGTGAAGGCATTCGTGTTATTAAATCCAGTTTTATATGTTGGTGTGGTATTGATTATTTTATTGATTTATTGTATTGGTATTTGAGACACCAAATGGTAAGGTTGAAATATGGTGGTTCTCTCAGAATAAGTCCCTGTGTAAGGAGGGCATTGGAAATCATGCATTATCATGCATTTGACATTTGCATGTGATAATTATGTTCATAAGTTAAATCTGTGGAAGATAATAACTTTGTAAAGTTTGATATTTGCCGTTGGGCTATAATTGCTGAGATTAGCCGAACACCGTTTGCGAACCGTTGGGTTGGACGTGTTAGTAGGCTGTGGTCGACCGCCATCAGCCGTTGGTGTTGGATGGGCTAGTAGACCGGGTCGTGGAGACCGTATGCACTTGCAAATTGCTATATTATTTCCGTGGAGGAATTAATATTAGTTCTGGTTGGAACTTTAAATGGGGGCTGACCCCGGTGTTGTAACATGGCTGGGGACTGACCCCAGTGTTAACAATACAATGTGAGTAAAAACCTTAGAAGATGATCCTAGGGTGAAAATGGGATATAACATGTTTTTATATGACATGCATTGCTTATGCATTGTTGCATTACAGTCATTGGATTTTATGGTGAGTTCTCCCCACTGGGTTGTTGCTCACGTCCCTTACAATGCAGGATCTGAACCAGAGGAAGGATTGGAGGGACCAGTGGTGCCTCGTTGAAAGTCGGAACTTAGAAGTTCCTAAGGTTTTCCGCACGTGGAAATCATTTGCTTGCTTAAATATGTTTGAGTATTTGTAATAAATATGCCTCATGTGGCATAAGAAACTTATGTCTGTAAGTTTTAATGTCGTATACATTATATCCGCTATGTTTTCGTACGTAACGCTGATGAGACAAATGAAAATATTCGTTGTGTGATATGGGTTGTATATGGGGACATATGGTATATGTTTGAGTCCATGTGTGAAAAGCACGTGTGACATTTTCTAGGATCGGGTTTTGGTAATCTTGAAGATCTAGCCCAGTTATGACGTTGGGTGATTAGAGTTTATAGTTGGAAAAAAAAAAATTTTAGTCGTGTTCCGGGCCCACATCTGGGTTCAGGGCGTGACAATGTGGTATCAGAACATGGTTCAAGCTCTCGGACTGTGATGGGTAGTACGTTGTTAGATGTTTATAGTGAGCTCAAACATAGTTGGATTTAAAAAAAAAAAAAAAAAAAATTTCAGTATGCCACTGACTCTGTTGTGTTGTTTTGGACAGATATGTCTAACAACAGGATTCCCGCTAGGGTTATGGGAAGAGGTACTAGAAGAAATCTTGTTACTATTGAATCATCCACTAGTGATTCGGGGATAGAAATATGGTCGACTGATTCAGAACCGACTGAAACTGTCATAATCTCATCCTCTAGTAATCAACGTACCCCTTCACCTCATTATTCATCGAATTCTGTAGTTGAAGCGGCTCAACCCCATGAACCTCAGCTAGTTAACCAGCCTGTACCAGAAGTAGCTCCAGTGGCTCATTCAGTGGCAGTACGATCACCTATTTGTTTGTTATGCGGACAGATTGGACACATTTATGAGCAATGTACTTTACGATACCCACCTATCTGTCCTGTCTGTGGTGCGATTGGGCATGTGAGAGTTGATTGTTTTTATGTAAGAATGGGAATCAATATTCACTGCACTAACTGCAGTGAGTATGGACATCTTTATAGAGCATGCCCTCACTATATTGACAGTAGTTCTGATGCACTGTCTTCCTCTGAAAATTGATCAAGGTGTAGGGCTTGAAAATAAAGAAGAGAATGAAAGGGAGTGTTGTAAAAATGTAAATATGTAAACATGTGAAAATGTAAGGATGTAAGGAAAAAGGTGAGAGTGATCGTAGAATGTAAGAAAGTATTAGTATGGGAAACTGGAAGGAGTAGGAGTATGTATGTGTGAATATCTGTATGCTTTGATGTATAAAGGACTATGTATCTCCTTTGAATGTAATATATATATATAAGTATGTTTAGTTACTGTGTGTTGTGATGAAATTTTTACTTTGAACTCTGTTATTGATACCTATGATCCTCAGGATGTTAGAATCACGGGGAGATTCTGAAAACCAGGGTGAGAATGCAGTACCACCCCCAGGGAATCAACCTGAACTCTTAGACGCAGTCCGTGTCACTGTGGAGGCTTTCCAAAGGGTTGTAGATGATCTCCGCCGACCACGGGAGAGAACTCCCGAGGGGAGAGCTACTTCAGCTCTGAAAAATTTCAAACAATTAAACCCACCGACTTTCTCGGGAAATGCGGAAACAACTGAAGCTGAGAACTGGATTAACCAGATTAGTCGAATCTTCGACACTCTAGCCACAGCTGAGGACCTAAAGGTGACTCTCGCCACCTATCAATTGGAGGGAGACGCCTATAAATGGTGGGAAGTCAGATATAATGCGAGAAACTGTGAACCCATGACTTGGGAGGAGTTCTCTACAGCTTTCCTTTCTCGCTATTATCCAAAGGTGGCAAGGGATGCTAAGAGGAGACAATTCCTCGATCTCAAACAGGGCTCCGATACGGTAGCCCAGTACACTGCAAAGTTTCTAAATCTTTGTCAATATGCTCCCCGTATCTTTGACAATGAGGAGGAGAAAATCCAGCATTATGTTGAGGGACTTCGTCCTTTCCTTCAGCGGCAAGTGGCAGGAATTCAATTTGCCACTTTAGAAGAGGTGATTAGTCGAGCTTCTATGGTGGAAGCAGTTGACACCACTAACAGAAATGTGGATCGGTCTCGGCAAGGAGATGCACCGAAACCTCCTCTGCCTAACAAAAAGAGGAAATTTAGTAAAAGTTCATTCACTAGGAAGGGACAAACATTTGTTGGACAGACCAGTTACACTGGGCCTAGGCAAGTGGTATGCTACACGTGTAATCAGCCGGGTCACACGGTAAAGCAATGTCCACAGAACAACGTTCCAGCAGCTGACAGCCGAGTATGCTTCAGATGCAAACAAATGGGACATTTCATTAAAGATTGTCCTTATCCTGACACCTGAAGCAACATGGCAGGACCTTCCCAGAATGTTAAACCGATGCAATCTCAAATGCAGTATACTCCACCACCCTCCAGAGGTTCAGTGGCATCTGGAAATGCGCCACGAAGGACTAGAGAAGCTAGAAATCAAGGACGCTCTCAGACGACTCGAGGAAGAGTCTACACCATGGGAATCCAGGAGGAGGAGCCGACAGAGAACGCTGTAATGGAAGGTACCATACCTCTCTTTAGTTTCATGGCACAAGTATTAGTAGATACCGGCGCTTCACATTCATTCATCTCTAAATCATGTCGGGATAAATTGAATTTATCGTCAGTAGTTGCCACCAAACCTTTGATGGTAGTGTCACCATTAGGAAAGAAAGTACGGGTTGATCAGATATACGAATCCTGTGTTCTTAGAATGAATGATCTAGATATAGTATATGATTTCTTTTTAATAGAAATGACAGATTTTGACATCATTCTAGGAATGGATTGGTTAACTGCACACCAGGTTTTGATAGATTGCCTACAAAGAAAGATTTATGGGATATCACCGACCAGAGTCCGATTTGTAGAGAAATTAGTACCATATGAGAACATCAGAGTTCAGTTCTCTGGTTTGAAGGCATATCCTGGTAGAATTGTAGCTAGCATGGGATGGGAGGATGTAGAAGGTATAAAAGCCAGTTTGTCTCGAGTGGTTTGTGAGTTTCCAGATGTATTTCCAGATAAACTCAGTGGTTTACCTCCACGCCGAGAGATAGACTTTGTAATTGACTTGCAGCCTGGAACATCTCCTATATCTATG
This sequence comes from Chimonanthus salicifolius, assembly GCA_013350335.1. Taxonomy (NCBI): domain Eukaryota; kingdom Viridiplantae; phylum Streptophyta; class Magnoliopsida; order Laurales; family Calycanthaceae; genus Chimonanthus; species Chimonanthus salicifolius. Next base: position 25,041,026 of record CM023538.1, read on the forward strand.
GCACCATATAGGATGGCGCCGGCCGAACAAAAAGAGTTAGCCAAGCAAATAGATGAACTTCTCCAACTTGGTTTCATTCGTTTGAGTAATTCACCTTGGGGTGCACCAGCTCTCTTTGTAAAAAAGAAAGATGGGTCACTGAGAATGTGTATAGATTACCGGCCATTGAACCAAGTAACCATAAAAAACAAGTACCCATTGCCTAGAATAGATGATCTATTTGACTTGTTGAGAGGAGCAAGGTGTTTCTCAAAAATTGACTTGAGATCTGGGTATCACCAACTTCGAGTCAGGGAGGAAGATATTCCCAAAACTGCTTTTCGTACCCAATATGGCTTATATGAGTTTCTGGTCATGCCTTTTGGAGTAACAAATGCACCAGCAACTTTCATGAATTTGATGAATCTGATTTTCCGACCATATTTAAGAGAATTCGTAATCGTCTTCATCGATGATATTTTAATATATTCGTCGACTGAAGAAGAACATGAACAGCATCTACGTGTCATTTTACAGACTTTACGGGATCACCAATTATATGCTAAACTCAGTAAATGTGAATTTTGGCTGACACAAGTCCAATTTCTCGGACATGTGGTGTCGGCAGATGGAATTTCGGTGGATCCGGCAAAAGTGAAAACAGTTATGAATTGGGAAAGGCCTAAAAATGTCACAGAAATTCGAAGTTTTATGGGTTTAGCGGGCTATTACCGAAAATTTATCCCAAATTTCTCTCAAATTGCAGTACCAATGACTCGCTTGACACGAAAAGATGTCAAATTTGAGTGGACAGAAGACTGTGAGAAAGCATTTCAGGACCTAAAGGATAAGCTAAACACCTCTCCTGTGTTAATCATACCTGAACAAGGACATGGTTATGAGGTCTATTGTGATGCTTCCAAACTGGGATTAGGGTGTGTTTTAATGCAAGAGGGAAAAGTAGTTGCTTATGGGTCTAGACAGTTGAAAGGACACGAGCAAAACTACCCCACTCATGACTTAGAACTAGCAGCAGTGGTGTTTGCCCTGAAACTTTGGAGACATTACTTATATGGTGAACAATTCAATGTCTTTTCTGATCACCATAGTCTCAAGTATTTATTCACTCAGAAAGATTTAAATATGAGGCAACGGAGATGGATGGAGTATTTAGGAGATTATGACTTTGAACTCTCCTACCATCCTGGAAAAGCTAATGTGGTAGCAGATGCCCTAAGTAGGAAGTCTCGTGGTGATGTTGCAAAGGTAGCATCATTACAATGGAAATTATTAGAAATTCTATCTGACTATGATTTAGAATTGGTTGAAAGTAGTGAATTGGCATGGATTCAAAATCTAGTGCTGCAACCCGAAATAGTCGGAATAATACTGGAACGACAGCAAAGCGATGTTGAGACACAAGAAGTGATAGCTCAACTATCGAGTGGAGCAGGGTTAGAAGATTGGAAGGGTTAGAACCGACGGAGGTTTAACTTTCAAAGGACGATTGTTCGTCCCAGAGTCAGAAGGATGTAGAAAGGAAGTGCTTAGACATTTCTACCACTCTAAGTTTGTCGTTCATCCTGGTAGTACCAAGATGTATCGCGATTTACGCCGACAATTCTGGTGGAAAGGAATGAAGAGGGAAGTGGCCGACTTTGTTTCTAAATGTTTAACCTGCCAACAAGTCAAAGCTGAACATCAACGACCTGGTGGAAAAATGCAACCTCTTCCAGTAGCCAAATGGAAGTGGGAACATATTACCATGGATTTTGTAATAGGATTTCCAAAATCAGTAAGGAAGAATGACTTCATATGGGTAATTGTGGACCGATTGACTAAGTCAGCCCATTTTCTACCTATCCGGAAGAAAGACACTTTGACCACTCTGAGTAAGTTGTATATCAAGGAGATAGTCCGACTACATGGAGTGCCAGTCTCCATCGTGTCAAATAGAGATACCCGATTTGTCTCTCGATTTTGGCAGGGATTACAGACGCAGTTAGGCACCAGGTTATGTTTTAGTACAGCATTTCATCCTCAGACAGATGGTCAGTCTGAGAGGACTATCCAAACATTAGAAGACATGTTGAGAGCATGTGTCATGGACATGCAAGGAAGTTGGGAAGATCATCTAGCTTTAATTGAATTTGTATACAACAACAGCTATCAGTCAAGTATACAAATGACACCGTACGAGGCTTTATACGGTAGACCCTGTAGATCACCTCTGTGTTGGACAGAAGTACGAGACAAAGCTTTGTTAGGACCAGATATGGTACGTGAAACGACAGAACAAGTGGAAGTCATAAAGCAACGTCTCAAAACCGCTCAGAGCCGACAAAAAATTTACGCTGATAAAAGACGGAGACCATTAGAATTTGAAGTCGGAGACTTTGTGTTCCTACGTGTAGCTCCACGTCATGGAATACAGAGATTTGGACGTAGAGGAAAGTTGTCACCGCGATACGTTGGACCTTTCGAAGTTTTGAAGAGAATCGGAGAAGTTGCTTACCAGATAGCACTACCTCCAAGCCTAGAAAAGGTACACAATACATTTCATGTGTCTATGCTCAGAAAATACGAACCAGATCCATCTCACGTGTTGAACGTGGAAGACATTGAAATCACTGAAGATCTAACTTTTGAAGAAATACCCCTTGAGATCCAAGATACCAGGACTCAGGTGCTTCGACGAAAAACTATACCACTAGTGCAGGTGTTATGGCAACACCAAGGAACTCAGCACGTCACTTGGGAACCAGAATCGACTATGAGGAAAGTATACCCGAGTCTCTTCACTAATAAAAGGTGCGATTTTTTCTATTTAAATTTCGGGACGAAATTTCTTTAAGCGGGGTGGGATGTAATACCCCAGCCTAATTTAAGAATTAATTATGATTAATTATGATTAATTAAATAATTTTTTTATCCGTTAATTATGAATTATTTTCCTCTAATCGTAAAGAGTATCAAACAAGTTCTTCAACGGATATGAGTTTGACTCGATCCGAATCCGATAACTCTTTTAATTAAATTCCAAAGGTATATGGGTGAGTTATGAATATAATAATAATATTATTTTAGGCTTAAACCTTAGCTGCTGTATAAACTCAGTCATTTGACTTAGTTTGAACTTCAAATTATATATTATGCATTATTTTTAAATCCGGACCTAATGACATGCCAATCTCGCTATAATTTCGCTAATTTATTTTACCCCTAAGTTTTAAAGTGATAAACCCCAATTTGACAGGGTAGAGGAAGTTCTAAAAATATACAGAGAGAGTCAGTACTCAATCTGTATTATAAGTAAGCTGTTTATTTCTTTACACTCTAAAATAGTTGGTTTTTGATATTTGTTTTAAGCCATGAAATATGGGCCGTTGAATATTCTTTCATTTAGAAAATGTGGTTTTCGACTTCAAAACACTTTGAAACTTTAGAATGTTTTTATCAGACAAATTTACTCTATCAAACTATAAGGTTGGATACTTTCAAAAAGAATCTTGAAGATTAGGAGATTTTGTTAAAACGGTGATTTTTATCGAAAACACTAGGTTTTTGAGATAGATTTTACTCCAAATTTTAATACCATTCTGAGTTTTTAATACCTGACCTACTGAACCAATTGTATCAATTTAGTGAGACCCTGAAATACCTCGATAAAAGAAAGGACATAGATGTAAATAGTAAAAAGAATAAACTATTATTATATTATAAAATAATATCAGAAACCAAACGAAAGATAGGTTTCAAAGCTACGGATGTAGCTTTTAGTTGTGGTGGAAGAATACAACACTGCCAATTGCCTATGTCACTGTGCGGTAGTTGTAATAATAATATTAATATATATAACATTAAATGCATAGTTATTAAAAAACTTATAAACCTACGAATAGCTTAGGCAACCTGCATGATTAAAAAAATGCATACGGTTGCCTATAAATAGGTGTAATCGGCGAGGAAACCAGAAAGTAAAAGAAAAAAAAAAAACTCTTCTGCCGTTTTGCTCCCTCTCCCTCTTTCAAAAACAGCAAGCACCCTCTCTCCTATTTTCCTCTTCTTTCTCTTGCTTGGCCATACCAGCAGCAGCCGAACGTTCGAATTTCCTGCATTCTTTTAAAGGTTTTCAAATTTAGTCAATCTTACACAGAATTTTGCACCCAAGGTATCGAAATAATTCTATCTTTTATTTTTATTAACTCCATAGCAAATTAGGAGTAAAATAGCTTAGTATTGGGGTTCAAAGAAATGATATTTTTTTAAAATGGAGGAAAAATAGATTTCCTCTTAAAATTTAAATTTTACCCTCAAGATTCGTATTATTTTACGTTCAAAATATAATTTTGACCCTAAGTAAAATCGGGGAAAAGATTAACCCCAGCTGACTATTGTGTGTTTATTTTTCCGCCTTGTGTGTTTAAATTCCTATACTGTACCCTCTGGGCCACATTCTCAATACGTCACCATGGTCCTTCTTCCAGAAGACAATACGAGGATAGGGCACTGAGTACTTTTATTTACTTTACTGTCTCTGTACCCTCTGGGCCACATTCTCAATACGTCTCCATGGTCCTTCTTCCATAAGACAATACGACGATAGGGCACTGAGTACTTTTATTTACTTTACTGTCTCTGTACCCTCTGGGCCTCTCACAATACGTCTCCATGGTCCTTTCTCCAGAAGACAATACAAGAGAAGGCACTGAGTACTTTACATTTTTCATTTTATTGTAATGTTTTGGATGGCTGACAACTAACTTTCTGAGATAAGTTAAAGGAGTAGAAAGAGTCTAGGTGACTCACTACACATATCATGTTTTCTGGAAAAATAGCACGGGGTTTGGAAAATTATTATGTGTATATACTGACAAATAGAAAAATTTATACATTTTGCTCTATCTTACAGATTTTCTGTGAAAAACTCAACCGGAGAAGGTGTGGAGACTCGAACCAACACTTGTATTGTGTTATATGTTAAACCCACTAACACCAGACTGAAATGGGACCCATGGTCAATTAAAGATGGAAAAGGCTATATAGGTCCAGAATACGAGACCTGACACTGCCTACATGTAAGGGATGCAAATGTTCTAACTGTTTAGAACGTAGGCGTTAAAATGGTGTCGGGGAGTCGAGGGCTTGTAGTCTCTAACACAGTATGGACCCATGGAGTGTCTGGAAATTGTCGGGTAAAAACTGGGTGAAGGCATTCGTGTTATTAAATCCAGTTTTATATGTTGGTGTGATATTGATTATTTTATTGATTTATTGTATTGGTATTTGAGACACCAAATGGTAAGGTTGAAATATGGTGGTTCTCTCAGAATAAGTCCCTGTGTAAGGAGGGCATTGGAAATCATGCATTATCATGCATTTGACATTTGCATGTGATAATTATGTTCATAAATTAAATCTGTGGAAGATAATAACTTTGTAAAGTTTGATATTTGCCGTTGGGCTATAATTGCTGAGATTAGCCGAACACCGTTTGCGAACCGTTGGGTTGGACGTGTTAGTAGGCTGTGGTCGACCGCCATCAGCCGTTGGTGTTGGATGGGCTAGTAGACCGGGTCGTGGAGACCGTATGCACTTGCAAATTGCTATATTATTTCCGTGGAGGAATTAATATTAGTTCTGGTTGGAACTTTAAATGGGGGCTGACCCCGGTGTTGTAACATGGCTGGGGACTGACCCCAGTGTTAACAATACAATGTGAGTAAAAACCTTAGAAGATGATCCTAGGGTGAAAATGGGATATAACATGTTTTTATATGACATGCATTGCTTATGCATTGTTGCATTACAGTCATTGGATTTTATGGTGAGTTCTCCCCACTGGGCTGTTGCTCACGTCCCTTACAATGCAGGATCTGAACCAGAGGAAGGATTGGAGGGACCAGTGGTGCCTCGTTGAAAGTCGGAACTTAGAAGTTCCTAAGGTTTTCCGCACGTAGAAATCATTTGCTTGCTTAAATATGTTTGAGTATTTGTAATAAATATGCCTCACGTGGCATAAGAAACTTATGTCTGTAAGTTTTAATGTCGTATACATTATATCCACTATGTTTTCGTGCGTAACGCTGATGAGACAAATGAAAATATTCGTTGTGTGATATGGGTTGTATATGGGGACATATGGTATATGTTTGAGTCCATGTGTGAAAAGCACGTGTGACATTTTCTAAGATCGGGTTTTGGTAATCTTGAAGATCCAGCCCAGTTATGACGTTGGGTGATTAGAATTTATAGTTGGAAAAAAAAAAAATTTAGTCGCGTTCCGGGCCCACATCTGGGTTCGGGGCGTGACACAAATACCCAATCTTTGACTAAGATTGTGAGAGAAAAAGAAAGGAGAGAAGATAAGACATCAACTAGGACTTGAATCAATTCTCATAGTCTTCCTGAAATTGTGATTGTTATACGATGTCTACAAGAAAGAGCGTCAACACACTTTGGCTAAATTTTTGAAAGCACACATCATTAAGAAAAGAGCTACAAGGCAAGCGCTTCTTGGTTTTAAATGTGTCTTTAAAACCTTTGTCCTGGAAGTGGTTTAAGGAGGATTTGCTCTGGAACCACTATAAAAAACTTAGAGCGACGTCTCTGGCACAGTGGTGGGAGGAATTCCCAGCCGATTGAGTGAAGTGGAATTTGTACTCTAATTGTGAGGGTGTAAGTCCCCACTTAGTGAATTTGGGGATAGATCAAGGTTGAGCTAGTCTTAACTAGGTTGGTTAACCAAACCACTATATATCTTGTATCTTTGAGATTGTGGTGTTAGAGCTAACTTCTTGCGTTGATTGTTTAAATCACTTTTGCAAAAACACACTCACTTGATTGTTATTTTACCTGCATTTAAAACTAATCAATCAAGTGAATTTTAGAAGGAGCAACGAATTGAGATTGGCCTATTCACCCCCCTATAGGGTCAATCGTGTTCTAGCACACTGGGAATTTCAATCTCAATCAAGATGATTGGATTGAAAATGAATCTCCTAAGTAAGGTGCATAGAAAGGAGTAGGATCTCTAGGAATGACATGAATTTGCCTAAGTTTAATTTCTAAGGTCTCCCACCGAAACACACCATCGTTTGGAGATTAAATAGGCAAACATAACATTGTGTACCCGTGATTGATCCTGCATTCAAATATAGTCATTGTAATGTGACCGTTGCGCCTTAAATATTTTCCAACGGATAGAAAACGGTCACACCCGATTGATTGCGCCACACGATTGGTCGTCTGTGTATTTGGCGATCGAGCGCGGGATGGTGAATGCATCGGCCTTGAGCGATAGGTCGTGCGCCCGATGCATAACTGCCTTGTCTCGGTGATGGGTCGCGCGACCAATGCGTCGTCATCTATACCACACGAACGGTCACCACCAGACTGAAACCATCACCCTGAGCCTGACTATGTCTTATGGTGGGTATTCATCCCAGGCTGTAGGTGATACATCGTGAAGGGCGGTTGGTCGGCCCTATAGTCAAACGACGGATCGTCTGCACAATATGATGATCGAGACTTGATTGTGAATGACAGTCCAAATTTGCCTAAGTCCAGACGATCGATCGTATCTACGATTGGATCGGCCATGTCCCAGTGAGACATCGTGATGCACGAATGTATCGTTCTGAGACCTTAGGTTTTTGACAGACCATTTCCAATCAGAACCTTTAAATATCCTGACGATTGGTCATATGACCACGATATATCGTCCTCCCCCATTGGCGATGGATCGTCAACACGATGTGTAACACTCCTCCCACTAACCACCGTCATGAGAGTAATATATTAGGAATATTTTAGTGAAGAGGGAGGCGAGCGTCACGATGAGAGCCAAGTCCTAGTCCGAGGACCCGACCCGACCCAACCCATAATTGGCCCAACTAGTGTATGCGTGATAGCATTTGCACACACAAGCATAAACTTTTAGAAATTTAAACATTTATTTCATTGCATGAATAACCAAACGCATCTCAATACAAGATAAGGAATTCTCACACACTAGAGTCAAATACAAAGCAACTTAAAAACATAAATTCCACAACAGTAAATGTTACATTCCACGAAAGATAACATTCTTCAAATTACAATGTTTTCTAATTTCCAAATTACAAGTACAATAAGCCAAGCTATTCAAGCTTCAATTCTCATGTCCATCTCGCTCATATTCGACCATCACTTGATCTAATTTCATCTACGCACTTCAACCTGCATACACAATTGGGAGGAAATTTATGGGTTTAGTCAACGCGCCCAGTGGAAATTCCGATCACATAATATGCACTACGGCGTGTCATACTAAAACAATATACATACTTGTATTCTTATAGAATCTCGATTTTATCATATTTCAAAATTATATAAAATTCATGCTTCAAAACATACCATGTCATTACAAGTGTTTCAGTACTTTATCCAAAATCCTACTTAGTTCTTAAAATCCACATCTAGGTTACAAGCCATCTTCTTTCAAGATATACGTAGTACCTTCCTTAAACTATTTATCATGAAACAAATCTCAAATTTAACCCATTATATAAAACTCGTGCTTGAAGACATAATACATATTTCATTATAAGGCATTGTATTCATACCTAATTCATCTCGTAATTTTTTCCTCAAAAATAATGTCAATCCATACTTATAACGAAATCGTATTCACTTGACCTTTCAAAATATCATATATCAATCACGTATCATAGTACATTTCTCAAGACACATTACTATATCACTTAGGAAAAACCTCTCGTTCAAAACATACATAATATATACTTAAAACCTTTTATGAAAACCATATTTGTTTCATCATTTCAAATACCATATTCAGTTTATGTAAATGTTCATCAATACACAATATGTTATGCCATGGGTGCCATGATACATGCATACCCTTATCATGCCCCATATGTAGGTATTACAACATTTCCTTTAGAACACCGAGGCATTTCATCCTCCTGTATACTCATCTCATATTCATGTTTTGGGGTGGCCTGTTACATGTCATCATAAAACTCAACCGGTTCCATTGGTGAAACATTTTTTCTTGGTCATACATACAGGACATCGAAGCCTACCCGTGACAATTCAGCACTTTGATTCGCCAATCATAACACGACACTAAAGCCCATCCGGACATTCAGTACTTTGGTTCGTTCACAGTAACCCCATAACAATAATCATGACCCTAAGGTCCATTTGGACAATCTGGTCCTTTGTTTTCATTTCATGTCTTTCCCATCCCATGCTTCATGCATGAGGAGTATGAATGCCAATGAATGTTAATGTCCTTACATATATCATATCTTCAATCATTATCAAGAACATGAAAAAAAAAATATCTTAATACTTTGTACCTTCAAAACACATCACTTTATTCAACATAATTATATAGATTTTTTATGTATGATTTACAAATCTCAAGGTAGTTCAAAACCCCATGTAGTTGGAGTCTATAATGTACATTTCAAAACACCTCATCTATCATATAATTCTAGATTGCGAAATAGTCCAAACTACTTCAAGTGAAAATAAACTCAATTTAATACAACAAGAACACATGATTTTCAAAGGGACTTAAAGGATCACTTTATTATTGTTAATAGGGTATTAGATTCACACCCATTGCATTTTAATGATGTACGAAAACCTACCTGATTGGAGATAATTCAACTGGGGAGGACGAATCACGAAACTGCTTGTACAGTTCTAAGTCACCTTCGAGTCCTTCGGTTATTTCCATGGATTAAGACACAAAAATCACATCATTAGCTAATGTTATTGGTTTCCAAATTAATACTTAGTACTTTTATTAATTACCATTGAGGGGGTCAAATTTGGAGAATGTTACTGGTGTCTTATTAATCCCACATTAATGATCAAAACAAGAGTGTGGGGTTAAGATCAAAACAGTATGGTCACTGCTAGTTCGGAACTTGGGTCACTTTGTTCAGAACGTCCGAAGCTTGTTCCGAAGCTTCGGAACATCCGAGTTATCCTTCGGATTGCCCGAAGTATACAATCACGTTGGTATGCTCGGAACTTCTAGGTCTTCTCTCGGTACTTTCGAGACATGTAGATTTTCAATTCACACTAGGTTTCTCGGTACTTCCGAACCAGGTTCCTAGACCTCGGGGTTCTCTTTTGGACTTAATAGATTTTTCTGATTTTTCATAAGTGTTTATTTTTCCAGGGGTTCATTGGTTTTCTCAAAACTTGGCCTCGGAACGTCCCAGCAAGGTTCTGAGACCTCATACCTTGCTATAGTCTTCGAAACGTCATCCATTCCTTCGCACTATCCGAGTCTTCGAAACTTGTCTCAGAACGTCCGAGACATGCCTTCTTCAGACATTCACTTGCAGAAAACTGCAGTGAGGGCCAAGTTTCTTGAACTCGAAAATCACAAAAGAGTGGGTCATTGGCCTTGATTTTTAAACCTAACCTCCTAGATTGATTTCACATGTGATTTATCACATTTTAGAAGGTTAATACTTATGATTTGATTAACAAATACATGGATCTTAAATCAAATTTCATGAGTTATGGGAAAACCTAAAAATCTCCAAATTTTCCAATTTCCATTTCCTTAACCCAAATCGGTCTTCGGTTGATTCTAAACCATCCAAATACTCAAACTAAGTATTAATACGAAGTCTAGGGAGAAAAACTCACCTCTTATAAAGTTTTTTCTTCCTTCTTTCTTCTTCATTTCTTCACTTCTTCTCTTCTTTTCTTCCTTGCTTGAGTTTCACTAATGGAGGAGATGAGAGGAGGAGTAAAATCATGTGGAAGGGTGGAAGAAGAGAGGTGCACAATGGTGAGGAGTGGAAATGGAGTAGTTGCCGTGTGAGGGAAATGGAATAGAGAGAGTGTTGGGTGGAGAGAAGTGAAACAAAGGGAGTGCCGTGTGGAGTAGATAAAAAGAGGAGTAGTGGTTTTTCCTTCCTTTGGTTGCCCTAAGTTATAGGGAGTGGGGTCGTGGGGTCAAGTGTGGCATTGGGTCATACCTTTCCAAGTGGCATGCCATGTCATCGCTTATGTGGCACTGCCCACCACATCATTAATTAGTTTCTATTAATTAAAAATCCATTCCATCGAGTATTATCAAATTAAATTATTAACTTAATTAAATCATACTTAATCCCTCTTAATTAACTAATCACCAAAATTTCCATCAATTAATTTAATTAATTACAATTCACTCCACTTTCAAAATTATTTAACTAAATCATCCATTAATTTAATCTTTCTTAAATCTCGCTTAATTACTCTATCATCCATCTAATCTCACATTCTTACTTAATTATTTTTTTCCTCATTTGACCTAATACACAGTATCTATAACAACCCTACCCCAACTTCCTAGTGTGATATTGTCCGTTTTGGGCCCACCATGTCCTCACGGTTTTGTTTTGGGCCCTGGCCCACATGGCCAGGCCCAAAAGGCCTCACACATGGGAGTGGGGGGCTTCCCTCATATTAACACCCTCCTCACTACCGATGTGGGACTTTCTTTGAGGTCGATGGTGGTATTACAGTATTAGCCCTATTCATTTCTTATTATTAAATGAAATTATATTGATTTACTGGATTCACATTCTGGGGTGTTACATGATGTGTTGGCATACGAGTAAAATTAATGGTTTTCATATTTTCCAAGTTGGGTTCCATTGGTTCTAGTTGGTTGTCAAAGACCACTAGACTTGATTTATAATTTACCAAGATGTTGTAACGCCCCGTCCTTTTCCACTCGCCGAAAATCAGAGTATATTTTTTTTTTTATAAATGAGTGAGAGAGAGCGGGAACGTCACGATGCGAGCTAAGTCCGAGTTTTCAAAACCCGGCCCTTAACTGACCACCTTTACGTGTACGTGGACTAAGGCCACCAAAACATTTCACACGTCAAAGAATACTTACGGAATTATTATATGAATAAAATATACTATCCATATCCATGTCATTAATAATCAAGGAAGCCAATTACCATTTAATTAACTGAACTTAAACATCCAAAATATCATCAAACCATAGCATAATAAATCTAAGTTATTACAATCCCAAAATATCAGTTCTCCCAATACATCAATCCAAAATCAAACTAAGTATTATAACATAAACTGTCCAAGCTCCTACGCTTGACTTTCTTCACGTCCCATGTCCTTTTCATTCCCTGTTTCATCATCTATAGGGTAGAAGTAGGGCGTTAGTCAATGCGCCCAGTAGGAATTCCAAATAGGGTTACGTACACATAGGATCAATATAAAATCAATATAGAAAACATCATACCATGTTTGTCAAATACATCACATAGGTAATAAAATACAATGCATGATATCCAAAACATAATCATGCTTACTTATGCATCATGCCATGGGTGTCAATGTCAAATGATCTCTCACCCAAATCCATATCCAATCACATCATACAAATAGTTTCCTTGATAAAAACATCTTATCAAGGTGTTCCCATGGCCATTTACGTCCGCAGTGTTTTGAGACGGCACCACCAGGTCACTGTTATACCTCCTCACATATGTTAATCGGAATTACCAATGGAGCGAGGACTCCTCCCTCTGCTTAGGGTTTCGGGACTGTTTACCAGGAGCTCTTTGCCCCAAACTACGCCGTACCCATTTCTAACAATCCCGGACAAGGCCAACATAACAATAGTTCTCATAGCTTCATACAAGTTAGTCTCAAGCTCCAAAGTCATGTCTGGACAGCTCATAACTTGGCTTGCTGTCCCATGTACTCCCTCCCATGACATGCCTGAGATAATGAATGCAAATATGCCATTTTATGTCAAATATCATTGAAATTCAGTTCATAAAACATAACCATTTATTTAACCAAAGTAAACCAACATGTTTGGGAATAAAAGCCAGTAACATATTTATAATCCAGTGTCTCAACAAGGTAGGAATCCTACCAACGTCCAGTACATTATCTTTGTTGTTTTGTGAAGATAACGTTCAACGATCACGTCACAACGAATCGCAACCCTTTGCGAATCTCCTTTCCTTATTTAATCATATAAATAAATCAATCTGACTATCCATTTAATTTTCATCATCCCTTACATCCTGCGAAATGAATAGTAGCATCTGGAAAATATTCACAATTTATACTTTTCAATTCAGTCGACTAAATCAGGAATTCAGTCGACTAACTCATGTCCAGCTACAGTTCTCTGCCTTACCGTAGACTTTTAGTCAACTGAAATACATATTCAATCGGCTGAAATACGACTCGGCACTGTATATCCTTGACTCGTTAACCTTTCAGTTGACTGAATCATGGATTCAAACGGCTGACTTCAGGTCAAACCCTTCTGTATTCTCGGTCAACGTCCTTTCAGTCGACTGAATCACAAATTCAGTCGGCTAACTTTGGATCAGAACATCTGTGTGTTCAGCCAGAATAGATTCAGTCGATTGAAACTCCCAGAAACTCTTTTCTGTTACGGCCAATACCAGTTCAGTCGACTAACTGTTTGTCAGTCTCTTTTGTTTGCTTATTTGGCTAGACCCTTCCTCATGGAATCCATTCCTTATCAATTTAAAACATAGATAATACCCTTCTTATCACTCTCAGTGAGTTTACTCTACCTTCTAGCCGAAGCTAGAGTCTTTTCCATTATTCATTCCAACCTTTGTACCATTAAAACATGATTCTAAATTCAATCCTTTGGTTGTTGGTTTTCAACACATATCCATTTCTCAAATGGAATTCCAATTCCATGCCCCTATAATAGCTTCGCCAGCCCTTTTCAACCAAATAGGGAACCCATAGGTTCGGCCACACCATGGCCAAATCTATGGCTTCCCTTAGTCTTAATCCCATACTATTAAACTTTAACATACCTTCTTTCCCGTGTCCTTCTTTTCTTTTGGTATGTCCTTTCCTTCCTTAAGCTTTCTTCTTCTTTCCTTGCTCTTCGATTATTCACCAAGTATAAAGATAGAATTGAGAGAGAGAAAGAAGAGGAGAGGAAACAAATCCTTTGTTTCAAAGTGTGGGAGCCGGCCAAGGGGTGTGGTGTGCCCCTTTGTATACCAGCCCAATCCTTTCCAATTCCTTTCTTAATGATTTGTCCAACCAAGGAGTCCCTTGGTTTAACCAAGACAACTGCTTGACTTCCAACGTGTGCATGGGTTTTCATGTCCATTGAAATGGAAACTCTCCATCTTCCCACTTAGCTCACCTTGAGATGGAAGTCTCCTTAACTTCTCATTCAACTCAACTCAACTCAAATATTAACTTAATTCCTTTGAACTCACTCATGGTTGACTTGACTTAGCAGACCATGCACCACATGGCATTTAGGGCCCACCTTAGCCATATCATTTGATGATGTGGTACTTTGCCTAGTTGGCTTCCATACATGCCACACAGCAATGCCACCTCACTTGATGAGGTGGATTTAATGTCTTGGATCTTAATTGGGTAGCTGACCCAATTAATCTAACCTTACCCATTTACTTTAAAATCAATTCATCTATGACCCATTGGGTCCCAATTGGATAATTGACCCATTTAATTAGGCTTTACCCAATTAATTTAAAATCAAGACTACCCATGATCCATTGGGTCTTAATTGGGTAATTGACCCAATTCCTTACCCATCTAAGGTCCATTCCAATTATTTAATCTTAAATTCAATCAATTTGTAATTTAAATAGACCAATCCAATATATTTATACGTAATGAAAATCCGAGGTGTTACAAATGTTATCTAAGACTACTCCAAGTCAGTGTTGGGTTTCACTTAAAGTCATTTATGGCCAATTTACCTTTGTAATTGCCATACACATAATGATGCTTGAATCTTGCACTTGATCTTCCTTCTTTGAGCTCTGTATTCAATCTTCATTACTCCTTGAGTCTTGATCGTAGCTTCAACCTTCCAAGGAAATGCTTCACTTAAGTCATGAAATTGACAAATAGGTGACTCGGTAAGCCGGGCCACTAACAATCTCCCCCTTTGTCAATTTCCAGACAAAACGCCTAGAATCTAATGAATACAAACTCGATGACTAAACCCAACCCAATATACATACATTTGAATACAAATGATACAACCATTTAAAGTACATATTCAAATAAAAAAACCTAGACTCTATGCTCCAAGATGCCTTCTTCAATTCTTAGCTTGCAAGCTCCATTGTGATCCTATATATGTACATGTACACACAAACAATGTAAGCAATGGTAGAAGCATAGATTTCCCCCTCAATTATTAGTCACATAAATAGTAATATGACCAATATTAATCCCCCTTAGTGTATGGACTAAAAGCATTTTAGTCTTGATTAAACTCTCCCTTAATCAAAGACTATCCTCTTTCTAAGCTTATTCAAAGCTTCTAATTATTCTCCCCCTTAACTTAAGTTTACTTTCAAGCTACCAAAATCTCCCCCAACCAGAACTTCCAAAGCCCGGCCCTTAACTGACCAACCCTACATGTGCGTGGAACTAAGTCCACGAGAACGATTCACACGTAATAAGTTAAGCTTGTGGAATGTAAACTTAATGTGGAATTATAATAGAGTCTATCCTACCAATTATTAAATAACAAGGAAGTACATCACTTAATTAATAAATACCTTAACTTAGAATGTCCAAAAGTAAAGTACAAACCATAGCAAATAGTCTAAGTTATTACAGTCCAACGAGCTAATTACTCGAATTACATTTCCATAAGTAAAACTTAAATAAATAAAAATAGCTCCTCCAAGCTCCTAAGCTTGGCTCCGATCATGTCCTTCACTTCCTCCATGTCCTGCGTCATCATCTAAGGTAGAAGTAGGGCGTTAGACAACGCGCCCAGTAGGTACTCCGAGTAGGGTCAACACATGGATTAGTATAAAAAAACACATAGATATAAGCAATATAAAAAACCATGCAAGTCAATGCCATGCCATAGGTGTCATATGCCATGAGTCTCACCCATCATCTATGTCATCATCACATAATATCCCTCTTGATGGATAATACACATCAAGGTATCACAATCACATAGTATTCCCACGAATGCCTTACGGACGCCCCGACGAAACGTGGGTCTCCGGTTACAAATCAATCATACATCCTTCTTGATGGAAAATCCTCATCAAGGTATCACAATCACATAGTATCCCCATGAATGCCTTACGGACGCCTCGACGGAGCGTGGGTCTCCAGTTACAAATCAATCATACATCCCTCTTGATGGAAAATCCTCATCAAGGTATCATAATCACATAGTATTCCCACGAATGCCTTACGGACGCCCCGACGGAGCGTGGGTCTCCCGTTATATTTCATCCCTCCCATGCCATGCATGAGATGCAAGTGCAAACATGCTATGTAATAATACAAATCATAGCATTAAAATCTCATCATTAAGACATATCATTTGATACCAAATTAATTCAAGTAAAACATTCACATATACACATAATCCATGGTTTTCAATGAGGTCGGAATCCTACCAATGTCTAAATACCGGGTCCTTGGGTTTCAGTCCAAAGATCGTCACCGATCGCTCACCGCTTGTGAGATCCCGTTACCTTATTACATATCAACAAATCAAACCAAGGTTCCATTTGATTTCCAACCATGTTCAAGTCCATAACATACCTTAGTGGGGTTCGGCCATACAACATGGCCGAACCTCACTCACTTGGTTTTGGGCCCCTCTTTTTAGTCCTTGATCTTTTAAATAAATGTGGGTCCAAGATCATTCCCTCTTTGGATTTATTAACCAATCACACATGAGTTAATCATTTAGTATTAATAAGCACTAAGTCCACAAAAAAAAAACATTCTCCATGGGGTTCAGCCATACACCATGGCCGAACCCATGGTCCTTCATTTTCACCATATTTACCTCTTTGCCATTATTCTTGCCATAGCTAATCGCTCCTTTTATTTATACATACCTAGGTCCATAACTGATCCATAAACATAGATCCATAAATGATATATTAATCATGACATAAAACTCTAACAAATGCCTCCATTCCTTAGCTTGATAATCCATTCATTTAAACATGCATAGATCCATAGATGACCCATTGAAATGGTTCATGGGGTTCGGCCATACAACATGGCCGAACCCATGATGTCATTTTCCTCCTTTTCCTTAAATCATCTACCACATTAGATCCATAGCCCAAGTCCCTCCATGGGGGAGTTTAATCATACATTTAGGTTCATCACTTTCAATCATTGTTTACCACATTTAAAACCTATTTAAAACTACCAACATTCCCCCATCATCTTCATGGTCCAAAAACATCTAAGTCCATCAATATCCCTCCATGGGGTTCGGCCATACAACATGGCTGAACCCATGGTCCATGGTTCTTCACCATTTACGACACTTGGTACCATTTAAAATGATTAACATTCCTTCCTTATTTCCCTCCTTTAAAACCCTTTAAAATCTTAACATACATCTATAATTTTCATCCTTTAAAACCCATTAAAATCATTAATATACCTCCATGGGGTTCTGCCATACACCATGGCCGAACCCTATGGTTCATCATCTTCTCTTAAAATCATTTACTTATGTTATATCCCTTGATGGGGTTCGGCCATACATCATGGCCGAACCTCATCCAAATCCCTTTTAAGCTCTCATGATCCATATACATAGAAATCTAGGGTTTGGCCATGCAAGGGCCAAACGATGATCTTGATCATATACCTTATCTTAGACATGCAGGAGGTCATTTCCATATATCCATAACAATTAGGGTTCGGCCATGCAAGGCCAACCCATGATCCATGATCATTATCCTTATATGGTTCTTGCAAGAGGTCCTTAGCCATATATACATAATGTCCTTAATATTCCATCATTTACATAGCCTATCTTACCCATACTTAGGTCCATCTTTTCCATCTCATTTCTTGGGTGGATTTTACATCCGTGGCCCATAACATTTTTAGCCAACTTTCTAATCCAAAATGAAAAGTTCCCTTAACCTCTTTCCAATTAATAAAATCTTGTTGAGTACTACTTACCGATTCTGCGACTCCTCCGGTTTCTTTCACTCCTTCTTGCTCCTCCGATCTTCTCCTTAGTCTTTCTTCTTTCTTCCTCCTTGATCTTCGGCCAAGAGTGTGTTGAGGTCATGAGATGAAAATCCAAAGAGAGGGTTCAGCCAAAGAGTGTAGGTTTGAGAGAGGGAGAGGAGGAGAGAATGGAAACCCTAAGTCTTTCCTTGTTCAATGAGAGGGTCGGCCAAGCTTGAGAGAGGGAGAGTGAGATGAGATCCAATTTCTCTAAGTCCTTTGTCTTGAGAGGGGGATCGGCCTTGAGAGAGAGGGAGAGAGTGAGATGAGATGGAAAGCTCCCTTTCCATCTTGTCTAGGGTTTGCTTGGGTTAGACTCCACCCTCATCAATGTGGAGTCTTCCCCATGGGCTCTTTGACCAAACAAGAGGGTGCATGCCCTCCACATGGCACACACCACTCTCCTCCCACGGTTTTCGTTTGGGTTCCTTTGGTGGTTTGGATGGTTTCCATGAGATGAAACCACCACCTCTTTTGACCAATGCATGGTCTATCATGTCCTTCATTTAAGCTCCTTGTCTAGCCAAGGGGGTGCATGCCCTCCACATGGCATACCACACTTCATCCCAACGGTTTTGGTTTGCTTGTTTCCTTGGGTGGTTTGGTGGTTTCCATGAGATGGAACCAACACCTCTCCTTTGGCCAATGTATGCCCTCCACCTAAGCATCCTTGTGTAGCCAAGGGGGTGCATGCCCTCCACATGGCACACACCACCCCTCAACGGTTTTGATGGAGTGGTTTCCATGAGATGAAACCACCCTCTTGACTCACTCCATCTTTTGGTCTTTTATGTGACTCACTCCCCACTTAACTCACTCCATTTAAATGCAACTCATTTCCCAACTCAATCATTTGAATTTATATCTAACTTAGGTCATTACAATCAAATAATTTAATTCCACTTACTACATTTAATCTTCTTTAATTTATCTTTGACTCACCCATGGTTGACCAAGTCAACCATGGTGGCCGGCCCCACTTGTGCCTTAGCCCACACCCACCTCACTTGATGAGGTGGAGTTGGGTCCCACTTGACTACGTCACTTGGATAATTCCACTCCTACACTTGCCAATGAGATGGACCCCATGCCTTTGATCTTAATTGGGTCCGTGACCCGATTAAATCCATTTCTTACCCATTTACCCTAATGCTCAATTCATCTTGACCCATTGGGTCCCAATTGGGCATTTGACCCAATTGACCATCTTTGACCCAATTAATTGGAAATAATCCAATCCATGGTCCATTGGACCATACTTGGGCCATTGCCCCAACTTTGATCCATCTAACATCCATTTCATCAAAAATTCTTAATTTCAACAATTAAAATAAGTAATAACCAATATATTTCTTGATTTAAAAATCTGGGCTATTACAAAATCTCCCCTAAAGCTTTCATAAAACTTCAAAACTTCTCCCTTTTTTTGTCATAAATTGACAAAGGGCATATAAGCACTAATATACCACATTTAGTGTGCTTCAACAAGTCCCAATTTTTGGACTAAGAGGAGATGGAGAAGGAGGGGCAAGGGCCACATACATTTTCAAGAATTATACCAATTTTGAAAACATAAGTTATGCATGCAAGAGGAGGGGCTCACTCATACAAGGAATATTCTATGAAATGATCATATGACTGAAAAGATCATGAACTAAACAAGAATACACCAATTAGGCACATAGTTCATGAAAAATGAGATGATGTAAAGACATATACCCATAAGGGCACAATTACATCAACCAAGAACAAGTTCATTCAACAAGGCATATACCAATAATGAGTCAATGAATGAACAAACATCTATCCTTGGAAACCCATTATGTACATGGAAGAAGGAGACCTATTTCTTCCCTTAAAGTTTCCAAGGTGTTCTCTCCTTTGCTCAACAATTTGAGAGCACAATGCACCAAGTCCATTAACATTTGGACCACATAACCATGTTGGCTTTCTCTACCAAAATCCATTTGGTTTTAAGATTCACCTTTAAGATTTGAAAGCCACAACATAGGTGCATTCTCTAGGTTGCATTCAAACTTTATTAGACATTTTTAAACTACTTTTGAAGGTTTAAACCATGAATGCACACCAAAGACTTTTGGAGAAGGAAAATTTTCTTTATTTGAACATTTCTCCAAAAATTCATTTCCAATGTCTAATGATTTTCCAAGATAGTGCATATAAGGAACATTGGAAAGACATGATACATCCCTATAAGATTTTACCAATTGAGGGAAGAAGAGTGTGTGCTTGTGATGCATGCAAGTTCACAAGAAAACAAGGTCTGCAACTCAACCTTTGAATGCCAATGTAAGCCAATACATTCACACAATTTTGTGCCATTTGAAGATTCAAACAATTTTACTAATATAGGCATAAAAACTTGGATCTTGGATCAATATACCAATTTGAATACAACTAAAATTTTGATCCAATCCAATCCAATAACCTTGGGCATTTTTAATTTTCCAATTTTATCAACATTGTCCTTGTGTGATGTCATATGATAAGACATTCTTAGGTTTAGCAAAACATGACGCTTATGAACCACAATCATTCCTCAAGACATATACCAATGATGAGAATAGGAATGAGGGCACAAACACATATGACATACATTCATTTCACATAAGATGTGCCAATAAGATGCATGGAAATGAAGTATGAGAAAAATATGGCATGCAAAAATACAACAATGATAAGAGCACATTAGATGCCATAAACACAAACACTTGCAAAGGCATTTTCAAATGCACCAAGGTATACCAATAATAGATCAAGTAATGGTGCAAGAAAAATAATCTACTTGTAAACCATACAAGTGTTTGCCCGAAGATTACTCCCCCATTTAAGTTCTAAATTTTTGAATGGTACGTGAATGGATTACCAATTTAAACATTTGATCACATTTGGATTAGCAATACCATTCATAAGCATGGAGCAAAGTTCATTCCACAAGAGATTCACAAATTTTGTAACATGGAATGAAACAACACATTGTATGTGCACATGATCATCTCACAAACAAGATATTACCAATTTTAAGATCAGAGATGAAAAACAACATATAATGCAAGCACATACAACCAATACATGAGACAATGCACAACCATCATTCATTCCCAAAAGATACACAAATTATTTGATAGATGGAATGAGATGAAACAAAATACAATCCAATTTTAAAGCATAATGTGCAAGCCTACATGAAAACAAACATTACAATAAAAAATATAACAATTTAAGATCATGGAATACAATAGAAAATAAGAAAAGGGGTTTTTAAACAAAAATCTTCTGTGCACATGCGGTACATCACCCAGGAGATCGGTCGCAGAGCCGATGAATCTTCAACTGGCGATTGGTCACCATGACATCACAAAGTTTTCCTTTTAAAAGCCATTTCGTTTTGAAATCTCCCTCTAGATTTTCAAAAACATGTGGCATAGAATAAATATGATTCTACCAATTAAAATACATATGCCACACAAGTATCTTGCTCAAATTCAATCCCCAAAACATATACCAATAGAGAACATGTTATGAACGCAAGATACACACTAAGATTCCAAAACAAATTTCAAATGTGTTAACCATATTGAAAACATAACACTTCTGAGCTACCATTTGTAGGACTTGGAATCTAAGTCCACATGTATGACTCATCAAGCATGACATGTACTGTAGCCAAGAAGAATGCATTCGAGGCTTGCTTGAGTCAATGTGCCATGCCTCAACACAAGAGTTGATTGAACTCACATGTACAAAGATTGAGTTCAAATACATTTGATCTAGAGATACTCCAATGATGCTCAATTCTTAGACCAATGTAGGGCATGAACAAGATCTTATCCCTTAGGGATCCATATGAAGTTTTTGTAAGGTCTCGGAATTTGGGAATTAATATAAATGTGAATATTAATTATTTTAATGATGGAAATTAGAAAATTGGTGGAGTAAATGGTAAATGGGCCAAAATTGGATAAAGGCCCAAGTGTGGCCCAATAGACTATGGTTTAGATTTAAATTTATTTAAATGGGTCAAGAATGGTCAAATGGGGTCAAATACCCATTTGGGACCCAATGGGTCAAGATGGTTAAGCTCTAAGGTAAATGGGCTAGTGGGAAATGTAATTGGGCCATGGGCCCAATGGTGATCCATTTAGAGTGGGCTTAATGAAATTCAATCACCCTAAGTAATTTGGAATTAAACAATGGTGGTGTGGCCAAGTGGGACCCACCTCCACCTCATCAAGTGAGGTGGCATGTGGGCCAAGGTTTGATGGGGCCGGCCACGATGGTTGACTTGGTCAACCATGGGTGGATTCATAGAAGGAAGTTAAGAAATGGAATTAAATTAGGTGGGAACTAATTAACCTAAGGTAATTAGTTAATTTATTAAATGATTAAAATAATCAAATGAGGGTCAAATGGTCAAAAAGTGGAAAACCAAATGCCATCTTATCTTAAGGCATCAAAAAACGTTGGCAAGTGTTGTTGGGGTCAAAAAAAAACATGGAAAATATCTATGTGGGGTTGGTGGGAGGAATTGATTACTCCACCCAATTGAGATAAACTTTATCTCTTTTAACCATCTTCTTCCATCGATGTTCTTTTCTCTCGTTTCATTTTTTTCCCATTTTGCTCTCCACCACCGTCCCACACTCCAAGAAGAGAAGAAAAAAATTAAGAAAGGAAGAGGAGAAGAGAAGAAAGAAGAGAAGAGGTGCAAGCATGGTTCACCATTCTAAGGTCAAGACTTACCATCTTCTTTTCATCATCTCCTCCTTTCCCTCTCTCAAGTAAACCCTACCTTGGCCAATTCTAAGCTTGGAGGTTTCCACCATTGATCAAGCATCTTGACCTACCAAAGATTAAAAGGAAGGAGAAAGGAGGCTAAGGAAGCCGACGGGAGCGGCGGAAGTCAGAGGAGACGACAGATTGTGAGTATCTCTTAAACAAGAGTTTTGGATTTTTTTTAGGGTTTAAGAATTGGAATTCTTTTTGGTTAAATTTAATGGTGGCTAAATAATTTTGTGCCATGGATTTTAAATCCATCAAAATGGAAGGATGGAAAGTGGAGGAAACTCTAATGGATAGGTTAGGGTTAGGAAAAAAAAAAATGGATTAAGGGTTATATAATTAATGTATGATTTTTTTTAGGGTTTTAAGGAATGGAGGATATGCAAAGTAATTTGGGCATTTTAATGATTTATTAGGGTTTATGAAGAATGGAAAACCATGGAGGATGGTTTAGGGTTTTAAATTTCTTGATTAAATGTGATTAAGTTTGAAGGGGTTTTATAAGAAAAATCATGGGAAAGAGGGTTTATGATTTTTTTAAGGAGTTAATGATTGAATGTAGTGATTTGTAAATGGATTTCATGACCTATTTGTGGGTAAACTTATGATTAATTTTGGTGTTATGTATGTGGGAAATGAATGAGGATTAGAATATTTAAATGGCTAAATTCTAGTGTTGTTATATTATGGTTAAGGAGACACCAATGGACCCATTTTGTGTGAACCAATTAAGGACTAAGATGAAGGTGTATGTATATGGATTAGTAAATGAGGAATATGGCATGATTAAAGGGGACATTCATGGATTCCAAAAATGTAGTTTATGATGATAAAAAAATGATAAGTCAAATGTGTGATGGAACTAAGTGATGTATGTAGACTTGTTTGGCCTAAGGTTAATGTGTTTGTATATGATTAAATTAATGGAGTTTAGGTTCAATTAAGTGGCTGATTTAATGATCTTGAGATATGGGTGATGGGTCATTAATGGACCTGAATCCATGAATGAATTTTTAGACAAAGAAATGTATATAATTAAGTTAATGTTTAACTATAGGGGAGGTAGTGGCAAAACCGTAAATATTGATCAAAATGAAGCAACCCACTAAGATATGATGTATGGGCTTAGAAATGGTTAAAATATGGACTAATTATATGTATGTAATAAGGTATTGGATATCGCAAGCGGTACGCGTGTCGGTAGCCGGATTATCGGACGAAGCCGAAAAAGGACGCGAGTCGGTATTCGGTAGGATTCCTACCTATTTGTAAGCCATGGATGTGTGATGGTATTTTTGTCATATTTTATTGATTAGTATTTATCTTATGATGGGTTTTTACAATTATGGATGCTATTTTTAAGATGGATTTTATTTAATGGCTATGAACTATGATTAAGGTTATGCATTATAAATTAAGGCTATGTATGATATCTTAAGGTTATGAGTTATAAATAGTACATAGCATAATACATTACATCTCATGCATGGCATGGGCGGAAAAAAATAAACAAACCGAAGTCCATGCTCCGTCGGGGCGACCGAGAACAGGCATGGGGACACCTTGACGAGGCTTTGCCGTCAAGGGGGATATTTTGCGGTTGGACATATCTTGACGAGGTTTTTCCGTCAAGAGGGATATGACAGTATATGGCAGGAATGATGGGTGGGATTCATAACATTGACACCCATGGCATATCATTTACTTATATTTCAGTATATGGTGGTTTATAGTTTTCACTGTGTTATTATTTGTATGTGGTTATTACTAACCCATGTGCTAGCCCTACTCGGAATCCTACTGGGCTCGTTGTTCTAACGCCCTACTTCTACCCTAGCTGACGATGCAGGAGATGGCGGACCGGAAGGGCGAGACGGAAGCCAAGCTTAGGAGCTTGGGGAGGCGGACTAATTATTTTGTTTTACTTTATTTTGGAAAAGATGTATTTGTATAGTTAGCTTGTCGGAAATGTAATAATTTAGGTAGTTTGCTATGTTTAGGTATTATTTTGGATAATACAGTATAATGGCATTTTCGTAATTAATTGGGTATTTCTTCCCTGCTATCTGAAGAACTGGTAGGATAGTTCTATGATCATCCGTATTTATTTTTATGTTCCGTGAGCTTACTTGCTACGCGTGAACCGTACTCGTGGACTTATGTTCCACGCACGTGTAAGGTTGGCCAGTTAAGGGCCGGGCTTTAGAAGCTCGGAACTTAACTCGCGTCGTGACGTCCGCGCCCTTTGTCACTTTTATTTTAAAAAAAAAATGTACTCTGATTTTACGGTGAAAAGGGACGGGCGTTACAGTTTTGATCCGAACCTTTCCTCTCAAATCCTTGGAATTTGGGCATTTTGATTCTTCCAATTTTAACATTTGGCCCAAATTCATTGAAATGAGACAAGAACCTTCTTTTAATTTTCCTATCTATGATATGAGGATGTCTCAACTTATCCCTATTTGATTTCTGTTCAGACATGAAAAATGATATTTTTACCCTTGTTATTTGTGTTAGTTAGCCCTTGTTTCTGTATATATTAGATACATTTAATGTTATTTTTTAATTTTGTAGGTGAAAATTGGGAAAAATAGGAAATTAGCCTAAAACCCGTTGCAAGATTTGAGCTTAATTTGGAAGACTTGGAATTCCAATGATTCTTTCACCGCTTTAGGAACTTAATTGTAAATTGGTTAGTTTGGATCCAGTTGTGAGAGTCCAGATTAGTCTAATAATTTTTAGATAAGTGGTGGACTAATTATTAATTTCCAAAAGATTGAAGAAAGCTTGCTGAAGTCTGAAGATACAAGCCCATGAGCTAGAATGCCAAATCAGTTGGGCCAGGCCTGGGAATTCAAAGTCCACGAGCCAGAAATCCAATCCACTAGGCCCAGTTCAAGTGGTCCATAGTGAGCTAGGCCAAGTACAATCCATAAGATCCATGCACCAAAGTTCAATGAGTCCACAGGCCAGAGTCCAAACTCATTAAGTCCATGTGCATCTAAGTCCAACTCTTGAAACCCTAAGCCACCTAATCACCCTAAATCTACTCCATACGTTTCTACCATCTCCATTTCCTAAAAATTAGCACCCTCATGCGCATAATCTATTCTTGCATTACACGAAAATCTCAAACCCAATCCCATCTAGATTCCAAAATCCAATCAACTTAGATCCTAGCTTGCACTCCAAGGTAATTCCATATCCATACATGATTCTAACTCCTAAATTTCCTTATCCCATGTGCATGATCTTATCTTGCCACACAAGAAATTCCATCCACATCATTTCCACGTCATCCAAATCCCTAAACTCCCTCTCCAAGCAACTCTAGAACACATCTACACGATTTTGCCAACTTTGCATTGAACCACTCGATCCTAGCACTCTCCATATACCCTAGGCATACATAAAAATCGACCAACCACATCATACCATCTATCTAGATTATCTTCCAATCCTAACCATTCAATCCATACACACAAACCCTCCACATGATTTCCACCTATATTCTCCCCTACCATTCACATATCCCTTTATACGACACCTTCTCACCAACTCTAGCCGATCCACCTAGTTGCCCATTCTCCAAGCTTCTCCATTAGTTGATTAAATCTCCACCCTCCATGCCAATAAAACCTAACTCATCTCAATCATCCATTCCTACCCTGAACCCTATAAATAGATGCATTCGGACAATAGTAGAACTCGAATTTGGCATTAGAGATTCAAGGCTTGGGTGTGGAATGAAGGAAAGGATGTGTAATGATCCGCCTCGAATTTTCTAATTTTTGAAGAGATTTTCGGATCTCCGAGTTGTTTTTGGGACCTTGGTAGCAGTGAGGAGAGTGTGTGCACAGTGGTGGGCCCAGTTTGCCTATTTTCGAGTTTGGGAACTTGAAGGGCATTTTGATAATTTTATAATTATTATGTATTTATCATGAAAACTTGTTCAAAAATCACATGTTTTCTCGCCCGAGATCTTTCGGATTCTTTCTTCGATCCTCTTTCTCTACTCTTCTGAAAAGATTTTGAAAAGCAAAAAAAAAAGAAGCTGAAACCCAAAACCCTAACACTTATAAACCCACTATTTTCCGCGACATTGTAGCCGCTCACGCTATAGTGCCGCCGCCCCCAAAGCCGTGACTCTCGCCTTCTCCTTCTCAGTCTTTCTCTCGGTAACTCTCTCCTCCTCTCTCCTCTCTTTCTCTCTTGATTTCTTCTTCTTTCTCATTCTCGATCTCCGACTGAGCCACTTTCATTTTTCCATTTTCTTTCTCTCCCCTTCTCTCGGTTTTCTTTCCCTTCTTTTTCAGGATTTCTCTCATTTTTCCCCTATTTTCCCTTTTCCTTTCTTCGATTTTCCACGCCTTTACTCGGTTTTCCCCTATTTCCCTTATCTTTTCTTCAATTTCCATGTTTTTGCTCTATTTTCCTTTTCTTCATTTTCTCTGCACTTGCACGATTTTTCCTTCTTTTCCCTATTTTCCCGTTTTCTTGGATTTTCCTTGATTTTCTCCCCCTTTCCCCTTCGACTCAATTGAGTTACTAAGTCACTCGGCCGAGTACCTAGTCAACTTAGTCGGGATTTTCTGAGTCAACCCAGTCCTTGGGCTTGAGTGGCGACCCAACTACTCGGCCCATTGGCCCAGACTCGACTCGACTCAGACCTGGTTTGGCCCAACCAGGCCCAGACCTGGTCCAACCCCGGCCAGGTCTAGACTTGATTCAGCCCACGTCTGGCAGATCAAGCTCTTCCGCCCAATCCACCTTGGCCAGGTTTTCAAACCCGGCCCTTTTTCAAAGCTCGTTTTCAAGCCCAGCCCTTTTAAGACCAGGCCCAGTTCGACCGATTTTGGGCACGGCCCAGTTTTAGGCCCGTTTTCTCCCTGGTCTCTTTTTAACCCATTTTGTCTTAATTACTCATCTGTTCTTCTTTATTTCAACAGATTGAACTCCCTTCAACCCAACAAGCCGCTTACTCGCTTTGGACTTTCAACTCCACACACACGGTGAGGGGACTTATCACTATTTTAGATGCACTGCATATATTCATGCCGTTATTTTTGGACGTAGAGTCACCCGAGTGTAACCCTCTATTTGTTTAGCCAATCGGTAAAGGAAAACTGTTGAAATAAGTATGTGGCAGGGGGTCCGCTCGAGTGTACTTCTGTTATCTATGTGCGTTGTAAAGAATTTTAATTAGACGATCTAATAAATGAATATATATCACTTGAAAATTGTTGATGATGTTGGAGTGTCTGTTCATTAAATGTTAATGAAATCGAGTTTAGTGTAGATTTACGTGATTAAGTAACTCATTGTATACTTCTGACTTGCATGATGAACTATGTTGTTGATTTTCAGTTGGTTGTATAAGTGTCTCTCCTCGTTGTTATACATTTTGTGACTTCGTGTGCATGCATTGGAGAGACTATTCATATGTATACATGCTTATGATGATGTGATGAGTTGGTTGTCGGGAGGACTTCCCCGTTGCGCTACGATGGCCAAGACCCTCATAGGGGTTGTGGGTCTCCCCATTGCGTTCTGGTGGTCAAGGTGCCTACCCTTGAGATTGGCTTCCCCGTTATGCTTCGGTAGTCGAGACCCCCATAGGAGATGCGGGTATCCTCGTTGCATTCCGGCGGTTGAGGCAGTGGCATATTGCATGGTCTCCAATTGTGTCAGTAGGGGACCGGAGTTGTTGGGGGACCATTGAGAGTTATGGAGATGATATCTTGGATTTGGTTAGTGGAAAAGTCGGTTAATAGAGTAGTTGAGTACCGTAGGCATGAATATTTATTCACTTATGATGTTCACTGCCCTTTACATATGTGATCTACAACTATGTTGCTAATATGTGGTATGTTTTATCCCTTCATTGGGTTGGGTTACTCACCCCTTACCTTTCAAGTGCCCCGATAGCGGAGGGACCAGGCGGACCCCTTGAGCAAGTACGTGGAGAGGAGTAGTAGTGAATAGAAGTTTATGCTTATGTTATGTTTTAAATTTGAGAAATTTTAGTTGCATGGACTCAATATCATATGTTTGTTTGGATAAATATATAACCACTTTGATTAGTTTACACTTGTGATTTATTATGTTTCCTAGTTCTGGACTCGTGGTTTGTTGAGTGGGAAGTAGTTACCCCGTTTCAAAAAAAAAATTATTATGCCCGATATCCATCTTTTGTGACTTTCTCAGGTATTTGGGAGATAACGCGCCCGTAACGGGACGGGGCGTTATAGGAAGAGCAAAGGAAGGAAAGACAATGTAGAGTGTCGACCTCCACAATGGGTTTCGGGTCAATGTTTTGAATTCTTTTGTAATTTCCTTTCCAAATTCCATTGATTTGTAATTCTTACTTCCATATTTTATTTAATAAAAGAAGGTGAGAGTTAGAAATTTTGGTTTTCTAATTATTTCATTCATGTGTAATGAAGATTTTGAATTTGTTTTGATTATTCTTATGGGATTATATTAGAAATTTTATTAAGAAATTTAAAAAAAGTGAGACTAAGTTAGGATTGTTAAGAACTTGGATTTTTCAATCTAAGGCTCTTTTTAAAAAGTGAGACTGTTTTAAATTTGAAACTTTAAGTGAAAATTATGTCAAAGCCTAAGGCCATAATTGAATTTTTTTAGTTTAATGGATTTCATAAATTTTATATTAAGAGTTATAATGAATGAAAGATTTGAATGCATGTCAAATAATTTACGTGAGCTCTATGTTTTAGGCCGTTGTTTTATTTTTAAAATATGGATATCAATACCTCCTTGATGTTTTGAGACCAATTCTATTGTATCCTATGTATTTCGTATTGTTTGTTTAATCTTTTTTTTTTAATTTTTATATTCTTTGATTCTTTAAAAAAAATTATTCTTTTATTCATTCTTCTCCAAACTTCAAGATCTGAAAAATAAACTAGGATTGAAATTAAATGGACTAATTTTAATTAAACCTATGTTAGATCTAGAATTGTTTCTATGTTTTCTGAATCAACCCACCATCACTAGTTTCAATTAGAATATTTAAATTGAATAATTAACAAATAAATGTGAATACTTAAGATACATTTTCTGTAATTCTGTTGGGTTCGACCTCGCACTCACATTGTTATACTATGAATGGTCTGTGCACTTGCGAGTAAAATAAATGTTAAACTGTTTATTGCACAACAATTTGCTTATGTAGGGATGAAGCATGAAGTGAGGTGTATTGTGTTTTCTAGGAAAATTCACAAATTGATTTACCTTATTTTTCTTTGTATGGTTTGAATTTCCAATCACCTCATTCTTTCTCTTCTTTGCTCTTGGAGAAAGATCATTAGCCACCTTTGTTTTAACCTGCATTCTTTTTGTCTTGCACTTATGCTTGAAATGCCCGGTTAATCCATAATAAAAATATTTTATAATAGAAGTGTATGTGGTGTGGCTTTTACCTAGTATGGATTGGTTCATGGGTCTCTTTGGGTTAGATTGGGAATTACCATGCCAGTTACCATGTGGTTTACCCAAAATAGATTCTTCCAATTTTAGCTCACATTGGGTAATCATGTCTTGAGATTTCTTAATATTTTTATCTCCAAGACATTTTCCAACTTCCTTAAGCTTCAAGATATCATTTCCATAGACATTTGTAGTTTCTTGAAGCAACGTTTGATTTTCTCTCAATTTTATGACATCATTTACAACTTTCAAATTTGATGAGGGAAGATCATTTTCAACATTAACACTTTGAAGTTAGCTAGAGAGTTTGCCATTCTCAATTTTCACCTTATCAAGATTCTTTCCCAAACTCATACTCTCTAAATATAAGGTATTATAGGATTCTTGGAGGTCATGTTCCTCTTCAAGATCCTCTTCTCTATCCTCTTCTTCTCATGAGGATCCCTCTTGCAACAATAGAGTCTATGAAACATTTGAAATTTTCACCTCTGTCATGATTCTCTAATTGGTTATGAGAGGTGGAGCCTTCCATTGATCTATCCAAGGATTTGCAAATATTTTCAATAAAATCATCTTGGATAGAGGTCCAATCTTTTTCATCATAGGGTGCCATTATATTCTCTATTTGTTATCAAATACACCAAGATAGAATAAATAAACAATAGAGATC
The DNA here is from genome assembly GCA_013350335.1 of Chimonanthus salicifolius. Taxonomy (NCBI): domain Eukaryota; kingdom Viridiplantae; phylum Streptophyta; class Magnoliopsida; order Laurales; family Calycanthaceae; genus Chimonanthus; species Chimonanthus salicifolius. The sequence continues at coordinate 25,072,005 of CM023538.1, forward strand.
TTCAAACAATTTTTTGGGCATCCATATTTGATGTTCTAGCACGGATCAACTCGGACAGTTAGATCCTTTATGAAGAGCACAAGGCTCTGATATCAATTGAAAGTTCCCAGGTATGCTAGAACACTATAGCCAAGATTGACCTTAAAGGGGGGGTGATTAGGGCAATCACCAATTTTACCAGTATTTAAAATTTTCTTAATTAATCAAATGATTTGCAGTGGATTAAATTAGATTAATCAAGTGAGTGATAAAAGAGTGTGCCAATTTAAAAGGAGCAATCATACAAATAAAGACAAAACACCCACAACACAAGATGTATAGTGGTTCAGGTTTAAACAAACCTACATCCATTGTAGGACTCACCTAACTTTGGACTATCCTAAATACACTATATAGGGAATTACGCCTTCATGAATAGAATAGGACTTCCACATATCCAATTGATTGAGAATTTCACCCAATCGCTTAAGATTTTGAAATGTGCAACCAACCTGGGTTTACTTTCTTATCCCTCTATTTTTTATAGTGGTTCAAGCACCATGCTTTAATCTACTTCACAATGATGATTTGAAAATTAAAATCAAATCGAAGAAGCACTTGACTTTTGATAGCTCAACCTTGTAGATATGTGCTTCTTGAAGACTTCTCCCAATGCGATGTCGTATGGTGACACGATGATGTGCTTTTGTAGTGTGCAATCACAATCTATGGGAGGTTGCTAGGATATGGATTTGCAAATTGATATTAGGCTTGGTTTCTCTCACTCTCTCTTAATCTCAATCAAGATGATTGGATTGAAAATGATTCTCCTAAGTAAGGTGCATAGAGAGGAGTAGGATCTCTGAGAATGCCTTATGAATTTGCCTAAGTGTAAGCTCTAAGGTCTCCCACCAAAACACAACATGTTTGGAGATTAAGTAGACAAACCAGAGAAAACTGAACTTACAATGGGCAATTGATCGTCTATTCAAATATAGTTGTTTTAATTTGACAGTTGCACCTTAAATGTTTTCCAACGGATAGAAACCGGTCATGCCTGATTGCTCGCATCCACACGATTGGTCATCCATGTATCTAGCAATCGATCGCGGGATGGCGAATACATCGGCCTGAGATTAACCTGTCATGATAATCTTATCTCATCCAGGCCTTGGGCGATAGGTCGTGCGCCCGATGCATAACTGCCCTGTCTTGGCGATGGATCGTGCAACCGATGCATCGTGCTCTATACCACACTGAAGGGTCACCGCCAAACAGAAACCATCGTCCTGAGCCTGACTATGTCTTATAGTTGGTGTTCATCCCAGGCTCTATGCGATACATCGTGACAAGTGTTTGGCCGGCCATATTGTAATAACCTGACCCAGATTAGGTGAATTTAGTTTAATAAATCCTGCTTAGACTGGTTAATCTCGAAGATTACGGTTAGGGCTTTGTGAAAAGCCCAGGTGTGGCCCAATCCGAGCTCAAAAGCTCAGTGATCCAGCTCGTTCAGCAGGAGGGGCAAAATGGTAATTTACCGCTTATTGTTATTATTTTATTAATTGTGTTATTATGTGATTATTATTGGATGATATTATTCTCCTTAGTCAAGGATTCCTATTTCTGATTTTTGAATAATTTTATTTTAGAAAATAGTATTTAAAACCGATAGTCAAAACCCCGAAAGGGAGAAATAAATATTTTTAATGATTTTGGAAATGAGATAATTTTTGAAACAAGTGTAGTATGTTAGGCCATTTTAGTATGGTCTAGTTTATTTCTTCAAACCCCAAAAAATGAGGATTTTAAATTGTTTTATCTAACACAAGTTAAATTAAGTAAATTGTGTAAAATTGTGATTTTTATTTAAATCAATGGTTTTTGGTGAGTTTTAAATCTCCAATTTTTATGGTAATTAGAGTTTTTAAAAACCCAACTTATCTATCAGGTTGGATTAAAATTTTTGAGCTTTGAAAATCATGTTTTAAGTTGAAAATCGAATTTTTATCAAATTGGGGGCCTTTTGCAAAACTGGAAATGTTGGAGGACTTATTTGCAACCAAACCAGTCGAACAGTGGTTTCACTATACCGGACATCCGCAGCTCTTGCATGCAGCCTCCAACTGGCCTCCATGCATTGATCAAATTTCCTATTTATTGGTTCTTAGTTCAGCTCTCAAACTCCCACATTTTCCATCTCTCTCCCAGCTGCTCTGAGAAATCAAAACCAGCTGATCACCCTCTCTGTTTTTCCCAGTTTTCTCAACCGTAAGCTTAGAAGGGAAGTTTTTCAAAAGTTAAATTTTTTAGCCTAGGAGCTCAAGTGAAGGTAACCACTGCGTTCCTTTTCAAAATTTAAGTGGTTTAGAATCAAGAAAAACCGATTTTGGCCAAGTTTTGAGTGTGTAAAACCTAGTTTAAAGTTTAAGGAAAAATGTAGTATTTCTTGTGCCAGCATGGCTTTCATTTTAAAATCCGTTGGCTTAATCAGTTCCAAATCACTCCCTATGGAAAGAGGACTCACTGAGGAGTCCATCTAATCAGTTGGATATGAAAACTTAATCCAGGAAACCCACTGTTCCTGGATTCGTATTTCATATGTCTCTGCCCGTTACTGTCTGCTGTAGTAGACAGAGGTGGAAGACGACTCTCAGACGATACGGGGGTAACACCCTTCTGACGATCCAAAGTTAGCCCTTCGGACGTTTTGAGCTTCAGCCCGAAGCCCCGAAGCGTCCGAGGCAAGTTTTACTCAGTCTGATGTTCCGAGTTGTGTTCGGAAGGACCGAACCCCACTCGGACGATCTGAGCTTCACTTGGGATGATCCGAGACACACAAACCCACCGAAGACCTGTTTTTCAGATTTTTTCAGTTCGGAAGGACCTTCGGATGATCCGAGACCTGATATTCGAACGATCCGAAGGCAAACCCACCGGTCCGAAGTCAGTGACTAGTTTAGGCAGTGGTTCGGATGATCCGAAGCCACTGTACCTGGTTCCGAAGCATATTCCGAGGGACCCAGTTTTTGAATGTGAACTCTTGATTGTTAATGATGCATGTGATGTTTGTACCCCATTGATAAATTAAAAATGTACTAACCCTCTTCTCTTATTACTATAGTGTACCTACTATTGTATTCACTTCCAGGCCGACTCTATTGGTCGGGCACTGAGTGACTTCACTTCCAGGCCGACGCTATATTTGTCGGGCACTGAATGACCTTGAGGCCTTACTCAACATGTCACATCTGGTCCTATCCAGAAGACAACCGAAAAATGACCTGAGTATCTAGACCTAACTCAATAAGTCAATCTGGTCATGCCTAGAAGACAATATGAGTTTTAGACTGAGCACCCTATTATTATATATTGTGGATTATTGTAACCTAAAATAGGTTAGACACCAAGTAGGAGACTCAATTCATTTACCTTGGAGATTTTTGGGAAAACAAGTATGGTTTTGAAATACTACTTGTATGTATACATTTGATGCTATGTATATTGAGCTATTATTGATTGTGCACTTGTTTGCTTTTTGAACAGAGACCGCGATACCACACATTTTCGGTGAGGAAACTTAACTTTACAGTAGGTGTAATCAGGTTCTTATGAGATGAGTCTTGAGCAATGAGTGGTTTCAGATTTGATGAACCCACCTATGTGCCTAGATATAATGCAATGTTGTAAGAAGTGTTTATGATACTTATGAATGCTATGATGTTGATCATATGAAATGTGTACTACTGCTTCCACGTGCCCTTGACTATTGAACTAATATCGGCCATGTGTGTGAGATGGTTTACGTCTACTGGACCATGGGTGTCGACAGTTGCTAACTGGAGGAGTGTTAGTATCGGCCATGTGAAGGCCGGAGATGTACTTGTAAGGATGTATTTTGACCGTATCGGGACTTAATACGATGGTCTCAGCGTAGTATGTATGCGTTACGTTGGATGACAGCAGTAATGAAAAAGATTATGAGGATGGAAATGATGTTGATATTATACTTGTATTTATTATCAAGCATAAGATATCAATTGTTGATTATTTGCTAACCTGATATTTACTTAAACTGCACTGTTATATTTCCTTCACTGGACTACTTAACTCACCCCACTCACCTTTCAGGAGATGAACTCGAGAAGGAGAACCCTCTGTTTGAAGCTTAGGGTGGATAAGCTAAGACGTTGCCTTGGGATTCCCACTAAGGGGATATCTTTGCTTTTTGGTTCTTGGAACCATTTGCTTTTTGTAAAGTACCGTGTGTGGTACTTAATTTGCATTAATGTAATGTATTAAACTACCATATATCCGTAATTACTCTGATGATGTTTCAATGATAATTCGATATTTAGAATTATGTGTATTTGTGTTTGTGTTTATGTTGGGTAGACTTATGGTATGTGTTTCAGTCCACATATTGAGATCATATGTGACCTTTGGGCCTAACTGTTGATCCAGCCCAGTTAGATTTCTCGAGTGTAGTGTTAGTTTAAAAAGAAAAAAATCAGTCGCTTTCCGGGCCCAACTTGCGGGTCGGGGCGTGACACATATACTCAGATGAAGGATCGTATGCACGATATGATGACCGAGACTTGACTGTGAATGACAGTCCAAATTTGCCTAAGTCCAGGCGATCGATCGTATCTACGATTGGATCAACCCTGTCCCAGCGATACATCGTGATGTAAGAATGTATCGTCCTGGGACCTCAGGTTTTTGAACAGACCATTCAGAACCTTTGAATATCCTAACGATTGGTCGTATGGCCACGATATATCGTCCTTCCCTAATGGCGATGTGATTGCCATACACATAGTGATGCTTGAATCTTTCACTTGATTTTCCTTCTTTGAGCTTTGGATTCAATCTTCATCACTCCTTGAGTCTTGATCATGGCTTCAACCTTCCTGAGGCCATGCTTCACCAAATTATGGAATTGACAAATTGGTGACTTGGCAGGCCAGGGCACTAACAATTAACTAATAATATTTTAAGAACAATATCTATCACATTAGATGGTTATTAGAAAATGATTTTCCACAAATGCTATTGTCATGAGTAGAGTGAAGAAACATATGCGTAGCTATCTGCAAACTTTTTTATGTATTGATTTGTGTGACACCTAGTTATAAACTTGTTCGAACTTTATCGATTAATGTTAGAACTGAACAAATTTGAGTTTCTTAGAAAGATTATTGAATAAGCTTTCCAACAAATCTAATTTTATAAAACTTTGATGTTCGTTTGATATATCAAACATGCATACAAATTTACAATATATTTTCCACCAATCCTAGAGTGATATCATTATTACATCCTTTATATAAGTTAAAAATAAATGAAAACCCCTAAGGAAGCGGCACCCAAATATTTATATTTATGTGATAAGCTTCTAAATATAGAAAACTTACTCCTCATATCAACAATTCTTTGTTCTTCTTCTTCCTCTCTTTTGGACCTCTTACGTTGCTCAAATTAAGCTCAAAATGAGCAATTATGGCTCAATCCTATATCCATACCCAATGTGTCACTTATGTAAGGGTTTTAGGCCCACTTAGATACATCAATGAGCCTCTTTTGTCTTAATAAAAACTACATAAAATTTTAGTGTCAATTCTTCAATCTTGTCTTAAATTTTATCATATAGATCTATGCATATGTCCTCATCACTCATCAACCTTCTTTGACTTGGTAAAAAAATGTAAGAAAGTGGAAAATTCAAACTTGAACCTTTGATCGAACCTCATAAATGGATTTTTACAAGCCGAAATAAGAGAATTAAAGCTTAGACCCATATACCATGGCCTTGGACTTTTCAATTAACAAGCTCTTAGCTTGAACTTTCTCATACGGGTATCTGTTGGCCCCCATCAAAATTTTTCCCGACTTTAAAGGCTAAGTTGACAATTTCATATTCTTCATTTTAATATGCAATTCATAAAGAATACAGATGTGATAAGTATATAGTATTATGGGCCCTAGTTGGGGGCTCTAGATGGAGACTACATTGCTCAAGAAAAAATAATTTCTCTGTAAAATGCCACTTCTCATTGAATTTAAAATTAAAGAAAAAATTAGTCTATAGCAAGGGTATAGATATCGGCCGATACGTTTCTACTTTTAATAGCCGTATAAGTATGGCCGATATGTATTGTATCGGCCGTACATCCTTCATATCGACTGATATGGCTGATACATCGCAGCATCATATCAGTCCGATATTGGCTAATATGATTAATATCGGTATTTAAAAAAAAAATCAAAACGGTGATGGGCCTGGGATGTAAATATTCAAAATATCGGCCGATATCAGCCGATATTTATATTTTCAATTTTTTTTTTAAAAAATTCTTTTTTGGTTTTTTATATTTTTTAATTTAGAAAAAATAAAATAATAAAATAATACCGATATTTACAAAAAAAAAATAAAAAGAGGAGAGAGAATCATATCGGTTGATAATTCGGCAGAGGCATTTTTTTCACCCTGGTCTATAGGGTCACCATAAGACTCAATTAGGTGAGGTTAGTTTCAACTATATGGGTTAGGGGTGGCAATGGATAGGTTAGGTTGGGTTCAGGTTTTTGTTTTTTTTTAAAGGTAGGTCAAGTTTAAGTTGCCTACAGATAATAATAAGTTTTATATCTAACTCTATTAGACCCCACTTAAATTTGTTAAATTACTAACTCGATTGGACTCAACGTGAACTTTTTTTAGAAAAATTTACTGGTGTGATTTGATACGATCTGACTCAAATTTCTAAAAAATTTGAAAAATTAAATTATGAGAGAAAAATATTTCTAATGGAGAATGAAAGATAAAGGGTCTTTTCTTATATGTGGAGCCATTGAGTTATTACAGATTAATGTGATAGACTAAAATTTTGGACTTCATGGTGCATATGTGATGAAACCTATGAATTTAAAAAATAAATTATTTAAATGGTATTTTTAAACTGAGTTAAATTAGATTTAATTTTTGAATTCTTCTACTCAATTTGACATATTTATTTTAAGTGAAGTTAGGCCTATAGACTCAATTTAATTTAAAAAAAAATTAAGTTATGCACCATCTAAATGGCTAAATCTAATTTTCTTGTTTCTAATCGTTGGGTTCGCACATCGGTGACCCTTTACAGATACCGGGTTATAAATCTCAATCGATACGTAACGTCCAAAAAACTCGACCGATTCGATATCAACCTATACACAGAGCTGATATCTTACCAAAAAATTAGGGAGCAGCCAATTTTTTAACCTGCAGGGTACCCGAGACTCGCGGGCTCGCGGTTTCGTTTGGTTCCTGTTCGAAGTGTTGCAAGCGCCTTTTCGTACCCGGGCTATCTTCTTCCTTGCAACGTTGGCATTTTCGAAATTCCCACTCGCCACTCCTCCAGTTCCAGCGATCTAGGTCACTGACGGTTGTAAGTTTGTTCCCTTACTTTCAGTATTCATTCTTTCTTTCTTCTTCTTCCTGTCTGTCTCTGTGGAGTTTCAGCCTAGTCGTTAAACGAAAATTCGGCGTGGGTTTAGACTTTATTCTTCGGATGGTGCATGGAAGGGAAAATGCTTCCTTATAAAATAAACCAATTTTGACTGGAAAAGGAAACGGGTTTAACCATTTTTGGTCAGAAAATGATGGAAGGTACTTCTCTTCCCATGCATTCAAACTGTTCCTTAGGGCTGGTGTTCTTTCTGGTGTTGGGTGTTGGGTTTTGGACTTTGGGAATGTCGGTTTCTTCTCGATAGTGATTCGAGAAATGAGTTTTACTCTTGGAGGTCCGGAACCTCTGGGTTCTGTGGCTAGATTTTTCTTGTGTATTCTTCATCCTTCTAGGTTGTTTACTCATTTCCGGAAAAAAGAAGCAAAATAAAATTTGTCTTTTCTGCTATGATGAAAAAGAAAAAAAAATCCATCATGTGTGTTTCGGCACATTATGCAGTGTGGGCTTATTTAGGTCTTACGTGTTGGAATTAGGGTTTTGAATTTGGGACACGAGGTGCTAGGAATTTTAGGATTCTCTCAGAAAGTGTTGAATCAGAGAGTCAGAAATTTAGCAGGTAGCATTGAGATGTGAATCGTCTGATTGTTCCATTTGTTTATGTTCCTGTTCATATTTTGAATGAGAACTCATGAATTTTTCTTGTTTGTCAACTTGGATGATCCCAATTTGAATCTTGTAGGATGTGTCTAGACTGGGAGAAAAATTCTAAGGGAATCTTCCTATCCAGGTGATACTCTTTAACCGTAAGATTCTCCTTATTTAGAAGTTAGTGGAATGGGACCTTGGAAAAAAAAACCTAGCTTTAAGTGGTGAATGAAATTCCACCATGGAGGTGGTAGAATTCATGGCCATGTTTGTATAAGGGGAATGGAGATTGAGAACCTCATTTTCCTTTCTTCCCTACTTTGAATGTTGTTTTGAGTTGTAAAATAGATCCCACTAAAACCAAAAGTTCTTACTTCAAGGAGAACACGACATTCTTCAACTCTCTCGGGAGAATGCCATTTTCTTCAGCTAAGGAGAACTTGGGTTGTAGATGCAACTCATCACATGGGTTGCACCTGGTTATGTTTCTTTCTCTTTTTCCTCTAGAATTTTTTTTTATGAAAAGTCTAATAAAAAACTAACTGATAGGTTTAAAGCTCATTTAATGAGCTATTGGACAAAATTTCAGCCTAAAAATAAAAACTTAGCCATTTGAATCTTAATTGTCAAAATCACTATGCATCCTTTTTTTGTTTTTGTTTTTTTTTCCAAAGACACTTGGTGGTTTTAACCACTAAGATCAAGTGGCTTAGATTTGAGTCATGGGCTAAAATTTGGTCCACATGTAGCTCATCAAATGAACACTGCATCTCACCAGTTGGTTTCTCTTTGAATTCACAATTAAAAAAATAAAAAAGATTAATGTACAACTCATGTGGCCTTATGATTAATTAAAAAAGGACTAAGGTACAACTCATATGGCCTCATGGCTAATTAAAAAAATAAAGAAACCTAAGGTAATGTGGCCTTATGATCAGATTCATCACCATCATCATCTTTAAGCCATTTATCCCATCAATTAGGGGTTTGCATTTATATTTTAATTTGGAAATTTATTCTCCTTCTGCCAATTGCCTATCTGATACCTGTAGGACTTGAACGCACAACCTTTAGGCTGTAACAATGAGCTATAAATTTTTGTCTCTTGTGATTGGATTCTTCTTAGTAATCAAGTTCTTCAAGCATTGAAGCAAACTAGGTGACTTAAAACCAAAAGAACTTAAACAAGGAGTTCTTTAGAAGGGCCAAGGACATCCTTCTGGCTTTGTGTTCAAAAAGCTTGTTCCTTCTTTATCTTTTAATCATTTTGATTGTGAATATTGCCAATATAACAAACATAGTAGAACTTGTTTTCCTTTTCTATCAATAAAGTGCATCTACGTTTTTTCTATTTTACACTCTCATGTTTGGCATTCTTCTTTTGTCTCTAACACTTATTTTCGTTATTTTGTTTCATTTATTGATGATTATTCTCATATGACATGGATATATATGATTGAAACATAAGTATGAGGTGTTTGATCATTTTCGCACGTTTTACCAATGGGTTGAAACTCAATTTGTTTGCAAAATACAAATTTTGCATAGTAATAATGGGATTGGGTGGGGGGTGGGTTTGTCACATTCCTTTGTTTAATTTTTGCAAGACCATGGTGTCGAATTCCAACTTTCTTATCCATCTACACCTCAACAAAATGGTGTAGCTGAAAGAAAAAAATCAATACTTACTTGAGGTAGCTCGTTCTCTTCTCTTTACATGCATGTCCCACAACCGTATTGACTTGAGGCAGTTTTAACCCCGTGTTACCTTATCAACAGATTGCCATCCCGAGTGTTGCTAGACAAGTCTCCTATTGATCTTATTTCCCTTCATAAAACATACACATTCTCCCCTTACATATTTTTGGGTGTGGATGCTTTGTTCACCAATTTTCTGGTTAAACTCTCTTCCAGGGCTGTGTGTTGTGTCTTTTTGGGCTATTTGCCCTTCCATAAAGGCTACAAGTGTCTTGATCCCCTCATTGGCAAAACATGTGTCCATTTATGTCACCTTTTCGAAAAAGGTCCCCTACTTTTTTTGCACCATCTGTTTCTTCCACCTCTCCAGTTTCCCCTCTCCTCCTTGCAGATACTAGTCCTTCTAGCAATGCCAAGCTCACTCTGGTGTATCGTCGCAGGCAGCTCAGGCCTCCACTTCTAGCAGACACCACCCACTCATCTGCCCCTGGTCCAAATCCGTCCGCACTGATGAGTATGATCTTCCCATTGCGTTTTAAAAAGGTAAGCGTGCTTGTATTAGTCATTCCCTTGATCATTGTGTCTTATCATGCTGTTTCTCTTTCCTATCACAATTTTCTTACAACTCTGGATAGCATTAAGATTCCAAAGAGAATTGACACTGTCCTTCGTGATCCCTCCTAGAAAGCAACCATAGACGAGGAATTAGCAACATTTGAGAAAAACCATACCTGGGACATGGTCCCTCTACCTCTAGGAGAGACTCCAGCTGTGTACAAATGGGTCTTCGCCTTGAAGCATAATCCAGATGGGTCCATTATGGGGTTGACTATCAGAAAACTTTATTCCCTGTGGCCAAGATTACCTTTGTTTGAGTCTTGATTTTCATTGCCATCACTCATGACTTGCCTTTTCATCAATTAGATGTGAAGAAGGGACTTCCTACATGGTGATCTACATGACGAAGTATATATGCTCCCCCCTCGGGGGTTTGTTAAGCAGGGGGAGCCCACTCTGTCTGTAGACTCAAGAAGGCTCTCTATGGCTTCAAGCAATCTCTACCCAGGCCTGGTTTGAGAAGTTCAACAGTGCTTTGTTGCCTTATGATTTTTATCAGTGTCGGATGGATCACTCAGCCTTTATCTACCATCTTCACTCTGTTGTGGTGATTCTAGTGGTGTATGTTGATGATATTGTCCTCACAGGTAAAAATAATGCAGCCATTTCTATGTTCAAAGAGTATCTACGACACACATTTGATTTTAAAGATCTAGGGCCATTACGTTACTTTCTTGGCATTGAGGTTGCTCGTTCTTCTCGAGGCCTCTCTCTTAGTGAAAGTATGCCTTCGATCCCCTACAGGATGCCAGGTATTCTGGATGCAAACCTACTGATATTTCGTTAGATGTCAATACCAAGTTATCTGCTTCAGAAGAGACTCTCCTTGATTCTCCTGCATTCTATCAGGATACCCATCTTCATACTGTCTTTTGCATTCTTCGATATCTTAAGGCTCATCGTAGCTGGGGGGTCGTTCTTTACACGCCAATCTTCCTTCTCCATACGTGGGTTCTCAGACACTGATTGGACCGGCTCTTCTGATGACCGTCAATCCACCTCTGGTTACTATGTCTTCTTAGGCTCTCATTTAATTTCCTGGCGCAGTAAGAAGTAAATTGTTGTTGTCGCTCTAGTGCTGAAGAAGAGTATCGTGCGATGACCAATATTGCGGAAGAGTTACTTTGGATCCGACAATTTCTTATTGAGTTGGGTTTTGCTTCTGCCGACCCACTTATCATGTTCTGTGACAATTAGGCAGCCATAAAGATCGCCTCCAATCCAGTCTTTCATGAGAGGACTAAGCACATTGAGGTTGATTGTTACTTCTTCATATTTTTGAAGGCCTACTGTTTACTGCATATCTGCATTTTAAAGATGAACTTGCGGATATGTTGACAAAGGCAATTCCTCAACATTTACTCACTTCGGTTGTTAGTAAGCTGGGTTTAGTAAACATCTTCTAGCCAACTTGAGGGGGAGTATTGTGGGACCCAATACAAGACAGTTGACCATGTGGGGCCCATCTCCTCACAAGAGTTGACCAGAATCATCTTATTCTGGAAAGAACTTTCTTTATATTGCTAACTGGATTTATTGTAATTGATGTAATCAATCATTTTTTTATTTCCTTCTATTTTTGCCCACGATGATTGGCTCCTTCTTTCTTATTTATTCTTGTATTCTCTTACGATTTGTACATTCAATACATTACATTCAAAAGAGAAAAATTCCTCTCCTCCAATATTTTCTTCTCTTTTCATTATTATTTTCTACAGTATCGAACCTAGCCTTTTTAGACATTTACGCCCCTATAGATTGGAGTTGATAATTCTAGCATCTCATGTAATGGGAGGAATTCCACCTTCTGGACTGTTGTAATTTGGCTTGTTCAATGGAGGATGCCAACAATAGAAATGGAAGCCATTGGATGGAAAGTCTAGGTTAATGGATGGTGGGCCCAATCAAACTGGATGCTGGTTCAAGCTAAATTCCCTCTAGTTTGGGTCAAACATAGTATGATATTAATATATTATACCACTTGTTGTAATTTGGCTTGTTCAATGGAGGATGCCAACAATAGAAATGGAAGCCATTGGATGGAAAGTCTAGGTTAATGGATGGTGGGCCCAACCAAACTGGATGCTGGTTCAAGCTAAATTCCCTCTAGTTTGGGCCAAACATAGTATGATATTAATATATTATACCACTTGTTTTTATGCAACTCCTCCAACTCTAATATTATGAAATGTTTCTTACAACTCATTTCATATGATTTTATTTTTGTTTCTTTCAATATGTTTAGGTGAATTTGATACTGGATAGTTGATCCCATGATCTTGAATGGCATAGTTATTACGTAGACAAATATAACGTCACCATTTTCCAATGGGAACTGTCATCAGTAAAGCAGCAAATGGCATTGGTGCTGTTCTTGGCAATGCTTTTGTAGCTCCAATCAAAACCATATTTGGTGCATCATGCGAGTAAGTATTTGTTCCTTTTAATGCGTTCTGAGGTTGCATTACTTTTGACAAGTTTCTGTTAGAAGCATAAATATGGATAAAAGTTGATACATCTGGTTAATTTGTGTCTTGAACAAAATGAAATGTGTTGTTTCAGATTTTTCAGTTAATATGTGTTGATTTAGATTTTTCACTACTGTTGCTTTTAGTTTCTATTTTAGTCCTGAGATCACTTCATCTTGCATGAGCAGATCTTTACATTGAATTTTGCTGGTCATAAAAAAATGAAGTTTCTTTTAAAAAAAAGAGAATGATTGTCCATTCCATAGTAAGTGATTTCGGCATCTTCTTTTTATTTCCCCCTTGGAGAAAGATTTCCACTACTATTTCTAACTTCTTGAGAAAGATTCCTGATTCTCAAAGAATCATTCATGTAGCCTGGACTTTTGGTTGGTCTTCCCTAATCTGTTGTGAGAAGTTCAGAGGTATGTTTTATAGCAGGGGTGCTTATTTTAGGAATCATCTTGCCTTTATTTTTCAGAGCTTTATTTTTGTTGAAGAGTATGGAAGGAGAGAGAGGGATGCCTTAGCCATTGTCATATTTTTTTGGAAACATTAATGACTTAATTCCATTAAAATTAGAAGAGAGTACAAGAGAAGGATCCAGGTATACGAGAGAGATACCTAGACCAAGACGAAGGAGGAAAAGAAACAAAAGAGACAAGAAAAAACATGAACAAAAGAAAAAGAACAACAAAACAATCCTCCTCCACTAATAGGACCCCTGCTCCTTTAACTCCCAAGGCTGGTGACATGAAAAGATTTGCAAAGCTGGTCTTTGCTTATGAATACCAACTTTTGCCAAGAAGTTTGCAAAGCTGGTCTTTGCTTATGAATACCAACTTTTGCCAAGAAGTCTGCTACACTGTTTGCTAATCGAGGTGTGTTAGTGAAAGTGATGCTTTGCAACTTGCACGGCCTATAAATATCCCTAGCAATACATACCAACTTCACGGGGGAATTTTTTTTATTACTAGCCTAGGAGATGGCATTAGTCGAGTCACATTCGATAATGAGATTAACGCTCCTAAACCTAGACCAAACTTGAAGTGCTCTCCTGATTGCTCTCTGTTCTGTCTCGTTTGACTCCATTATCCCTACTGATTTAGAAAAAGTAACTAACATCCTACCTCTATCATCATGTAACACTCCACCTATACCCGTCGGCCTGAGTTTACCCCTTGCTGCCCCATCTACATTGAATTTACATGATTCTAGGGGAGGTGCTATCTACTCAATTGTACGCTTTCAACCTCTACTGACCCCTTTCATAAATCATTCCCAAGATAAATAGAAATCCTTCGGTGCTAGGCTTGAAAACACCTTACACACAGACAACCAACCTATCACCTACCATTTCGCCCTCTCAAACACATCTCTAGGTGCACCCCTCTTTCCTTAAAAAATCCTCCTATCACGTTATTTCCAAATCCCACGAGACGGCGAACGGAACCATTTTCCATGCCACTCTATGTCTACAAGCCACAAACAAATCCTCCGCTCCACTTCCAATAACCCACGAGCACCCAAACAACCTCAAGAAAGAGTACCACACAACCCACGTGAATCGGCACTTACATAGAAAATGGTCCATTGTCTCCTCTTCGTCCCCACACAAAGGACATACTGTAGGAGCCTCTTCCGGAATCACGCCTCTACTCTTGAGATTATGACTCACTAGGATTCTCTTTTTAAGGCTGTCCACATAAAAAACTCGATTCTAAGGGGGATCTTATTGTTCAAGGCAAGATTGCAAATATGGGTGAGATCGAATTTGCTACATATGTTGCTCTCAGGATTGATTTTACTAAAAAGGACCCCGACGGCTCCATGGACCAATCCATTTGTCCTCATCCTCAATCCACAAACTGATATCTCTTAGGATTCCTAACAAGGCTTGGTGGATAGTTTCTTCAAAGTCTCGCAAGGTCCTTCTGAAAGAGATGGACTACTATGATGTACTATTGACCTCTCTATAGTAATCACTGATCAAAGCTTCACGATTTTGAGCCACGCAAAAATGTTTGGAAAATACTTTCATTAGTGGACTCTCTCCCACCTAAATATCTCTCCAGAACAACACTTAGCCATTGTCAACTTGCAACCTAATCCCCTCTAAAATATCTCTCTAACCTTTCCTTCCCCGCTCTCTAGCCTCATCAAAGCTTTCACTACCGGCGAGCCATCCCTAGCAACTTTACTACCTAATCTCCACCCCCGGGGTCTCCCACGCCATATCTTGCTGCTAATACCTTCCTCCTCAAGGCCTCTCTCTGAGGAAAATCTCCACAACCATTTACTTAGTAGGGCATGATTCCTATCTCTGATACTGTAAATCCCCAACCCACCATTTTCCCTCGTATCTTTAGCCTATTCCCATTTCACTAGGTGGATTTTCCTCAAATTCTCTTTCCCCTCCTACAGGAAGTCTCTTTGAACTTTCTCCAACTTTTTTGCCACTCCTTTACGTATTTCATACAAAGAGAGATAATAGGTGAGAAGATTCACCAAACATGATTTGATTAGAGTTAGTCGACCTCCCAGTGAGAGGTAAGATTTACTCCAAGCATTCAACCTTTTTTTATACCCTTTCTAGGACGGGTTCCCAAAAGAGTTTGGATCTCGGATTCCCACTCACTGGCAATCCAAGGTAAGTAAATGGGATCTTACCAACTCCACACCCTATCTCCCTTGCCAGTACTTCGAGTTCTCAATCTCCACTCCCAAGCCAATAATATTGCTTTTCCCTAGATTTATTCTCAGTCCCGATACAAGTTCAAAACACCTTAGGACTGCTCTCACCCCGAATAACTCTTCCGTAGATGCTTCATAGAACAATAGCGTATCATTCGCAAACTGTAGGTGACTGATTAACAGACTGCCAGGGAAGATATCCAAACCTTTAATGAGATTTGTCTATTTGGCTCAACTCAAAAGACCGTTGAGTGCCTCAGCTACCATGGTAAAAAGGAATGGGGATAATGGGTCCCTTGACGTAAGCCCTTAGTAGCCCTAATCGGTTATGTAGGTGAGCCATTTACCAAAATTGAGTAGGAAGAATCTTGAACACATGCCCTCAGCCAACCACTCCACTTTGGGCCGAAGCCCATCCTCCCAAAAAGATAGTCTACAAACTCCCAACTGACATGATCATAGGTTTTCTCCATATCTAGCTTTAAAAGCACACCCCTTTGTCCATCCTTGTGTTTTGCATGGATTAGTTCATTTGCTATCAACACTCCATCCAAGATTTGTCTTCCTTCAATAAATGCCCCATTCGACTCCCCGATTAACCCCCCAAGGTTCGAACTAAGTCTCGCAGTTAGGACCTTGGCAAACAACTTATACACACACCCTACTAGACTTATAGGTCTATAGTGAGAAAGTACTGATGCCCCTTCCTTTTTTGGGATTAAGGCTATTAAGCTATGTTTAAGACCCTTGTTCAAAGCTCTTCTCCTATGAAACTCCCTGAAGAATTTACGGAAATCCTCTCTAATTATATTCCAACAACTCCTAAGGAATTTAAAATTGAAACTATCGGGACCTAGAGCCTTATCCCCATCCACACTGTGTAGCGCCTCCAACACCTCTGTCTCATCAAACTCCCTTTCTAGCCATGCTATCTTTTCTGTTGGAAGAGAACAAAAAGTAACCCCCTGATGCGGGAGCATTTTATTTGGATTTGGATGTTATTGGACTTTAATTTAATTTAATTTTATTTTTACTTAGTCTTGTCTTTTAGTTTGTTTTCTTTTATTTGAGGGGGCAAACTTGTCATTATGAACTATTGTAATAGAGAAGAGAGAGAGGAAGAGAGGAGGGAGGGGGAGGGGGAGGGGGAGGGGGGGGGGGGGGGGGGGGGGGGGGGGGGGGGGGTGTGGGGGGTTATGTCATTTGACCTTATTAGTTGCCATAAAGCTTTAGGAAACAACAAGGAGTCGCCGGCCCCTTGTTGTATTATTCGTTAAAAAGCTTTGTAAAAGGGATGTAATACACGATGGAATGAAATGGAAAAGAATAAAAAACTTTCAAGCCTTAGCCTATGCGCATGGTGTGATTTCCCCTTGAGGGTTTGGTGTGAAGCCAACATTGGAGCACTTCTCTATCTTCTTCTTCCTCCTCCCTACACTCTATGGTAAGAACAATCTAATCTCCTCTCTTCTCTTCTCTTTCCCTCTTTGCCACCGCCCCTAAAGAGTATTTCCAGCTTTGCTTCCCCTTTTCCTTGGATCTAAACAGTCACCACAACCCTTCTCCTTGATTCTCAAAGCTATCTTGGCCCATACCCATCATCTAGTCCCACAATCATAGCCTTCCAATCAGTCCCATACTCCCTACACTCATATTCTCCCAAAACAGCCCCAATCAACCTTCCCCACCCCCCCCCCCCCACCCCCCCCCCCTAAACAGCCACCCAATACTTGGGACAACGCTGTACCATTCTTCTTTGAGTCCCAAATCTACCAATGCAGCCTTCCTTTAGCCCATACTCTCCCAAAAAGCAACTTGAACCTGAATAGCATTAATTATATTCCATGTTGATTTAAGAATTTCACATTGTCCTCCATATTGATTAATTGAACTGCTACTTATTCATTGGACTGATTAGTTTGGCTCCTGTAGGGCCAGAATTAGGGCTTTCCAAGAGTAATGACGTGGTTTGGAATCTTACATGAATACTTATAATGGTAGATGTGTTTTAGCATGTTGAATTATTTTAGTTGTTTAATGTGATCTTGGTCAATAATCTCAGTTCTACTACATGCATATGTTCATATCATCATTTAGGATAACCTAGGTCAAGTAGCCGTAGTTTTGCATAAATAATAATCTAGGATTTCTAGCCAACCTTGCATCACCCCCTCTAGAAGTGGATACCCATACCCCGTCCAACCACCTGACCTATCACTTGAGGCAACACTGGGACTCGATGGGAGAGCTGTAGGTATAGGTCTAAGGTTAGAAACAATAACCCCCTCTCTAAATGGATCAACCTCAGGTCCCCACTAGTTCTAGGCAAGACTCCCCTTGAGGTGTGATATGCAAAACAAGGAATTGAGTGAAATAGTGCAAAAGGATGGGTAGCACCTGAACCAAGTAAAGTCGTCTCCATGTGAGGTTGCTGACCAGTCGGACCTCGCTTGCTGTTGGAAGATGTGGTAAAAAAGGCAAGGGTCCCTGTAGGTGAATTGTTACCCGATCATCTCCCTTGCTAAAGTACCCTGAAACGTGTAGAGTCGCAAAGGATGACTCCATGTGCTGATGCCGAGAGCTTAGATCTGCTTCAGCTGTTGGTCTAACCAGAGTCATCTCCAAGTATTGCTCTTGGCTACTTAGGTCCGCTTCCGCTCCTGGTTGATGTGGTCGAAGCTCTGAGGGCCCATTGCTGGTAAACTAGTAACTGCCGTACATCTCCCCTATTGAGGTGCGAAGGGAATCTAGATTGAAAAAGAGGAAAAATATGCCCCGTCTCGAGATGACCGTGGGTAAGAGGTGCATAGCTGTGATTGAGGAAGGACAAGGAGGACAAGTAAGTAGTACTTGCAGGAGGAGAGATCCTAGCTTTTGGGCCCAAAGGATGGAGCTGAGCATGGGGGTATGAATCGGAGCCATCCAAAGGTAGTGTAGCAAGACGCTCTGTACTCTGTCTGGGTGAGTTACGCTGGCCATTTGGAGCAAAAATAGAGGCAAAATAGCTCATGACGGCTGCCTGTAACTCCCTTTTTCCTTCCACCCTTTTGCCATTCACCACTACGGCTTTCATAATATTTACCATAGCCCTTGCTTTGGCCATCCGATGGAAAAATTTAGCGTTTCTGTCTCTTTCCTTTAACCAAGTAGCCTTGAATTTCTGTCTCCATTCCACCTCTTCTTTCCTTAAAAGACTCCAAAGTTTAGACATGTACAATTGTTTCTCGATAGCTTCCCCCTCTGTCAAATTCCCTTTCTTCCTCTATATTCTCTCAATCCCCCAACAAATGTGCAATCTGGTCCATCTCCACATGCAAGCTGCCCATCTCATCTTTGTACCACTCTTTGATCTTGGTCTTCAACAGTTTCAATTTTCTCTGTAAACAAAAGTCGGCCCAACCCTCAACCTCAAATGAGAGCCACCACATCCTTACTTTACCCATGAACTCCTTATGCCCCAAGCATGCATTATTGAAACGAAATGGTTGGGGTTCCCAATCCTTTCCTCTTAGCCAATGTTGTTAGGATCAGTTTTAAGTTATTATTCCTTTCATATAGATTCATTAAGATCGCACTAACCATGTATTGTTACATCAACCAATCAACCACTCCTCTGGTTATATCAGTTAGAATTTTCCTTTAGGTGCTCCTCATGGATAAACTACACACCATGCTACACCAAATCATGATGAGATGTGTGTGCTCCATAGTTTTTTTTTTTGTTCAAATGTGTGCTTAATAGATCCCTAGCACATGGTAAGGTCTGAACCGAAAAATGTATTCAAATAAATTTTGCATCATTCAAACCTTATAACCAATTTAGAACAACCACCGTGTGTGGCAGTGTATGCATGCAAA
Organism: Chimonanthus salicifolius; assembly: GCA_013350335.1. Classification (NCBI taxonomy): domain Eukaryota; kingdom Viridiplantae; phylum Streptophyta; class Magnoliopsida; order Laurales; family Calycanthaceae; genus Chimonanthus; species Chimonanthus salicifolius. The sequence continues at coordinate 25,091,410 of CM023538.1, forward strand.
ATAAGCAACCATAGATGCAAGAGAGACTTAAAGTGGTTCGCTTTTGAAAACCTACATTCACTGATGGAATCACCCACTCTTGGGTTATCCCAAAAAGCACTAAGAATGGGCTTCTCACCCAACTAGTACAACCAAATTTTTTATAGAGTTTCGACCCCAATGGTCTAATCCTCGACGCCTATTTTTAGGTGATTCAATCACGCTGATTTAACCCACTGTACATAAATGAAAGGAAAGAAAGAATAAAGAACACTTGCCTTGGGGTTTCGAACAATTCTTTATGACGTGTTCTTTAGTACAATTTCAAGCTTTGGTCTTCATGTAGAATATCATCGAGTAAGGGAAACTGCAACAGAAGAGGTAGGTCTAGGAGATCAGATAGGTCCTAGAAGGGTTCTCTCATAATCTTCTTCATTGATGGGTAACAAGCCTCTAGAACATTTGTTGAAGAGATTTTAGAGAAGGGAGAGGTCCAAAGATGGTTTGAAGGTGGAAGATCCTCTCCTGGAAGTCTTGGAGAGATTAGGGTTATGATTAAAGAGACGAGCCCTTGCATTTATAATGTTTTTCCAAACAATTAGTCCTCGTGGGGTCGCGGCCTAAATAAGGAAAGACACCTTAGTTCAACGTTTAAGTTACGAGGAGTAGAAGAGCGTCTCTCGAGGGGTTGAGGAGCGTCCCCAGGTTTCGAGGGCTCGATGGCTCGAGTCTGAGAACAGACAAAAAATACAAACTGTGCCTATTTGCTCTCAGATAGACAGTCAAGGGCTCGATGTGATCTCGAGAACTCCACTTCGAGGGGTCGAGAATTCTCGAGTGCTCGAGACAGAGAGCAGTAAAAAATACAGGCTGTGCCGATTTGCTCTCTGATAAACAGTTGAGGGATCGATGAATCTCGAGGACTCCACATCGAGGGGTCGATAAATCTCGAGGGCTCGAGACAGACAAACTTCCAACTTTTTAAACAGTTTTAAGGATCTGTTTTATGTTGGCCATATTCAGCTTTTGGGTCCATGCACCTAACATGGGTTGGGTTCAACCTATGGTCCTCTAATGGCCTTTTTACTTGTAGGGTTGCTCGACACCCAAGGAGTTGACCAGCTGCAACTTCTGACAATCTTGATCATCCCAGAATTTCAGTTTCAATCATCCAAGGCAAGATACAATTCAACTTACGGAATTGACAATATAGGGACACAGATGAACAGGAGCACTAACAATCTCCCCCTTTGTTAATTTCGTAACAAAACTGAAATTTAAATCAACACAGACTCTTGCTAGACATTTATAACAATACATGTCCATGTCAAAATTACACCAATAATTCAATAACTAGACACAAGACATAAATGTCAAACATCAACTCTTTCAGATTGCCAAACTCCATTCATGCAAGAATATAGATATGCCCAAGCTTGGTGGGATTTGAATATCTCCCCCCTCAGTCATTGTCCTTGTTCTCCCCCTTTTTTGTCAAAAAAAAAATAAAAAATGGACAAAGGAGGACAAAGTAACAAATAAATAAAGAGATAATCAAACATAAGACGATAAAAAAACATATAACCTAAGTGACAAACATCATTCACCACACCAGATAGCTGTTATATTTTAAATTTATACTTGCAAGCGCACGAGCCATTTATAATATAGCTTAGGAGTGCGAGGTCGAACCCATCGGAACTCAGGAAAATATATCAATGAAAAACATACCATTGAATTATGTAATTTAAGAAATTTAGAAAATCATGAAATAAATCTGAGATATGGAATTAATTCTCTAATCCAAGAATTATAATTTTAATTTAGAAAATTTCTAAAAATTGAAAACAATGTCTAAAAATAGAAATCACATCTAAAATAGAAACTAATCATTAAAGGGATCTAATTTCCATGAAAGCACAAAACAACACAAAATTCATAAAACCATGGAATTATCTTAGAATCAAATTTTATCCAAAAATTAATTAAGATGTTGGATTTAATCTAAAAATTATAAATAATCTTAATCTAACTTAGAACACAAAATTAAGATACAATTAATCAATCACCAACCTAGTTCCCTATTTTCAAAAATTTGAATTTTTAGACAAAAATAAAATTAAAATCAAACATAACATATGTACATATTTACATTGGAATTGGATTAGAAAATCATGGAGGCATTATTTTTCATATTTTAAAAATAAAACAAAGTCCTAGAATATGGAACTCACGTAAATTACCAATCATGCATTCAAACTTTTCATTCATAATTATTCTAAAAATAAGATCTATGGACTTCATTAAAACAGGAATCTAAAATTAAACCTTAGAATGATCTCCAAATCTAAAATATTTCATCACACTCTTAAAATAAGAGCCTTAGATTAAAGAAGGAAGTCTATTCAATCTAAATTTTCATCACATTTAAGTTGAAATACTTAAATTTAAATCCATACATAGACTTAATTAAAGAATAAAAATAAAATCAAATAATCATCATACATCAATTGAATAATTGGAGAACCATAGACTAAATATTTCATCACACCTCTATTTTATTTATAAAAAATGAAATTGAAATTACAAAACTTGGAATTTAGAAATATAAAATACAAGAAAAACAATAAGAAAGTCGAACTCCACCAACCTATAAACCCAATGTAGAACTTGAAAATCTCGTGGTTTTCTTGAATTTTTCTTCTCCTTTTCCTCTCTTCCAAGCACCAAGCCAAGCCTTGAACTCCCTAAGCCAAGTTCGAATTTCATTGGTGTCCCATGGCCTTTACTTATAGGAGAGAGGGGTAAGATTGGAGGGCTAGGATCGAACCTTTACTGGGCTTCAAGTCTTCATGGAATTTTTAAATAATTATTTTACCATTGTACATTCAATTATAGACTGTATTGAAATATTCCAAACTCTCATAAATGGATTTGGAAAATTCAATTTACAATAAAACCCTAAAATGTGGTAAAAATAATCATTAAAAATCCAGAATTTCCAAAAATAGATTTTTTTGACCAAAATTTGCATTTACTTCCAAAGTTCTTCTCATATCTTGTATTTTCCAGATTTACCTGCAAAACTCTCAAATTCCTATAAATAATATTAAAAACACACAAAACAAGGGCTAATTAGTTTAAATGCAGGGGTAAAATAGTAATTTCTAGTGTTCATCAAAAGCAGTTTAGCAGTAGCAGGTTTTACAGTTACTAGCCCCAAAATATGAAAAGCATGATGAAAAAGAGTTTGTCAGTTGTCTAGCCAGAGCTAGTTGCCAGCGATGGCGGAAGAGGAGCATCCGGATGACGACAAGAGGATGCCAACCACTTGAAATACTTGAAGATTCGCTTGAAGGATTGCTTCACAAAGGTTGCTAGCTCAATGTGTTGCTGTTGAAGTTGATCCCGACGAAGGCGGATGTCAGCGAAAGCCTCTTTGTGATACTTGGAAAGGGCTTTGAAACGATCTTCTATGAATCCTTGAGTAGGCAGAGGCACTAGCATCAGCAGGAGGGGGAGGAGCTTCATTACCATCCATCGGTTCGGAAGTAGAGACAATGTCAACAGGTTCCTTTGAAGGAGAGGCAAGAGAGGTGAAGAAAAGCTTGATAATCGCCTTTGATAGAATCCTGGAGTTTTTGGGAGGCTCATTTGGAATAGGCACCCCAAAATGACTGGCTAAGACAATCATAAGATATCCAAAGCGGGTGCACCATGTCCAACGGAGGTCCAGTAATGAATCATATGCTCACAGATCAGAGTGGGAAGGCAGATGAGGAAATTCACCATGTAACAGCGTCACCATGTAACAGCGTCATGTCAGATTTATTGTCCAGACGAGGATAGACATTTGATATGAAAATGTTGTGAAGGACTTTATAGGGGCGGCGAAGAGTGGAGGCATGAAGATAACTCTTTGAAGTCTAGGCACCATTTTTTCCACAAAGCCTAAAAGCAATCTTTTTCTTGTCCTCCGTTTTGACATAATTTTGGGTCTTTAGAGATATCCCCATTGTTTTCATAAGCTCAGAGACAAGTTGAGGAGTAACAGTCTTGATGTCATTATTTGTGAATTTTATGCAGAAGGAATGTGGAGGATTTTCAGGATAATCACAAATAGAGGAATACATTCCTTTGACTAGGGATGGGTAGGCATCTTTTCCCCACTCAAGAATCTTTAACCACCCGACCTTCTGGAGGAGACTGACGGTTTTATATTTTTCAAGATCAGGAACACATCATTGGCGTTCGATTATGATTTCAGAGGTGAACGCAGAGGCTTTGATGGGTAAAAGATAAAGGGCATTTGGATCCTCTGACTCACTCAGACTTGAAGGAAGATAATTCAAGATCAGTCTCAGGGTCAGATTCAATGTCCTGTTCTGGTTCAGATATGGGTTCAGGAGCAGGAGAGGCTGATGTGGAACCCTTCTTATGAGCTAACAGTTTGTGAGCCTTCTTCGCAGGAGGAGAAGGATTTTCGCTTCGAGGAACCCAACCAGACATCGACGGAACTGCTCCGACAGTTTTCTTTCTCGGCATAATGAGGAATCGGAGGAAGAGAGGAAAGCCGAGAAACAAGAGAAAAGAAACAAAAAATGTCCTGAGATTACCAGAGGGAGGAGTGGAGCAACCGACGAATGATCGTGAGATGATGAACCGACAAAGTTACGATGGAGGCACAGTTGCGGAAGCAGATGAGCAAGGATTCCACAGTACAAGCGAAACCCTAGTAGAGCTCAACGGGAAAGATCCCTCTTTTGAAATGGAATTGAAAGAGACAGAAACGGGTTTTAGGGCTTGGAAGACGGTCCAAGGGCTCGAGAATGTCAGAAAACAGACAAAATGAGAATATTTTTCTTCCTTTTTTTTTTATTTTATTTATTAATACAATAATGAATAATATTAGACATATCATCATTGTTTATCACTCAAGCAATATTACCAACACCAATAGATTTTCGAAGAAAAAGAAATCGAGTTGAATCGAGAGGCTTGGTAATTATGTCGACCAATTGATTTTCTATTGAAATATATTCAAACTCGATAGATTTTTCTTCTACTAGCTCTCTTATAAAATGGTGACAGATATCAATATGTTTTGTGCGTGAGTGCTGGACATGATTTTTAGAGATATTTATGGCACTCGTGTTATCACAAAGAAGACTCGTGGTGTCTTTATTGAGGCCATAATCTTGTAGCATTTGTCTCATCCATAGAAGTTGGGTACAACAACCAGCAGCAGCTATGTACTCGGCTTCAATAGTGGACAAGGAAACAAATGATTGCTTTTTGCTATGCCAAGCCACTAAACAACTTCCAATATAAAAGCAACCTCCACTTGTGGGTATATCCAACAATTTGTGATGAGGTATCAAACGGATACCAAATGCCTAGATGAGATGTACCTGCAATATATTTGATAATTCTTTTAACAACCTTTATGTGGGATTCTTTTGGTTTTGCCTCAAAACGAGCACATGCTCCCACACTAAAGGCAATGTGGGTCTACTAGCAATTAGGTACAACAGGCTCCCAATTATACTCCTGTATAGACTTGGGTCAACATCTTTACCATTTTCATCTTTAAACAGTTTAGCAGTAGTACTCATGGGTGTCTTAGAATGTTTACACCCCTCATGCCCAAATTGTTTAACTAGGTCCTTTGCATATTTAGATCGGGAGATGAAAAGACCATCATTCACCTGTTTAACTTGTAGACCTAGAAAGTAATTGAGTTCTCCAACCATACTCATTTCGAATTCAGATTTCATGAGATTGGAGAATTCTATGGCAGATTTTTCACATGTGGATCCAAATACTTTGTCATCAACATAGATTGGGGCAAGCAAAATGGTTTCATTGGTCTTTTGAATGAACAAAGTTTTGTCCACGCTCCCCCTCTGAAAATTGTTATTTATTAAAAATTGTGTGAGCCTCTCATACCAGGCTCTAGGAGCTTGTTTAGACCATACAATGCCTTTTTGAGACGAAACACATGGTCAAGACAACGTGGATTAATGAAACCCTTTGGTTGCTCCACATAGACTTGTTTATTTAAGTAGCCATTTAAAAACACACTTTTTACATCCATTTGGAATAGTTTGAACTTTAAAAACCAGCAATGGAAAGTAATATGCGAATAGATTCTAGACGAGCCACATGAGCAAATGTTTCATCAAAGTCTATGCCTGTAGCCATGTGCAACCAACCTAGCTTTATTTCTCACTATGTTACCATTCTCGTCTAGTTTGTTCTTGAATATCCACTTGGTGCCAATAACATTTTTGTTTTTAGACCTAGGCACCAAGTCCCAAACTTCATTTCTAGTGAATTGGGCAAGTTCATCTTGCATAGCATTGACCTAGTCCTCGTCATGCAAGGCTTCATCTATATTTTTAAGTTCAATTTGAGATGTGAAGCAAACATAACTAGAAATGTTTTCTAACTGCCTCCTAGTTTTCACGCCAGTCATAGGATCTATTATTTGAGACATAGGATGGTCCTTAACAAGTTTCAATTCTTTGCTAGGAGGTGTGGTGATCGTATCTTCAGATGATGATGCATGGTTTTGTATTTGCATAGGTTCCTCATCATCTCTAAGTAAAGGGTTTAAATCAAGATCTTGGTCATTGACCACCACATTTATAGATTCTTGGATATCAGTTCTAAGATTTAGAACACGATAAGCTCGACTGGTATTTGAATATCCCAGGAATATGCCAGCCTCACTTTTAGAATCAAATTTTCCAAGGTTTTCACGATCTTTAAGAATATGACATTTGCTTCCAAAACCCCTGAAATACTTGGCATTGGGTTTTCTGCTTGTCCACAGTTCAAACGTTTTTTTGTATATACACACTATTAATGATAAAGCAAGCGGTATTTACAGCTTCAGCCCACAAATTTTTTGGAAGATGTTTACTTTGGAGAAGAACTATGGCCATATCTTGCATAACACTGTTCTTCCTTTCAGCTATTCTGTTTTGATGGGGAGTCTTGGGGGTAGAAAATTCATGATGAATTCCATGCTTATCACAATATTTTTCAAAATTATGATTTTCAAATTCCCCTCCATGGTCACTTCTGAGCCTATTTATGGTTGTCTTTTTCATTCTGTATGCGCCGGGCTAAGGTTTTAAATTCATGGAAAGCATCAGATTTTTCCCGGAGATAAGCTACCCAAGTATAGCTAGAGTAGCCATCCACAACAACCATAAAGTACATTTTGCCACCTCTACTTAATGTTTGTGAGGGTCCACCAAATCCATGTGAAGTAATTCAAGTAGTCTAGATGCCCAATGTTGTTCACCTTTTTATGAGCTGCCCTAACTTGTTTGCCCCTTTGGCATTCACCTCATATAGTTTGATGTTTACAACTTATTTTGGGCAGTCCTTTGAGATGATTACTCAAACTCTAAGTCTTTAAAATTTACATGCCCAAGTCATTGATGCCATAGGTCAGCTTCATTCAATTGGGCAATATTACAAGTTGGAGCAACAATGATTGGGTTTTTTTCAAGAGCATAACAGTGATCAAATGTTTTTAGACCTCTCAAGACTACATCACCTTCATTTGTGTAGATCTCACAATCACCTCGTCTGAAGGTTACATAGTGATCATTCTCACAAAACTGGGAAATACTCAGGAGATTGTGTTTAAGGCTATCAACAAGGAACACATCTTTAATGATTAAAGAGTTGGACAAGTCCAGGTTCCCTTTTCCAGTTATTTTAGCTATATTCCCATCACCGAAAATCATGGATCCTCCGCTGAAGTTAACAAAGCTTGTCATGTAGGATCTATCCCCTGTCATATGTCTAGAGCACCCGCTATCAAGGTCCCATTTAGACTGGTTTTCAGCTCTAAGGGCAGTGTGAACAACTAGAGTTTTTATTTTGGGTATCCAAAGGGGAATAGTAATGGGATGGGCTGTTTCTTTTGAGGTTTTTCTTGCTTCTTCTTTGATTTCTTAACTCAGTTAAGATTTTGTTCAATTTCTGAGTTAAGTCATCCTGTCTTTTACTAGTTTTCCTTTCCATTTTTTAGTTATCTTGATATGTCATTGCATTAAGATGCCTTTTTCTCAAGTTGCACTCAGATCTCATATGGCCTATCTTCCTACAATAGAAGCAAGCAATATTTGAGGATCTTGTTCAGGAAGATTGACTTTTCACAAAGGTGGTAGGATTAATGAGTCTTTTTCCAGTTTGATTATTAAAGCCAAGACCTAATCTATCACCATATTGTTTACCCATGTTTAGAAGTTTTTCAAGTTTTATCTCACCTTGGGTAAACTTCTCTGCAAATTTCAATTTATGACTTCTAAGGTTTTTTAAGTCAGAGCTTAATTTAAGATTTTCCTCAGAAAGTCTTATTTGAATTTCTTTCAATTTTTTAATGTCATTTTCAAGCATTTTCACTTTATCTTGAAGGAATCTTTCATTGTCTCTCAATTTAGGATTTCATCATTTGATGTTTTTAAGTTTGTTGAGAGTTTTTTTCTTTTTCCATTGTTTCAAATTCCAACTGGCTAGTTAGTTTGATATTTTCGATTTTTGATTCATTAAGCCTTTTTGCCAAAAAGTTACTTTCCTCAAACAATGAGTTATAAGCCTCTTGAAGATCTTCATCATCTCATCATCAGATTTTTCAGTTTGAATTTCAACGATTTGAGCATCAAATGTGGTGGAAGCTATGAATCCTTTTAAACTTTCAACATTTTCTTGAATAGACTCATCTGACTCACTTTCAGATTGTGACAAGTCTTCAAAAGTGACATTCATAGTAGCACACATGATCTGTAGCTTTGTCTTTTTCTTTTTCTTTAGAAGAACTTACTTTGCCTTTGTATTTTTCTTTTTGGTCATCCCTTTTATGTTTTCTCATGTTCCTCTTGTTGTAGTGTTTTAGAATTTTTTTAGCAAGAAGAGCAACATCTTCATTAGAGTCTTTTTCAGATTCAAGATCTTCGTCTTTATGAGTTCAGCTTTTATGGATGAGTTTAGGGCAACATGCTTTCTTCTGGTTTTATCAAAATGAAGCTCAAAGGTTCGAAGAGACCCAACCAGATCATCCACTCTCATGTGTGCTGCGTCTCTATATTCTTCAATAGAGATGACTTTGGGATTAAACCTTTCTAGCAAGTTTCTCAATATTTTAGTGCAAATTGTGGATTCAGGAATCCTATCCACAAGAGCCCACATGGAGTCGACAATGTCACTCACTCTTGAATAGAACTCCATAAAAGTCTTTCTCCTCCATTTTTAAGATGTCAAATTTTGAGTGTAAGATTTGGAGTTTCAACCTTTTAACCATAGAAGTTCCTTCATGGGTTCTTTCCAGAATGGCCCATGCTTCTTTGGGTGTTTCACACATCATTATACGTTTAAATTCATCAAGAGAAACAACACAATTGATAGCATTTAGAGCCTTGCCATTTGCGTTATATAGACTTTTCTCAGTATCAGTCCATGAGAGGTAGTCTTTGGTTTTGGTCCCAATCACTTTAGATGAAGTTCTATCAATTGTGGCTTTTGAAGTTATTTGTTATTGAGGAATTTCCCAACCTCTCACAACTGATTCCCAGACGGTTCCATCAATAGATATAAGGAACGTTTTCATCTTTGCCTTCCAAGAGTAGGGAGGTTTACTAATGGTCATACTCTCACCTCTATGCATGATTCTAGCACAGGATCTACTCAAGAAGATTAAGTCCAAATAAGAGAATCCAACTCTCGATACCAATTGAAAGCCTGACTGCTAGAATAATGTAAGATCTAGAGGAGGAGGGGGACCTAAAAATTTATTCAAATAAATTTTGCATCATTCAAACCATATAAGAAATTTAGAACAACCACCGTGTGTTCCAGTGTATGCATGCAAAATAAGCAACCACAGATGCAAGAGAGATTCAAAGTGGTTCACTTTTGAAAACCTACATCCACTGACTGAATCACCCACTCTTTGGTTATCCTAGAAAACACTAAGAATGGGCTTCTCACCAACTTGTACAACCTAATTTTTTATAGAGGTTCGACCCTAATGATCTAATCCTCGACACCTATTTTTTTAGGTGGTTCAATTACCTAATTCACCATACATAAATGAAAGGAAAGAAAGAATAAAGAGCACTTACCTGGGGCCTTTGAACAATTCTTTATGATGTGTTCTTTAGTAAAACTTCAAGCTTTGGTCTTCATGTAGAATATCCTTCGAGCAAGGGCAACTGCAGCAGAAGAGGTAGGTCTAGAAGATCAAATGCACAGTGGGTCCTAGAACGGTTCTCTCATAATCTTCGTCATTGATGGTTAACAAGCCTCTAGAACATTTGTTGACGTGATTTGAGCGAAGGGAGAGGTCCAAAGATGGTTTGAAGGTTGAAGATCCTCTCTTGGAAGTCTTGGAGAGATTAGGGTTAATCTCTGATTAGTTCTGCTTAATTATGATTAAAGAGACGAGCTCCTGTATTTATAATGTTTTTCCAAACGATTAGTACTTGAGGGGTCGAAGAGCATCCCTCGAGGAGTTGAGGCCCAAATAAGGAAAGACAACTTATTTCAACGTTTAAGTTATGAGTCGTCGAAGAGCGTCTCTCGAGGAGTCAAGGAGCGTCCCCAGGTTTTGAGGGCTCGAGCCTAAGAGCAGACAAAAAAATATAAACTATGCCGATTTGCTCTTAGATAGACAGTTGAGGGCTCGATGTGATCTCAAGGACTCTACTTTGAGGGGTCGAGAATTCTCGAGTGCTCGAGACAGAGAGCAGTAAAAAATACAGATTGTGCCGATTTGCTCCCTGATAAACAGTCGAGGGATCGATGAAGTCTCGAGGACTCCACATCGAGGGGTCGAGAAATCTTGAGGGCTCGAGACAGACAAGCTTCCAGCTTTTTATACAATTTTAAGGATCTGTTTTATTTTAGCCATATTCAACTTTTGGGTCCATGCAGCTAACGGTTGGGTTCAACATATGGTCCTCTAATGGCCTTTTTACCTGTAGGGTTGCCCAACATCTGAGGAGTTGACCAGCTGCAGCTTCTGACAATCTTGATCGTCCCAAAATTTGAGCTTCAATCATCCAAGGCAAGATACAACTCAAATTGACAATATAGGGACACAGATGAACCGGGGCACTAACATAAATATCCCCAAGTAAATCTTGGGTCCTAATATAGGGCAGTGGGAAATTTTTTATTGTTCCATTGGAGTATGAAAGACAATGATAGATGAGGCAAACATGAAAAATTGTTTCATCAATGATTGAACATAGACGTGAAGATATCAATTAGAAGGCTAAAACCACTTTTTTTTGCCTTCGCATTATCCTTTTCTTTGGGAGGATTTCAAAGAATAACAAGTGATGGTAATTGATTTAAACAAGATTCACCAAAAAGAGTAGATGGTTTTTACTGAATCTTCCAAGGTTAGGCTTATGAAATACTGTTGCAAGTTTGGATGAAGGAAACCTTTGAAAGGATTGGCGAAGCTGTGGGTTTGTTAGTAGAAGTTGATGAAAGAATCTTCAACAATGAAGTTGTGGATATCTCAAGCTTTAGAATCTTTTTTTTTTTTTTTGATCGGTAAAAATGATTTCATTAAATAAGAAAACTAAGAACAAAGGAGAGCAATACATCATATACGAGAGGTCTAAGAGACTTAGACCAACCCCAATGGATTACCTCAAGCTTTAGAACTTGGGTGTTGCTTCAGATAAAGTCCCTAATTCTTTTTGGTTTGTGGATGAAAAAGAATACATTGATATTTTGGTTGAAATGTAAACGGAGTAGATGCTTCCAACAGAGCAAAAACAGTGAAAAAGAACACGCTTTATGGCCTGGAGGAGGCTGTATGTTAAAGGAAGAGGGTGATGTGGTTGCCATGGAATTGGTGGTAGAAACTTAGCCACGAAATAGGGAAATTATCAGTTGTGAATCAGGTCACTAATTTTTGACAGGGCATGTATTTACACTTTTTTTTCTCTCTAATACTCATCGTTATCCTATGAATTGGATTCTAATAAATTGGAACTTATTTCAAAGATTCGTTCACCATTTGAAGCTCTAGTCTTATAGACAGACAGAATTTGTTTGCCTTAAAAACTGCACTTGAATGGATTTTTATATTGAATTTTGCAGCACTTTCGATAAAAGAGATCTATCAAACCAACTCATTCTCACCATCTAATATCAGTCCTATCAAAAGTTAGTACTGGTTCAAAACAAAGTAGTTCACAATGTATACTATACATGTATCAGAAGCCCTTCAGCAATGTTTCTGAAAGACTTTCAGCAATGTTGCTGAAGCCCTTTAGCAATGTTGCTGAAGTCTTTAATCTATGTTCGTGCAGCCCATTTTCTTTAGTAGTGAGCTCATTGACCATAAAATTACTTGATCCGATCCGTTTATCTTGAAGGTCCCTTTAAGTTGAGAATAAAAAAAATACAACATATGGTAGATGTTTTTAAAGAATATAACATTATGGAAGTATTTCTTAGCAAGTGGATCATATGACAACCACATGCAGACATATTTGGAAATTGTACAGAAAATTTTGTTCATTCATGTGGATGATGAACAAATGAATGAAGAAGAGCTAAACAGAGACAACTTAACGACAGAGTTTTGTAATCAAATGATCATTGAATAAAAAAAAATAGGGGATTTGTTAGATAGTTTCATTGAAATTTGATGGTTATTGAGATAAGCAGCGGTTCTAACTGGTGGAATTAAATAATCAAAAGACAATATCCTTATAGTCTTCCCATGTTGATTCTTCTGATGGACAATGTCGTTTCCTTTTAATATGGGGATAGTGTTGAGATAAAATGCCATGTTTGTGATATTTTTATATAATTGTTTATGCATGATGGCCAGAAAAATGAAATAGAGGAAAGAAATTTGTTCTCTAGGAGTCTAGAATATAACATCAATAAAAACCAAGGCAGAATGTGAAAATATGTGTTGCCACTAGGCCTGTAAATGGACTCAGGTCCTGTTCGGCCCGATAATCTAGGGTCCGATTAGCCTTGGATCTGGCCCAGCCCAATGGAGTTATCGGACCGTCTGCAGCCCGATAAAGGCCCGCTTGTCTATTTGGCCTATCGTATGCCCCTAAGTGCTACTTCAATGCTATCGGAGCCAAAATTAAAACTTTTTTAACCTTAATTTTTAGGCCACTGGGCTCGATAAATCAGATTTTATTCTACACCTAAATCGAAGTTTGAAAATTTGAAATTCAAATTTCATTTAAAATTCTATCAAGTTGAGAAATTAATTAAATTAAAAAAAAATTGATTTTTTTATGAAATTGCTCAACTTGAAATTTTGTCGAATCAAATTAACTCAAACTACATCAACTGAGTTTTTTCGAGTTTTTAAACAAAAGGTTGAGCACGTAGAGTGCCTTCCTAAAATAATTTTAAAGCAAAAATGAAGTTAAATATGAACCTTCTCAATTGATTTTTTTCCCCTCATTAAACATGTCAATTTGACATCCCTCATATTACTCTTCACTATAAAATTTTCAATTTTGGTAGTCCTTTGACTAAAATTGCTTAACTTTTCATTGTCTAATACTATTTTTATGGAAATGACAACTACTCTACTGCATTTATCAACAAACATTAACTCATAAAGGAAATGGCGCATAAGTCACTAACATTTACAAAAAAAATAGGAAAAAGGTTGCCATCAAGGCTTGGACCAGATTCCCAATCCCTCTTGAATCTGCTACTCCACTACTCTTCTTTCTCTGAATTTGGTTGATCCTGCAACAAAGAATCAATTGATTAATTAATAAGAACAAAAATGATGCAACAACAACAACAAAATCATGGCATCCTACATCTTGATTCAGCCGCTTTCTCCAAATAAGGTTTCTTTTCCTGGTTTTGAAAGAACAAAGTGTTAGTTCATTAATACACAGCTAGTAGGAAAGATGAACAGAGAGATGATCAGAGAAGGAGAAGCACTCACTTCTGTTCCTGTTCTTCATATCTCCTCTTTTTGCCTGCTTCTGTTCAGCAATTTGCAGTTTAGTAGCAAGAAACTGAAGTTTGAATTAGTTTAGCGAATGATAATTTTGATAGAAAGATGAGTACTACTAACCAATTCAGGAAATGGGAAGAGAGAGCATCACTGAAGGAGAAACAAATCAGAAATCAACTCTGCATGTTCTTCCAAATCTACAACCACCACCAAGTAACCATTGAAAGAGCAGTGATCATGACAAATAGAGATTCACTTATTGTTGACCAAAAAAGTAATAAGTGTTGAGCATTGTTGACCAAAAAAAGAATAACTGTAGCATTTGAACAACCAGTACTTGCTATAGTTGTAGGTTTGCTGATAATACTAAATAAAAATAAACTACATTTGACTACATATGTTCAACCCATTCCAAAGTTTCTATGATATAATATAAAGCCATGAAATAGATTGTTGAAACTAAAGCCATGAAATTCCTAGCTGAAGGAAGGAACTTAAGTATAGAAATTTCATTTTTCTATTTCAACGATCCATTTCATGACCTTGTATCAGGTATAGAGATTTTGGATGTAGATGAGTTTTGGTATTTAGATAAATCCAAAGGATCCTCTTTATTTAGTATAGTCAAGTGACTTGAATCATCCCATGTATCTGCTATGAAAATGCTACAGAAAAGATCATGTAGCATGTACACATTTCCTCTAAAAGGGCTTCGCACAAATTGAGTTAAACAAAATCAGAATCAAACATTACAAATATTATTGTTGAGCTGCAGAAGTTGAGGCATCCATGTCATCCACAACACTATATTAGCAAAAAAGATCGTGCAAGTCAAAAAAAAAAAAAAAAAAACCCATAAAATCAAATGACATTGATCGGTTAAATTTATTTAAAATATAAAGGATTATCATTCATCAGTTCACATAGAACCCGAACTCATATTACTAAGCCCAGCTTCAATCGAGTCCGAACTCTTTCCACCTAACATAAAATAAGAAATATAGATGCAGTTACACACTTCAATCAAATAAATGGAAAGCAAGGCAACAAATTTAAATAAGCACTAAAAATACCTTGCATTTGATTCCGCAACCAATCTTGGCCACACACCAACGCTTAAACAGTTTCTAGATAAATACAGCTGCGATACTGGTCAAGAAATCTACCTCCAACACTAAAAGCAGATTCTGATGCAACAGTCGACACTGGAATGGCTAGAATATCATAGGCCATCATTGCAAGACTAGGGTACTTGGGAGCATTACTTTTCCACCACTGGAGCGCATCAAATTCCTCGGACTCCAGAAAGATGGGTTACTCCAAATATAGATCGAGATCTGATTTGCAAACAGAACTTGAACTTTCAGCAAGGAACTTCGAAAATCTTTTTACCCGTTTTGTTCCATGTGATGTCGATGAAGCAATTCCACAAATGGCGATTGACTTTTTGCACTATACATTGGCAATTTAGCCTCATACTCTTTATGAAGAGCTTTAATATCACATAAAATCTTAGCTATTTGATCTAAAGCAACATCAGGCCAAAAAAAAAATTTGGATAATAGAACTCCATCGACTTCATCTTATATTGAGGATCCAAGACTTGTGCAATCGCCAGAGGTAGCCTACAAATGTCCCAATACTTCTCAAACTTGCCAAACATCTTATCCACTATAGGGGCAAGTATATCGTTTCCAATGATTGATTGCTCATATAAATGTAACGGAATATCACAAACTTCAGAAAAAAATAAATTTGAGGTAGGACATTTAGAACTAGAAAAAACATTTGTAACAGTATAAAATGGTTCTAAAAGCTTAAAAATCTTTTCAGCATTCTCCCACTCACTCTAAGATAGCGCTCCCGCTTTCTCTTTATAGTTGGCATCCAAATGTTCCAAACGTTGGAATGCATCTTTGTACTTAAAAGCCACATCTAACATTTTATATGTGGAATTTCACCTTGTAGGGACATCTACGATGAACTTCTTGTTGGAATTTATGTTAGCTTGCCTACACGTGTCATTGAAGGTTTTCAACCTTGATTGTGACCTGTTGACATATTTGACACTTTTGTGACTCTTGTCAACATCCTTATTTATTACCTTCATGCCTTCTTGGACTCTTAAATTTAAAACATGTGCACAACAACGCACATGAAATAGCCTACCAACAAGTGCTAAGCTCTCCCCAACTTCCCAACAAGCTTTGAAACCAAAGAATCATTTACTCGATGGTTATCGACTATTATTGCAAATACCTTCCGATCGATATTCCAATCTATCATGCTCTTGAAAACAAAATTGAATAAGTTTTCTCCATCATGAGGAACAAGTTCTACTTTAAAACGTAGTTATCTCTTTTGCAAATTCCATTCTATGTAGTGTGCCGTTAAACAACTGTAGCCTATAGTTTGTATTGATGTCCACATATCAGTGGTAAGGCTAATTTGACTAGCGAGAGAATCTAAATCCTTATATAACTCACCTTTCATCTTCTCATACAAACCCATACAAATGCCCTTGATGGTATTCCTTGAGACAAGCTGAAATTGAGGTTGAAGATTCCTCAAATACTGTATAAACCATTGTTGTTCAACGATTGCAAAATGATACCCATGCAACATTGTCATACTTGCAAGATCATCTATACTACGTTGTTGATCAAATTCTAAATGAGAATCGGCACACTCTGTTTCATTATGGCCACCCAATTGTATTGGATCATAGTTCTTACAAGAAAGAAAGTGGCACCGCAAGTGGGAAGTTCCACTTCTACTCGAACCGGTAAATACTCTCGAACAATGATTACGTCTTGCAGTCCCAACTCCATTCATCTCCCCGTAATGGAAAATATTCCAAACAGTCGACGCCCTTTTCCTATGTACATCTTTTTGGGGTCTAGAAGCATTAGATGTCGCATCTATCTCATTTTCCGCAATAAAGTCACTATATGAGTTTATAATATAGTGACTCACTATATGAGTCATTCCTCTCATTAGGAATAGACATTGTACTGCAGAAAAAGTATAATAAATTTCATTTATGTTAAGTTCTAATCACAATTAATATTCTAGAAATTATTTTTTATACAATAGTGTAACTATTTTCTTCTAAAAACTGCACGCCACTATATGAGTTGAAAGTTGAAACACCACCACCTCATGAATGTATAGATGGCAGATATCAAGAAAAGCTTCAAAATGAGCATACATAGAACCTAATTGACACTTAAGTGAAGAATTCTACCATCAAGAGCATGGTTCATACTTGGAGTAGAAACATTTTGAAATGATAAATTTGTTGTTTCCATGTAGTTTGCAAAGTATGTCATCTAGCAGGAAGAACATTTCTTTCATATGATATATGATAGAGAAGGTGTTGGTATACAAACCAATATAGAACCTTGGTCCTCGGGTGATAAAAGTGGTTCTATCTGTCAAATTTAACTGGAATAGTCATATTCTGTCGGAATTTCATTTTTGGATGTATATATTGAAATTATGACCACAGAAGTCACAAAGCCAAAAAAGCAAGCCAAACAATGGGCTGCTAATAATTGCTGAGTTGGTCAGCTTGATCCTCATCTAGCCGACTCAACCATTACTCTTACAATCCAGCAAGTGTAAGCAATTTAAGCCAAGAACTTACATAGATTATCATACTTTGCAGATTTCCAGCAGTCATTAAAGTGAGAGGGAGATATCTCAATCATATTCAATTATCTTTTTCCAAGCAGCAAAAGTTATTAGCTAGCCTCTTCTGTGGGTTTTTTGCTACCAAAACCTGGAGAAGGAAATTTCAACCTTTTTTCTGTGATTTCCTACAGAAACTATAGTAAGAATGAGCATCATATACCGAGAAGTGCTTCTGCTCCTACCAAACTCAACGTTTTGAAAGTAAACAGAGAGCATGTTACAAATCAATTTATCTTAGTTACAAATTTTTGAGATAACAATTATGATTTATCTCAATTTTTTGAGGAAAACAATTTTAAAAATTCTTTCAATTCTCATAGGGACCCAAAAACTGATTTATCCCAAAATTTGTAACTGAGATCATACCACATTATTATTTTTTTGCTGACAGAATCGTCAGAACGTAAAGGGATAAATGGTGGCAATGAAATTTCGAGGTTATGTTATCTGGATTTTTATTACAATAACTAAAAGTTTCATCAACAGTCTCACTAGCTAAGGCATAGGTGAAACAGGGTCAATTTCATTTACACCATTTCATTAAATGAAAAAAAGAAGTACCAAGAAGAAGAAGAAAGAAAGAGAAGAAAGATCTAGCATCCACCATCGTCTAATAATACCTTTTTCATCATTTTCAAATTTTGTTGTAGATCCATTAGTTTTAGGCCATGTTCATCTATGATAGATGAAACCCAGACAATAAAAGCAAATAAATAAAATAAATTAAGTGAAAAAGGGGTTACCTGTGACGGATGGGTAGGGTGGGGACAAGGAGCGACCCAGGCAGCAGCAAAGGGGCATAGGGACGACGGCATTGACCGCTGCAAATCTGGACAGAGAAGAGAGGGTTGAGGGAGAGGATTGAGAGAACTGAGAGAGAAGATTAAGTGAGAGAGAGAGTGAAATCCGAGCAGAGAAGAGAAGGCTGAGGGAGAGGATTGAGAGAATGAGAGAGAAGATTGAGTGAGAAAGAGAGTGAACCCACCAAAGGAGAGAATTGCATAGTCGAGAGCGACGGCGAGAGAAAGGAAAAGATGGAGAGCGACGGTGAGAGAAGGGAAGATACGAGAGGGCAAACGAGAGCAAGAGTTAGGGTTTCCGAGAATCGGGAGTGTTTCGAAATTCCACTGCCTTTCGTGGCGTTTCATTTAGACTTTAGAGAGTCCGACGGGCTCACGAATCGTCCGAAATAAACGGACTGTCGTCCGAGTCCGTGTATATAAATGGGCCTTAGGATCCAACTTGTTTGTTTAATTATGGGCCGGGCCGACGGTCTGCGGGCCGGATCCAGGTCCGTTTACACCCCTAGTTGCCAAAATTTAAATAAATCATTTCTGCTGATAGAAATCAATGGCAAAATTGGAGAAGATCCCAAGTCCAAAGTGAATAGCTGCTCATCTCTATTTTCCTTCATGGTCAGCCTCTTAATTTCCTGCCCCATTTCATAGAAACATTTTTTGCCCAGATGGCTGTATGCAAATGTTCATAGTTTCTCTTTTCGCTTCATAACTTATTTAATATATGTTATTTTTCTATACTTCTCCAATGTTTCAGACTTGTAATCATACAACTGTCTCTACATTTTTATTTGATTGTCAGTGCTTGTATTGTAGAGTTGTAACACTTTTCATCTGTCAACTTTGCAGGGGTGTTTGTTCTGGAACATGGGACATAACCTGTTTCATCGAGCACCTATGTATTTCTAATCTGTTGAAACTCTTGATGGTTTTATGCCTCACCAATATCAGTAAGTTTTTCTTCAAGCTAAAAATTAATTAACTAGAGTTTAAACCCGAACGAGTAACTCAGTTGGTCTAAGCTTTTAAGATTAGACTAGAGGTCTTGGGTTCTACTCCGCCCGGGCTTACCTGATACACGAGGCTTGGGGGTGGTTTCGTGTATCCGTGGGATTAATCTCACCTCCAACGTGGGGTGGGGATATCCATGTTATCAAAAAAAAAAAAAAAAGAACTAGAGTTCAGATCACCCTCCAGGTTGTTTTCGAACCTTTTGCCATTTTTTTCAAAAAAGAAATTGGTTTTCTATGATAAAGGGTGAAGAGTCAAAGGTGATTGTTGATAAAAGTCCAAGACTCCTTCCTAACAAAACTGATGAGGACATCATGGTACGCCAACAAAGAATGATGCATCATAATCTAGATTTGACCTCATCATAGTTGTGCGATGAATTTCTGCACAATCCCTACATATCTGATCATGGATAGTAGATTGTGCGTTGATCTAGTAATGGATTTGAAGACTTGGCTCAATCTATCTATTTACATCATCTGAGTTGTTCATTAGTGGATTGGACCTAGCTATTGATCTAGCACCATCCAAGCATTTGTCTCTCTCATATTTTATTAGTGTTATATTGTGTAGTTTGTATGTGGTTTAAGATTGTTAAGAGACATTTTCTATTTATGGTTTTAGATAAATCACATGTGTGTCTTATGTCACATGTTTCTAGAATTTCTAAGAATCTTTCTTTTTTAAATAGTTGTAAGAGACACTTTTGAGAAAGATAATGCATGACTGAAAGAAATTCAAATTTTTGTCATCTTCTGATCTGGTGTAATTCCTTTTGCCTCCTCGGTGTGAGGCCAAGGAGCCTTGCGTTACTCAAGGTACAAATCCTTCTTTTTCTTCTTCCTCTGTTCGATTTTTTTCCTTCCCTTTCAATTTTTTTTTCTCATTTTCCCCACTTTTTCTCTCTTTTTGCACCTTATTTTTGTCCCTTTTTTCATCCAAATCCTATTCCTAGCCAAATCAGGACCCAACCCCACCATCTGCCACCAAAGTCCCACTGGGACCCACCATTCTGTACGGGCGTTCGTACATGTCCATATGACCCTACAGACATGCCCATTTTGTCTCTGTTGTGCCTTCATAGATCTAACCCTCTATTGTTTCACCCTATTTGAGACCTAGTTTTGCCCAACAATTAAAAAAAAAAGAGAAACAAACCTTAATCTTTTTGCAAGCCCTAAGTCGCCTCATAGCCCTATTTCATCCCCTAGATGACTGATTTTTAAATCTAGAAAACCTAATGATGCCGACATCAATTCAAACACCTTGCAGCAAATTGAAATTAAATTTATGAACATGAGCCAAGGATTAGAGGACATTGTTAAAATTGGCCTAAACCGCTTGCAATTTTCGAGGTGCCAAAATGGGATTTGAAACGGCTTCCATTGGGGCCCAAATTATCCTATTTATTGGCTCATGGGCTGGTATGATAGGTCAGACCTTCAATCCATGGATTTTTAGCTTATTTAAGTCCAAAGAAGGGGCTCATTTGTTGGCTGCAGAAAACACATAGAAAAGAAAATATGTTGTAACTTTGCCGGCATATTTGATGTATCAAACGATATTGGATTTTCATAAAATTAGATTCATTGGAAAGCTTATTGAATAAACTTTCCCACTGAACCCAAATTTTCGCAATTCCAATATATGTAGACGAAGTTATGACCAGTTTCGTAATCAGGTGTCAGAAAGTGATGGTAAATTGTATTTTTGTTAATCTTTTTATTTTTTCAACCATGAAAAGTTGGAGGCATGGAGGACCATTGTAATCATCCTTTGTTTTCCAATCAGTTGTTTAATTCTAGGTGAAGAGAAGATTCTCTTTGTTGCCTTTGTGCAAGTAAGTTTGTTTCTTTTGAATTCTAGTTTGATTTGTGTTGAATTAATTTATTTTATGTAGGCATATTGTTCAAATTGTGCTTCTAAAATTTAGATCTGAATTATTGTTTTCAGCTTTGCATATTTTGAAGTTATTTCAATAAGTTAAATTCTAATTTCACTGGAATTTTATCCTCTTGGAGAATTTTGCATGGTGTCGATTTTTTCTTGCGTGTTTGGCCTTATCTCCGGTGAGAAATTTTGGTTTTGGTTTATCCAATTGAGGTTCCGTTTTCCCATACAAGTGGGGTAAATTATTAATTGGCATTTGGAGTCGAAGGAAGATTCGAGGAATTTCACTAGATTCCAGGAACTCTTCGAGTTTGAGTTCTCTCTAGTTTCATAGTGAACTTGAGCTAGATTTGTGGATTTCTATTCTCTTTTATATGTTGAAGACCTCAGTAGACCTTAAAACAGATCCTAGCCTTCATCACTTAGGACCCGGTTTGGTATGGTTTAATTAATGTTTTTAGGGATTTGGCATTGAGGGCTTTATTTTTAGGTATCATTTTTCTTTTTAAATCTCTTTGATTAATTGTGTATTTGACTGTACATAGTTTTTGTTATATTCTTTATTTAATATTAATTTATCTCTTTAACATCTTATGTCAATCATGGATATAGGTTGCATGTCATTTTAGGATTTACTACACACATTTTGCATTCTCATTAGATCTAGGGTTTCCAATATTTTAGCCTGTCCTACATTATATTTGGCATCACAGCTTATCTTGCGTTAGATTTGTAATTAGAGCCGAATCGATCAAACCATAGGTTATGTAAGGTCGTAGTTACCTAAGTTGGTCTATCATTCATCTTAGGATAGTACATGCCTACATGTAGCGCTACCAAATACCACGTAGAAAACCCTACCACCACATGAGCCTAGACCCATTGGGTGAATTGCTAATAAGAATAAAAACCAAATTGGATACCCTAGAAACCGAGTCTTAAAGGTTTACAAAAAAAAAACCAATGCACGCCTATGAGTGCTAGAAAATGCATTGCAAATAGGAAATAATCAAATTGAACTCTGCTTTTCCTAGAGAGTTTAAAGTGAGTGATGAGAAGGGGCTGACTTTAAAGGTTGAAAGGAAATCCTCACATTTTCTCAATAAAAAACAATCTGAGAATGGGCATAAAGAGTGGGAGATTGTCTATGCTATAAAGACCAAATAAATTAGAGTCGCCGCAAGAGACATAAATAGAGACTTCGAGAGAGGTCACTACTTTACTCGACGAGAATAGTGATGTAGCGCAAGAGGAGCTTTCAGATGAGTTCCTTTCTAAATGTGATGTTCAACCCACTATGGATTTGGTTCCAAAATCATCTCTCCCCAACCTTGCACATTATAGGATGTACCTTTCTCCTCATAGTTGAATTTGTCTGCAAGAATTCAGTTAATTGGTCTGAAGGTTCCAGTCTTTTGAGAAAGTCAATATCAAGTTGATTTTGGATTCATCTGTTCTAAAACCTTTATCCTAAATTGGTAGAAGGAAATCATTCAAAATAAAACTGCTAACTAATCATTTTTACTGATCTCCATTTAAATGATAGATCTTTGTTAATGGACCACAGTGGTGGGTGGGGTACTTCTGCAAGTGGGAGGTCTTGATTTCAATTCCCACTCCACCAAAGGGTCACTCCCCATAGTTTTACCCGGTGTGTGTGGATAGGGAGGTTTGCACATGCCCCAAGGATTAGTTAGGTGTTCTAAGAGGCCTTGATACCTTGGTCTTAAAAAAAAAAAAACAAATGAGAACGTGATACACCAATTCTTGCACCTTATTCTATCCAAAAAAGTGTGTCGGCCATCGTAGAGTAAGATTTCCCTTCCCCCTTCCTTTCCCTTCCCTTTACCACCCACCCACCCACTTTCCCCACTGCCACACCAAAGAAAAAAAAGGAAGAAAGATTTTAATTTAAAATGCAATATGTAAATAAAGCATAAATACAACCAGAAGAAAATAAAAAAAGAGAATGACTTCTGTGATGGTGGCTGCATAAAGACGACTTCTTTTAATTCTCTCTTTGGTTGTGAATAAAAATCATTGATACATTGTTCACAAGACTAGCTAATATATCAAGCACTGGTCATTTGCCAGCTTAGGAAATGATGTAGCACGTGTTTTGCACTAGAAACCCAGGAAAAAAGGTTTCCTTCTTTCTGTGATTCCTCTTCAGCCCACTAACGGAATCATCGGTTCCAGCACCGATTCCAAGCACCGATGATAAGAAAGATAGAAGCAGCCAACTAATTTTCCTTGTTTAGTTCTTTCCTCTTTTTTTTTTACTTTCTTTCTTGTAATTTCGTTTTTATTTATTTTGCATTTTTAGCTTTAGAATTTCTCTATAAAAACCCCTTTGAGTATTGTAATCGGATACAAGATTGATTAATGGATTAAATTTGGATTTTACCCTGTTCTCTTCTCTTCTTCTCTGCTCATGGATTCGGGATTCGAGCACCTCTTCCTGTCCAACTGCGATCGATGGAGTTATCCCTTCTTATGTGGAATCACGCCTCGACAACAATCCCAGAGTTTCTCATCCTCTCCTATGCCATCTAGCAGGAGGTTGAGGTTTCCACAAGCCAACAGACTCTTAAAACTGCCCATTTGGCCAGTCTGTATCTGGCTGCTCCGTTGCATCATCCCTCCACCTGGCCATATCCGCCTGCAACTTACCTCATTTCACCGTCCTTCAGATCCAACCAACCAGAACCCTCGCCGTTAATCCCCATGTCTTCCGCCCAGCCTCTGCCCATTCTCTTCCACCGTCCCTAACCTGCAATCCCTCTTTATTACCCAACCTACTTCCATGCCTTTCCTGTCTTTACTCTCCCTAATCTCGTTCATTCCTTATTACCTAAATCACCTGTTTCCTCCTTTCCTTAAAGTTTCCATTTGACCATTTGACCAACCACCATCCCATTACACCTTTTCTCCATTTTAATCTATCCCATCAACATACCATCCCCAGCACCTTTTATCTAATTCATTCCATTAATCCATCCAATTCCCACAAACCATACATGTATGTTGTCCTTTATTAAAATAAAACCCATTAATTCCATTTAAACCCCGTTTAGTGCCATTTATTTATTTTTATTTAATCAAGCCACACGTCCATATTTTCACCCGATCCTACACGCTGCATCAGGAAACTATCATCTCTACAGTGATGTTGGTATATGGTTTAGTCTGAATTGAATGTAGTGGCATTACCAGTTTTGAAGTTGCATCGGTGGTGAAATTTATTCACATCATGGTATCATGGATCTACTTTTAAACAGAATTTTGAAGGGCTTGTCAATTGCTTTTGATTGAAATATCTTCACTTCAACCTCTGCTGTTTTTCTTTCCTAACTTGTCCTTAACTAATTTCTATCTCTGGGCTCTGCAGCTTTGTTGTTCTTGTATCTCCTATTCAAAGTGGGATTAATTCAATGCATAGGAAGAAGCCTATGTAAAATGGCGTGGGCTGCATGTGAAACATACTGGTTATCACTAGAAGGTATCAGTTGCTTTTTGTGGCATAAACTAAAGAACACCAAACGAGTATATCATCGTCGCTTCCGAGATCTAGAAGAAGGATGCAGCTCTAGGGATGATGACAGATCTTCAGGGAGCTATGTTAATTTGAGCATTGTTGGGAAGGGAAGGTCTGTAAGAGAAAGGAGGAAGGACCAGATGCGAAGGTCTCTATATCCAGTGAGACATGCATCGAAAGGTAGACATACAGCCCACAGTCACCATCGTGCGAGGTGGCAAGAGTAGTGAAGTATCAGTGCACTGTTAAGGGTTCCAGTGGCCGGAGTATCCGAACAAGGAACATGGCTCATGTGAGGCTAAAGAGAAGTAGGTAATTTGATCTCCTTTCATGAAAAAAGCCTGTAATTTCTGTAGTATTTGAAAATGAACTGCAGAGGTCATTTAAACCACTGTTGCTATCTTAAAATTGCAATGAAATTGACCTCAGTACATGTTATGCCATTGCATTAATGATTTACTTACCCGTTTGGTAATAACAGCTAATGATAGATATCATGGGTCGCCACATGCATGTGATTGCGGCCCAGGAAACATTGTTACCCACCCATCCATGGTATGCAGATGTATGATGGCTTAACTCTTGAGTTAGTCCAACTAGAAAACGGGCATGGAGCTACTCACTGTTTGAATTATTAACATCCTGCTCTCCTCAGGTTTCTGCACATAAAAGGCCTGTCGTCAGTGTGTAAGGTTGAGCTAGTTTTGCATTTGAGGCCCAGTTTTCATATGTATAAAAAAAATATCTCAACATCTCTTTATGATGGGAGACTAGATTGCCCGGAAGACCTTATTTACCATTGGGCTGAAATACCATGAGGTGTTTAAAATCCACCTTGCTCCATGCTGTGCCCTAACCAATGGTGAACATCCTTAGACATTGAGATATAAAGTTTTTTGTTTTTTCATTTTTGAATAAGAAAGAGTAAAGACATTGAGATATAAAGTTTTTTGTTTTTTCATTTTTGAATAAGAAAGAGTAACTGATACTCTAGAATAGTGTCTACACTTCTCAGATTTTAGTACCAGAATTGGCATAATCTAGAAAAGAAATTTGGCCAAAATCTGAAATGTAAATCAGAACTTCCCAGCAGGGGTGAAAAAAATGCCCCGGCCGATAATTCGGCTGATATTTTTCTCTCCTTCTGATATTTTCAAAAAATTGTACTTTGGTCTGAAAATTTTATGGTAATTTAAGAAAATTTTGGGCTTTTTGAATATGTAATTTTTCATTAAATATCGGTCATTTACATATTCAAATTATTTATTTAAGTTTCAAATACGATTAGTATTAAAATTAGCAATAAAATGAAGAGATGATAAAAAAAATTAAAACTTATGAAAAATTATGTAAGAAATTTTTGAAAAATTTAGTGATTAGTATTATGATTTTTTAAATTTTATTTCTAATTTTATAAGCCACCTAAATTTAAATGAGGTCATTAACAAAACTAATTTAAATTAAAAGTGTTCGAAAACACACCAACTACATCAATATACATAAAATAAACATCAAATACATAAAAAGTTCACCAAATGCATTAAAGCTTCGGCAAATTTTTTTTTAAAAAATGTAATATCACTATAGATCAAGTTCTTCATATAAATAACCGGGTACGTGAAAATAAAATCTGGCATATTTCTCTTTTGGAAGTCGCTCATCAGTAGACGTATATTCGGATGTTGACGATGGATAGTGATGCTGCCAACTATCGGAGGAGGGTTGCGACTGGTGATTTGAAATGGACATGGACTGCATATTACTTGATAATGAGTCTGTGTCCAAGTGCCTATATCTCGATCGACCCAAATATCCTGTGGGCATATATCCAAACGATACATATCCTTCACTCTAACTAGGCATGTTTGGTCCGCCATGAGGAGGTGTATGTTGTCTGTCCTCCTGTCGATGACGGACTTGACTCATGTCGGGATAATACACCGATGGATTTTCAGGCTCAGCATCTACAACAATATTTTGATGGCCAAAATTGTACCCATCATCTAACCTATTACCGCCATTTGTAGATGAATCAGATCCGGCCGACCCATAATCACGCCTGCTAGGTTGGCTGCTCGGAACGACATGTTCTTTTCCTCTGATTGACCTCCTCCTATGTGAAGAGTTAGATTAACCAACTGTCCCAGTGAGTCGCTCACTAAGAGAATGACGACGTGGTGCCATCCTTGTACTTGTTTGACGTTCCATACCTACATTTGGAGGGCGAGACACATTAATTGAATGGCGGCGACCGTCATTTTCTGCCTCTTCCTCGGAATCCTACAATTCTTCTAACTCTGCACTTTGGTATAAAAATGATATGTCTAGGTCATAAAGTACAAGTTCTTCTTCCTCTTCGATTTATTCACTTCAATGGATCATTATAAGTGAATAGAGACTCGAGGTCTATAGGGACGAAAAAATCTTCTACATCTGTCCGTGCCAGCTCGGGTACTTCCTTAAATTCATTGACATCAGTCGTTGATTGTAGTGTAGGTACACTAAATCATTCAGTCTATAAGACGACAACCTGTTTCGAGGCTTACCATTGATATATTTAAATATGGACCAGTTACGTTCGCAGTTGATTGCACTGCATATCTGACTCATCAGTTTAATGGCGTACTTCCTCTATACAGGTGAGTTATTTTCAAAATATGACCACCACCATGTAGCACTCATCGTCGCTGTCTCTTTCCACCTGTCAGCAGCTTCATCTGCAAATAACTCCAAGTGGTTCTCGTAATTGTGTAACTTCAAAAAAAAAAAGAAATACAATTAGTATTATCGGATAATGAAAAACTTTCAAATCATCGAAAATAACAAATGAACGAAAGTAATACATCTCTAAAACATGCCACCGTTCACCAGGATACATGACACACATAATCTCCAACGTCCGTCTTACGCAATTACGAATGAGTCGTTGATAGCTCTAAACCCAAATCATTAGGTTTATTTGAAAATAGATTCAAATAATATATTGCTAAGTGAAATACAATGCGATTGCATAAATATAAGATTTACACAATAATAAGATATAAACACAAATAGCAAATGAAAAACTAACCTACAACGAACTGTGGGTTCGAGATGAATAACTGATTAATTCTCTCGTTGATGATTTGCATAAATTGATCCGGATGATTAACTTTCGCAATTTTAGTTTTAGCCTTTATGATGCATTCAAAGACATAGGGGAGCGTCGGCTTCTTGTCTTCGTCTACAAATCGGAGTACTGTGACTATGGGAGCAGAGATGTTGATGGAAGATACGATACTGTCTCAGAACACTTTAGATACAAATAGGTGTGTAATGTTCTAGTAATATCTTATGTGTTCTTCGTTCCTAGTGTCGAACGCATTTGCAAAGACCTGCTTCGCACCATTTTCATCAATTCTGTTTTACTTCTTAAGAAGCTCTGCATAGTAAGGAATACTGTGGCGAAACTTGTTATCGCAGGTCACAGTAGTTCACGACACTTCGTGTACTTCCTCATAACCTCTAAGATTTTAACATGATTGTATATAAATGTGGTGACGTCCTTACACCAGTCAATTAGATTCACAAATTCCCTCACATTAGTAAAGTCTTTGAGGATCAAGTCTATGCAGTGGGCCGCACAAGAGGTCCATAAGATCCACGGGTATGTGTTCACGACCTTCTCCCCTCCCGACTTATAGCCTGGTCCATTGTCCGTTACAATTTGGACAACATTCTCAAGTCCAACTTCTTCACAAACAGACAACATCAATCTACAAAGAAAATCTCCATCATTTGTTCTTTTCGATGTGTCGTACGATTTATGAAAACACTGTGCCACATTGATTATAAATTAGGAAGTTAACGATACTCCGGTTATCGTCACTCTTTCAGCCATCCGAGATAATGATTACTCCCTTATCCTCCTAGGAAGACTTAAAATTATTTACCCAGTCTTGGATCCGCTGTATTTCACGTGGGATGAATGTTGAAGAAATCTCATATGGCGTTGGGAAGGTGATAGAAGGTCCAGCAACTGCGGATGCATAATCACATGGCCTTAAAATATGGATTCTCAATTTCCCTCGGTGGCCAGTGGGTATCGGAGAAATACTTAGTCGCTGCCGTCCCAAGGAAATGTTTTGCCGATTGTCTATCTTGTTGATTTATTTTTCCTTGTTTCAAAGAAGTTGGCATGTCCCATATTGGATCACCATCACCAATTGTCTCCAGATTCACACCGTAGCATTCAACTGTATCTCGTTGTCCTCCTTTGAATGCATTTTAATCAAACTCCATCGGCCCATAATTCCATATTTTTGTCTAGATGATCCACTTGCAGTCCCTTGTGCAGAGAAGAATAATTCATTTTTTGGCATTTTAATGTAATTTTGAAATAAATTGCTATTGTTAGATTGA
This sequence comes from Chimonanthus salicifolius, assembly GCA_013350335.1. Taxonomy (NCBI): domain Eukaryota; kingdom Viridiplantae; phylum Streptophyta; class Magnoliopsida; order Laurales; family Calycanthaceae; genus Chimonanthus; species Chimonanthus salicifolius. Next base: position 25,120,712 of record CM023538.1, read on the forward strand.
ACAAGAAATTTAAAGAAATTAACTTGCACCACTATGCCCTCTCATTTCATGTTCGCGGCACTAATTCGCATTTCATGCCGCAAGTCTCTGTCCTCCTTAATCTTGCTCGAGTTCTCTTCTGAAGATGACGGGACATTTTACACATATTGGCCCTCCCTTTCTCTTTCTAAGCAGTCGACCATTATGTCACCCATAGCATGGTCTTCTGCTTCAATCCTTATTTTCGTTTTTTTAGCATTGACATCCAGTAATTGCCGACAAATAAGTTGCGCTTGTGTGGGTGCGCGTTTGCAACTTGCTACATTCTCCGTCTTCCCGACTATATGTTCCTTCAAACAGGTAATTTCTCTTTATAACATTTTCTCACAGAAGTTGCATTTAACACTGTTATTACTATGTCGTTCACCGAACGACCATGCTGAATCTTCTTCAGTTTGGTGCCATTACTGTTTAAGAAATGCATAAAATTATAAAAAATAGTCACATTTACATTTTTTTGAGAATTTATCATATGAAAATGGGAGTTTAAATGATAAAATGAAAAAATAGCCTCATCTGATGTGAATTGAAATTTTTTTCAGTCCAAAAATCCTATACACTGAGAGGGTTCATTTTAAAAAAAAAACCATATTTTTTTTATTCATTTACATATTTTTTGGCCATTTTTCACATGAAAATGGGGTTTAAATGATAAAATGAAAAGATAGCCTCATCTAATGTGAAACTGAAATATTTTTCTGTCCACAAACCCTATACACTGAGAGGGTTGGTTTAAAAAAATTCATATTTTTTTTTATGCATTTACATATTTTTTGGCAATTTCACACATGAAAATGGGGGTTTAAATGAAAAAATGAAAAAGTAGCCTCATCTGATGTGAAACTGAAATATTTTCAGTCCAAAACTCCTATACACTGAGAGGGTTGGTTTAAAAAAAATTCATATTTTTTTTATACATTTTCACATTTTTTGGCCATTTCTCACATGAAAAATGGGGGTTTAAATGATAAATAAAAAGATAGCCTCATCTGATGTGAAACTGAAATTTTTTTCAGTCCACAAACCCTACACATTGAGAGGGTTGGTTTAAAAAAAAATCATATTTTTTTGATGCATTTACATATTTTTTGCCAATTTATCACATAAAAATGGGGGTTTAAATGATAAAATGAAAAAAATAGCCACATCTGATGTGAAACTGAAAAAAAAATTAGTCCAAAAACCCTATACACTGAGAGGGTTGGTTTAAAAAAATTTCATATTTTTTTTGATACATTTACATGTTTTTTGGCCATTTTTCACATGAAAAATGGGGGTTTAAATGATAAATAAAAAAATAGCCTCATCTGATGTGAAACTGAATTTTTTTTTTCAGTCCACAAACCCTATACACTGAGAGGGTTGGTTTAAAAAAAATTCATATTTTTTTATGCATTTACTTATTTTGTGACAATTTATCACATGAAAATAGGGTTTTAAATGATAAAATGAAAAAATAGCCTCATCTGATGTGAAACCGAAATTGTTTTCAGTCCAAAAACCCTATACACTGAGAGAGTTGGTTTAAAAATTTTCATATTTTTTTGATACATTTACATAGTTTTTGGCCATTTTTCACATGAAAAATGGGAGTTTAAATGATAAATTAAAAAAATAGCCTCATCTGATGTGAAACTGAATTTTTTTTTAGTCGACAAACCCTGTACACTGAGAGGGTTGGTTTAAAAAAAAATCATATTTTTTTTATACATTTACATATTGTTTGGCCATTGTTCACATGAAAAATGGGGTTTAAATGATAAATTAAAAAAATAGCCTCATCTGATGCGAAACTGAATTCTTTTTCAGTCCACAAACCCTATACTCTGAGAGGGTTGGTTTAAAAAAATTACAAACTTTTTGGGTACATTTACATATTTTTTGGCCATTTATAACATGAAATTGTGGTTTTTACTTAAAATTTTAAAATAAGTAATCACATTGCATAAAATTTATATTTTTTCACAGAACCTTCTTTCCAAAATCAGAGGGGTGGTTTATAAAAAAAATCAGCAACTTTTCCCAATAATTACTATTTCTTATAATGTTTTGTACATATAGGGGCCATTTTACTTTAGAAAATAAAAAAAATGCAAAAAATTTCAATCTGCATGGAAAAAAATAACCTATAGTCATAATAACTTCTATGCTAAATGTTTAAGCATAAATAAATCGCTCAATCACTAACAGTAAGTAATAATCCATATTTCTAAAATAACAAGATATTACAAGAAATGCATTAAATATTAAAGTATACATTAAAACCATAAAACATTTAGATGAAAAGGCTTAAAAAAATGGAATAAAAGCTTATAGTAAATGAAGATCTATCTATCAAATATACTTTCAAAGGATTGGATCTTCCAAAATCAGCCAATTATAAACTCTTTTCTAAATAAACGGGATGAAGGAATGTGAAATGGAGATGGACTTCGAAAAAAAACACCTCTGGATGAGTGGGTTTGGACAAGATTGAGTCTGTGAATGAAGAAGTGTATGAGGTCTAATAATAATAGAGGGGTTTGGCTAGGTTCGATTTTCGAGTTTTCAAAAAATATTAAAAAATTTCAACATGGGAAACAGGAGGAATCAAACCAACTGTTAGAAAAGATTGAGCCTGCCAAAGTCAGGTGATATTTTGACCGATATTTTGCGAAATATATCGTCCGCGATTCCATCATAATATTGCCGATATTTTGTGGGCCCCACAACCGATATCATTATTATTATTTTTAAAATTATCGTTTCAATACAGAGAAACCCGATATCGACTGATATCGTATACCGATAAACAGGAGCGATATATCGGCCGATATTGCAACATAATATCGCCGATATCATGTGGGGCCCACAACCGATATTAGATTTTATTTTTTTTAAACCACTGTTTCCAGACTGATAAACACGATATCGGGCGATATGTGAACTGATAAACGGACTGATATATCATTTGTATCGGGCGATATCTTTATTCTTTTTTTTTTTAAAAAAAAACAAAAATTTAAAAACCCATTTGAATACATCTCGGCCAATATGATGACCGATATTAAGGGCGTTTTATCGATCATATCGGCCGAAAAACTTTTCGTAAGGCCGATATAATACGTATCGACCGATATTTTCACCCTTACTTCCCAGTATGAAATATTGGGTTTTATAAAAGAACCAGCATCAATTAATCAATTAATTTTTTAAAAATGAAAATAAAAAATTACACTGGAAATGGTGAAAACCTAGATCGAAACATTTTCATCCATTAAGAGCCCATAATATAAGATTTTGTCAACATTTAAAACTTTAGAACTACAGTCATATGATGATGCTAAAGGCATTGATGTCGGGGGAGTGCTATAAAAGCAGAAATTACTATTAGAAAGAATGAGACGTGGGATTTGGTCCATTTGTCTAGTAGTGTTACACCTATCTAATTAATATAAGTGGGTATACAATGTGAAAAGTTTTAAGTGATGGTTCCGGCTCTGCTTGCTGTGAAGAGTTTTTCTTACCAAAGTATGCGACCATCCATATTAAGGTTGGGTGAGAACAAGAAAAATAACTCCCCAAGAAATTCTCAAAATTGCAAAAGAAACGCTCAATCTCCGACGCTGATCTCAGTCTGCTCTTTATTTTTCGCCCTGCTCATTCTACGTTCAACCTATATTTATTATAGTGAAACCAAGATAGTGGAAAGATCTTCACCAACCAAGTTCTTCACTGTAATTAATTCGAACAAAGAATTTTTTTTTTTTACTTTGCTTCTATTTCTGTCCTTTCTATGCGTGTCCCTCGGATCACACACTGGTGTGATAAACATAATAAATATCTCTGATATTTTCAAATTTATCACACTTTTATTGATAAATGTCAGAGAAGTTCTCAGTAAAATACTGATAAATTCCTTATAAATATTTCTATTTATTATATTTTAAATATTATATTTTCTATGAGATTTTTTGTTAATTTCTCGGTAAAATCTAAGAATTTGAAAATATTCTAATATTATCAATAGTTGTTAATATCTTGAGAACGGTATTCATGACAATAAAGGTGACTTCCAAGTATTTTTCTACTTCTAAATAAGACACACCGACTTTTCCTTTGACAGAACTTCTGGATATGCATGGATCTTGTGAACACACTCATGGTGATTTAAGTATCAGTTGACACGTGGATGCCACATAGGACTATTGAGGTGGATCAATATCGTGTAATGCCGGTTTGAATGTGAAACAATTACAACTTGAACAATTCCAATTGCAATGCAACCTGAAATCAAATTAAAACATTTACATTCTTTATTAGGGTATGGGTGACACCTGCTCTCTGGAATGCCAAAATATGCTGTGGAAGCTCTTATTTTTGTGGAAATATTTTGGAGAAGATGGAAAAAAAAAATAAAACTTTGTCACCCAAAAAATTAGATAACATGGTTTGACCTATGAAAAATTTGTATAAATTCTGCCCATATTGAGTCTACAATGGGTTGATAAAAGATTTCAACATCAACAAAGCTTGGCAAAGAAGTCTTTCTTGAAAGAAAAAAATCTTCGTGGAGGGCAAAGACTACTATATGCTTTCAAGAGGCATCACTATCATAAAGAATCTTTTATAGATGATTATCTTATGTACTAGCTACAACAATGTTACTAAGGTTAAGGTTGACTATATTATTCTCCTCAAATTGAAAATAACTCGTCTCGAAGTTTGATGTAGCGAGTTTCGATAAATTCTACATCTCCAGTCAAGTCAATCACGGGGCAAGACTTTCTCATCTTGAGCAATGTCACAAAAATCTCTAATATTTTCAAATTTATCATATTTTTATCGGCAAAATACCAATTATCGTTAATATCCCGACATTTATCAGCACTGCGATAAATTCACTATAAATAGTAATATCATGATAATATCCTGATAAATTTCTTATAATTTTTAGTAAAATACTGATAAATTCTATATTGATATTTGTTGGTCAAGCGAGCCTAAATGTCTAGAATAGTTCTAGAGGGGGGGGGAGGTGTTAGTAGGACTATGGGGAATTTTAAATTCTGTTTAAATATTTGACACTTTAATAAATGGTCACTACAAATTTGCTCAATTTATCTTTCCAATATGATTTACATGCAAAATTAAATTCAAGCAAACTAAGATATGAGTTAAAACAAGTGCACAAAATAAGGTGAAGGAGATGAGAAGAAATGGAAGAGTGTGACACAAGTATTTTTATGTGGTTCGGTAACCTTAGTCTACGTCCACGCCTCAAGTACACCACTTGATGATTTCACTAACCTTTTCCTTCACGGGTGGAAAAGAACCTATTACAACCTTGATTTACTTCACGGGTATAGATCGAACTGAGACTTACAAACACCAAGAAAACACCTTTCTTGGATTTCAATAGGGTTACACCAACCCTTTACACTTAACACAATGATAAAAAGAATTTTTTTTAACATTACCAAGAACACTAGCCTCTTGTTACTTGAAGTAGCTTTGGCTTGTCATTTGGTGTCTTCCTCCACTTAGCTCCTTGGTGATGAGAGTGTTCCAATGAATTCCACACCAAAGATTAGGAGATAGACAAGGGATGATTAGAGGTTTGCCTATGTGAGTAATCAATCACAAATGGTTTCCTTAAGAATCATATTCAATGTTGAGCCTTAGATGCTCAATGATTTTCATATGAGTGCTTTGAATGTGTTTGAGGTATGTTTTAGAGCAATGAAGGTCTAACTATAGAGATTTGGTGCTCAAGGAATAGTTGGGAAGCTTAGGGAAGACTTAGAAAAAATCTTGCTCAAAAAAATCAACCTTTGTCCTCCCAAATGGTTTTGGTTTATATTGTCAACAATCTTAAAACGGATCTCTACTTCGGAACCTGGCTGACTAGCCTCAGAACTTCCGAAGTCCCAACGGTCAGAAATGCAACGGTCATATTTAATGGATAGTTTGACCTTAAAACAACTAATTGGACCACCTTCGGAACTAGCCAAGTTCCAGGTTCGGAACTTCCGAAGTCAGGTTCCGAAGGTCAGAAGCAATGCCTCAAGTATGTACATTTGAGGTCTCGGAACCTGCAGTATGCATCCGTCGGAACTTCTAAGGCTTGCTTCCGAGGATGGTTCCGAGTCAGGTTTCGAACTTAGGAAGATCCTTCGGAACTTCTGAGGCTTGTTCCGAGGAACCTGATAAGCCCAGATTTCACTAAGTGTTGATGAATTTAGAGTTTGGAAATCCGGACAAGATGGAGAGCCATTTATGTGATTCATTTACAATCATTAGATTTAACTATAATGAATATTTGTTAGATTGCAAATACACAAGAATATATACGGATATTTGATAGATAGCTAGAGCTCTCCATAGGGCAAATGTATTTAGAAATCCTATATTAATTTAAACTAGTTTTTAACCGAAGGATTCTAAGGTTTCTAGGTCCGTATACCTGTGTTGATTGACATTCAAAGAGTTCTTCCAATTTTGATCCGATGCTTTCCAAAGAACGTGTCTTCTAGAGCTTCAAGCTTGATTGACTGTACATGTCTTCAGAGATGAATCTTGGACACGTAGACAGTCACGACTTAGTTACAGAAATTGACAACTTAGGACTCAGTCGGACATAGTCCCGAAATTGACAACTCTGTCTGATTCAGGAGAGGCAGATTTAACTTTTAGGCCAACAATTTTTTATTTTATTAATATTATTCTTTTATATTTTAAATATTATATTTTCCGCCAGATTTTTCTTTTAATTTCCCAATAAAAATCTAAGAATTTAAAAATATCCGATATTATCATTCGCCATTAATATTCCGAGAATGGTATTTGTGACTGATCTTAGAAACACTAATAAAATGAGATTTTTTATTGATGCATGGTGTATTATGTGTTGAACACTGAAAATGACTATTTTACCTTTTAATTTTAGATTAGTTAGCATTTGATTTGTATATATTAGATGCGTTAATGGAGCTTTCGAGTTTTACACTGTATTTATGAAAATATAAGAAAAATGAATTAAAATGTAGAAAAGTGGGCCATTATTCTATTTTTGGAAAGTTTGTAACTTTTACCACCTAATTTGATTTTAGGAATTATTGTAAATATTATAATTCATATCCTGGATATAAGAGTTTGAATTATAATAATAATTTTTAAACTGTTTTAAATTGTAAAGGTGGTAGAAATTTATAAACACAAAAATGGACCCACTGTTCGAGTCTGAAGCCTGAAGCCAAAGTCTGCAATTGGAAGCCAATGAGCCAAAGTCCCACCAGTATTTCTGGCCAGATAAAAGTCCAACTATGGGATCTAAGTCCAAAAGACCAAGTGAGACTAGTGAATTTCGTTTGAAGGATTGTGGAAGCAAGAATGAGAGAAAAAAATGGGATTTGGATTGACTAGAGTGAATTTTGGGAGGAGGAATATTTTGACACAGTTTTAGTATTTTGGTCATAACTTTTCACTCTGATGTCGATTAATTTATTCTTGATGCGTTGGAAAGAAGACTTCAAGGGCTAGAACTTTGTAGTTTATGAAATTTCGTGATTTGGGCGTTAATAATGTCAAAATCGAGCTACAAGCTAGTGCATGTGTAAAAAATGGGATTAGCACCCTACTTTCCAAATTAATCCAAAATCCCTAAAATCATGGTGCCTTATCTACAAAATTCAACCATGGCTTGGAAAAGACAGTAGATAAATAAAAGAGAGAATTTTAGAGGAATTCTCTCAAGACTTGCCTAATCCAGTTTCTTTTGAGCACTATAAGTAAAGAGGTTCAGGCATTGTAAAATTTGAATTTGAGAAAGGATTGAAGGAGCACTGAAGATTGGAGGCTGAAGAGACTAGAGAAGAAAGGAATTTTCAAATTTAATTTGTAAGTTCTTGTGTTTTCTGTCTTTGATGCAAAACTCCAAAAGCATCGTAATTCCATATTCCGATTTATTTGAATAAAATTCATGGTAGCTTATTTTATATGTATGGTTTTCCAATTATTAAATATTGTGTAATGATAGTTTGAATTTTTTTTTTTTTATTTATCTTATAAATATTATGTTAGAAATTATTTTAAGAATTTTCAAGGAAAAGTAGAACCCTTTTTAGGATCGGTAGGAACTTGATCTTCCTGGTATAAGCCTTTTTTTAAGAACAACTTTTTTAGATTTGGAAATGCAAGTATAAATTTCTTCCCAAGCCTAAGGCTTGAATTGAGAAGTTCTTATTTAATGGAAGGCTATAATATTTTTAATTGGAGTTTTGATAAAAGGCAAATTTGAATATGTATTTTGTCATGCCCCGGCCCGAAAGGTGGGCCTGAACGCGACTGATTTTTTAATTTTTTGAAAGCTAAGACAACACTCAAGCATTATATCTGGGCCGGATTAACAGTTAGACCCAAAGGGTCACACATGATCCCAACATGTGGACTCAAACATATACCATAAGTCTACCCAACAATAGACACAAAAGCAACACATAACCTGATCACATAATTCCAACATTGAATTATCATTAAAACATCATCAGAGTAACTACGGATGTATGGTAGTTTTTAATACATAATATTTAAACAAAACAAGTACCACACCCTGTACTTTACAAAAGAAAATGGTTCCAAGAACCAGAAAGCAAAGATAAGGTATTCCCCTCAGTGGGAATACCAAAGCAACGCCGCAGCTTATCCACTCTAAGCTTGAAATAGAGGGTTCTCATCCTCGGGTTCATATCCTGAAAGGTGAGTGGAAGTGAGCTAACTAGTCCAGTGAAGGAAATATAACAGTTTAGTTTTAAGTAAACAACATGTTAGCACAATAATCAACAGTTGTAATAATATCTCATGCTTGATAACAAATAAGCATAATATCATCATCAGTCCCATAATTCATCATTTCTTTTCCAATACTGCTGTCACCCAACGTAACCCTTAGATACTATACTGACACCCATAGTATTAAGTCCCGACACGGTCAAAATAAATCCTTACAAGTACATCTCCGGTATACACCTTAAAATCGGTACTGACACACCTTATCAGTCAGTGCCGACCCACCTGGTCCAATAGACGTAACCGACACCTTCGGCGATGGTTCAATAATAAAAGGTACGTGGAAGTAGTATTACACAAATTATATGATCAACATCATAGCATTCATCATTATCATAAGTACTTCTTACAACAGTGCGTCATGTCTAGGCACATGAGTGGGTTCATCAACTTGAAACCAGCCATTGCTCCAAAATCCATCTCAAATAACAACACCTGTTTACATCTACTGCAAAATTAAGTTCCCTCACTGTAACTGTATGGTTTCACGGTCTCTGTTCAAATAAGTAAACAAGTGCACAATCAATATACATAGTATCCAATACATACACACATGTAGTATTTCAAAATCATACTTGTTTTCCCAAAATTATCCAAGGTACATAGAATTGAGTCACCTACTTGGTTTCTATCCTTTTTAAATTATAATAATCCACAAGATAGTAAATAAAAAGGGTGCTCAGTCCAAAACTCATATTGTCTTCTGGGCATTGACCAGATTGACTTATTGAGTTAGGTCTAGATTCTCAGGTCACTTCTCGGTTGTCTTCTGTATATGACCAGATCTGACATTTTAAGTAAGGTCCTCGAGGTCACTCAGTGCCCGACAAATATAGCGCCGGCCTGAAAGTGAGATCACTCAGTGCCCAACTAATAGAGTCGGTCTGAAAGTGAATATAATAGTATATATACTATAGTAATAAGAGAAGAGGGTTAGTACAATTTTAGATTAACAAGTGGGTACTAACATCACACGCAATCCAAACAATAGCATTTTACACTTAAAAACTGGGTCACTCAACACATGCCACGGAACCTAGGTACTATGGCTTCGGATCATCCGAACCACACCTAAACTAGTCACTTACCTCGAATCTTGGGTCTGACTTCAGATCGTCCGAAGATCTGGTCTCGGATCATCCGAAGTCCTTCCGAACCGATAAAAATCGGAAAACAAGTCTCGGTGGGTCTAGTGTCTCGGAACATGCCGAGTGAGGCTCGGATCGTCCGAGTGGGGTTCGGTCCTTCCGAACTCTGCTCGGAACATCCGGGCGAGTCAAGCCAGTCTCGGGCCTTTCTGGGCTTCGGGTGACGCTCGGAACGTCCTAGGGGTCCTCTCGGATCTTCCGAAGGGTGTGACCCTCGGACCGTCCGAGAGTCGTCTTCCTCACTGTCTGCACCAGCAGACAATGACGGTAGATACTGTATAAAATATAAATCCAGAAACAGTAGGGTTTTCCAGATTCGGGTTCCACACCTAGCAGGTCCGATGGACTCCTCTGGGAGTCCTCTTTTCATAGGGAAAGGTTTAGAGCTTTGAAGCTCAGCAGGCCATCCGATTTTAACACTGAGACCTCATTGGTACACTAAAAAGCGGGTTTTTCCTTAAACTTTGAAATGGTTTTACACACTCAACACTAAACCAAAATCGATTTTTCTTGATTCTAAACCACTTAAAATTTGAAAAGGAACACAGTGGTTACCTTCACTGGAGTTCTTGGGTTAAAAATCCAACTTTTAGAAAAACTTCCTTCTAAGCTTACGGGTGACTGAAAGACAGTAAAGCAGAGGCAAGGTAGGGAGTCTCGGCTAGTTTTCACAGAGGGCAGAGAGACTAAGAGAGAAGAGAAGAAAGTGTGGGAGAGAGAACTGCTGAGAAGAGCTCCATTTATAGAAATCTTGGCCGGAAGAAATGGCTATCGAGCCATTGCATGCGAATGCATGCAGCAAGCTAGCCGACGTCCGCTACAGTGTAACCATTGTTCGGGCGTCGGTTGCAATTTGGTCCCTCCAAACTTTCCCATTTTGCACATAAGACCCTGGTTTGATAAAAAGTCGACTTTTTTAACTAAAAACATGATTTTAAAAACTCAAAATCTTAATCCTACCTTACAGATAAGTTGGGTTTTGAAAACCTTAATCACCATAAAAATGTTGAAATTTAAAACTCACTAAAACCCATTGATTTAAATAAAAATCATAATTTAATATTATTTACTTAATTAAACAAATAGTTAAATAAAACAATTTAGAGACCTCATTTTGGGGTTTTAAAAAATAACTAGACCATACTTAAAATGGTATACTATACTACACTTGTTTCAAAATTTATTTCATTTCCAAAACCATTTAAAATAATCATTATTCCCTTTCGGGGTTTTGACGGGAGGTTTTAAATACTATTTTCTGAAAATAAAATTATATTAAAATCAGAAATACAAATCCTTTACTAAGGAGAATAATATCATCCAATAATATTCACATAACAACATAATTTATGAAAATAATAACAAGAAGCGGTAAATTACCATTTTGCCCCTCCAGCTGGACGAGCTGGATCACTGAGCTTTCGAGCTCGGATTGTGTCACACCTAGGGTTTTCCTCAAAGCCCTAACCGTAATCTTCGAGATTAACAGGTCTAAGCAAGATTATTAAACTAAACTATGCCTAATCTGGGTCAGGGTATTACATATTTGATAATTCTTGAAGATTTCATAGTTTAGGACCGTGATTTTATCATCAAATGGGATAAAATGCCTCCATAAATACTTGTCTCAATTTCATTGTACATTATGTGAATATTTCATTACTTTTATTAAATTTTTTATTCTTTCAAATTCTTTGGAAATAGGTTGAGATTGATTTAATTGCATTTTAATTTTATTCTCTTAAATTGGTTTGAGATTATTTATAAATTCTAGATCCATACCATTACTTTAATTAAATTGGATTTATTGGTTAGATTTTAAATTTAGATGATGATACTCTAATTTTTAGATTAATTTCTTAAAATTGGAATACAACTAATTTGAAGTCATATTTGTAACAATTAGAATTTGATTTTCATATTTAGGTTATTTTTAAAGATCTATATTTTTTTTTTAAATCACAATGTTTTAATTTCATATATTTTGTTTTTGCATATATTTTGTGGTTTCCTTATGGGATCGACCTCGCACTTTAATGCTATACTATTTAATGGTTCGTGCGCTTACGAGTTATAAATTAAAAATTTGCACAACATTATGTAATGACCTAACCTATTTCTCAGGATTATAGTGAGATTTACAAATCTCCGATACGGTTTTTTTTCCGTGTTTGGTAGCGGTGGGTGGTGTGTGGGCTCCCCATTGAGCCTTGTTTTTTCTTGTGTTGAGTTCAGAAGCTCAAGGGGCATATTGGTACTTTTACTATCTATATGTTTAGTTTAAAAAAAAAAAACACACAAAGATTAGAATTTCGACCACTAGACTCTCCAATAGCACACACCATTCCCTCAAAGTGTCACACTATTGAACATAAAACTTGCATGAATCCCTCTCCTAGTGTTTGAATTTTTAGTTTCCTTGAATTTTTAAATTGACCTCTGAGAATTATTTTGGAGAGGTCAACTTTAGATTTTAAAACTATAATTATGTGCTATTTGATACAAATGAGTTTTAAATAATAATAATAATAATAATAACATATACATGTAATTTAATGAGGATTTAATATAACTTTTCTTAAAATCATCCCTAGATTAGTTCACAACTTGAGAATCCCCAGCCAAACCCTAACCTTTATTACTACCCATTCCATCTCTCTTTACTCACTTTCGTTGGCGGCACAACCTTGTGGAAACCATTCTTCTTGCATCGCCTCTCATCTCTCCATCGCTCATTTCTCTCACTCTTCCATGGCTAGCCTGAACCAACAAAACTGCTCTTTCCTTTTCGTCAGCTTGAAAGAAATCTAAGCCAGGACTTTGTACAGCCTCTTCCTCCCTCAGGCGACACCCCTATTGCAGGTATTTCTACTTCCTTGCTTTCCTAAACCCCTCTATTTTTCTTTCCTTATCTCATTTCCCTCTTCTTTTGTTTCCAAATCCATTTGCAACCTCCATCTAGAATCGGTGCAGCCAAAACCCACCTGCTGCATCAGCAACTTCACCAGCCCCTTGTGGACCAATCGTTTGGACCATCAATTTGTTGTTCCACCCAATGTCCCAACCTAGGACTATCATGCAAACCACCGTACCCCTTTTCTTTCCTTTTCATACAACCATTATTTTTCCCTATCTTTAGTTTTAATATGCAGTGACTCATGGCTTTTAACGGGTTAATTTACAGAATGATTTGAGGTTTTGTTACTCATGTGTGAACTACCTTGTTTTGTTTAAATGTCATATATTAATCATGTACTTTAAACAGCAAAATAAAATTCAAGGAGTATTTTGGCTTTTACTTATTTTATTTATTCTTTGAAAGAAAACTTTTTAAATATTTTTTTTAATTGTTGTGTAGCTTTTATTTGATTCAAAATATTTAATGATTTGGACTCTTGCAACTTGTTATTTCTTTGCCCTATTTGTTCTTGGATGGTCATTTAGACACTTACTTTTATGCTGGGAGAAACTCTTTTTGAAATTAGGGCGAAATTACCATTTTCCTTTTTCGATTTTGAAAAAGCTTTCTTTGTCTGGGCAAATGGTTGTTTTACCTTAAATTTAAAAAAATGGCGTCTCCTAACAGAAAAAGTAAGGTGTCTAAATGGCTACTCTTGTTTTATTCTAAAATAGTTTAATTGGTTTAAGTGCTCTAAATTCAATTGGTTATGCTTTTAGAGTATTTTTTTTTCTTACATGTGTTGTTGAAAAAAAAAAAAATTCTTTTTGTTGTTTAGAAAGAGTTTATTTTATTTTATCTTTCTTATTTATTTAAGTTAAAAAAATATGATATTGTATTTGTGAAATGAGTTAAATTGTTCATTTATTTATTTAAGTGGTTTGAAAGAAAAGTTGAGTTTTATTTTAAAAAAATTATATTGCCTTTGGTTTTTTTTTTCTTTCGAAATAAAGGGGGTATCTTGCTTTGGTTGAAATAAAAGAAAATGTTTGCTAAATAAAACGACATTAATTGCTAAGTTTTCAAAATAATTATTTGCAGCTTGTGGGAGTTTCCTTCAATCCTTACAGGCTTCTGTTTTTTCAATGCACAGATTCCTCCAACACATCTAGGTGAGGGGACTTATCACTGCTTTAGCATACATTCACATTTATTTAACCTTTGACCCTAGACATGGAGTGACCTGAATGAGATCCTTCGTTTATTAAGCCACTCGGTAAGGGAACTGTTGACATGAATATGTAGCAAGGGATCTGTTCGGGTGCACTAAAGTCAACTATATGCGATTAATGGAGAATTCTAATCGGATGAATGGTTATTGAACTTGGAAGCTTGCTGGTAACATGTTTGTTTAATTATTATTTAGGAATGAATTTATGATGAGATTAAGAGATGCGTTGGATATTGGTCATGATGCTTGAAAATTGTTGATAATATGTTTTGCGTTCAATCATAACATGTATATGAATTTATAATGGGAATGAGATGTGCGTTGGATATTGAGCATGAAGCTTGAAAGTTTGTTGATAAAATATTGTGTGTTTATTTATAACATGTGAGCATGATCATGATGAGCATGGAGATGTATGTTTAGACAATCTGTTATATGCCTTTCTTACACCCGATGTATGTGTTGTTAATCTTGAGTAATTATATCAGAGCATGAGACATGACCATGACATCATGTGTATGCATGGGAGGTAAGTCCGCAACGGACAGCGTGTTGTTGGGTGTTGGAGGACCATTGTGAGTTATGAAGGTGATGTCTCAGACTGGTCAGGGGCACATGGTTAGTAGTACAATTGAGTACTCATGTACGTGAACATCATTCTATTATGACGTTAATTGCACTCATGCATGTGATATATGTATATAATGCTAACATGTGATATGCTTTATCCATTCACTGGGTTGTTTAACTCACCCCTTTACCTTTCAGGTACTATGATTGCGGAGGGGTCAGGTGGGCCTCTTGAGGAGGCACCCGGGGAGGTGTAGTAGTAGTTAGATATTTCATAACTATGTTTATATCTTAGTTGAGAGACTTTTGGTTCCGTGGACTTATTATTGTATGTGGTTTGTTGGGATAACTGAATAGTTATATTTGAACAGTCCATGCTTGTTTTGTTATATTTCTTATTATGATGGACTTTGTTAATTGTGGAGTGGGAAGTAGTTGCCCCATTTAAAAGAAAAAATCTAATATCCATCATTTTGAGATGTTACGAGATATTTCGAAAATAACGCGTCTTTAACGGCACATGGCGTTACATATTAAGTGGTATTTGGGCATTCTGAAGCTAAAGTAGATGTTACCCTATCACACATCAAAGATATTAAGAGTTTTAGGAAGAAAAACTCAAATCAATTTTGAAGTGGGCCAAGGCATGGTTGTTTGGTTAAACATTCCCAATATTGATGGATAAGACCCATTTGCATGCAATGACGAATTCCAAGCAGAAAGATAATTTGTAGTTAATTAAATTAATATTTTTGTATTATTTCTACGTCTTATGTATTTTTCATATTTATTCAAGTTTCTATTTAGGACGTTGGTTTTTTTTTTTTTTTTTCTGCTCACATGTGACTATAAATACCCATGAGAATCCATTGTTGGGTAGCTCAGCTGGTGGCTTCTCCCCTCGGAAGGGAGAGGTCACAAGTTTGAGCCCCGGTAATCTTTATCTGGGAGTGTGGTTTATGTTGCTCCTCTCTAAGAGTTTTAGGAGGGATATGACTAAGGCGTAAGTTGGGGTGGGTTTAAAATTTCTTTAGAGTTTAAAAAAAATAAACTCATGACAGGAAGACTTAAAGGAAGAATTCATTTATGAATTGCACACACGTTGTGAGAGAAAAAGAAAGAGAGAAAATGTGTCCGTCAAGAGATGAGGATTCATATAATTTTGTTTTCTTCCATTGTATAAAAGAGATCTCTTCGTTGCATTCATATTGTATTTAATTTTCTTATCATTATTTTCATCTATGTTTGTGTTCTTCATGCATCCACTTCGACAACCTAAGCATGATCATTTGAATTTCGATCTCACCATCACTTGATCGATGAGTTTATGAAAAAAATTTAAATTTGTTGCTTCACATGTCGGACCTTGTTGATTTACGCGTAGAAACATTACCACACACTCAATGGACTTGATTTTATATCCATTTCGTCCTTGATTATGTGTCTTTATGTTATTTTGAGTCATGTACAATGTTATTAGAACAAAACCGTCTAATGAACCGTCTTCGAGGAATGTTAGGTTCAATCGAGTTCAACTGCGGTCAAAGACGGTTAAATAATAATGATAAGACACTTTTTTATTTCAAGTATCTCCATTTTTTAATATAAAATTTTGATATTTAAAAAAAATTCAAATTCTGTAAGTCACGGTTCGCGGCTTGCGATTTTATACCCAAAACCGCATAAAACCGCGGTTCGAAACGGGTTTTTGCGGTCTAATGCAAAAAAAAAAAAAGGAAGGGTTTTCAGCTTGGACCGATCCGCCAGTTTGACCATGGTTCGGTCTGGCTTTGATAACACTGGTCATGTATTCTTTGTTAAGAAAAAAAAATCTTATTCTTGTTTTTGTGACTATACTTCTTTTGGGACTTTTGTACAAAAAAACCTCAAATATAGTGATTTCATGTCAATATGTCTTCAAAAAAAATTATCGAATCAGAGTCTCTCGTACATCCAGTCAGACATTTTCTAGTCTAAATTGCCTCCATGTGACAGAGGTCAAGTATTATCTTTTGAGAATCACAAGTACAACCACGCAGAGAACAACATTGTCTGCCATTTCAAAACTACGTCCAAGCATGGAACAAGTGTGCGCTAAGACATAACATCTGTTAGCGTTTATTAGCAAAAATAATAAACACACTCAATAATATCGGAATAAAATCACAACACAAGCAAAACATACCGACGATTTTATGTGGTTTGGCCCACCATTGACCTACGTCTACAGAGTAAAAATAATTTTATTAATAGAAAAAAATACCCACACAATACAAAAAACAATATTAAATGAGTTTAATCTAGTTTAAACTCCCCTCTGTTTCTCTCTATTATTCAACGTTGTAGCCTCTTATGTTCAACCTCTAAAGAACTGCTGGTTGCCTCCACTTGATCACCGAATATGCTCTGATCTAAGACTTGAACTAGTCCCAACTGGCGCTGATCTTGCTGCAGTTTTAGCTAGTCCACACTGGCTGCCTCTGCCAACGAATATGGCTAAATCCTGTTGATGATTTCCCTCTTTTATGCTTATCTGTTTGCACGAAGCAAACAGATCTGCCAGTCCACGAACTGAGAATCACACAAGGTGTGAACCGATTTCTTAGTTGCTCCTCTCGGTGGTACAACAAGAATTCGTGACCAGTCCTTTTCTCTCAGGGTGCTATAGTTCTTCCTCTCTGCAGATACTCATTCAGATTTGACCTCAGATTTGATTCAGTCTCTTGCTACTTCTCACTACACGTTCAGCCTTCAGTAAAGACCTTTCGAACACCTCTGTTCTTGCCGTGTATCTGATAAAACTCGGAATCTTCTTACACGCCTCTAGTAAATATTGCTCCTCTCTTTTGCTGATCATGTGTATTCCCTCTCTGTTAGACACCCTTTCTATATAGAGCAGACCATGTTTAAAAGACAATAACTGTTATTCCTAATAGTTGTCATATAAGCCCATGTTGTAGTTTCAGTAGGAACTGTTATTCGCAGTTCATAGAGATTCGAATATATCTCTCTTCCTCTAGATCTCCACTGGTGACAAGGATATGTTCTATGTCAGTCGTGTCCCTCTAGATAGCACTTTCCTTGTGATAAGCCTCCAACTTTTAGCAACTTCCTCACATACAGTCAATGAGATGCATAATAGTTACCATACTTGCAGCCATGCCCAAATTAGATTTCTGGATTCGAGCCACATATACAATAATCTCTACCTTGGAGAGAATTCACCAACCCCGGAGATGACCACCACTGCACTTGACATCTCTGCATCACTGGTCGCTCCTGGCCTTGGTCTACCTGCAGCTGCAAGTTTGCATCTCATTGTGAGATGTACGCAACTTCACGCTCTATGATGCTCCACCTATTTCTTCAATTAGAAGAATTGGTCAAACCCAAGCCTTGCTTGGACTTGACAGCTATCCATTGCTTTGTTGGGCCCGTCGCACTTTTCTCTGTGTTGCACGTCGACACTTTCACCTTCCACTTGTTCTTTTACCTGCATCATGGAAACTTGGCAAAACACCACAACCATCAAGTGCAAAAGTAACCTTACTTTTCGGGTCAGCCCTCACTGGAGTCTTACGGGTCATTCTGCCTTTTGCCCGCACCCTGATTACGAGGTCTCTGCTGTCTGTCAATGACTGTGTTCCCTAATAGTGTATACAGACTACATTTTCTCTTTCCCTTTATAACTATCATGATTCCTATAACCATTCTAAGAGTCCTCATCCTTAGCTTTGAAGGTAAATCCCTCAGATTCAAGAATATCCAAAGAAAATAAATTCATTTTAAATCCTGGGACATGACGCATATTCTCAAGCTTCTTCACCATACCATCAAACATTTTGATTTTTATAGTCCTAATGCTGATGATTTTACTAGTTGCCCCATTACCCATTTGGTCAACTCCTCCATTGTATGGTTTGTATGTATCAAACCAATCCCTCCTCGGACACATATGATAGGTACATCCAGAATCTAAAATCCAATTATTATTTAGATTATTCGTACCTTTTGTGACTGTATACACAACCATCTCTGTTAAAGCACTACGAGCGTCGCTTGATTGATCTGAATTTTGTGATCTGGCCTCCCGATCACGTTTCAGTAGGTTGCAGTCTCTCAATTTGCGTCCTTCAATCTCATAGTAATAACAGTTGAATTTGCCCGCACTCCTTGATTTTGACCTCGACAACCTTTGGTTTTTGGAGTCTCTCCCAACTTCTCTGCCGCGCTGCTTATCCACCTTAGGCAACACCAATCCACCTAAATTGAATGTATTTGTTGGCATCCTGATGGTCTTTGTATGCAGCAATGCCGCGATCACCTCGTCCACCATCACGGTCTCTCTACCAACCAGTAGAGTGGTCACCAATGTATTAAATGAAGGGGAAGAGAAGTTGTTGAGTCTAAAAATCTTACACTTTTACCCTTTAATTCTAATTGAGTTAGCATTTATTTTGTATATAAAAGATATGTTTAATGATTTTTCTAGTTTTATAGATAAAAAGATGAAAAAACAGGAAACAAGCATAAAACAGTGGATAATTGCTCGAAGAGAGCTTAAAATGGAAATTTTAGAATTTCATAATTAATTCATGCCACTTTAGGCTTTAAATGTAAATTGGATAATCTGGATCCATTTATGAGAGTCTAGATTAATTCAATACTTAGATTTATGAGTTCTTTGATTAATTATTTAATTTTAAAATCAAGTTCGTAATCAAAGAGGCCAAGAGGTTGAAATCAAGATCAATGGGTCAGAGATCCACTACAATTGGGACCAAGCTTTGGTCAAAATGCTAGACACTAGGCCAGTCCAAGCACTCCATGCGCATTTCCCAATGTGGGCCAGGCCAAAGTGAATCCAAGCCTAGGAAGCCCAAGACTCCAGTTCAAGAAGTCGAAGTCCAATTCAAGATCAAATGCTTGTAATGGCCCAACCCTTTAAAAAAAAAAATTAAAATATTATTAAAATACTAACTCTGTACATAAGTCCGAGTTTGGATGAAATTAGGATTTCACCTCCTTCATTTTCCAAACAGCTAACCTGTCACGCTCTGGCTGGGGAAGCAGGTCTGGAATGCGACTAATTTTTTTTTAAAACAACAATCCAATCTCCAAAAGTCCATGGGCCTTTCATGCGGTTCATAGAAAAGGTCGCACACACTTATGTGTACAACACTAGCGACCTAAAACATCAAGTCCCCAAAGGGGCACATTGAAAATACATCTCACATAAATTCCCCTGTATCAGTCGACTGATGGTAATTTGCTCAAACTGTGGACAATTTTCACGTACCAGTCCACTAACACTCTAAAAATCCAAAATATACACCATAACACAATCAATTATACATCATATCATATTATACATATATGATTTATACACAAGGTCTCTATGCCACAAGTGGCATCATCATATAAAATTTAAATAATTTTAATATAAAACTAAACAAGTATAAATCCTACCATCGAATAACACTGTATTCCAACTCCCAAGCATCGCAGAGGGATTCTCCATTTCCCCCATCCATTACATGATCTGCATTATAAGGGACGTGAGCTCCAGTCCAGTGAAGATAACTCAAATTAACAAGTCCCTTCAAAATTTCAGAATATCAAATTTACAATGCAGCCTACGAGAAAAACACTTAAAACACCATGGCATACCTTTACCATTTGTTATTACCTTGCCACACACACACCCATACATACTCATGCATACACATGTAAACCCACCCATGTATACACACATGCATATGCCATCCACACATGCATTCTCACATTTGCATCTGCAAACTCATACATGTATTCATAATATCAATAACACAATACATGTTTAACAATATGATAAGCAAATAAATCATATTTACCATTTACAAGGTTACAACGAAATTTGTAATACACTAGGGTATCCCATTCAACCCTAACTGTACAGGTCCAGAGTATCCCACTCAACCCTGTCGAGGAATCTCACTCGTCCTCGAATGCATTAAGTTGAGGTTGACAGAATGCAACATCTTGCAAGAACTCGACCGAATGTACAAGTATGTGCATATATACTAACATATATATTAACTATCAATTATCCATAAACATGGAAACAATATAAAATCACCATTCAAATCTCTTTTCTCCAAATACCCTTTTTCACGAGGGTTTAACAATGGAGTTTCACTTACCATCATCCACTAGTTTCAATCTAGGTATAATAACCTAGAATATTTTCATTTCATCACCTGCACAAACTTATTAGCAAAGGAATAATCACATACACACATAACTCTATGCACGATCAAATATCACACCCACCACATGCACCTATACTATGGTATGAACCACGTGCATGTGCTAATATAACACATACCATATGCACTACTGATCCTAGCATGAATCTCATGCATGATCAAGGCTACATATATCACTTAATCACATAACCAATGCATGAATCACATGCATGAACTAGTATGCACATACTACATGCACCAGGAACCATAGCATGAACCTAATGCATATTCAATTATAGTATGCACCAATGACAATATCATGAACCACATGCACATGTACCACACTAAATACATCATTTTTGGACATTTCTCACTATTTGTCGAAACCCATGAACCTACTATCCTCTAGACATCCAATGGCTCCCATACTGCATTTGAGACCACTAAGCCTCGGCTCTCCGACACCTTGTCATGCTTATATTCTAAATAACTAGAACAATATTCCGTCCCTTACAGGTAAGCAGTGTCAGGTCTTGCTTTCTGATCCCATTTGGTCTTTTACATGCATTCATTTCCATGGGTCCCATTTTCCGTCCCAGAGTCTAATAGTTTCTAACGCAAACTCATAATACAAGTCAAGTTGAGTCTCCTCACCTTGATCGACGACGTTACATGAGTTTCTCGATTTGTGTGAAAGAGAGATAGAACTAGTCCAACTGTTTCAATTGGATAATTGGTGGAGTTAGACGCTATTTATTAACCTAAGATGACCCGATCGACACTCAATTAATTTGACCGACGAAATTGAGAAGAAAATAATGAAGGTTTAATTTATATACTCTAAGTTGGTCTTATTTCATATTTAATGGTAAAACCTCATTAAAATTTGAAACTAAAAATAACATCCTTCTCCATTTATCTTTCACTACTCATAGTATAAAATTTTACAAATTAATTAAAGAGTTTAAATAAACACAACTCAACTAGGTAAATAGGTGTATTTTCAATCACTTGCTTATTTATGAAAATAATCACTTCTTAAATCATATCGTAACATATTTTAATTTAAACCCAAAACAATAATATCTAATGTTATTTAAAATAAATACCTCATACAAAAATCTGAATAATCCATATCTATCACATTAAAAGCCTAATGTGATAAATAAATTAAAATCGTACAACATCATATATTAAAATAAATAGAAATTAATTGATTAAACTAATGTAAATTCTAACTAAGTCAAATGCAAGAAACAAGAGCCCCTCCTAACTTATCTTAATCATATATTTTAAACTATTTGAAAACAAAATATCCAACGACATTAATGAACTTAATAATAAGAAACATAAATCCTAAAATACCAAAATCAAACTATAACTTTCTCCATTTGGGAAAGATGAAGAAGACAAGGACAGTGAACAAAAAGGGTTTTTAATCTCCTACTGAATTTCATTTTATTTAATCAACTTAAACCAAATCGTGAAATCCACTATAAACTAAAACATAGCTTAAAAATGCAACATGAATGTCTTAGCACATAAAAAATCACTTCTAAATGTGTTACTTAAAAATTAAAAGAAAATAGACTTTTTTCCCTAAATTCTAAAAATCCAAAAATGAAGCCCAAAATCAACCCATTTTACAAAAAGAACAGTCCTGGACCTCCTAAAATTTTGAATAGATGAATTTCCATACCTTTGTCGTTGAAATTGGTGGAGAAATGAGGGAGTTTGAAAAACTCGAGCCCCAAACGCGAAAAACCTCTAAGGTCACAGCTGAATCGCAGGAGAGCAGAAAGAAAGAAGGAAATGGAAAGGAAAAAAAAGAAGAAAATGATGATGGAGAGAGATTTGCTTTTGAGTTTTGAGCTTTTTTTTTTTTTCCATTTACTTTGTCCACTTCTCACCTCTTCTTAATTAACCAATATAAGTCGTTCCAAGCCTAAGGCTACCCACCCTAGGTGTGGTGACTAATCACCCTAGTTTTGACTGTTTCAAAATTCCTAAAATCCAAATGTTTATCCATTTGACAAATAAAACTCAAAAGCATGTAACTTATATAGTTTTAGAAAAATGAATTTAAAATCATATAATTTCTATGGTTTAGAAAATAATTTAAATCTTCTTTAATTTTTTTTTCAAAATTAAAATACCTCTTTAAAATACACCCAAACTAAATGATTTAATTTAAAACCACTTAAATACCAAATTTCAAATTACAATAACACTTAATAAAAAAAATTCTAACTTTTCAGTCGGGTTAAATAAATTGACTGATAAAACACTTCTAAAATTTTCGGGATAATTCGACACTCTTAAAACATTTAAAACTTTCATTTTGTAAAAATAGGGATACACTTGATATCTCAAAATCACACTTGTGTAAATCAAAATAATTGATGATAAAATTCTCAAAATTTTACATTAAATAAATTAGTAAAATTTGATAATTGAAATACCTCAAATCATTTATTTTCCAAACAGATTATTTTAAGGGTATCAACTGGAAAAAGTTTAGATAATTTCAACTCTGTCACTGTTCTTAACGAGTTGGATCCATTCACTTCCAAACTCAAATCTAGTCAAACTTTGACTCTAAACAAGGTACATTTGTTAATTACTCCGATTAACTGGCCCTTAAGCACAATTAATTGTAAAAATATACATAATTAAACACTAATTTGGTGTACGGTATTACACAACCTTTCTTCCCTAATAGCAAACCCTTGTTTCCTCTACCCTCCCTCTATTGATTTTCACCCACTAAAGGCTTAGATTCGGATTTCCTACACTTAAAGCGCCTCTTTCCACGGTTCCTTCTCCTCCAAAGATAAGATCTATGATCCTTCTATTTCCTTTTCTTCTTACTTGATGAGATCTTAATGGGATGTATTGAGAATGGAGTATGTGATGGATTTTAGGCCTTATTTGGAGAGGAATCCATAGAAGTAATTGGATATTTTTGTTATGGAACCTTGTTTGAGTGTAGATCTAAATTGAAATTGAATTTTGAACCCACGGGCAGGAAAATAAATTAAGGAAAAATGGTATATACTATTTTTGGAAATGATTCATGGGAAGAGATTTGAGGATTTCCCTTAGATTGAAGGGATTAGACCAAATTAGGGGTAAATCTTGGGTCTAAATTTGGAGATTTTGCTTCTAATCTTTGTTTTGGTCTAATCGATGAACTAATAGGGATGTATTATGTTCTTTTTTATTGATTAGATCTTTTAAACCCCAAACTTGTTGAGGTACGACCTGAAGATCAACCCGAGACATTGTGATTTTGAGGTGAGGATTGCTACACATATTGTATAAATGAATGTATGGTATTTCATTGTTTTAGGGAATATACTGTGTTATTGATGTGTTTAATGCATGATAAATAGGATAGATGTTCCCTATGTTATGCATGAGATGTTATTAATTCCCTATTATGTGATTTGTAACATGTTTATTATCTTTTTATGATGATAGAAAATTTGTGATAATTATTGGAGACCCTTTGTGAAGGGCTAAGATGATTTATTGATGAATTTAATTGGGTTTGTGCTGTAAAAAAAGAGTTGTTGGACTTAAGATGTTAAACGACCATGAGGCGGATTGAATAAATTGAAAGGACTAAGAATATGTGTAAATAAACCTAGTGTGTGTATCTCGAGGTTGGTGTATAGTCCATGTCCCTAAAATAACCCAATGTGATAATTATGTTGAATGTAGGAAATGTAATGGAATGTGCTATGTTGCTATCATTGTAAAATTATGGTCATTATGTGACTATGACATATATGTTGCCTATGTAATTGTGAATATGATCATTTTGTATTACTCACTGATATGAGCCTAGGATGTTATCTAGGACGTGAGTATGGGATATTATATTAATAAGCATGATGATATTGAGAATTACTAGTGTTGGGATGAGACCCAAAGAGCTTATAGGACTTGATGATGTACATTCTCTTTTTTGGGCCCCACTAGTATGAGTCCTCACTCCCTAGAGGAGGTTGGTGTGACAGGATAATGGTTTTTTTTTAAGGAACCCTATTGGAATGGTGGCATTAACTATGGGACTTACTCCTGTAGGGTTGCCGTTGAAGAGTATAGCTCCTATCATGCTTCGCACTTTAGATCGTTCTCACGACTGTTTATGCTTGTCGTTGAAAAGTATAGCTTCTATCATGTTTCACGCTGTAGATCGCTCTCAAGACTGTTTTGTACACTTGGTGTGCAGTTATGCAGGGTTAGATACTTGGGCAGTACTAACTTGGTAAGTCGTATATTGATCACCTTAGAGTTTACTTAATCACCAGAGTGGTGAAAGGACGCATGGTGAGGTAGATTATCTATGTTGTAAAGAGATCTCCACTTGTAAGTCGTGGCCTATGTCCCTTAAGGGGTCATGATTGACAGTCCGTTCCATAGAAGCATCCTTGGGTGGACATTGTGTTCACGTTTGCGAGATTGGTATCCTTGGGTAGGCATTGTGTCCATGTTGATGAGATTGGTATCTTTCGGTGGACATTGTGTTTATATTGATGAGATCGATAGAATGACATGATAGCATGTCCTTATTTACATTCTATTTCATACATTATAATTATGTGGGTGCGTGGGTGTATAGCATGCATATTTCCTCACTGAGTATTGTTTATAGTTACGTCCTTACAATTTCCGGTAATGTTGCACCGGCTGGGTCCAAGGGACTCCGAGGAAGAGCTTAGTTTATTATGTTGCTTTATACACAATACATATTGAGTTAATTGATTTATTTATTTGATTTGAGTTGGTGACGTTGTTTATACTATTTTATTCATTTTGGATTTGGTTGTAAAAATTATAAAATGTTTGATAACATTTATGGTAGAGAATTTATATCCCCTTTGAGATATTAATGACATTTGAGTTCATTTATGATCTCGATGATTAAGTTGTAAGTACACGTGTGTTTTCCACGTGTGAGATTCGAAAAAGTAAAATTATTCCACGTCACGTACCATGTTTTTGGGTCAAGGCGTGACAATGCTCCAAGTCTAAATCCAAGTTCACCAACCTAAGCTCAAATCCATTTTAGGTCCAAAACCCAAAAGTCCATGACCCATCCTACCCATTTAATCTCAACCATCCAATTTTCAATCTCTTATCCACACCATCCATTGACCCTATCAACCAATCTAAACTGTTTATTTTATACATTTCATTCATCTCATACATTTCATATCATCAAACCCTAGATCCACTTAGTTAATCCAACCCATTCATACATCATGATTAGATCTAGGTTTCATCCACCATATAGATTAACCCTAAGATTGTGATCATCCATTCATCCAATTAGATCATGCATTTTTTTTATCTAAGCCATTAGATTTAGGCCAATTAATCCTAGCCTTTCATGTCATCTCATTCATTTCATTAAACCCTAGCAATTCCTATATTTTATCTCCTTTCTTGCATCCCACTCCACTCCATAAGAAAATCACAAGGCTAGGATCCCTCCATGCGCATGAAACAATGGAAAATCCCTAAGTTTCCTCTCCAATCCACTCCACATCACCCAATCCTGTCCTCCACTCGATTTTCTCTATCTCCTTCCTATCCCATTAGAATTTCATTAGTCAACCCTCCACCTCATTCCAATCATCTTAGCCATTCATGCATTTAGAGATTCAATCTCAACCATCCATTGCCTCTCATTCATTAAAACCCTAAACCCTAGGATTACACAATCCAAAATTCGACCAAGCTCTTGCTTGATCCTAAATCTTCTCTCTCCTGTTCTTTCTCTCCGAGATACCTTAGCCACCAAGCCACCACTTACCCAAATTCGTGTAACCCTATGTAGGAGCTCTAGTTTACTAGTTTTTAATCCAAACCATTTACCATAAGTTAGATTAAATCCCAACCTTTCATCCACCAACTTAAACTCAAATTTAATCCTAGCCATCCGTCCAATCCTAAGTCCTATAAATAGCCCAGTATCTCATAAGCCAAATTTGAATTTGACTCTGGAGCCAAAAAGGAGCAAAGGATTGGAAAGAAGACCAAGGAAAGACTCAAAGATCTATAGTGACATTCGAATTTTGCAGTGAGTTTCTTATTACAATTTCATTCCATCTTTCTTGTATTAAATAAATGCTGTATTTAATTTTTCCTAATAAATAATCGAAGGAACATCCATTTAGAATTATGAAACATCCAATTTCTGATTTCCTTTTATGATTGTTTTTTAGTTGATTTTAAGATTGTATGCTTTAATTATTTAATTAAACTTGAAAATGTTAGGACTTAGGTTATAAATGTTAAATCTAAGTTACTAAGGTCTGATTTTATAAATTAAAGTTTTTGATTTTTAATATTGATGATAAACATGAACTGGATCTTAGATTTTTACGCGAATTTCAAATCTAGTTCGTTTGTTTATTTAAATGTCTTTGGTGATGAACGGTCTTTTGCAACCAACAACCTTTTACTTTCTGCATGTTTATTTTCGAAATTTTAATTTCTATCATTTACTTTTCTTGTCAATTTATTTTTCATGTTTATTTTATTTCACTTGAATGTTGTATTTTAGGTTTTATTTTTAAATTTTTATTATGTATTTATTTCATGTACTTAAAACCTCCGTAACACTTTGATTAACTAGTTAATATTCAATTTAATTAGGCTTTGATTTTGTGAATTAGAATTTGTGTTGAGATTTTTATAAACTCTTTATTAAAATATTATTTTAATCACTCTTAATAAACATTCTAAACGACCTCGATATGTGGAATCGTCTTGCATTGTAGATCTATTTTAAATAGAGATTTATGTAACTTGGAAATATACTTTTAAGATTAAAATTGACTTCTATCCTAGATTTAATTTTGAATCTTGGTTTTCTAAGAAACATAAAAACTGAAGCATGTGTATTTTGAATGTTTCCTTTGGGTTCGACCTCGTACTCAATCGTTGTACTATATATGGTTCGTGCGCTTACAAGATTTACAAATTTAAAACATCAACAGAAGCCAATAATATCACAACCTTGTCAGCCTCCTCGAATCTCACACAACATTTGCCAGTTGAGTGGTAATTTTGTTGAATGCATGTAAATGATCTAGGAAGTTGGTTCCTTCTTCCATCCGCAATAGGTAAAGTTGTTTTCTCAGGACCAATTTGTTTGTGAGTGACTTCATCATATACAGAATCTCCAATTTCTTCCACAACTCCGCTGTAAAAGTTTCATAAAAAATAAGATATTTTACCTCCGGTGCCAGACACATCCGTATGGTTGCTACCGCTTTCATCTATAGTTCATTCCATGCATCGTCTGACATGACCTCCTTTTGTGTGTCCTTCCCTTTCTCGTCGGAAGAACTTGGCTTCTCTTTCAGTGCTTTATATGGCCCTTGATGCACAAGAGTATCCTGCATTGAACTCCGCCAAAGGCTGAAGTTGTTTTTCCCGTCAAAGGGCTTCAACTCAAATTTTGTACTCAGCACTCCTCTCATTGCCATTGTGTTGTATTCGATCTCCCACAATTCCATGGTCTCCAACCAAAGCTACTAATACCACTTGTTAGCGTTTATTAGCAGAAATAATAAACACACCCAATAATATTGGAATAAAATCACAACACAAACAAAACACACCTACAATTTTACGTGGTTCGGTCCGCCCTTGGCTTACGTCGACGGAGCGAGAATAATTTTATCAAGAGAGAAAATAATACTACACAATACAAAAGACAATATTAAATGAGTTTAATGTAGCTTAAAGTCCCCTCTATTTCTCTTTATTATTTACGTTGGTAGCCTCCTATGTTCAGCGTCTAAGGCACTGCTGGTTGCCTCCTCTTGATCACCGAATATACTCTGATCTAAGACTTGAACCAATCCCAACTGGCACTGATCTTGTTGCAGTTTTAGCCAGTCCACACTGGCTATCTCTACTAGCAAATGTTCCTAATCCTATTGATGATTTCCCTCTTTTATGCTTATCTGTTTGCACCAAGCAAACAAATCTGCCAGTCCACGAACTGAGAATCACACAAGGTGTGAACCGATTTCTTAGTTGCTCCTCCTGGTGGTACAACAAGAACCCGTGACCAACCATGTTCTCTCAAGGTGCTATAGTTCTTCTTCTCTGCAGATACTCGTTCAAATCTAACCTCAGATCTGATTCAGTCTCTTGCTACTTCTCACTACATGTTCAGCCTTCAGTAAAGACCTTTTGAACACCTCTGTTCTTGCCGTGTATCTGATAAAACTCAGAATCATCTTACACGCCTTTGGTAAATACCGCTCTTCTCTTTTGTTGATCGTGTGTATTCCCTCTCTAGTAGACACGCTTTTATATAGATCAAACCATGTTTAAAAAGATAGTAATTGCTATTCTGATAGTTGCCGTATAATCTCATGTTATAGTTTCATTAGGAAACTGTTATTCACAGTTCATAGATATTCAAATATATCTCTCTTCCTCTGATCTCCACGGTGTCAAGGATATGTTTTATTTCAGTCGTGTCCCTTTAGATAACACTTTCCTTGCGATAAGCTTCCAACTTTTAGCAACTTCCTCACATACCGTCAATGACATAGCAATTACCTTACTTGCAGCCATGCTTAAATTAGAATTGTGGATTTGAGCCACATACACAACAACATCGCACACATGCAACGCTCGTTTATATTGTGCATCGCAAGTTAATATAAAACACATAAGTTCTTGTTGCGGAGCACCACATAAGTTCTCATATTTAGCAAGTTTCTATATTTAGATTTAGGATTTCCACCTTTTCATAATTGTATTTTTTCTTTCATTTTTTTGTTTAGCCCAATAGTTGGTTTTGTTTGGATAATTTTAGTGATTTTACATTTAATTAGGGCTTTCTAATCATTGGAGGTAGTTTGGTATTTGTTTATTTGAGGGTATTTTGGTTTTTTCCATTTTTTAAGTCATTATATATATGATGTAACTCCTCCATACGAGATTGACACTTAATCAATGTAAAGAACAACTTTTGTTTTGTGCAAATTGCCTCCAGCGCAGAGGAAGCATGGTGAGAAGCCAAGGAACTCTCATGAGAAACTAGGGAAGGCGAGAAGCCACGGGAAAATGTGAGAATCCTCTTCAAAGATCCAGGTTTTTATCTATCTTTCTTCTCTCTCTCTTTTCCCTCTTCACTCTTTGCTACCCTCTCCAACTCAGCCGAACTGCGGACCCAGAATCATCCTATTGTTCTACTAAAACCGTCCTTGAACCGTCCTATTGCTGTCCCAGATATGTCCAAGAAAAATCCCTATTTACTGTCCTAACTTATCCCAGATCCCATCTAGACTCTTCCCGATTGTCACAGATCCCATCTAGACTCTTCCCGATTGTCACAGATCCCATCTAGACACGTCCCAAGCCCTTCCTAAGTCCCTTACAGTCCCCTCATACTCCAAACAGCCCCATAAACTGTTGTCCCAACCCATAACAATCTCATATATGACTGTTTACTGTTGTTCTATACATTGAGATCCCCTATTTTGCTGTCTCATACCAGTTAAGATCTCATGTTATTGTTGTCCTACAATTTCTCCTTTCTAAACAGCTACTTTAATTTCTATTTATGATGATAGATCTACATATTTATGGGATTTGACAAGCCCCTTTGTTTTGAGGGACCTTTACTGCAGATGTGACTTGGTTTGGATTGTCTTATAATCACTTATATTAGATTACAAGAATTTGGATGATTCTTTGTTGTAAATTTCTATATTAATTAATTGTATATATTAATTGGTATTTAATTCAGCCCATTTTAGATTTAGGGTGCATTATTTTCATCCCTTTAATCTAAATTTAAGCATTTAGGGTTACCCTATCTATTGTCCTGCATCAAATTGGTTTCAGAGTAGGGTTTGGTTGTTTCTTTAAACATCCACGGTCCTAGATTTGCATTTAGTCTCTCAAAAAAAAAAATTAGCATTTCATCTTATTTTATTTTTATTTTTATTTTATTTATTTTTTTAAAAATTGTATTTTTTATTATTAATTTTTTTTAATTATCACAAAAAAAAATGTCATTCATTGCATATAGAATTAGGTCGTAGCATCTAGTCAGAATCCATCCCCATATTTGTGAGTCTAGAAGAATCCTAGTGTCACCTAGCGAGATGCCAACTTCCCTTGCAATGGTTAGGTATACCCTCATCCAATCCGAACCATCTGAAGATTGGCGGCACATTAACTTCTTCCACACCTATATCAAGTTTGGCGAGAAATCTTGCAAGTTGATCATAAACAACGGGTGTTGCACGAATGTTGTCTCTACCAAAGCAGTTGCTCGATTGGGTTTGAAACCTGAACCTTATCCTGATCCCCATCGAGTTGCGTGGGTGAATGACACATCACTCTTTGTCACTCATAGGTGTCTTGTACCCATTCAGATCATAACGTATCAGGACTCAGTGTGGTGTGCTGTGATTCCCATGGATGTCGGACACATCATCTTGGGTCGCCCTTAGTTGTATGATCTTGATGTGGTCGCTTGAACACGTGTTGTTTTAAATATAAGGGTAGAAATATCAAACTTATTCTATGCAGCCTAGGAACACCCCGTCAAAGCCGAAAGTCGTGAAGGCATTAGATACTTTAGTTGGCATGTCTGTTGAACAACCTTGCTGATATCATAACAGAGAAGCCAAAAGAAGAACCAATACCTTCACCATTGTCAGAAATGGAAACTTTTCTAATCGCAAAGGCTTTACAAGAAAGCATGGGACTTCCAATTGTCATTATTAGTTCAGAGACTGTTAATTTAACAGTGTCTAACAAAGAACCTATAGAAGCTGAAAATGTGGAGCCTCTGGTTGTGACTATTCTTTCAGAACCACCTATGCCTAAAATTCAGGAACTTGAACTAGAATTGGATAGTGTTGCCCAAGAAAAGTAGTTGAGTTGTCCAGTTAGTGAGCACACACAAGCGTGCAATGTTGTCTTACCTATGGCAAAAGTTGATTCTGATAGCTTGATCGATAGGTCTATAGACATGAGTCCCTCTAAAGTCATGCATGATTGCAAGCCTATAGAGTTTGTAGATCTCATTCCCATGTCAGAGTCCCTTAGGCCATCAGAGTCTGCATCATCAGTTGCACAGTACATTCATGATTCGCATACTGAAATCAAAAATAAAATTTGTATAAGTGATGAAAAATATAAAGTTGATTCTCATTGTGGATTCAAGAAAGTTGATGTGGATAATTATATGGAGGATCTTACGCCTTCTCATGACCCAACACTTCACTTCCAAACCCTGATCCACTTCAGATTCACCCTGAGCCACATCAGACTCACTATGAAGCCACCTCAGTCTGATCCTGATTATCTTATTGGCCTTATTGACCCACAACCTCACCCTGATCCTACTGGCCTTTCTGATCCACAGCTTGACCCACAGCCCAACCCACAGCATGACCCGTTCCATGACCCATGTCATCTACCAGTACAGTCCCCTCAGCCTTTACCAGTACAGTCCCCTCAACCTTTACTTGTGCCACCAACTCAGTCTCTAGCCTTTTGTACCTCTTGGCCTTCCTGATCCATTCCATGGCACATGATATGTACCTATCCAACCCATTCAACCTATACGTCCCTCACCTTTTCAGAGCCCAACAATTGTACCATCTAGCTCACCTTCACAGTTTAGAGCTGCATTCAATCCTGATCATCACCTTGACCCTCCTACTACCTTTCCGGAACCACTTCATAACACATGGCCTGCACTTATATAACCTTCACCGATCCTACCTTCTTTACCTTCCTTACCACCCGAGAGAGAAAAGATAGAATTTATCTTGGTCGAGGAAGTTGTTTCCACAGTTGCAGGAGGGCATCAGCTACATCATATGATGAGGAAGCCCATGCCCATCATAGATATCACTTGGTTGCCTGAGTTTGAGCTACATCGATTTGCTCTGGATTTACGGATGAGATTTCGGAGTCTTGTCTCAGCGGAAGTAGCATTCTACTCACATCTTGTTGTTGTCGCCACCCAGAGTTGTTTGTGCTGTCAGCGTCGGATTCAGAGTATACCATTGATGGCGGATGAAAGCCGATCTAGGATTCTTATTTCAGCCCGTTACTGATCTGCTTGATTTATACTTGAAGGCCTCACGCATACATGGTTACACTTTGAAGACCCCACACTGGGAAGACGAGTGCGTGGGTAGATTTGTGTCTTTTCATTTGTTTGAACTCGAGGTCGAGTTCTTTTTCAGATAGGGAGATTGATACAAAGCACCACACAAGTCCTCATATTTAGGCAAGTTTCTATATTTAGATTTAGGATTTCCAGTTTTTCATAATTGTATGTTTTCCTTTCATTTATTTGTTTAGTCCAATGGATTGGTTTTGTTTGGAGAAATTTAGTGATTTTACATTTAATTAGGGCCTTCTAATCATTGGGGGTGATTTGGTATTTGTTTATTTGAGGGTATTTTGGTATTTTTCATGTTTTTAAGTCATTATATATATGATATAACCCCTCCATATGAGATTGACACTTAATCAATGAAAAGAACAACTTTTGCTTTGCGCAAACTGCCTCCAGTGCAGAGGAAGCATGGTGAGAAGCCAAGGAACCCTCGTGAGAAACTAGAGAAGGCGAGAAGCAACGGGAAAATAGTGAGAATCCTCTTCCAAGATCTAGGTTTTATCTATCTTTCTTCTATCTCTCTCTTTTTCCCTCTTCTTTCTTTGCTGCCCTCTCAAACTCAGCCTAACTACTGTCCCAAAATCATCCTATTGTTGTCCTTGAACCGTCCTATTGCTGTCCTAGAAAATCCCTACTTACCATCCCGACCTGTCCTAGATCCCATGTAAACTTGTCCCGATCTGTCCCAGATCCCATCTATACTCGTCCCAAGCCTTTCCTAAGTCCCTTACACCCAACTCCAACACCAAACAGCCCCGTAAACTGTTATCCCAACCATAACAGTCCATATATGATTGTTTACTGTTGTCCTATCCATTGAGAATCCCTATTTTGTTGTCCCATACTATTAACATCTGATATTACTACTGTCCTACAATTTCTCATTTCTAAACAGCCAATTTAATTCCTATTTCTGATGATAGATCTACATATTTATGGGATTTGACAAACTCCTTTGTTTTGACGGAACTTTACTGCAGATGTGACTTTGTTTGGATTGTCTTATAATCACTTATATTAGATTACAAGAATTTGCATGATTCTTTGAGGTAAATTTCTATATTAATTAATTGTATATATTAATTGGTATTTAATTTCAGCCCATTTTAGATTTAGGGTGCATTATTTTCATCCCTTTAATATACATTTAGACATTTAGAATTATCCTATCTATTGTCCTGTGTCAGTTCTAACAGTTACTCTGCATAAATTTGATTTGCAATCACATCGATTTTTTCAACTCAAAAACTAAGAAATCCCATCAAATTTGATTTAAATGCACAAACTAAGATAGAAGATTTGTCGTCATCAAATGCACCTGCGCGATCCCAATACCATTCCGTCAACTCTTTTCACTAATAGCTGCCTAAACTAAGAAAATATCTACATTCACCATTAATGCTCCTCTAGGAAGTCTATATTCACATCCATCGTTTCAATCCATGCGTAAGATTTTGATTTGTCGCCATTGATGCACTTGTGCAGTCCCAATAATATTTCGTCAAATCTTTTCATTACTAGCCACTAAATCAAGAACATATTTGATGCACCATTAATAAATCTCCCTTGGAAGCCGATATCTCATCCAATGCTTCGATCCATGCATTTGATTTTGAATCTGCGTTTAATATTTGCAGTGCACGCATTGAATACTTAGTGCTGCATAATATTTATAAATACCTCCTTTTTTTACCCAAACAATTATCTCTTTTTACCCCTGTGGGTGAAAACTTTTCAAATCACTAATTTCAATTGGAAAAATCCCTTTCTATATTATTTCTTTTTACATGAGCTTTTCCTGTCTTTCTTTTGGTGTTGCTGTAACTTGGGTGAGCAAATACTTTCACCTCACTAAATTCAATTTTAAAATTCTTTTTCTTATTTTATTTATTTTTTATAATTTTTTCCAAAAAAATAAATTCATAAATTATCTTAATTGATGATTAAATAAATTGATTGTTGGTCATTTTATGGATGCCAAAAATTAACTCATTTATCAAAGTAAATGTCAACCCAACTTGTATGAACTTGAACAATTTGAGCGGGCAATGTTACAACTATTAGGCTGTGGATATGAACCCCAATATCTTAATGTGTTTTTGAGGCCCCACTAGATGCGATGGTGGAATATTGAATGTTTTTTTGAAGCACAATTGATTCAATATTAGATTGTCACATTTGATTTGATTACACTAAACCCTTACACTTAATCATTTGATTTCCTTTCATAAAGTTTTTACCAAAGGAGCATTGATCTTTTCATTGAGCATCATACAATTTTTCATACTGCATTTTATCATGTCTAAAAGAGTCATCTTTGAAGGTAACTTATCTTCACCATCTTTCCCATCATATTCTAATTATATATTTGCATAATCTAATTAATGGTTCTGAGGCACTGGAGATAATATATAAGTTATATAAATAGTTGACAATTTAGGCCATGTAGCCCCTATAGCTCAGTGGTAGAGCGTCAGTCTTGTAAACTGAAGGTCTGTAGTTCGATCCTGCATGGGGGCATCCTTTTATGACTATCTTAAACTGAAGGTCTGTAGTTCGATCCTGCATGGGGGCATCCTTTTATGACTATCTTTTCTAATCCTTTAAAAAGAATACAAAATATAATAATTTTTTTTATGACTATCTTTTTTAATCCTTTAAAAAGAATATAGAATATAATAAATTTTAAAAGAATATAGAATATAATAAATTTAAAAAAAATTAAGAAATAGTGATTCAAAACGAAAGAGTTGTGTGTCACAAATTTATAAAACTACGTCTATCAGAAATTACCCAATTATTGTTTATAGTTTATATTGAAATATTGATATTATTATCCTTTAAAAAGGTTTAAAAGTTATGAATTAGAAATTCTACATTTTCTTTTATAACTCTATCTTTTTTAATTCTTTAAACATTATTAAATTTCCTGTGGTAGGCACTCGAATTTTTCTGTCAACTAAAAAGAATACAGATTATAATAAATCTTTAAAAAATTAAGAAATAGTGATTCAAAACGAAAGAGTTGTGTGTCACCAATTTATAAAACTACGTCTATCAGAAATTAGCCAATTATTGTTTATAGTTTATATTGAAATATTGATATTATTATCTTTAGAAAGGTTTAAAAGTTATAAATTAGAAATTCTTTCTTTTATAACTCTATCTTTTTTAATCCTTTAAACATTATTAAATTACCTATGGTAGGCACTCGAATTTTTCTGTCAACTAAAAAAAATACAGAATATAATAAATCTTAAAAAAATTAAGAAACAGTGATTCGAAAAGAATGGGTTGTGTGTCACCAATTTATAAGACTACGTCTATCAGAAATTACCCAATTATTGTTTATAGTTTATATTGAAATATTGATATTATTATCCTTTAGAAAGGTTTAAAAGTTATAAATTAGAAATTTCTTTTATAACTCTATTTTTTTTAATCCTTTAAACATTATTAAATTTCCTGTGGTAGGCACTCGAATTTTTCTGTCAACTAAAAAGAATACAGAATATAATAAATCTTAAAAAATTAAGAAACAGTGATTCAAAAAGAAAGGGTTGTGTGTCACCAATTTATAAGACTACGTCTATCAGAAATTACCCAATTATTGTTTATAGTTTATATTAAAATATTGATATTATTATCCTTTAGAAAGGTTTAAAAGTTATAAATTAGAAATCCAAATAATTTATTTTTAAAGTAATGTCAATAAATATATTAATCGTCATTTTTTTTTGAATTTACGTGTGGAAAACCGTTGGATTGCCCAGCGTAAAACCTCCATGGGTGAATCCACAACACTAAGTTAGGCCATGAAGGCTTAGACACACAACCTCCTGCTTCTTGAGGTGGAAGGCAACCAGTTGAACTGCAATGACACTAATACAGACAAATATTTTTGTACCTTTTTTATGACTGAAGGTTTTCAGACATTGTAGAAAACTTTACTCGACTACAAATATTTTTGTATATAACTTTGTGAAAATAGCATTGAGAAGAATTACATGTATTTCATTGTTCATCAAACTTAATCAATTGTTGTTTATAATTTATGTTAAAATATTGATCATTATTATACTTTAAAAAGGTTTACAATTTTATAAAATTAGGAAATTCAGAATATAATAAAAATAATATAGAATCTAATAATCTTAAAAAACGATGATTCAAAACGATAGGGTTGTGTCAACAATTTATAAAAGTACGTTAATCAGAAATTAGCTAATTACTGTCTACAAATTATATTAATATTGAGCATTATTATCACCCTTTAAAAGGGTTGAAAAGTTTTAAAATTGAAAATTTCTTAATATTTTTAAAATAATTTATTAAATATAGGCATTCATGAAAACAGTTCATCATTTTATGACACTAGTACTGACATCTAGTTTGTCCATGGCCTTTTGAAAATAGCATTAAGAGTGATTAAATATATTTCCCTGTTTATAAAAAATAATCAATTATTACTTATAATTTATATTAAAATATTGATCAGTATCATACTTTAAAAAGGTTTAAAAGTTATAAAATTAGAAAATTCATAATATATTTTTAAAGTAATGTCGGTAAATATAGGCACGCATGCAAAGAGTGTGTCATTTTCTGACACCAGTATAGACATATATCTTTTACGTAATTTATGAAAGTTAGTATTAAAAAAAGAGATTACACATATTTTATTAAATTAAATGGTATATTAAATTTAAATTGTACACTCTATACATTTTACAAATAAAAAATATAAGCAATAAAATACAAAAAAATCAAAACATGATTATATTTGTATGTATTGGGATATCTTACCGTTGGGTTAATGGAACTCAACCAAAACGTAATTATTACCTGTGACTAGTAAAAGAAAAAAGCACTTAAGAATATTAGATATTTAGAAATAATTTAAAGTCATCAAAATTATGAAAGTTTAAGAAACATAATTTCTTAGATTAGATCAAGTCATTTTTATGAGGTTTTATTTTAAATATTTTTTTTCAATTGGTTATTAAATAGAGCGAAAGTGAACCTCATATATGATTTAGAAAACAGCATAAAGAACATGAAGTTTATGATTAGATTATAAGCAATGTTTTGAATATCATCTTCATAGATGAAAAGATCCATTTAAAGAATTAATCACATGGGCAAATTAGACCTTATTTGAGATGCAAAAGTTTAGTTAATAAAAAATAAGTTAAAATAATAATAAGATTGAGAGCTTAAATACAAATAGCCTCTATACTTGAATTAAGTTAATTTTATTTAGGTAGCGTGATCAATTGAGGATCTTTATAATGGACCTAATTCACTGAATCAAAGTGAGTGATTATTTAATAAATTGATGATAATATTAATTTGATGGACAAATAAAAGTATAAAATAAGAAGAGTGCCGGATAAGTTTGAGTCTCTTAAGTCTTAACTATTTTCACTTTAAGAGTTAAGTTAGAAAGATACAATTAAGTTACTTTTCAATACAGAGTT
The DNA here is from genome assembly GCA_013350335.1 of Chimonanthus salicifolius. NCBI lineage: Eukaryota > Viridiplantae > Streptophyta > Magnoliopsida > Laurales > Calycanthaceae > Chimonanthus > Chimonanthus salicifolius. The sequence continues at coordinate 25,159,325 of CM023538.1, forward strand.
TGAAAATTAAATAAAAATAGTTAAAAAATAGGGTAGTAAGAAATAAACTATAAATTGAAACATATAGATGATCTATTTGAGATATCTTTTTAAGCCCAATTTATATTCCTTTCTTACCACTATGTTTTTATGACTTAGATTATTATCAAATCATGTTGTATTATAAATTGCACTAACTATTGTATTAAACATAAATTTTATAGATTATTGAATCTAATTTTCTTCTATAAACATGATTAAGATTGATTTCTAGTAAAATCTCTAATAAGCATAAACATTTCAAAAACAAAATATTCTCCATGTTCAATACTTATAATTATAGAGGGAAAATGTTTAATAAGATCTGATATGATAATCGTCCACCTCCAACATAAATACTCGTCAAAAAATGAGAGCTAAGACATAAGAAATACAGATTAAAAGGAAACAATGACTTTAGAACGCTTGAGATTAAAAAAAAAATCAATAAAGTGAAATTTGTTGAGCATTGATTTGTATTGGTTGTTTGTTCTTTTTTATATAATTCACGCACTTTTTAGTTCCTCATCAATGATCAATATAAATCAATTCCTTTCGTATTGTTTTTATTAGCATTTCACTATTGAACTCACATCCATTCTGATCTTTTTACTGATTAGTGAAGAAGAAAAAAATCATATCATCATGTAAATTATATTTCCCATTAATTTAAAATTAACCTTTATATTTAATTTGATAATTTATTTTTATAGACCGACTGCCTATTTATTGTCCATGGCTTGAATTAGAACCTTTAATAATAACAAGCCTTAAACCAATTGTACTGGATCTTCTTATCGGAAGAAGGAAAACATATATGAGGAAGAAAAATGAAAATTAGATTAAGGAGGTTCGGGTTCAAAAGTAAGGGGGTAGGAGGACGAGAATGCGAGTAAAAAGGGTGACTGTAATGTATTCCATAACAAAGGGATGAGTCCCAACACCGTTTCATAAAGTGGGTTAGAATATGTGGAAAAAAAAAAGTGGGTTAGAATATGTGGAAAAAAAAAAAAAACGTTGAAACTGTAGAAATGTGACCCGACTGAAACACGGATCGAACCCTTCAAAAACCTGCTTAAGTTAAAGACCCGTGTGACTTGTGATTCAACCTGATTTAAATTGATCAAATCGTGACCCGTGAAATCTTAAAACCCTCTCCAAAACTTCATCGTATCGAAAGAAAATCTCCATCAACTCGGAAGGAAATAATAAGTAGCTGCATTCTTGCACTTCTGTTGTGCTACTGTTTTCCTAAACTTCATCATCATTGAAGAAAAGAAAGAAAACAGAGAGAGACGGGAGAAAAGGAAAAAAAAAATAGAGAGGGGTGAGGAACTGGGGAAGAAAAGAAAAGAAAAAAATAGTGGGGCGGCGGAACTCGGAAGAAAAGAAAAAAACGAGAGAGGGGCAGCGTTTTAAGGGTTAGAGAATGAGGGAAAGTTTGAGATTAGGGTTTCCATAAACACCTTTTTTAGGGTTTGCTAAGGAAACAAACGTGAGTTAAAACTTTATACGGCATTAATTTGTTTTTTAAAAATGTTTTGAAGGGTTTAATATTTTCTTATAATTTTATTCATTCTATTATAAATATAAATAAATGAATAAATGAAATACATGGGAGACAAAAAATTTAACCGAATAAATTGTAATTATCTAGAGTAGTTAAATGGAAAAATTCAATTCATTTTAAAGGTCTTTTATTTGATGTAAATTTATGAATTGGGTGATTCAAATAAAAAAGTATCTATATTTCTGTTTGTTGTTCATTTATAATTTCATAATAATATAATGACATTGTAATTAGATTATATAATGTAGAATTTTGGTATTTGAGTAGGTTGATTTTTCAATTCAAACCTGACTTGAGACTTGTCGAACTTGTTATAAACGAATGAATATAATATTCAATTTGAACGACTCAAATTTAAATATATGATATAACAACCTATCAAAGCGGTCTAGGCTAAATTTTAGAGCATGATATTTAAAAAAAAAATCACAGAAGACAATCGAATTCCAATCTATTTAGCTATTATATATATAACTACATTTGGTGTATGTTATTTTTTAATTGTTTTAAGGTGTTTTATAAAAAATAATATTTGATTAAAATTAGATATAGTAAGCCACGAGTAGATCAAAAATTGAATTTAAAATTCAATTTTACTTACTTGATTACCTGTAAAAATCACATTTTATTTTTTTTAAAATAATTTTTGCTTAAAATTTTATTTCAACTCATCAATCAAACTAAAATTAATAAGTTAATATTATTTATAATATTATATTAATGGCACGGGTTTGATCAGGTTTGACTACCAGACAACTCGATTGAAATCTTATTTAACCCACCCTTCCTCCCAGACGGGTCGCACCACGAGTCGGTTTTTAAAACATTAGTAGAGACAATGAGTGTGAGGTCAAAGCTCAAGAGTCATTTTGCAAGTGTATAGTTTCCTTCTGCAACACTTCATAAGGGAAGAATACCCTTGTGTGTTGCTAGACGCTAAAACATGTTGCAAGCCCCATAGTTATGGGGGTGCCAAAAACCTTTTCCTGTAGCTTCTGTCTTCCATCACCTTCGTAGCCTGATGACAACTTGAGTTGGTTGAAACTTACTCCCTTTCTCCCTCGCTGCCTTTTACAACTTGGCATTAGCTTGTTGGCAACGCGTAGTTACATCTTAAACTATAAACAACAAGACTGTTGTACTAATCCTTGGGTAGTAAGGCTGGGATAGGTAGGTAAGGGATGTTAATGCCACAGTTTGAGCTGAGTCACTCAGATCTAGTCAATTCTGTGACAATGTGTCAAGTTGGCAATGGAGTATCACTTGATAGTGTGTGTCCAACTTGCCTTTAGAAAAACAGAAAAAGTGGTATCAAGAATGAAGACGAGAAGTAGTGACTCGAAGGCAATACATCGTCAACAGTTGAATGAGCTTATGGCCAACCAAGTTAGGTAAGAAAATGGACCTAGGAAGACCTAAATGACCTGGACTTACCCTTGGGATTAAACCTTAGAATCCATAGTTTAAAATTGGTAAAACTAATAGGACTCTTAGGTCAGATGAGATTTACTCTCACTTGGAGGGCTGATTTGAACTATCAAATGAATTAAACAATTGTTAAATTTATTATGGTTGGATAGAGTATTGAAAGAGCTTTCCAGAAAGTTCAAGATCACTCAATTTCGAATTCAGGAGCTCAAGTTATGGCCATTTTAGTGAAATGAGTGCATGCTGAATAATGACTATCGGAAGTCCGATTCATCCTGATACGAACTCTAAGGTTGCGTTTGGATGAGGGGTAAATTTTAAAGGGGTTACCCCTGCGTAGCGGTCACCCTTGAGTAGGGGTCGAGTATGGGTCACTCTTGAATAGGGATTGCCCTTATTTTGTTTGGCAATTACAGTGGTAAAGTAAGAACTTACTCTAAGGGTAAAAAATCTTTTTTGGTAACTATAATGAGGGGAACCTGATATATTAACAATTTTAATAGAACTAATATTTTTTACTAAATTCAATATAATAAAACAATAAAAAAATTATATAACATAATTATTAAATAATATTCATCAATTAAGACATATTTTAAATATTTTTGCTCCTTAGGTTCAAAGAGGGGATAAAGAGGGGTAATATATTAACAATTTTATTAAATTCATATAATATAAAAAATAATAAAACATAATTATTAAATAATATTCATCAATTAAAAAATATTTTAAAATATTTTTGCTCCATAGGTGCAAAGAGGGGGGTAAAGAGGGATAATATATTAACAACTTTATTAGAATAAATAATTTTATTAAGTTCATATAATATAGAAAATAATAAAATATAATTATTAAATAATATTCATCAATTAAAAAATATTTTAAAATACTTTTGCTCCATAGGTGCAAAAAGGGGTAATATATTAACAATTTTATTAGAATTAATAATTTTTCTTAGATTCATATAATATAAAAATAAAAATAAAATTTTATGAAACATAATTATTAAATAATATTCATCAATTAAAAAAAATTAAAATATTTTTGCTCCATAGGTGTAAAGAGGGGTAAAGAGGGATAAAGAGAGGTAAAGAGGGGCAAGGGTTTCATGAAAACTCCCATGCTCCAAGGGGTTTTCAAAAAAGGAGGGGGAGCAAAAAAAAATTGATTTTTTACCCTCACCCCTCCATTACCAAACAAGGGTAAAGGGGGGTAACCCCCTTACCCCTCCATCCAAATGCAACCTAAGGAATCTGTAACACCCAGGATTTTTAAATGCATTATTATATTGGATTTTGTCTATTTAAATTATGAAATTTGTTGAATTTAAGATTTATGGATGGAATGGATTTTAAATGGGTAAGAATTGGGTCAATGGCCCCATTATGATCCAATGGATCATGGATAGGGTTTGATTGCAAGTAAATGGGTAAATGAAATTAATTGGGTCAATTACCAAATTGGGACCCAATGGGTCAAGGTGAATGGATTTTGAAAGTAAATGGGTAAATGATTAATTTAATTGGGTCATGTACCCAATTAAGACCCAAGGCATGGGATCCACCTCATCAAGTGATGTGGCATGTGTATGAGGTGGCATGTGAGTGACATGGCCAAGTGGAGCCCAAATCCACCTCATCAAGTGAGGTGGCAAATGGTTAAGGTAACCTACATGGTCGGCTAAGCCATGGTTGACTTGGTCAACCATGGGTGAGTTCAAATGTGTTGAGTGGCTTGAGTTGGAAATTGAATCCACTTGAGTTGAGTAAGAGTTTATTAATGTTGAGTTCAAGGGCTTGAGTTGGAGCAATGAGTTTAAAAAAATTGCACGGAGTGAGCCGAGTTGCATGGAAGAGGAAGAGGATCTAAGTGAGTCAAAGGAGGGGATGGAGGGTTTCCATCTCATGGAAACCCTAGGCATGCACGTTGGGAACCAATGAGGTGCCTTGGTTGTGCGAAGGGACTCCTTGGTTAGACCAAGCACTAATGAGGGTAGGTGAGGGAGGCTAGGGCTAATTACAAAGGAAACACACCAAACCCTTAGCCGATTTTTCCATCTCAAGAAAGATAGAATTTTCATCTCTCTCCCTCTCTCCCTTTCTCAATCAACACCTTTGGCCGACCCTTCCATAGAGAATTTTCCATCTCATTCTCTCTCTCTCAACTACCTTGGCCGAATGATGCATTGAAGAACAAGGAGGTTCTCATCGCTCTCTCTCCCATTTTCGGCTCTAGACTTAGAGAAATTGAAGAACAAAGGAGGAAGAAGAAAGCACTAAGGAAGGAAAAGGACTAAGGAAGAATTTAGAGAAAAAGAAACGAAAGAGACGCGAAAGAGGTATGTGTTGAGTTTAATGTTAGGGGATTATGACAAAGGAAACCATAGGTTTGGCTATGGTGTAGCCGAACCTATGGGTTCCATATTTGATTGAAAAAGGATGGCGAAAATTACGCTAAGGCCATGGACCTTGAAATTCATCCAAAGAAAGGTTAAATGATTGAAAGGATTGGCTAAAACAGTTACAAGCCATGAAGGTGGATATCCATTTGAAGATGGAATATGTTTCAGAATAAATGGTCAAAACCGTTGAATGATCATAGAGTCGGTATCCATTCAAGGAATGGGTAGGGGTTGAGGACCAACAACCAAGGGATTGAATGAAGATATATGGATGATGTTAAAAGTGTTTAAAAAGAATAACGAAATAAATTATAAGAGGAAGGGTTAAGCCAAACATCAATCAATTGAGGACTTAATACATGTTTAAAATGGATAAGGGTGATAGTAAACAACCAAGGGTTACACTGTCTGCGGATGGGTATCACTGTCCGCGGACGGGTTTCTGCCGTCCGTGGGACGGGTAACAGACAGTAATGGTGTGTTGTATGTGGATGGGTTACACTCTCTGTGGGATGGGTGTCTACCGTCCGCGGGACTGGTTTTTATCTTCCGCAGACGGGTGTGGACTGTCCGCGGGTAGCGGACAGTGGGTAGCGGACCACGACTGTGAGTTGTCTGCGGATGGGTATCACCGTCTGCGGATGGGTTTTTATTGTCCGAGGGACGAATTTCGACCATCCGCGATGGGTACAAACTTGAGTATAGTGCTGTCTGCGGACGGGTTTCTGCCATCTGCAGGACGGGTTTCTACCATCCGCGGATGGGTTTCTGTCGTCCGCAGGATCGGGTAGCGGACGAGTAATCGACTGAATTTAAAAAAAAGTGAAATTTTAATATAATTTTTCCAGATTGTTTAAGATGAGTAAAGGATGATGGAAATTGATTGGGTAATTAAATTAACATATGTGTGTGATGAATTCGTTAAGGTAACGAGATTTCACAAAAAGGTGTACGATTGGCTTTGACATGATCGGTGATCGATATCTTCACGAAAACATCAAGGATACAATACTTGGACGTTGGTAGGATTCCTACCTTATTGAAATACATGTGGATTTTATATGGTTTTGTACGTTTCAACATGATTACTTTAAATTATGAAATATATATGTATATGAACTGTTTCCAATGGCATATTGTAATTTGAAAGAAATGTCATCTTTGCACGCAACATCTCATGCATGGCATGGGAGGGAACATATGAGAGGAGTCCACGCTCCATTCGGGGTATCCGATTAACAAACATGGGGAGGGATCCGCACTAATTCTTGATTGACATACGGGAAGAGATATATGATGTTTGAAATGTAAGATGAATCCACGCTCCATTCGGTTGGACCGAATAACATACGTGGGGAGAGATGTATGATATTTGAAATGTAAAAGGAGTCCACGCTCCATTCGGTGGGACCGATTAACACACGTGGGGAGAAATACATGATGTTTAGAAAGGAAGTGGGTGGGAGATCATTGGCATATGATCCATGACATGGTATTACATTGGCATGACTTGATATGAGTATCATGCACTGTTTTAATACTACAAAAGGTTTTGTAAGTAAGATATGTTTTTCTATATTGATTTTATACTAATCCCATGTATGACCCTACTCGGAACTCCTACTGGGCACGTTGACTAACGCCATATTTCTACCTTAGATGATGGTACAGGGAACGGAACGGGCGATGGACGTGAAAGAAGCCAAGCGTAGGAGCTTGGATAGTTTATGCTTATTTTATTTTAAGTTTTATTTTGGACAATGTAATTTGAGATAATCGCATTTTGGGACTGTAATAACTTAGAATTATCTTGCTGTGGTTTGGTTACATTTGGACATTTGAACTTAAGTTAATTTATGTGATGGACTTCGTTGCTTAGAAATTGATAGGGATAGTAACTCTAATTATATGATAATTCCGCAATGTGTTTATTCCACAAGTATAGCTTTAAAGTGTGTGAACTGTTTTAGTGGACTTAGTCCACGCACACGTATCGTTGACCAGTCAAGAGTCAGGCTTTGGAAGCTCGAACTTAGCTCGCGTCGTGGCGTCCCGCTCTCTCTCACTCTTTTTTTTTTTTTTTTAAATAGACTCTGATTTTCGGCGAGTGAAAAAGGGCGAGGCTTTACAGAATCAGACCAGCAAGGGTATTTTTCTGAAGTCTCTATAGGAACTCCAATATGGGGTATCAGAACTTCGATATATAATCGTTAAAGAGCCATTGGGAGCTCGTTTTCTATATATTTTAAGCTCTTTTCAAAGGCAAAGGAGCTGGTCTTTGGCTAGATTTTTAGAAGGCATATTCTAAGCACTCCATGGTCATTCAAGAGAGATTATAAACTCAAATATTAGAACATTTAAGTGAGTCTCTCTCCAACACAGTAAACATTTGTATTTGAGCATTGAAGGCACTTGTGTTGGGAATTTGAGAGAGTACTAGGACTCCTTAGCTGAATCCTTAGGCAAAGCCTAATCCTAGAACCCATCTTCTCTATCTTGGTTGATTGAGCTCAAAGCGGCGGCATGCAGAGAATCATCAAGGAAGGCGAATGCAAGGAGATTGAAGTCAAGAACACAACATTCCATCTTGAGAGCTCCAAAGAGGCAAGTGTTCTTGTTTGTTTTAATTTATTTATCATAGGCTTTGGTCACCACCCTTAAAGGTGATTGTCTTAGGTTTTGGTCACCATCTGGAATTGTGGTTGCCTTAGGTTTTGGTCACCACTTGTAACGGTGATTGTTGTATTAGGTTTTGTCTCCACCGGCAAGGAGATAAATAGTAGAATCCTCATCTGAGGCGTGGACGTAGGCAAAGTTGCCAAACCACATAAAAATCGACTTGTGAAATGTGTGATTGGTTTTGTATTTATTGCTTGCATAAGTAGATCTTATATTGGCATGAAGTTCACATATGCTAGGTTGAAGCTCATCTTAACTAAATGCATTTTGCTCTAATTTCTTAGTGAAAGTTCTCGGTGTTCTAGAACACGGTGCAAGATTGACCCTAGAGGGGGAGGGGGAGGGGGAGGGGGGAGGGGGGTGGGGGGTGTGAATAGGGCAATTACCAATTTTTATGGTTTTCACAAATATCTTGATTAATTAAAATTAATGCAGTGGAAATAATAAGGTTAATAGAAAATACATGCTTTCTATGATAAGAGAGTGTGCCAATAAGAGAACAATCATATGAAAGGCTCTAACACCATAAGACCGATGTATAATGGTTCAGTTAACCAACCTACATCCACTATTGGACTCACCCAACCTTGGACTATCCCAAACTCACTAAGTGATGAATTACACCCACACTAATAGACCATGACTTCCACCTAATCAATTGGTTGAGAATTTCACTCAACTCCTATCCCTCTATTTTTTACAGTGGTTCACGCCCCTTGCTTTAATCCACTTCATAAGATGATGATTTAAAAATTAAATCAAACTAAGAAGCAACTTGCCTTTTGTTAGCTCAACCTTGTAGATGAGTGTTTCTTGAAGATGTCCTTCCCAATGTGATGTCGACGATGTCGAAGATGTGCCTTGTATATGCTCAATCACAGTCCTTGGGTAAGGTCTCTAGGATTTAAGATATGCCTAATGTTATCCTAGATTTGGTTTACTCTTTCTCTCTTAATCTCAATCAAGATGATTGGATTTCAAATGATTCTCCTAAGTAGGGTGCTTAGAGAGGAGTGAGATCTCTGAAAATGCCTTGGGATTTTTCTCACAAGAGTGTCCCACCAAAACACTACAAGGTTTGGTGTTTAAATAGGCAAACCAGAAAATCCAAACTTTACAACAGGTGATTGATCGCGATGTGGCGATTGATTGTGTGGCAAATATAGCTGTTGTAATATGACCATTGGGATCCAACCATAACATTTTAGACAAGGACGATTGATTGTCCCTACACAATTGGTAGTACGAGTCCATAGGCGATTGGTCATTGGGTGGTGATCCAATCGGCCTGAGGCTATCCTGTTTTGACAGTGTTGTTAAATAGACCTTAACTAAACCCAGAGCGATGGGTTGTGTGCCCAATTTGTTTCTGCCATGTCTTGGCATGGATTGTGCAACCGACTAGTCATGCTATACCACACGAAGGGTTGCCGCCAGATGAAATTATCGTCCTGAGCCTGACTGTAGGCTTCAGGTGATTGATCGTGTGGGCGATTGGTCTCCACATTTGCCAGAAGAAGGATCGTCTGTACGATCGGATGTCCGAGGTATGACTGTGAATGACAATCCAGATTTGTCTAAGCCTAGGGCCATTGATCGTATACACGATTGGATCGTCCATGTCCAAGCAATGCATCGCCCTGAGATAAGACATGTTTGACAGTCCATTCCTTTCAGAACCATGTGTATACCAGACGATTGGTCGTATGATCACGATTAACTGTCTACTGTCATTAGCGAATGATCGTCGACACGATGTGTCGTCCCTGACAGTTTGTTTATATTTCCAAATTGGATTCCAATTCGTTCTGTTGGTTTGTCAAACACTCACTAGGCTTCTTATGAATATCCAGATGTGAGATCTAAACCTAGGCACGAGCATCCTAAGGTGTTGGGTTCCACCTGGAGTCATCTATGACCAATTTACCTTTGTAATTGCCATATACTTGTGGTGATGAATCATGCACTTGATCTTCCTTCTTTGAGATCTTGATTTAATCCTCATTACACCTTGAGTCTTGCTTCATTGCTTCATCCTTCTGAGGCAAGGCTTCATTTAAGTCATGGAAATAACAAATAGGTGACTCGACAAGCTGGGGCACTAACACTTAGTATGAAAATTAATTAAGTTGGAACATTAACATTTTGTTATAATTAATTTTCATTAATATAAAAACACACAAATTGGGGGTAAAAGAGGACCGATTTTAATAAGTTTTTAAAATCAAGATTTATTCCACAATTATTTTTAAAAGTCTTATTCACCCCCCTCTAAGACATTTCTTGGTCCGTACATTGCTCTAGCACGCACTTTCAATTGGTATCAGAGTGGGTTACTCATTATTTGACTTAACCGTTGTATTGGCCCGCACCAGAGAAGGGTGCTTCTGTGAGAGTTCAGCCATGAGATATTTGCACTATAGAGAGTGCGCACAAGTCTCACATTGCGTAGGACCAGAAGTGGTGAGAAGTATATAAGCCTAACTTCTCCTCCCTTCTTGCACAATGCTTTATGAGCTTAAGTGTGACACTTGGGCCCAATGCAAAGCCGTGAGGGTGTATGGGCCCCAAAGTGGACAATATTATGCTAGCGGGACGGGTCGTTACAGATGGTATCAGAGCACATTCAACTCTTGGATCAAGGTGTGAGAAGATGAGAGTGGTTGAGCCGGGGACGACTCTTGTCCAAAGGGGGTAGGATTGTAATGGCCCGCACCAGAGGAGGGTGCTTATGTGAGAATTCAGCCATGAGAGATTTGCGCCATAGAGAGTGCGCACAAAGTCCCACATTGCCTAAAACAAGAAGTGGATAGGAGTATATAAGCCTAACTTGTCATCCCTTTTAGCACAACGCGTTTTGGGCTTAAGTGTGACATTTGGGCCCAACGCAAAGCTGTGAGGGTGTATGGGCCCACATCGAACAATATTGTGCTCAAGGGACGGGTAGTTACAACCGTCAAGAATTGATCATTTGCTAGAACAATGTCTAGAGGTTAGAGCCAAGCCGTAATGAGACCTCCATATTTTGATAGATCCAACTAAGCCTATTGGAAGGCCAAAATGAAATATCATTGGACCGTGATATTCTCTTTCCTAAGTGGTTGGACCTCTCCAACTGAAGAAGTGACCAAAGACAATACCAAGGTGATAAGACCAAACTTTTACATTTTTGGGATGACATTGATAGGGGCCTTTACCATGTTAAGTTCAAAGCTCTCAATGCCATCATATGTGTTGTTTCCCCTGTTGATTTAAAAGTTATCATGACTTTTGGAACAACTAAGGAAGCGTAGGATTATTTGGAAAGAATTTATGAAGGTATATGTAACGCCCCAATCCACCCAACATATTATTGTCCGCTTTGGGCCCACACCCGAGCCCCCACGACTTTGTTTTTAGCGAGCCAACCAACTGTTGCTCTCAAAAGGTCTTGTGCTTGATGGACGAGAGCTCCATAGTTATATATCAGGGAAGGAAACACGTCCCAACCAATGTGGGACTTTGAGAAAACAAGCCCAGTACCCCCAACATGGAGACTAGTGATTTTCTCTCATCTACGCCTGGTCTTTCAGCTGGGCCCCCCCTCTGGGTCAGGGTACTACAGTATGACAGTTGATGAAAATTTCAAAATCCTCACAGCCAAGATCCTGCACATAAAGCCCTTGTAGTAATCACTAACTAAAAGATGATCTTGATGAAATAAATATACAATTTGTTGCCTCTAAGAACACCACTCTAAATGGTGCTAAAGATTATAGAGACAAGAATGGGCCTGGTCACAAATTGGAGAATGTTGTTTTGCTCATTTGTCCATTATGATCCAAAACTGGTCATTTTAGACATGAATGCAAGTTAAGGAAGTTGTACTTTGAAAATAAAAATATTATGAATGAATATAAAAGTGCAACGAAAAGGAGAAATAATGCCAAAGAAAAATGGAAAGGAAAATCACACTTTGAAAAGAAAAAAAAGACAAATGAGTTTGGTTGTGCGAATTTTCCTAAGAAACACAATGCTTCACATTGCACACATCATCCCTATATTGGAAAAAACTTATAGGGATGTAAGAAGACCTCCAAATGTTATGGATTGGAATAGCTTAAGGAGGTTCTTGTCTCAATTTACCAAATATAGGCCAAATGCTCTAAGATGTGGAATCAAAATGCCCAACTTCTTTAAATTTGAGAAGAAAGGATCGGATCAAAATTTCAAATGGTTTCAAAAGATTTAAATGATTCGGAATCCCAAATTAGTTAGTGCTAATGTGGATGAAATGGCATGAATTTTCAAAAGGAACGAATTTGTATAGTGAAAAATGATGGTGTGGTAGAATGTGAGTGCATACATAGTGTTGCATTATATATTCATTTTTGTGCTTATATACGGTGGTATCTTGATTAAGAAATGAATATTTGCATTATGTTTTCAATGTGTGCATTAATATTTCTTGAGAATTATAAGCTTCAAATGGTTGATAAATATTGCCATATTATGATACATGGTTTTATCTCATTCCTTGCTCTTAGGATTGATGTAATTTTTATGAGGAATGAATGTTTGCTTCATAGCTTGAAGTGTGCGCATTATTCAATCTACGTGTATGGCGTTCATTTTATGGGCTTACAATGTTTGAATTTTTCATAAATGTCATATCAATGTATAATGCGCCTGGACTTTAAATTAATTCTTGCTATTGCATAAGTTGTTATGAAGATGTGTCTTGACTTCCCTAGACATCACCCTAGCTCCATATTTCTTTTTACCCCTCTTCTATGAGTATATCATTTGTCAATTTTATGACAAAAAGGGGGAGAAATCATTGGTAAAAATGTTGGTATCAAAAGTGAGAAAATCTCATATTGATCCAATTATGAGGAAAAGGGGGAGAAATGTTAAAAGTCAAAGAGGAAGATATGATGAAGTTTCTCAATCTCCAAATGTGCTCCAATAGTTGAATATAAGGAGAATTATGATGAAATGGGAAATATTGAGATAGGGGGATAAACGAAGAATTAATTCGAGTACATTAATTCTGAATGAAAGGGGGAGAAAATTGCTCCACATAATCATGCTGGTGCAATGCCATGCCATGGGTGCCATATGCCATGAGTCCCACCCATCAGCCATAACACAATTACAAAACATCCTCTTGATGGAAAGCTCCTCATCAAGGTATCACAAACACATAGTATCCCTCTTGATAGAAAACTCCTCATCAAGATATCCTCTTGATGGAAACTCCTCATCAAGCTCACGAATGCCTTACGGACGCCCCGACGGAGCGTGGACTCCGATTACCTCTTGATGGATTAATGCACATCAAGGTCTTCCTCTTGATGGAAACTCCTCATCAAGGTATCCTCACGAATGCCTTACGGACGCCCCGACGGAGCGTGGACTCCGGTTACATATCATCCCTCCCATGCCATGCATGAGATGCAAATGTCCACATGCTATGCAATTATACAAATCACAGCATTAAAATCTCATATTTGAAACATATCATTTATATAAAATAACTCATCCAAATAGGAATTAAAACCATCATACATATCCCATGGTATCAATGAGGTAGGAATCCTACCAATGATCAACTAATATGTCCTTGCGTTTTCGTCCGGAAACCGCTCACGATCGTACACCACTTGTGAGGTCCCGTTACCTTATAACATATCAATAAATCAAAACCCATGTTCCATTTGATTTCCCATTATGTTTAAGTCCATAAACATGCCTTGGTGGGGTTCCGCCATACCACATGGCCAAACCTCACTTACTTGATTTTGAGTCCAAGTTCATTCTCTCTATTGATTCATTAATCAATCACATATGAGTTAGTCTTTTAGCATCAATAAAACCTAAGTCCACAAAACCTTCTCCATGGGGTTCGGCCATACACCATGGCCGAACCCATGGTCCATCATTTTAATCCTATTTCCATTTTAGCCATCATTCTATCCATAGTTAATCACTTAGCTTAATTTTACATGACTTAGGTCCATAAATCATTCATCAATACAACATGGATCCATGACTAAATTCCTCCATTTCATAGCTTGATGAATCATCTCTTACATCATACGTGGATCTACCAAATGATCCATCAATGGTCCATAAATGTTCATGGGGTTCGGCCATACACCATGGCCGAACCCTCGATGTCTCATTTCCATGTTCTCCATTAAATCAATTACAATATTTAAGCCCATGAACCAAGGTCCCTCCATGGGGGTGGGGGCTTTAATCATACACTTAGGTTTCTCATTTTAAAACACCATCTTCCATATTTAAAAATCTATTAAGATGACGACATTTCTCCATCATCTTCATGGTCTAGATACAAGTAAATACCTCAATATTTCTCCATGGGGTTCGGCCATATAACGTGGCCGAACCCATGGTCCATGGTTCTTCACCATTTCCTCACTTTAGGTTATCATTTACAACCTTTCAAACCCACTTAAAATCACCAATAATCTTCCATCATTATGGTCCTTTGGAACCTTTTAAAAACACTAACATACATCTATGGTTTCCAACCTTTAAAACCCTTTCACATCACCCATATACTTTCATGGTTTTCATGCTTAAAAACCCCTTTAAAATCAATAACCTCCCTTCATGGGGTTCGGCCATAAAACATGGCCGAACCCTATGGTTCCTCATTTTCTTTAAAAAAATCATACATCTATGGTTGTTCTTATAGATACAACTTAGGGTTTAGCCATAATAAGATTAGGTTTCGGCCATGCAATGGCCGAACCATGTTCCTTGACCATCTTTTCTTACTTAATCAAATCTCATCAAGTACTTACCGATTCCGCGACTCCTCCGGTTTCTTTCGTTCCGATTTGTTCCTCCGCTCTTTTCCTTCTTTAGACTTTCTTCTTTTTTCCTTCTTGATCTTTGTGAGAGGGTCGGCCCTAGGTTCTTGTGAGAGGGAGAGGATCTTAAGATGAAAACACTAAGTCCTTCCTCCTTTGTCTTTGAGAGAGGGTCGCCTTGAGTGAGAGGGAGAGGAGTTTGAGATAGAAATTATTCTGTGTTTCTTGTCTTGAGAGGAGGATCGGCCAAGAGAGAGAGGGAGAGAGTGAGATGAAGCAAATAACTTACTATGTTGTGTAATGTAATTTGGCGAAGGGTTATGTCCTTTGGGGTGATGCCCATTTGTAACAACTATAGCTCTTCACCTCCCTCATTAACACTTTCTTTGGAGTTTCATCCCATGAGATGAAACTCCCACCATTCCAACGTGTAACCCTTGAAGGTGTCTTTTGAGACAACAAAACTCTTCACCTCCCTCATTAAAGCTTCCTTTGGAGTTTCATCCCACGAGATGAAACTCCCACCATTCCAACGTGTAACCCTTGAAGGTGTCTTTTGAAACAACAAAACTCTTCATCTTCCCACTCCACTCATTTAAGATGAAAGTCCCATTAACTTCCCATCCAACTCACCATAACTCAATTATTTTTAATTCTTTTAAACTCAAAACTTGTACTCATTCATTAACTCAATTGAACTTAATCCACTTTAATTCAGCCACATCTTAATCACATTTGGATTCATATGGTGGTCGGTCAAGTCAACCATGACCCATTGGGTCCCAATTGGCATTTAACCCAATTGACAACTTTGACCCAACTAAATAAATCGTACCCAAGTATTTCAATTGAATCTTATCCAATATCTGTTGGGTCTTAATTGGGCCATTTGACCTAACTCCTTACCCATCTAAGGTCCATCTCCATTAATTCACAAATTAAATGGACAATTTCCATACATATTCATAAATTGAAAATCTAGGGTGTTACAATACTACTCTCTTTTGAACAGTTTCATCCCGAAAATCCAGCGAAGTAGGGTTTCAAACGGATTACATAAATAGTTCAGGGTGAGTTGTTCTCATTTCCTGGTTTAAGATCCCGGGGTGTTACAATTGGCTGATGATTCAGCTGACTGACTCATGGATTCAGTCGATTGAATCTGTACTGGCCGAACACATAGTTAATCTGATCCAAATTCAGCCGACTGAATCTGTGATTCAGTCGACTGAAAGGTGATTGAGCGAGAATACAAAGGGTTTGACACTAGAGTCAGCCGACTGAATCTGTGATTTAGTTGACTAAAATGTTAGTGAGTCAAAGAATAGCAGTACTGAGTTGGAGTTCTGCCAACTGAAAATGTATTTCAGTCAATTGAAAGTTTGCGGTAAGGCAGAACACTGTAGTAGAGCGTGATTCAGTCGACTGAAATGAAAAGTTGATTTTCAATTGATGTTTCCAGAAACTTTAGTCTAATTGGAAGGATGTAAGAGATGATTTAAATCAAATGGATAATTAAATTGATTATTGTATATGATTGAATTCATTTAAGGTAAAGAGATTTCGCAATCGGGTGTGTGATTGGTTTTGACGTAATCGTTGCACGTCGCATTACAAAATAACAAGGATATTATACTAAACTTTGGGTAGAATTCCTACCTTATTGAGATGCATATGGATCTGATAAGTTACTGGTTTTTATTTCAGTACAATGTTATTTTGGTAAACCGAATGGTATAAGCTTTATGAACTGAATTTCAATATGATCTGATATGAAATGGCATTTTGCATTCATGATCTCATGCATGGCATGGAAGGGAGTATATGGGGCAGCAAGCCAAGTTATGAGCTGTCCGGACATGACTTGGGGCTTGAGACTAGCTTATGTAAAGCTATGTGAACCATTGATTTATTGGCCTTGTCATGGATTGCTAGATAGGGGCACGGCGTAATTTGGGCCAGAGAGCTCGGGGTAACCAATCCAAAAACCCTATGCAGAGAGAGGAGTCCACTCTCCATCGGTAATTCCGATTAACACACGTGGGGAGGTAAACAATGACCTGGTGGTCGTCACAAAACACTGCGGACGTAAATGGCAAAGAGAACACCTTGATATGGTTTCATTTATCAAGGAAAATGTTGTGATGATTTTGTATGATGTTGGATATGGAGATTGGGTGAGGAATCATTGGCATATGACACCTATGGCATTGACATATACAATAGCGTGATTTGGATATGATTATCATGCGCTGATTTTGATACTATGATATGTTTATAGTTTCTAATATGATACTTTTATTATGATTGTTATATTGATCCTATGTGTATAACCCTACTTAGATTTCCTACAGGGCGCGTTGACTAAAGCCCTACTTCTACCCTTTAGATGATGGAACAGGAAATGGAAAGAACGTGGGACGTGAAGAGAGCCAAGCTTAGGAGCTTGGGTAGTTTTATGTTTATATTACTTAGTTGATTTCGGAAACAATGTATTTGAGTTAATTAGCATTTTGGAATTGTAATAACTTAGTTTATTTTGCAATGGTTGATTGATGATTTTGGATATTTAAACTTAAGATAAATTAATAGTGATTGGTTTCCTTACTTTTAATATCATGGTTATGGATAGTGTTCTATTCATATTTTAATTCCGCAGTTAATTTTTATAGCGTGTGAACTGTTTTAGTGGACTTCGTCCACGCACACATATTGTGGCTAGTTAAGGGTCGGGTTTTGGAAACCCGGACTTAGCTCGTGTCGTGACTGTTCTCTCTCTCTTTCATTCTTTACTTAAATATATATATATAGATATCTATATATACTCTGATTTTGGCGAGTGAAAAAGGGCGGGGCGTTACACCTTACAGCCTTGAATAGGAAAATGACAAAGGCATTCCCAGAGCATCCCAACCTCTCTCTGTGCACTAAATATTGGTCAATCATTTGAGATCCAATCTTTGAGTGAGATTAAGATAAATAGAGATCGAAAACTAGTCTAGGATTCCATTGGCAAATGTGTAATCCTATAACCATTCTCCCATAGATTGTCATTGCACATACTCGGCGCATCTACATCAACGAATAAGATCACATTGGGGAAACTCATCAAAAGCACATCTACAAGTTTGTAAAGATACAAAGGCAAGTGCTTCTAGTTTGATTTTATTTTCATAAATCATTTTGTACAGTGGACTAGATCGAGGGATAGAACCACTTTAAAAAATAGACGGATGAGGACGTTGGCCGGGGTAGGTCGTGTAACGCCCCGCCCTTTTCACTATGTCGAAAATCAGAGTCTAATTTTTTTTTTTTGAATAGAAAAGTGAAAGAGAGCGGGACACCACGACACGAGCTAAGTCCGAACTTCTAAAATCCGACCCTTAACTGGCCAACCATACGTGTGTATGGACTATGTCCATGAATACGGTTCACACGCAATAAGTTATACATGCGGAAAAGAATATAACTGCGGAATTATAATAGAACCTAATTCTATTCCATTTTAGATAGCAAAGTAATCCGTCATTTAGCAATGATTATCTCAAGTTCAATATCCAAAATAAATCATTCAAACTATAGCAAATTATCTAAGTTATTACATGCCCAAATGCTAGCTACTCGAATTACATAGTCCATGAGTAACTTTAACAAAATATAATCAAAACAAATCCAAGCTCCTATGCTTGGTTCCGATCACGTTCATCGTTCCCTTCATTTCCTGTGTCATCCACTAGGGTAGAAGCAGGGCGTTAAACAACGGGCCCAGTAGGTATTCCAAAGAGGGTTAACACATGGTTAGTACATAAAACATATAGATAACATATTAATAAAAACCATGTAAAACAATGCCATGTCATGGTGTCATATGCAATGAGTCCCACCCATCACAAACACATATATCCTCTTGATGGAATTCTCCTCATCAAGGTATCCCCACAGTTGCCTTACGGATGCCCCAACGGAGTGTGTTCTCCAGTTACTTCTTGATGGATAATGCACATCAAGGTCTTCCCATGAATGCCTTACGGACGCCCCTGATGGAGCGTAGCCTCCGGTTACAAACATCCCTCCCATGCCATGCATGAGATGTAAGTGAACACATGCTATGTAATAATATAGCAGTAAAACCTCATATTTGAAACACATCATTTTTACAACATAACTCATCAAAATAAGAATTAAAGCCATCATACATAACCCATGGTTTCAAAGAGGTAGAATCCTACCAAAGACTACTAAAGTGTCATTGCGTTTTCGTCCGGAAACAACTCACGATCGTACACCCCTTGTGAGGTCCCGTTACCTTATAACATGCCAATCAATCAATCCCATGTTCCATTTGATTTACAAATATGTCTAAGTCCATAAATACAACTTTGCGGGGTTCGGCCATACACCATGGCCGAACCTCACTCACTTGGTTTTAGTCCCTCCTTTGATTTATTACTTAATCACCACTTAGTTAATCACTTAACCCTTAGTCCACAAAATACACCTTAGTGGGGTTCGGCCATACAACATGGCCAAACCTCACTCACTTGATTTTGGTCCCTCTTTATAATCCTTTGATCTTATACATTAAATCCAAGATCATGTCATCTTGATTCATTAATCTAATCACTTATAAATTAATCATCTAACATTGGTAACAACCTAAGTCCATAAAAACATTCCTCATGGGGTTCGGCCATACACCATGGCCCAACCCATGGTCCATCATTTTCACCTATTGACAACTTTGCCATTATCCTATCCATGGCTAAACATTTCATTCATTTAAACATGCCTAGATTAATAAATAACTCATTAACATGATTCATGGGGTTCGACCATACACCATGGCCGAACCCATTGATGTCTCATTTCCATGTTCTCCATTAAATCATTTACCATATTCAAGTCCATAAACAAGTCCCTCCATGGGGGTTTACCCATACCCTTAGGTCATCATTTACAACCCAAAGTCCATCAACATGATTTCCATTATTTTCATGATCAAAATGCATCTAAGTTCATCAACATCCCTCCATTTAAAACATGAATAACCTTCCATGGGGTTCGGCCATACAACATGGCTGAACCCTATGGTTCAATAAATCATACCTCCATGATTGATCCTTTTAAAAACCTATTAAGATCATTAACCAACTTCCTTGGTTTCCATCCTTCAAACCCATAACAATTACTAACATACTTCCATTTTAAAACTTTTAATATCCTTAACCCTTTCCATGGTTTAACCACCTTTAAAACCATTTATACTTCTCCATGGGGTTCGGCCATACAACATGGCTGAACCCATGGTCCAAGGTTCTTCACCATTATAACATATTAGATCATGTTTTCCAACATTTAAGACCTACTTAAAATTATCCAACATCTCCCATCATTATCATCCTTTAACTCCTTTTAAAATCACTAACATACATCTATGATTTTTCATCCTTTAAATCCATTAAAAATCACTAATATCTTTTCCATGGGGTTCGGCCATACAACATGGCCGAACCCTATGGTTCATCATTTCCTTTAATGTATCATTCATCCATGATTGATTCTTTGATGGGGTTCGGCCATACATCATGGCCGAACCTCATCCCACCCCTTTTTGGTCCTTGATGGTTCTTGTATATACAATTTAGGGTTTGGCCATGCAAGGGCCAAACCATGATCCTTGATCATTCACCATTCCATACATGGTTCATGCATAAGGTCCTTTAACTATCACAAGATTAGGGTTCGGCCATGCCATGGCCGAACCATGTCCTTGGCCATCTTTTTCTTACTTATGCAATCTTAACGAGTACTTACCGATTCCGCGACTCCTCCGGTTTCTTTCACTCCTTCTTGCTCTTCCAATCTTCTCCCTCTTTAGCGTCCTCTTCCTCCTTGATCCTTGTGAGAGGGTCGGCCCTAGGTTCTTGTGAGAGGGAGAGGATCTTGAGATGAAAACTCTAAGTCCTTCCTCCTTTGTCTTTGAGAGAGGGAGAAAGAGAGAAGATAAAAACTCTAAGTGTTCTCCCTTTGCCAATGAGAGGGGTCGGCCTTGAGTGAGAGAGGGAGAGAGTGAGATGAAGCAAGGAAATCTCTTTGCTGCCCAATGTAGTTCAGCCAAGGGTGGTATCCTTTGGTTGATACCCCTTTTGTGACTCCCATGGCTTTTCACCTCCCCATTGATACTTACTTTGGGGGTTTCATCCCATGAGATGAAACTCCCAATATTATGCCCCTTGGGCTTCCATGTTCCAACGTGTAGCCTTGTGTGTCTTTGTGTAACAACACAACTCTCCAACTTCCTCATCTTGATCAATGAGCAGTCAGCCAAAGGTGGTGTCCTTTGGTGATGCCCTTTTGTAACTCCCATGCCCCTTCACCTCCCTCCTTAATGTTCCATTTGGAGGTTTCATCCATGAGATGAAACACTCCACCGTTTGACCCTTGGGTTTCCATCTTGAGATGGAAACCCTCAATGTTTCCAACATGTGCTATGGGTATGCCTTGAGTAACCTCCAAAACTTTTCACCTCCTTCATTAAAGCTTCCTTTGGAATTTCATCCCATGAGATGAAACTCCCATGTTTCCAACGTGTAACCCTAGGATATGTTTGTGTAACAACAAAAAACCCTCATCTTCCCACTCCACTCACTTAAAATGAAGGTCCTATTAACTTCCCATCCAAGTCACCATAACTCAATTATTTTTAATTCTTTTAAACTAAACTCACTTAAAATCAACTCAATTACTTGATTCCATTTCCAACTTAATTCAGCCCCAATTAAGTAAGCTTGAACTCACTTGGTGGTCAACCAAGTCAACCACGACCCATTGGGTCCCAATTGGGCATTTTGACCCAATTGACAATTTTGACCCAATTAAATAAATCTCACACATTTATTTCAATTGAACCATATCCACAATCCGTTGGGTCTTAATTGGGCAATTGACCCAACACCTTAGCCATCTAAGGTCCATATCCATTAATTCACAAATTAAATGGGCAATTTCCATATATATATATATATATATATATATATATATATATATATATATATATATATATATCCATAGCTTGAAAATCTGGAGTGTTACAGGTCGAGCCTTTCAAAATCTTAGGGATTGGGTGAAATTCCCAGTCAATCGAGTTAAGTGAAATTCCTACTCTATTTGTGAGGGTTCAATTCCCCACACAGTAAATTGGGATAGCCCAAGGTTGGGTGAGTCTGTCAGTGGATGTAAGAGGGTTGTTGATGTCCAAGTTTTACATTTAAAATCTCCCAAGCGCATAAACCATATATAGTATAACAATGTGAGAGCGAGGTCTAACCCAATGGAAAATCACAAAGTATATGAATTAAAATTAAATTTGTGTTCCTCAAAAAGAATTATTTTTAGAAAATAAAACGTTTATATAAGTCATGTATCTAACTTGAAAAATTAGCAAATAAGATGTGTGAATTAATTGTCCTTGAATTAAAATGGTGAACTAAATGATAGTCTTAATCATGAACAAAATTACAAGTTATAAGATTAAAAATACCACATCTCCGATCTTTAATTAAATGAATTTTGAGAGAGAGTATAATTTCAAAGAATTAGAAGAATAAAATAATGTCATGAATTTAAAGAATTTAAGAAGAATAAAGCATACAAGATTTAGGTTAGAACAAAAATTATACAACAGACATAGAATCTAACATGATTAAGAGACAGAAAATTAAATTGCAAGAGAATAAATGACTGAAAATAAAACTTTAGTAACATAAAGGTTGGTTGTTTGGAATAGACCATTCATCACCCAAAATGTATAAACAAAGTGAAAGCCTAGATCTGAAATTCACGTAAAGAACTAAAATGTCATTCATATTCACTAATAAAGACAAGATTCACAACTTTTAGTTTAAGTAATTTAAATCTTAGTAATCAAAATTCAACATTTACAATCAAGATCCTAACTATTGTATGTGCTCATGTTCAATTAAATAAACAAAAGTTGTAAACTAGAATTCAAAAGCAAAACAATCACAAAAGAATTATTAGAACTTGGATGTTTCATGCTTCTAAATGGACTGCTTCACTTTATTAAATGAAAGAATTAAAGTACAAAGCTTGGATAGAATCGTGTGAAGCTCTGTCTTTTTAGTCTTTCTCCAACTTTTATGTCCTTTTAAACGCCAAGTCATATTCCAATTTTACCCTTGGGGTAATGCAGTATTTAAAGGTTTTGAAAAGAGATGGAGGGTTTAGATTAAATCAAGGTTTAAGTTAGAGATTGAAGGGCTAAGATTGGATCAAGATAAAAATGGGTGATGGAGATTTAAAATTGGATTTTAGGGTTGCACAAGGAGGGTCACACGAATTTGGCTTTGTGTGGCGGCTTGGAGTGAAGTGCAAGTAAGGAGAGAGAGATTTTTGGGATTGGATTTGGCATTGGGAAATTCGAATTTACTATGTAGGATTAGGGTTTGTTTTGTGCATTGGTGAATGAGTGGATGAGATTGAGAGATGGGATAGATGGATGGGATGAGATGAAATGGAGTGATGTGGAGATCAACCTAATACAATATGCACATGAGTGGGTTTAGGATTGAGAAAAATCGTGTGGATTTTGGATGATGAGGAGGTGATGTGGCATGAATGAATCTAGATGGAAAATGAGTTAAAAACATGGAGAAACTTTAGTGCTAAAATCGTGTGGAGTGATAAGACAATGGATGATGTGGCTTATGCGCATGGAGGTTATCTTGGGCTACAAGTTGTCCATATTTAGGGTTTAATAAGTGGATGGCTAAGATGGTTTGGTTAAGATCTAATGGTTCTAAACTATTTTCGGTACAAATAATTATAGGACTAGGTGGATGATTGATGGAGGGTTTGGATTCAAAGGTTGATCCTAGACGATTAATGAAATGCATGACCTAAATCTAAGGAAATGAGTGTATGTGGTGGATGCATGTGGAGGCTCTAGGGTTTCTAAGAGATGAACGAAGATATGCGATTTGATGACCTAATATCTAATGGATAAGATAATCAATGCATGAATTAGTGGGTGATACATGGATGAATAATAATCTAAGGTTAAAATTATCATGATGATGGATGGCCTAGATCTAATTGATAAATGAATGAATGGGCTAGGCTAGATTTCATGGTGGATCTAAGGTTTGACATAATTGGATATGTGAAATGGAGGGTTAAGGTCTAAGGTAGAAATTGGATGGTGTGGATGTGAAGTTAAGTTATGGATTTTGACCATGGATAATTGGGTTGGGCTTAGGTGAAATTCAAACATGGACCATGAAGTTGACTTGGGCCTAGACTTGGATCTAGACCTCAACATAGGCCCACTGAATTGTATTTGAGAGCTTGGGCCTTAGTTAGACTGAGCTTGCACATTGGCCTGGTCCAATGACAAAATGTGCATGGACTTGCATGTGGATTGGTTCATTTGAAGTGAGTCTTGGCTCACTGACTTGAAATTCAGGATTTGGCACTTGGATTGCAGCTTCTAACATCTAGAATTAAACAATTATTCAGCCACTTAAAATCTAACAATTAGTAGTTAATCTTAGATTCTCATAAATAGATCCAGATTAATTAATTTACATGAAGAGATCCTAAAAGGTGGCATGAAATAATTATAAAAGTCTAGGTCTTCACTTTAAAACTCTAAACTTGCAATTTTCTACTAAATTAGCTTGATTTTCCTCAACTTTCCATTTTTGACAACAAAACTATCAAACTATATTAAATGCATCATTATATACAAAATTGAGGACTAACTGGTCCATTAATCAGAGGTAAAAATGTAATATTTCAATGCTCAATAAATACCTCCAAACTTAGATTTTGCTAGTCCTCGAGCAAAACTAGAAGACCCAAAAAATTTAAATTAATCCTATTCTAGATCAAATAAAAACCCTAAAACTGAACGGCTTCTCCTGGTACTCTCGATTGTATTTAGCATATGCAAGAAGCCTTTAAACTCCTAACTCTCTCTAGTGGACGAGTTATAGTCTCGTGAGGGCTTTCAGTGATAATACCCACAAATATCAACATATTTAATAGGCACACAAGGATAAGAGGTCTAAACATCATACAACTCTAAAGTTCATTTTAAAAGGATTATACCTGGAGTGTAGTGTGTGCTTATCTAATATTAAGATATACGTCTTCCTCTAAATAAACTCAAGTTTTGTTCACACTGTTAGAAAATGTGCTTCGACTGCAAACCTTAGTGGATATGTCTCTCAGAAAAATTAACACTCAGAAGTTTGGATTCATTTTCCTTCAAGTATATGTGAGCAGAATTTATGTATTCGAAATCAAACTATCTCACATATGTATTAGACATAAATGGTTCAAAAAAAAAAAGAAAAAGAGTGATCTCATGAATATGTGCCACTTTCCTGAGAACGTTGAGTCAAATACCATCATTTTTCTTCCTTTATTCTCTACATGAAACACCCTGTTTTGATCTAAGATCAATAGGACATAGGACAAAACGTCGCTCTGGGATTGGGTCATATTGAAGATGGATATAAGGCTCTAGAAATACTTTGAATAGAAATGGTTAGAGGTCTTCATGATGGGATATTTTTCCTCTGTTTTCTTTTCGGCACTTTTCTAAGTATTTTTTTCTTTAATTTTTTTTTCACGTCCTTCTTTTGGTATCTAGATGTTTACCTTTATGGATGCTATTTTATTTTATTTTTTTTCTTTTTCTTATTCTTTTCTTTCTTATGCCCTTGTTTTTAGAGTACCATCCCAAATTATTTTTTTTCATCTCTAACCTTTCTTTAGGAATAGGTCATGGAAAATTTTTCAATTGGCTCATACTCCTAGACTGGAGTTGGGTATGATAGACATGGCTAGTCAAGAAAACAGGTTATTTTGAAGCCTCAACTGGGGAACTATCAAGATAAGATGACCAAGTATAGGTGGGATTTTAGAATCAAAAGATCCAAAAATGGCCTAAATCATATCCTAAGTTTTAACAGGTGGTTTCCTTGTTTGAAATAAATTCCAAAAAAATTCAAGTATAATAACTCAATTTTGATGGCGTTCTCAGTAATATGACTAAGATGAAAAATAATGAGATCAACAATGACTTATTTGCGCTACCAAAGAAAATGGAATTGACTTATTACCCTCAGAAGAAAAGAATGGTTCTAAAGCTTACTGGGTTAAGTCTCCACTGGTATTCCTCTAGTGATTACTTGACTCAAGATATATTTTTCTTTTTCAGACTAGACTCAATATGGCTGTGTAGAGGTTTTTCCAAGTATAAATCCTATAAAAAAAATTCGAAATAGTATGATATAAATATCTCCATCTAAGTATTAATGCTAAAAATGTGACTCTTTTTACGTTAGAATGTCAAGACATAGGTATTCTTTTTCAAACTAAAATTGGTAGTGTTTTGTAACACCCAGAATTTTCAATGCATAAATATATTGGATTTTGTCTATTTAAATTGTTAGATTGGTTGAATTTAAGACTTATGAATGAAATGGACCTTAGATGGGTAAAGAAGTTGGGTCAATAGCCCAATTATGATTAAATGGATCAAGGATAGAATTCGATTTGGAAATAATTGGGTAAGTGTGATTAAATGGGTCAATTACCCAATTGGGACCCAATGGGTTAGAGATGAGCTAATTATAAGTAAATGGGTAAGGTTAATTTAATTGGGTCAGTTACCCAATTAAGACCCAAATCCACATCATCAAGTGATATGGCAAGGATGGGACCCACGTGCCACATGTCACCACATGCATGATTGGCTAGCTCATGGTTGACTTGGTCAACCATATGTGAACTCAATGGAGTTCAAGACTAAATTGAGTTAAATATTCAATTGAGTTCAAGAATAAAGTAAGTTAAATATTCAATTGAGTTAAATGACTTGAGTTGGAAATGAGTTCAAGACTAATTACTTGAGTTGAGGTAAATGAGTTGAGTGGGAAAATGAAGGGTTTTTCATCTCATGGGACTTGGAACCCATGAACTGATGGGGAGGTGGAGAGTTTCCATCTCAATGGATGGAACTCAATGCCTACGTTGGGATATGGAAAAGCTCCTTGAGCTTAAGCCAAGTGTCCTCTTGGTTAGACCAAGGGACACCTTGGTTGGTCAATAGTTAAGAGAGGAAGGGGAAAAGATGGGACTGTTATACAAAAGACTAGCCTAAGGGGCACTTCACACCCTTGGCCGAATTCATCTTAGAACACAAGTGTTCTTCTCTCCTTTTCTATCTCTCTCTCCCACCCACACCATCGATACTTAGAGAAGTTTGCTAAAGAACCAAGGAAGGAGAAGGACTAAGGAGCAAAGACAGAGCAAAAGAAAGAAGGAGACGGGTAAAGGTATGTCCCATGTTTAATTAGATGGGAATGAGATTAAGGAAGTCATGGATTTGACTATGGGTGGCTGAATCCATGGGCTCCAAGAGTGGTTAGAATAAATGGTCAAACTGTCGTGTGATCATGGAAGTTGGAAATCCATTCATGGATTGATCAATGGGTTGAAATAAGAAGGGAAGGTGATGTTCGAATCTAGATGATAAACCAAGGTTGGAAAGAATTATGAAAAGACTCTAGCTTTGGCTAGAGGGTGGAATAAACTCAATAAAAGTTAGAAGTATGATACTATTTATGTTTAAATATTGTTAGGAGTAAATTCCATGAAGAAAGGATGTACAAAATATACAAACAAAAGAGACTGACAAATAGTCAGTCGACTGAATTTGGGATTCAGTCGACTGAACTGGTATTGGACGAATCAAAATGAGTTTCTGGGAGTTTCAGCCTACTGAATATGGGATTCAGTCGACTAAAGTAATGGTGGCTGAAACAGAAAACTGTTTCTGGGAGTTTCAGCTGACTGAATTTGGTGATTCAATCGACTGAAAGGAGACGTAACAAATAAGTAAAAGGATCATGCATGTTTCAGCCGACTGAATCTGTGATTTAGTCAACTGAATGACTACTTATCAAATAAGGAAACAGTTGGTTGAGGATTCAGCCGACTGAATCTATGATTCAGTCGACTGAATCTATACTGGCCAAGCACATAGTCAATCTGATCCAAAGTCAGCCGACTGAATCTGTGATTCAGTTGACTGAAATAGGATTGACCGAGAATACAGAAGGTTGGACTCAGAGTCAGCCGACTGAATCTGTGATTCAGTCGATTGAAAGGTAGCGAGTCAAGGAAAGAATAGTACTGAGTTGGGTTTCAGCAGACTGAAAGTCTAACGTAAGGTAGAACACTGTAGCAGAGCGTGATTCAGTCGACTGAATAGAAAACTTGAATTTTTTATGATGGTTTCAGAAACATCAGTCTATTTGGGAGGATGTAAGTAATGATTTAAATCAAATGGATAATTAAATTGATTATTGTATATGATTGAATTCATTTAAAGTAAAGAGTTTTGTCAAAAGGGTTTGCGTTTCGGTTTCAACGTGATCGTCGTACGGAATCTTCACAAAACAACAAGGATATTACTAGGATTGGTAGGATTCCTACCTTATTGAAATGCATAAGGATCGTTTTGATTTACAAACATGATGAGTTATTTTGGTTAAATGAATGGCAGATGTTTTATGAACTGTTTTCAATGTTATTATGTATTTGATACGAAATGACACTTGTGCATCCATAATCTCATGCATGGCATGGGAGGGAATATATGGGGCAGCAAGCCAAGTTATGACCTGTCCTGACATGACTTGGAGCTTGAGACTAGCTTATGTAAAGCTATGTGAACCAATGATTTGTTGGCCTTGTCCGGGATTGCTAGATAGGGGTACGGCGTAATTTGGGCCAAAGGGCTCCAGGGTAACCAGTCCACAAACCCTGCGCAGAGGGAGGAGTCCACGCTCCATCGGTAATTCCGATTAACACACGTGGGAAGGTATAATAGTGACCTGGTGGTGCTGTCACAAAACACTGCGGACGTAAATGGCCAAGGGAACACCTTGATATGGTTTCATTATATCAAGGAAAATGTTGTGACGATTTGTATGATGTTTGATATGGAGATTGGGTGGGGGATCATTGGCATATGACACCCATGGCATTGACATATACATTAGCATGATTTGGATATGATTATCATGCGCTGATTTTGATACTATGATATGTTTATAGTTTCTAATATGATACCCTTATTCTGATTTTTATATTGATCCTATGTGTATAACCCTATTTGGAATTCCTACTGGGTGCGTTGACTAACGCCCTACTTCTACCCTTTAGATGATGGAACAAGAAATGGAAAAGACATGGGACGTGAAGAGAGCCAAGCTTAGGAGCTTGGGCAGATTATGTTTACTTTATGAATTGATTTTGGAACAATGTATTTGAGATAATTAGTATTTTGGGATTGTAATAACTTAGTTTATTTTACTATGGTTGGTTGATGAGTTTGGATATTTAAACTTAAGATAAATTAATAGTGATTGGCTTCCTTGCTTTTAATATCATGTTTATGGATAGTTTCTATTCATATATTATTTCTGCAGTTATTTGTAAAGCGTGTGAACTGTTTAGTGGACTTGGTCCACGCACACGTATTGTTGGCCAGTTAAGGGTCGCGTTTGGAAACCCTGTACTTAGCTCGCGTCGTGACGCTCCCGCTCTCTCTCACTTTTTCTTTTAAAAAAAAATATACTCTGATTTTTGGCGAGTGAAAAGGGGCGGGGCATTACATGTTTAAGCTCCAGAAGTCTCAATCCTCACTTACTCTTCTCTAAAATGATTCTACATATTTTTGTCTAAGCAAGATTATGACTCGTTTAAAGTAAGATTGTCAAGACATTTGTAAGCGCTTAGTCGGAAATCAATAGTTCTCTATAGTTCAAGGCGTCTCAGTCTTTCTAGACTTAGTCTGCCCTTGCATAGATCTACATAGATCTGTCTTTTTCCTACAAGTCTACTTATGGTTGTCTCACAACGGGCTCCATAATCTGATCTTATTCCATTACAATTGCAACGTCCGTATTTGTGACATCTTGCTAGCTTCTTAGCTTTCCTCTTTGTGGCCAGAGTGCTTCGACCACAGAGAGGTCTGGGTTGGTTCTCTTGGATTTCCAGCTTCCTCACCCTCATAGCTAAAGAAATGATTTTCCAACACAAGTCTGGGGGAACTTGTGTTCTAGACAGACACATTGCAAAAACGAAAACTCGACCGTCTATGTGCATGACTTCTATCCAGTTCTTTAACGTCTGCTGGTCACAAAGAGAAAGATGGATAATGAATGCTGAATTTTTTATTTTTTTTAAGGGGTCTCAGTCTTAAACTTACTCTCCCCTAAGAAATTTTTATGGAAAATGACATGATTACCTTAGTACCTCCAAACTCGAACTGAACATTGTCCTCAATGTTTCCTAATCTACACTGGCCAAGTGTAAACCCAGAAATATCTTAGAAAACGAACAATCGGGATATGAAGTGTACCTTGGAATGAAATGATGAATGACCAGATCCTAGGTTAGATTGACTCATTGAAAAACTAGACTGAAGAAAATAAAATCTAGACACTGACGACTCAGACCAACTTAGACATAGACAAATGGGTTGGTGGGTCTAGGTAAAGAATGATGAATGGGAAAGGGTGATTGGGTTTGGGTAAATGGAAGGGTATTGGATGTGCAAATCAATCTTGGTAGATTGGATCAATGAGCAGAACTTTTCTGTTCCTTCTGAAGTGTGAGATTCTAAAAATGGTTTCAAACGATGACTATTGACTTTGAAAGCATGACCATTTTTAGGATGTTTGATCTGGATTGCACCATGTGGAAATATGGCTATAATGATGAATGGACTGGACCATTTTTATTTCAATTTTCAAGGAAAAAGATGCAACCTGAGAATTGTACAATAGGACCTTTTGACCAACAATAAACACTTTCCAAATAATGTGTTTGTCATGAAAGATTTTCATTTGGTCCTTGTACTTTCTGGCTGTATCATAAGGTTCATTTCTGATTTCTTCCAACTCAGCCATTTGGAGCTTTCTGAGTTGTCCAGCCGAATCGAAGGCAAAATTGAAACTCTTGATTGCCTAATAGGTTTTTGTGTTCTATTTTGACTAGAAGATGACAAACCTTTCCATACACTAATCGATAGGGTGACATTCCTATGGGAGTCTTGAACGTAGTTCAATATGCCCATAGTGCATCAATGAGCCTAGAAAACCAGCCCTTTCGAGATGGATTGACCGCCTTCTCAAGGATATGTTTGATTTCTCTATTTGATATTTCCACTTGTCCACTTGTTTGAGGGTGATAGAGTGTAGCTATTTTGTGAATAACTCCATATGATTTCATCAATTTTTCCGATGGGCGATTACAAAAATGCTTACCACCATCACTAATGAGAGTTCGTGGAATACTGAATCTAGAAAATATGTTTTCATTCACGAAACGAGTGACAACCTTGTGATCATTGGTTTTGCATGCCACTGTTTCTACCCACTTTGATACATAGTGAATGCCTACGAGAATATATAGATTGCCAAAAGAGTCAGGGAAGGGTCCCATGAAATCAATGCCCCAACCATCAGAAGGTTCGATAGTTAAGATTGGGTTTAAAGGCATCATGTTCTGGTAGGATATACTTCCTAATTTTTTACAGCTATCGCATGAAACATAGAAGGTATGGGTATCACGAAACATGGAGGGTCAATAAAACCACACTGCAAGATTTTTGCAGTTATCTTTTTAGCACTGCAATGGCCTCCACAGGCTTGATCGTGATAGAAAATTATGACACTTTGTTATTCTTCTTCATTGACACAACGATGAATAATTTGGTCCGTACAATGCTTAAACAGATATAGATCATCCCAAATGAAATGTTTGACTTGTGCCTGTAACACCCGCCCCTTTTCACCGAAAAATCAGAGTCTATTTTTTTTTTTTTAAGTGACAAAGTAAGAAGAGTGACAAAGGGCGCGGACGTCACGACGTGAGTTAAGTCCGAGCCTCTAAAGCCCGGCGCTTAACTGGCCAACCCTACGTGTGCGTGGAACGAAGTCCACGAGGAGCAGTTCACACGTAGAAATAATCTCAAGGAAATACTAACCTAAGTGCGGAAATTACAATAGAGGACTAACCTACAATTTTTAGATAGCAGGGAAGATTTCATTCATTTAACTAACAAAAATATCTCAACATCACAATGTCCAATATTAAAACCAAAATATCGCAAGTAATCTAATTATACAGTCCGACAAGCTAAACTATTCAAATATACATTTCCCAAAATAAACTTAAATAAAGTAAACAGTCCGCCTCCCCAAGCTCCTAAGCTTGGCTTCCATCTCGTCCTTCTGCTCCGGCAGTTTCCTGCGTCATCAGCTAGGGTAGAAGTAGGACGTTAGACCACGCGCCCAGTAGGACTCCGAGTAGGGCTAGCACATGGATTAGTGATAACAAGCATACCGATAATAATATAGTGAAAACTGGTAGACAATCATATAATGAAACTATAAAGTGAATGCCATGCCATGGGTGTCTGTGTTATGAATCCCACCCATCATCCCCACCATCATGATGTCATATCCCCCTTGACGGAAAAACCTCGTCAAGATATATCCAATCATAAAATATCCCCCTTGACGGCAAGGCCTCGTCAAGGTGTCCCCATGCCTGTTCTCGGTCGCCCCGATGGAGCATGGACTCCGGTTATAGCCTATTAGGCTATCCCCATGCCTATTCTCGGTCGCCCCGACGGAGCATGGACTCCGGTTCCTTTATTTTCCCGCCCATGCCATGCATGAGATGTAATGCATTATGCTATGTAATATGTATAATCCATAGTCATAATATAGAATTCATAACTTGGCATATAATTCATAATCTTGCATTATGACATATAAGATACATAAACCATGATCTTAAAATTCATCATATAATAAACCATAAAATTCCCAAAATAAATCAAAGAAACCATCACACAATCCACGGCTTACAAAAAGGTAGGAATCCTACCGAATACCGACTCGCGTCCTTTTTCGTTTTCGTCCGATAATCCGGCTACCGACACACGTACCACTCGCGATATCCAATACCTTATTACATACACATAATCAGTCCATATTTTAACTATTTCAAAGCCCATTAACCATTTCCAAGTCCATATGAAAAATCGGTCACTATTTAGGTTTTGTGGGTCCCATTTAATCCATTACATATTTTAATTACATGAGTCTAAAAATCAACCTCCTAGGCTTTATTTAACCGTACATAAACTTATTACTTAGTGCCCCTAAATCCATGGTCTTCTCCCATGGAGTTCTTGAACTTGGCCATTAATTACGGTTTTGCCACTACCCCTTCTCCATGGTTAATCACTCATTCACCCTTGCCTAACTAAGTTCATAATTGATCATAAACTTGGATCCCTAACTTAGGTCCATTGATGACCCATTGAACCATGTCACATGACCATTAAAATTAGCCATTTAATTAATCTAATCCCCATTAATTAATCACATACATACATCCTTCCTTAACCCATAAAATGACTTACAATTAAATCATCATTCTTAGCCACATTCTTGGGTCCATAATTGACCCATCACCCATATCACAAGACCACTTACATCTGTAATAGCCCGAATTTCTAAATCAATATATATATGGCATTTATTTATTGTAATAATGGGAAAATTGGAATTTTGATGTCATGGGTAATAAATGGATCAAAATTTGGGCAAAGGCCCAAGTATGGCCCAATGGACCATGGATTTGATGGGATCCATCAAAAGGGTCAATGATGGTCAAAGTGGGCCCGATAACCATGTGGGACCCAATGGATCGAAATTAACTCAAAACTCTAAGGTAAATGGTAGAAAATAATTTGATTGGGCCATGGGCCCAATGGTAACTCAATTAATTGGAATTAAACCCCCTAAGTTAATGATGAGATGATTAAGCTAACATAACCAAGTGGGGCCCACCTCCACCTCATCAAGTGAGGTGGCGGTTGGCTAAGGAATCGGTGGGGCCGGCCACCATGGTTGACTTGGTCAACCATGGGTGGATTCATGAAAGAATTGAAGGGAAATAAATAAAAATTAAATTATAAAATTAAAAGGGGCTAAGTTAAGTAAGAAATTAAATAATGGAGTGAGTCACATAGGAGAGGGGGTGAGTCACGATGGTTTCCATCTTAGTTGACTCACCAAAACCGTTGGAAGGGGGTGGTGGTTCCACCTCATTCCAACCACCCCCACTAAGGGGACAAAGGCCCTAAGATTGGGGGCATGCAAGGCCATACCCCCCTTCATGAGTGCTAATCGATGGAGTCAAGGCCAAGAGTACTTGGGAGATGGTCTCCCATCCCATTGCACTCATCTCACTCTCTTTCCCTCCTCCTCCCTCTCATCACCTGACCCCATTCAAGGAAGAAAGAAGGAGAAGAAACTTAGAAGAAAGGGAAGAAGAAACTAAGGGTTAGCCGACCACCCAAGACCAAGCTTGAGATATTGTCTACATCTCCTCCCTCTCTCTCTCCCTTCCTCAAAATCTAACCCTACCATTACCCGAACCCAAACCTTGGTGACCTTACGTTGATCAAGCTCACCATTGGCCGAGTATCAAGGAGAAGGAAGAAGGAGAAAGACTAAGGAACAAGAGGAACAAGAGGCAATCGGGAGAGTCACGGATTGTAAGTATCTCTAAACAAGATATTCAATTTTTTTTAATGGTCTAAGAATGGAACCCATTTCTTAGAATAAAGGATGGCCACAAATGTTATGGGCCTTAGATCCAAGGTCCATCAAAAGATGAGATGAGAAAGGGATGAAAAGAGGAGACATAGATTAAGAAAAATAATAAATTAAGGACATGAGGTATTTAAGATTTATTAAGCATGGAAATGTAATGTTTTTAAGGAAATCACGAAGGAGGAGTGTACAAAAATGCAATGAAGAAGACTGACAAAACAGTCAGTCGACTGAACTGATAATGGACGAATCAGAAACGAGTTTCTAGAAGTTTCAGCCGACTGAATAAGGGTTTCAGTCGACTGAACTAAGGGTGGCTGAAAACAGAGGAAGTTTCTGGGAGTTTCAGCCGACTGAATCTGATGATTCAGTCGACTGAACATAAACGTCTCGGATAAGAAAAGGGTTCTGGAAGTTTCAGCCGACTGAATATATGATTCAGTCGACTGAAGGAATACTTATTAAACACGTAAACGGATGGTTGATAGTTCAGCCGACTGAATCTATGATTCAGTCGATTGAAAATAAACTGGAAGAACAATCAGATAACCTGATACAAAGTCAGCCGACTGAATCTGTGATTCAGTCGACTGAAAAGGGTACGAACCATATTTCAGCCGACTGAATGTGTATTTCAGTAGACTGAAACTGAACTGGCAAGACAAACAGGACAATCTGATTCAAAATTAGCCGACTGAATCTGTGATTCAGTCTACTGAACTCCTGATTCAGTCGACTGAATTGAAAGGTACAGTTTGGAGTATTTTCAGAGGTCACTGTGAATCCGGTAGGATAAATGGGGGTTATGTTTAAATTAAAGGGACTGATTTTAATGATCCTACGACATGATTGGTAAGTCATAAATGGACCTAAGTGTATGGATCAGTTATGGATTGAAATATGTATGTGTTTTAATCAATGGAAAAAGAGGCTAAGATAAGGGCTGATTTATGGTATCTTGTAACATGATTAAAGAAGATTAATGAACCTAGGGTTATGATCAGTTAGAGACTTAATCATGGATAAGATATAGACTAATTTGGAAAATGTATAATAAGGTATCGAGACATCGCAAAAGGCACGCGATCGGCGACCGGAATTATCGGACGAAAACGGAAAAGGACGATATCGGTAGCAGTAGGATTCCTACCTTTTTGTAAGCCGTGGATTATGTGTATGTGATGGTTTCCGTATTTTATTTTGGGAATTATATGATTTATTATTACATGGATTTTAAATGCTCTGGAGTATATTTTAATGCTATGAATGGTATTTTGTATGCTATGGATTATATTCCTATCCTATGAATTTTATATTATGGATATGAATTATATATATATATTACATAGCATAATGCACTTACATCTCATGCATGGTATGGGCGGGAAAATAAAGGAACCGGAGTCCATGCTCCGTCGGGGCGACCGAGAACAGACATGGGGATAGTCTGATGGGCTATAACCGGAGTCCATGCTGCGTCGGGGCGACCGAGAACAGACATGGGGATAGTCTGATAGGCTATAACGGGAGTCCATGCTCCGTCGGGGCGACTGAGAAGTAAACATGGGGACACCTTGACGAGGAACTGCCGTCAAGGGGGATATGATATTTATGATGATGTGTATGATGGGTGGGACACATGACATAGGCACCCATGGCATGGCATTCATCATATGGTTTTATTATATTGTTATCATTATACTTGTTATCACTAATCCTGTGTTAGCCCTACTCGGAGTCCTACTGGGCGCGTTGACTAATGCCCTACTTCCACCCTAGCTGGTGACACAGGAGACGGAGGCAACAGTGGACGAGACGGGAGTCAAGCTTAGGAGCTTGGGATAGCGGCTACTTGTTTATCAAAGTTTTATTTTGGGAAAAGTTGTAATTTAAGTAGCTTAGCTGGCTTACATGTAATATTTTCGATTTCTTGCTATGGTCTGGATTATATTCTGTACGATATCATTTTGAGACATAATTATGAACATTTGGGGTATTTTAGTAGTTCAATGATGTATCTTCCCTTCTATCTAAAATCGGTAGGATAGTATCTATTATAATGTTCCGCATATGGTTACATTCCGCAAGCTTACTTCCTACGCGTGAACCATAATCGTGGACTTCGTTCCTCGCACGCGTGGGGTTGGCCAGTTAAGGGCCGGGCTCAAGAAGCTCGGACTTAACTCTCGTCGTGACGTCCGCGCCCTCTCTCACACTCCATGCCAAAAAAAAAAAAAATAGACTCTGATTTTCGAAAAGCGAGTGAAAAAGGGCCGGGCGTTACAACATCAGCCATTTAATTTAACCTAAAGTCCATTCATTTAAGCATATACCTACACATTAGTCTTAGGCCAAAATGATCTACCATTGGGTTCATTAAAAATTAACCCCTTCTTAACCAAATCCCCATTTTCCTTGGTCTTTGGTTACATATTAGATTCATCATAAGTCCCTCTATTGAGAGAACCTAAACCATACATTTGATTCATCATTCCTTAATCACATTTAAGTCCATTTAACTTAACCACATTCCCATTCCAACTATCAACATTAGGTTCACATTGGTCCATCAACACCACCAACATTCCCCATTTATTTCTCCATAATTCATAGCCATTAAATCCACCATTGATCACCATAGGGTTCGGCCATACACCATGGCCGAACCCATGGTTCATGATCCATCATTTTCTATGCCTCTTGAGGCCACAAAAATCATTCCCACACTCCATGATTTTTCCTCATTTAAACCCCTTTAATTTTCCAACATTTAATCATTTACAACCCTAAAAATCATAATCACTCTCCATGGCTTTAAACCTTAAAACCCTAATTAATTTCATCAACCATTTACCATGGGGTTCGGCCATACTACATGGCCGAACCCTATGGTCCATCAATTCATTCAAAATCCACATATTTCCATGCTTAATTAACTTAATTACACAATGTCC
Source organism: Chimonanthus salicifolius (assembly GCA_013350335.1). NCBI lineage: Eukaryota > Viridiplantae > Streptophyta > Magnoliopsida > Laurales > Calycanthaceae > Chimonanthus > Chimonanthus salicifolius. Next base: position 25,196,938 of record CM023538.1, read on the forward strand.
TTAGTCCATTTATTTTTTCTTAACCCTAATTTTCCATTAGGGTTTTGTCCACTTTCCATCCTTCCATTTGATGGATTTAAAATCCAAGGCCTATGATCATTTGGCCACCATCAAATTTAACAAGAATGGATCCCAAATTTTAAACCCTAAAAATCCAAATCTCTTGTTTCAGAAATACTCACAATCCGACGGCTCCTCCGATTTTTCCTCCTCCTCTTGTTTTCCTTAGCCTCCTTTCTCCTTCCTCTTGATCTTTGGTCGGTCAAAATGCTTGATCAGTGGTGAAAACCTCCAAGCTTGGGGTCGGCTAAGGTAGGGTTTGCTTGAGAGTGAGAGGGGAAGAATGGAGATGAGAAGGTGTCTCAAGGTTTTAACCTTGAGGTGGTGAGCCAACTCTTGTGTTTTTCTTCCTCTCCCTAAGCTCTTCTTCTTCTTCTCCCTTCCTAGTGTGGGACGGCCATGAGAGAGTGAAAGAGATGGAGAGAATGAGATGAGGGTGAAATGAAGAGAATAAGATACAAACTTATCTTATCTCTTTGGTTACTTAAACTACACAACATTAACTCTCCCAACTACCCATAAGATATTTTATATGCTTTATGGTGGTGGTTGGGACAAACCACCACCATGCCCAGCGTTTTTTTATGTCTTAAAATGAGGTGATTTGGCTTTTTCCAATTTTGACCCCTTTGACCACCCTTTTGGATAATTTAAACATTTAATTTATTAAATAATTACCTTAGGTTAAATAAATTCCCACTTAAACTTAATTCCATTGGCTTAAATTGCCTTCATACATACACCCATGGTTGACCAATTCAACCATGGTGGCTGGCCCCACCAATCTCTGGGTCCACACGCCACCTCACTTGGTGAGGTGGAGGTGGGTCCCATTGGACCATGTCACGTTGGTCAACTTTAAATTAACTTAGGTGATTTAAACCCATTCCATACACTCCCACTTATTGGATCACCATTGGGCCCATGGCCCAATTACATTTACCTCTTACCCATTTACCTTAGGGTTTAACTATCTTGACCCATTGGGTCCCAAATGGGTATTGGGCCCAATTTTACCATCCTTGGCCCAATTTGACCATCATTGACCATTAAGATAAATTAAATCCAATCCATGGTCCATTGGGCCATACTTGGGCCTTTGTCCAAACTTTGATCCATTTACCATCTATTCCATCAATTTTCCCAATTTCCATCATTAAAATAAATAATATCCACATTTATATTAATTTAAAAATTTCGGCTATTACAGTGCCAGAAACTTAATTCTGTCTTGTTTAGTCCAATGATGAGGTATTTGACTAGTTACAAGATAGTTGACGATATCCGCAAACCATGGTACTTGGGAAAGGGACATGAGTTGCTCATTAGAGAAGGACTCGGTATAGGACGATTGTCTTCACTAAGCTCAGTTACCAATCTAGACAAATGGTTTGCTACCACATTTTCGAAACCTTTCTTGTCCCGGATTTCAATGTCAAATTATTGTAGCAACATTATCCATCGGATCAGGCGGGACCTAGCTAACAGCTCTTTTTCCTTGGTGGAATAATGAAGCTGAGCATCATTCAACGTTTTGCTAATATAATAGATAACATGAGGTAATTTGTTCATTCTTTGTCCTAACACGGCTCCTACTACATAGTTAGAGACATCGCACATGATTTCAAAGGGTATAGACCAGTCAGGTGGCTGTATGATTGGAGCAGAAGTCAAAGTAGTTTTCAATTCTTCGAATGCTATGACACATTTTTCATTAAAATTGAAAACGGCATCCTTGGTCAGGAGTCTACAGAGAGGTCGCGATATGTCACTAAATCCTTTGAGAAACCTTTTGTAAAATCCAGCATGACCTAAGAATGACCTAATGTCTTTAACGGTTTGTGGTCTTGGCAAACTAGAGATTAGGTTAACTTTGGCTTTATCCACTTCAATTCATTTTTCTGAGATGATGTGCCCTAGTACTATGCCTGATTTCACCATAAAGTGGCATTTTTCCCAATTGAGTACTAAGTTTTTTTCTTTGCACCTGACTAACACAAGGGTCAGATGTTGTAGAAACTGGTCAAAAGTTGATCCAAAGACTGAAAAATCGTCCATGAAAACTTCCAGGAAACATTCTACCATAACGGAGAAAATACTGATCATGCACCTCTGAAAGGTGGCAAGTGTAATACCCTGACCCGTATTAGGCTTAACATGATTTAACCTATTGATCGCATAGATTACAGTGAGGGATTTAGTGAAAAATCCAGTTTTGGTCCAATCAGAGCTCGATAGCTCATTGATCCAACTCATCTAAGTTAGAAGGGCAAAATGGTAATTTACCATTAACAATATATTTATTGTTTGAATAATTGTTTGTTTATTATTGTTTGAGTGTTATTGATATTTCTATTAAGGATTTAACTTCTGAAACTTTTAAGTATCTTAATTTTATTATTTCAGAAAATTATTATTAAAATTATCCCGAAAACCAAGAAATGCTTATTTTAATATTTTAGAAGTTTGAAAATTTAGAGAAAAATATGTATAGTTAGATTGTATTTTAATAAATTGTTATATTTTTCCAGATGTTGAAAATAGTGACTTTAAACTCTTAAAATAAATACAAATTAAGTTAAGTGAATAGTATCAAAAAATGAATTTTCGCTAAATCAAGTAATTATGAGGAAATGCAAATCTCCAAATTTTTATAGTAACTTTAGATTTTAAAACCCAACATTTTGGGTGTGATGGATTAAATTTAATAAATAATTTAATAGTTAAAAATTAAAAATAAAAGAAACTGGATTAATATGTAAATAACTTTTGGAGGGCTAAAATGCAAATACCCAAACTTCTGCAAACACCTGCGTAGCAGGTGATGCGATGAAGCAGCTGCATGACCGTCGACTCATGCAAGCTATGATCGTAGGTTACAGAGATGATGTGTTCATCTCCTAGCCTTGCATGGTACCTACCACCCTATCCCTTCCATTGCTTATAAATTCAGGCCATTTCCAGATGATTTCTCCACTGAATTCTTACTTGAAAACCAGTGTTCTTCTCTGTCAGTTTTTATCGTTAGCTTAAGTGGAAGATTTTTCCAGTTGGTAATTTTCAACCCAGGAACAAATGCGAAGGTAACCACTGTCTTTGTTTTAAAATTCTAGTCAATTTAAAATCAAATAGAAGTCATTTTGGTTAAGTTTTGAATCCGAAAATCAGTTTTGAAGTTTAGTAGAAAAACTTAGATTTTCTTGTGTCTTACTGGTTTTTCGTTTTAATCTGATGTTTTAATCACTTTAAGGAGTTCAATTGATTTCTATAGTAAAGAGGATTCACTGTAGAGTCCATCCGACTCAGAGGATGTGAAAAACGTATCCAGGTAACCCACTGTTTCTGGATTCATATTTCATAATGTCCCAGCCCGTTAATGCTCTGTTGCATGTGACTGATGTAGAAGACAACTCTCGAAAGATCTAGAATCGGTCTTCGGAAGTTCCGAAGGTAGTACTTCGGAAGTTCCGAACCCTAGTTCCGAATGAACAGAGAGTAACCATTGAGCTCTCTGTTTCTGCTTTGACGTTCTGAGACCCCCCTCGGATGATCCAAACTGTTCGGAAGTTCCGAGCAGTACTCGGCATGTTCTGAGACTTTCAGACCAACTGATTTTCCTGTTGTTGTTCGGTAGCAGACTTGGAACTTCCGAGACCTGAACTTCGAAAATTCCGAAGGACAGAACTTAGGTTCCGAAGGCTTAGCAAAGACTCAGTTTTAGGCAGTGGCTCGGAAGGTCCGAAGCCATAGTACCTGCTTCTGAGGTATTTTTCAAAGAACCCAGATTAAATTTTGAAATTAGTCTAAAATTTGGATTTTATGATTTGAATCTTGGATTTTTATGTAATGTTTATACCCACTTACTTAAAAGTGATACTAACCTCTTTTCTTTGATATTATCAGCTAAATCTATATTATGTATTCACTTCCAGGCCGATACTCTCTATCTGTGGCTGACTCAGCCCGATAGCTATCAGTAGCTGAGCGATTAAATTTGCCGCTCGATAGAAAAGAAGGGTTCGGGCACTGAGTGTACCTCTAGGCCTAACTCAATATATGATTAGTGGCCTGAGCACCCTATATTTGTATCTATAAGCCTAATTTGCTATACAAGTAGTGGCCTGAGCACCTTATATTCGTATCTCTAGGCCTAACTCGTTACACGAGTAGTGGCCTGAGCATTCTATTATATTACTGATTATTGTAATCTAAAATGGATAGTAACTCATTTAGGAGACTCATATCCATTACCCTTGGAGTTTTATGGAAAATAGGATAAAAGGATTTGCAACAATGTGATTATGTGTATTATGTTGATTGATGATTGAATAATTCATTGTATTCTTGTTTTTATTGTTTTGCAGATATCTCAATACTCCACACTTTCAGTGAGGAGACTTAACATTGCAGTAGGAGTAAATCAGGTTAAGAGGGTCTAGTGCAATGAGTGGTTTCAAGGATCAGACTTAATGAACCCACTTATATGCCTAGACATGATGCACTATTGATACTAACGATGTTTATCGTATATTGTCATTGTAACGCCCCACCCTTTTTCACTATGTTTTCTGAAAGTCAGAGTTTATTTTTTTTTTTTTATAAACAAAGAGTGATAGAGAGTGGGACGTCACGACGCGACCTAAGTCCGAGCTTCTAAAGTCCGACCCTTAACTGGCCAACCCTATATATGCCTGGACTAAGTCCATGAATATGGTTCACACATCATAATATATACATGCGGATTATGATAGAATCTAAATCTAGTTCATTTTAGATAGCAAAGTACTCCAAGTCTTATCCATAATTAAATTAACATAATTATCCAAATAAAACATTCAACCATAGCAAAATATCTAAATTATTACATGCCCAAAGTCTAGCTACTCAAATTACATGTCCATGAGTAACATAAATAAAATATAATCCAATCACATAACCAAGCTCCTATGCTTGGCTCCGATCACGTTCATCGTCCCTTTCCTTTCCTGTATTATCCACTAGGTAGAAGTAGGGCGTTAGAACAACACGCCCAATTGGTATTCCATTTAGGGTCTACACATGGTTAGTACAAATCATAATATAATAAAATATAGTAAAAAACATATAAAACCATGCCATGTCGTGACGTCAAATGCAATGAGTCCCAACCATCACAAGTACATATAACCTCTTGATGGGATTCTCATCATCAAGGTACCCCCACATAGGTCTTTCGGACGCCCCGACGGAGTGCGCCCCCTCCGGTTTCATCTTGATGGAAAATGCACATGAAGGTACCCCACATAGGTTTTTCAGGCGCCCTGTGTAACACCTCGAGTTTTCAGTTTATTATTTATTTAATTTTAATTATGAATTTTAGAATTAAATCTTATATGGATAAGGAATTGGGCCATGACCCAATTAAGACCCAACAAATGGTGGAATTGGTTTTATTAAAATTTAAATGGGTAGGACTAAATTAGTGGTGAATCATACCCAATTTTGAATAAAGGATATTATGGCCGAGTAGTGGATTTGAAATATCCAAGTAGATGTTAAGAAAATCAAATAAAGATTATCTTGGCCGAATTTTAGATAGTGATTTACATATGATGCACATGAGAGATTTGTGGGATTTTAAATCCACAATGATATGCTAGATATTTAAAAAGGGATGAAATATCTATGAATTAAATTAAAAGAATATTTGGATTATGATTAGGGTTATACGCATAGTACTTGCTAATAAAAATTAAAGGAAGTCTTAATAAGGCAAGGGAAAGTCGGATATGGCTAATTAAAGAGGGAAAGTCGGCCATGGTTAAATAAGGAAGGTTTGACATATGTCAAGTATTTTGATTATAACTTTTCACTCTGATATTCGATTGCTTTGATTCTTTTTGCGTTAGAAAGAAGATTTCAATAGCTACAAGTTGTAGTTTACCAATTGTTCCTATTCGGAAGTTAATAAGGTCGAAACTGGGTTACAATATAATATATGTGTAATGACGGGGAACACAAGGGGTACACGGCTAGGGGTTGCTTATATTAAGAAATTTCTAATGTGGGATTAAGGCGAGCTTAATAAAAGGAGAAGCCCAAGGGGGTGCACGATTTTTACAACCCCATTAGCAAGTTTTTATTCTTCTCTCTCCCTCTCTCAATACGTCACTCTCTTCCACGCCAAAGCAAGAGAAGAAAGGGCATCAACTAGAAGGTGTTCTTGTTTGGAGGAAAAAAAGAAAAAAATAAGAAGAAGGGAGAAAGATTAGAAGATCAAGGAAGAGGTTAGTATTTAAGTGTTTAATGTTATAATTTGATTTATGAAATCAAAAGAACCATAGGGTTCAGCCATAGTGCATGGCCGAACCCCATGGAAAGATTTGTTCAATTAATTGGTTTTAAAGATTGAAAACCATGGTGTGTTCTTGATTCATTGATTGGGTTTTTATTTTAGATCTTGGATCATGGAAATCATGGTTATTTCATAATGGTTTGAATAATGGAAACCATGGGGATTTATGGTTTAGATTAACAAATTTAAATGATGAAAATCCATGGAGGAGTTTGATGATAATTAAAGAAAATTGGATGGACATTGGGTCGGCCTTGGTATGGCCGAACCATGATATTTTGTGCTTAAGCTTTGGGATCCAAAATGATAAAAAGAAGAGGTGAGGTTCGGCCATGGTGTATGGCCAAACCCCACCAAACTTTTATGAAAGTGATGATCGGTTTTGATAGATCTATACCAAGGGCTAAGATCATGAACCATAGGGTTCGGCCAAGGTGTATGGCCGAACCCCATGGGGTAATCTGGAATTGAAATTAAATAGGAAACTATCTAATTAAGGGAAGGGGTGGCTAAATTAGAAAGCACTCCAATTTTGGAAAGAAGTTCTAATCTTAGAAAGTTTCCATTTATGGAAAGTAAGAATCTATATATGGAAACCTTCCATTTATGGAAGAAGTTGTTAAAAATGGTAAAGCCATCTAATTTTGGAAGGTGTTTCCAAATATGGAAAGGAGGTTACATATTAAGGAAAGTTTCCATTCTTGGAAGTGGATATTAAAATTAGAAAGTATCTACTTAAAGACCATAAAAGTTATTTATGGAAACCATTCCAAGAATGGAAGGTAAGGGTTGGATTATTGAACCTAATTGAATGAAGGGATTAATTGACGGGATTAATTGACAAGAGTGAGGTTCGACCACAATGTATGGCCGAACCCCACTAGGATTTAGTTTTTGGAAACTTTGTTATTTATGGAATATGATATTCAATCATAGAAGGGTTGGTGTTTAATTATGAAACCTTCTAAATGTGGACCTTAGGTTAAAAATGGAAGGTGGAGTTATTTTTAGAAAACTTTCCATTTATGGAAGAGGTTGATATTTTGGCAAATTAATTAGGGAAACCTTCTAATGATAGTAGGAGAGATTAATAAAAGGAAGTTCTATTCTTGGAAGGTGAAATATAAATTTGGAGACCTTCCAATTATAGAAAGGTGGAGATTAATTGGAGATTATACACCATAGGGTTCGGCCATGGTGTATGACTGAACCCCATGGTCTAAATTAAAGGATTAAAGGTGTCTTTAAATTATGGTTTAAGGGCTGATTTATGAATCAGATTATGAACCTACATTATGAGTTAAGTTATGTTAGTTTTAAAATAAAATAAAGGATACAATGTATGATATGAATTAATGGAGAAAGGAATGGCAAAAATGTAATTAAAATACCAAAGTAGGAGAACCATGGGTTCGCCCATGATGTATGGCCGAACCCCATGTGTTAAGTTTGATGAACTTATTTGATTAGGGAAGTTTTTTAAGGTCTAATTATGGAAGATTTAAAGGAAGAAGGAAACCAATGGCAATTTGGTAAATATGAGAGGATGTTGGACATAGGGTTCGGCCATGGTGTATGGCCGAACCCCATGAGTTATTTTATGGTATTATGTATTTTGGAAGCATGAAAGGATAACTTGGAACCTAAACAAAGAAAAGGGGCTAGGGTTACCAACAGTGGCATTTTTGTAAATATGTATAAAAAATGGCTAAACCATGGGTTCGGCCATGGTGTATGGCCGAACTCCATGGGGTTTTGTTATAGGACTTAGAACCTCATAATTAGATGAGACTTTGGTGTTGATTTATCATTATATCATAAGGTAACGGGATCTCGCAAGTGGTGCGCGATCGGTGATCGAATCTTCGAACGGAAACGCAAGGACTTGTGAACCGGTCTTAGGTAGGATTCCACCTCTTTGAAACCATGGATTATGTACTTGTTTTTATCTTATGTTTTGATGAAAATGTGTTTCAAAGGATCTGATTTATTATTGCATTTCAAATGCTACGTTTACCTTGATTTAAATAGCATGGATTGATTATGTTCCAAAGGTGATTTTACATGCTAGGTTTTAATTGTATAAAGAACATGTATTGGATATGTTTTTCAAATGATGATTTTCAATGCTATGTTTATGTTATAAAATAACATGTGTTTCATTGGAATCTCATGCATGGCATGGGGTGAAGGATTTATAACCGGAGGGGTCACACTCTGTCGGGGCGTCCGAAAAACCTATGTGCAACACCTTGATGTGATTTCCATCAAGAAGATTTCGGTGACCGAAAGACCTATGTGGTAGGCACATTTATGTACAAGTGATGGGTGGGACTCATTGCATATTTTTCATCATTGCATGGCATGGATTTATATGGTTTTGATATCACTATGTTATATGATATGTTTTGTACTAACCATGTGTCAGTCATAACTGGAATACCTACTGGGCGCGTTGTACTAACGCCCTACTTCTACCCTAGTTGATGATACAGGTAATCAGGGGAATGATGAGCGTAAGACGGACCAGGCATAGGAGCTTGGAAGATCTAGTTTATATGTTTTGAATAAAATTACTCATGAACTTGTATTTGAGTATTTGGATTTCGGAATGTAATAACTTAGATGGTTGAATGTTTTGGTTTGATGATTATGACGTACTTTGCTATCTGAACAGATTAGAACTTAGTTCTAATATGATTCCGCATTTTGATGATTATGATTCCACAGTTTATGTTTTTATTCCGCAAGCCGGTATTGCTATGTGTGAACTATTTTATTAGACTGAGTCCATACACACATAGAGTTGGCCAGTTAAGGGTCGGACTTTAGAAATTTGGACTTAGGTCGAGCCATGACAGTCCCGCGCTCTATCACTCTACTCTGTTACAAAAAAAAATATACATTGAATTTTACGAGGAAAAAGCGAGTGAGAAAGGGCGGGGCGTTACACCCCGACGGAATGTGGCCCCTCCGGTTACATATCCTTCACCCCATGCCATGCATGAGATGCTAATGAAATACATACTACTTTATATTATAAACATAGCATTAAAACTCACATTTGGAAGATATCTTTTACAACATAATTTCATCAAAATAAGATAAAAACCATCATACATAAACCATGTTTTCAAAAAGGTAGAATCCTATCAAAGACCACTAACGTGTCCTTGCGCTTTCGTCCGGTAACCGCTCACGATCGTACACACCTTGTGAGGTCCCGTTACCTTATAATATGTCAATCAATTAAAACCATGTCCCATTTGATTTACAATAATGTCCAAGTCCCTACACACAACCTTGTGGGGTTCGGCCATACACCATGGCCGAACCTCACTCACTAGGTTTTAGCCCCTCCTTTGATTTATTAACCCATCACCCCTAAGTTAATTTATTTAAACACTTAGTCCACCAAAACACACCTTAGTGGGGTTCGGCCATACAACATGGCCGAACCTCACCATCTTGGTTTTGTGCCCTTCTTTGAGTCCTTTGATCTTTTAACTTAATTCCAAGATCATACCCCTTTTATTCATTAACCTAACATACATAAACCCTAAGTTCATAAAACGTTCCCCATGGGGTTCGGCCATACACCATGGCCGAACCCATGGTCCATTAATTTTACTTATTTACAACATTCCCATTGTACAAATCCATAATCAATAACCTAAACCATGAACATAGGTATATATAATTAGATCCCTCATTTCCTTGCTCAATCCTCTACTTACTTAAGCATGCATAACCACTCTAAGTGTACCTTTTAAAATATTCCAACAAATGGTTCATTAAATGGTTCATGGGGTTCGGCCATACACTATGGCCGAACCCATGATGTTTCATTTCCATGGTCTCCATTTAATAATCACTATATCAAGTCCATAACTGATCCATAACATAGCTCCATAAATGATCCAGTAGCCGTGACATTAAAACCTCCAAATGATCCATTAAGTTGGTTCATGGGGTTCGGCCATACATCATGGCCGAACCCATGACATCATTTTTCCATCCTCTTTCTTAATTTATTTACAATAATAAATCCATGACCCAAGTCCTTCCATGATGGGTTTAATCATACACTTAGGTCTCTTAAAAACATCATCTTCTTTATTTAAAAACCTATTAAGATTACCATCTTTCTCCATCATTTTTATGGTCTAAATACCTCAATATTTCCCCATGGGGTTCGGCCATACAACATGGCCGAACCCATGGTCCATGGTTCTTCACCATTGCTTCATTTAAGTTTATCATTTACAACCTTTCAAACCCACTTAAAATCATTATCATAATCCCATGGTTTTCATCCTTTAAAAACCATTTACAATTACCAACATATTCCCATCATTTCCATGGTCCAAAAATATCGAAGTCCATCTATATTTTTCCATGGGGTTCTGCCATACACATGGCCGAGCCTTATGGTTCAACATTGGTCTTTAACCACTACAAAATTAGAGTTCGGCCATGTCCTTGACCTTTGACCCTTTTTTTTTTTTATGAAATTTATCGAGCACTTACCGATTCTGCGATTCCTCCGGTTTCTTTCTCTCCTTCTTGCTCCTTTCCTTCCTTAGTCTATTCTTCCTTCCTTCTTGCTCTTTAGCCGAGATTGATCTTGATGCAACCCCTTGAAGTGATTCAGCCAAGAGATATAGTTTGAGAGAGAGAGAAGGAGCTTGGGATAGAAACCACTCCAAGTTCTTGTCTTGAGGGTGGCCTTGTATGAGAGGAACTAAGGGTGATGAAAACACTCTTAAGTATTCTTGTCTTGAGAGTGGTAACAGCCAAGAGGGAGAGGGAGAGAATGAAATGAACACTTTAGTCTTTCGTTGATCAATAAGGTCAGCCAAAGGTGGTGTCCCTTGGTGGCACCCCTTCGTAACTCCCATATTCCTTTACTTCCCTCCTTAATGGTCCATGTGGGGGTTTCATCCTTGAGATGAAACACACCCAACGGTGGGCTCTTGGGTTTCCATCTCAAGATGGAAACCCCCCCATGTTTCCAACGTGTGCTTACCTTGGTGTTACCTTGTGTAACCTCCACAAAATGCCACCTCTCCATTTAATTCCCACTTGGGGGTTTCATCCATTGAAACTCCCATGTAGCCAACGGTCTTGCCTTGGCTTGGACCACAAAACCGTCCCTTTCCCTTTGATGATTCATTTTAATTTAACTCATTTGAAATCAATTCAAACCCTTGATCCCATTTCCAAATTAATTCAGCCCCACATAATTTAAACTTGAACTCACTTGGTAGTCAACCCAAGTCAACCACGACCCATTGGGTCCCAATTGAGTATTTCGGCCCGATTAACAAATTTTGACCCAATTAACACTCTTGACCCAATTGAACATCTTACCCATATATTTCTATTGAAACTATTTCCACAATCTGTTGAGTCTTAATTGGACAATGGCCCAACACTTTACCCATCTAAGGTCCATATCTAATAATTCACAAATTAAATGGGTAATTTTCATATATATATATATATATATATATATATATATATATATATATATATATATATATATTAATAACTTGAAAATCCGGGGTGTTACAGTTATTACGATGATGAAATACTTATGAGCTATGACGATATTGATACTTCTTCCACGTACCCTTAACTACTGAACTATTATTGGCCCAAGTGTGTCGATTACCGGCCCAGGTGTGTCAGTTACTGGCCTAGGTGTGTCAGTACCGGCCCAAGTATGTCGGAGATGTACTTGCAAGATTCTGTATTTTGACCGTGTCGGGACTTAATGCTTATAGTCAGTGTGGTGTCTAGGTGTTGCGTTGGATATCAGCAGTAATATGAGAATGATTTGATATTTTGGCATGACAACCATATTATGATGAAAATGTTGATTTTGGCTAACCTGATAATCATTACACTGCATTATGTTCTTTTCATTGGGCTGGTTAGCTCACCTCTCTCACATTTCAGGAGTTGTACCCGAGGAGGAGGAACCTCCATTTCAAGCTCAAAGATGGATAAGCTGATGCAGTTACTTAGAATCCCATGGATAGGAATTACATTTATTTTGTAAAGTACCTCTTGTGGTACTTATTTTGTAATCATGTATGAACCTCTCCCCCCCCCCCCCCCCCCCCCCCCCCCAATATTACTGCTAGTAACTCTGTTATGAATGAGATTACCACTCTTATGATGGAAATATTTGTTTGTATGATGCATGCTTGTAAAAGGATAGACATATGGTATATGTTTGAGTCCACATGTAAAGAGCATGTGTGACATTTATTTTTGGGCCTAACGTTTGTTCAAGCCCAGTTAGAGGTGGTTAAGGTTGTTAAGAAAAAAAAATTAGTAGCATTCCAGGCCCACCTTTGGGTCGGGGCGTTACAGGATGTGCATTACACAGTTAGAAAGCCACACGATGATAAGCGAACGTACCGAATGGACAGGTGAATGTTGTTTTATCCTAATCCTCAGGAGCAACATAGATTTGGTTATAGCCTGAATAACCATCAAGGAAATAATAGAATGTATGACCAGCTAAACTTTCAAGCATCTGATCAATGAATGGAAGAAAGAAGTGATCCTTACGAGTGGCAGTGTTCAGCTTCCGGTAATCAATGGAAACTCTCCAACCCGTTTGAATGCGTGTTGGAACTAATTCATTTTCCTCATTTTTTATTACCGTGACACCAAACTTTTTAGGGACAACTTGGATTGGACTTACCCATGCACTGTCTGAAATTGGTTAAATGATTCCATCTTCGAGAACTTTCAAAATTTTGGCTCTCACTACTTCCTGCATTGCTGGATTTAACCGTCTCTGTGGTTCTCTAGACATCTTGGAATTTTCTTGCAAATGAATTTTGTGCATGACCAAAGAAGGGCTAATTCCTTTGAGATCGGTGATGGACCATCCTATAGCTTCACGATGATCTCTTAAAACATCCAGGAGTCTAGATTCCTGCTCAGAAGTTAAGTTCGAAGCTATGATAATTGGCAATGTTTTTGAAGGTCCAAGATATGAATATTTGAGAGTCTTAGGAAGAGTTTTGAATCCTAATTTTTGTGGCTTCTCGATAGATGGGACTGACACAGATTGATTGACAAAAAGAGGTTCAGATTTGGTGGCAACATTCACTTCATTGAAATTGAATCCTTGTCTAAAAGAGACAGTGATTTTTTTGAACTGATTATTGCAAATGGAGTGAATGAAAAACTCATCGATAGAACTCTGAATTATGTTAACCTCACATGGATCATCTGTGCAAAGAGGTTGTCGACATAGGCCAAAAACATTGAGTTCAATTGTCAAGTCTCCAAATTATAATCTAAACATACCATTCTGGATTGATCACAGCTTTTGCAATGGCCAAAAATGGTCATCCAAGAAAGACTGGGATAAGCCCATTGTCGTTCTGAGTTAGTTGTGTATCCAACATCACAAAATCTACAGGAAAGTAGAAGTTGTCAACTTTAATTAGAACATCTTCTATCACACCTCTTGGAATTTTTATAGAGCGATTGGCTAACTGTAGGGTGATAGAAGTGGGTTTCAATTCTCCCAAACCTAACTGCTCATAAAGAGAATATGGCAGTAGGCTAACACTAGCTCCAAGATCTAATAAGGCCCTGTCAATTGTGTATGTACCAATTGTACAAGCAATGGTTGGACATCCAGGATCCTTATGTTTGATTGGAAATGTTTGTTGAAGAAGTGCACTTGCATTTTCTACTGGAAAAGCCTTCGTGGGAACATTAGTTCTTTGCTTTACCGTACATAGGTCCTTGAGAAATTTGGCATACGTAGGTACCTGATTGATGGCATCCAATAAGGTATCTTTCGTTTTACAGATAGCATATAAGGGTATGGAGCCCTAGGTGAAAATGTTTTCTTAGCAGATAAATCCGAGGAATTTTGGATAGGGGATGAACTCAGTGAGTTATCCGTTGCTTTGATTATCATTGATTTGTTCTTTTGGCATTTCCACTTTATTATCTACCTATTTCCCTGATCTTTATGTAGTAATTGATTTAACATCGTTTGGTTTGGATGATGAAACTTCATACTGTCCCTTAGGATTTGGAATAGGTTGACTGAGAAAATTGCCTTTTTCTCGGTCACCAATAGCAGTGGCTAATTGTCCAAGCTGTGTTTCAAGCTTGTACATAACCTGCTGGGTAGAATGCATGAATTGTTACAACGTATCCTCAACCGAAGGTTTATGTTGTTGTGAAGGATTAGACTGATAAGACTGGTTTGGCTAAGGTGGATGATAAGACTGATTTTGAGGTGATGGGCGATATGATTGATTTGGATATGGCTGATTTGGCTAATTTTGATATTGAGGAGGATTTTGATTATCTGGAGATTGATTCTGACGCCAAGAGAAATTGGGATGATTACATAAATTAGGATTGTATGTAGCAGAGAATGGGATTCCTTGTTGTCTCCCAAAATTATTGAGTCCATTAACTTGTTCAATTGAACACTCAGAATTTCATCCTAAAGAAGAAAATTTTTGGCCTTGTGTCCTGGACTAGAACACATAGCATAAAATTCAGCATTTGCTCCTATTGATGGATTCATCGTCTGAGTCATCACTAATGAGTCAACTTTTTCCATTAGGTTTGCGATTGCTAACTTAACGTCAAAGTCACTACTGACTTCGTACAAACCCCCTTTTCTTTTTGCTGTAAATTATATTTTTTAGAGAAATCTCGCCGCTGAGAATTCTCCACCAATGTTTCTAGGAATGTCAATCCATTGTTCTTAGTTAGCTTCAAAAAGTCTCCATTTTTCATAGACTCGACCATTTAATGGGTTGATGTGGTTAAACCATCGTCGAAAAATTGGACAAGTCTCCACGTTTCAAAGCCATGGTGGGGGCAATTTGCTAATATATCTTTGAATTTTTCCCATGCTTCACAGAATTGTTCACCCTCCTTCTGATTGAAGTTTATCATTTCTTTCTTGAGGTCGTTTGTTTTTTATACTGGGAAAAGCTTATTCAAAAATTTATTAACTAGCCGATCCCATGTGGTGATGGTATTCACTGGTAAAGAATTTAGCCTTAATTTCATATTTTTTTTTTAGAGAGAAAGGAAATAATCGAAGTCGAATAGATTTATCAGTGATTCCTTAGATTTTAATGGTGGCGCAAATCTCTAAGAATTCTTTGACATGAAGGTATGGATCCTCTCTATCAAGGCCATGAAAAGATTGTAGAAGATGTAAAAGTATTGGCTTAAGTTCAAAGGTAACATTGGTTGCAGGTATGATTATACCTGATGGAGTGTTGGCTGTGACTGGTGAGAAGTAGTCTTAGAGATATCTCCACAACTTCTTCTGCCATGGCTGATGATGGTAGTGATGAAAAAAATGATGATGAAAAAGTAGATGGGGATGATGATGATGGTGAGCTAAGTGGATTGTCTTTGTCTATGACTGAGCTAGACTGAGCTCCGGACTTAACAATCGATGTACTAACGGGAAGTGTAACTCTAACCAAGTGATTAGTGGAGTCACGTGACCAGTTAAGCATACACAGACACAATCATACACGTTCAAACAAAAATCACACAAGAAATGCTTAAATCTAGATTTGTATTGCACTAATGCAATCAAATTTTTATTTGGCTAATAAGACCCTAAAGATTGTCTCTAAACTTGCTCCTAATCTAAGTCTCCAATGAGAGTTTAACCACAAGATGGCCAGGTAAGTGGGGGAGCATAGACAACATCTCGTCCCAGCTTATCTTTAGACGATGCTCGAACTCATGTCTTGGTGACAGAACTAATCCTTAGACACCATTCTTGAAAATAAATTATTCAGTGGCTACAAAAATTGATTTGAATTGAAAAGGTTCCTAATAAGCATGAAGCCCTAAAAATCAAGCCTAATGGTTCCTCAGTTGATTTTATTAGGAAATGTATGAACCATTTTTATTATCTTGTTTTTCTAGATATTGTGAATGCAGATCTATTTTACCACACAACCATCAAGCAAATATGCAAAACAATAATAAAACAATTCTAACTAATGCATGAATCTAGCATCCTAATATGCGTGAGCAATTTAATGTGCAAATTAATTAAAGAACACCCCAAAAGATTTATACGGTTGCATGATAAAATGAAAATTAAAAGAAGGCGATCAGTCACTCACCTTAGCCTAGCATACATGCTTCCAATAATTTTTAAGCGCGCATTTTCAAAATCCTGTAAAACAAAACAAACAAATTGTGGTGTGGAGTCTAAATCAAAGAATACATGATCCTAAACTAAATGATGTTTTTCTAAACTATAATTAAAAAAGGAGATGCGATATTTACAATCCTTAAACAAGAGTTTTAAAATATGATAAGATTATGGAAATTAACTCAAAGTTCACCAAATTAAAATTTTATTCCATGATTTCCATGATTTGACATCTCATTTTGAAGGTTTCATAAGTTAGATAGAAGTTCTAAAATTTTAGAAAAGCTTTAACTTTGGAAATTTTTCTAAAATTGGAAAGTTTCCAAAAATAGATTAATAACAAAAAATACATTTTTTTAAAAATAGAATCTTTTTCCAAAAATTGATTGAGATTTTCAATATTTTTTTTTTAAGGTAACTTTCCAAAAATATAAAAAGTTTTCATTTTCAAAGAGTTGCCAAAAATAGAAATTTCCAAAAATAATAGTTTTTCCTAAAAATAATTTTTTTTAAAAGAATACAATTTAATTTGATGATTTTCCCCAGCAACGGCGCCAAAAACTTTTTCATGTGCAAATTTTACATTTATAATCTCGCAAGCACACGAACCATGTATAGTATAGCAATGTGAGAGTGAAAATCTCAAAATATATGAAATAAAATTAAATTTGTGTTCCTTTAAAAATAATTATTTTTAGGAAATTGAACCTTTATATGAGTCATGTATCTAACTTGAAAAATCAGCAAATAAGATGTGTGAATTAATTGTTCTTCAATTAAAATGGTGAATAAAATGATAATCTTAATCATAAAAAAATTACAAGTTATAAGCTTAAAAATACCACATCTCCAATCTTTAATTAAATGAATTTTGAGAGAGACTATAATTTCAAAGAATTAAAATAATAAAAGAATGTCAAGAATTTAAAGAATTTCAAAATATAAAGCATACAAGATTTAGGTTAGAACAAAAATTATATAACCAACATAGAATCTAACAAGATTAAAAGACAAAAAATTAAATTGCAAGAAAATAAATGACTGAAAATAAAAGTGCAGTAACATAAGGTTTGGTTGTTTGGAATAGACCATTCATCCTCCAAAATGTATAAATAAAGTGAAAGCCTAGATCTGAAATTCACGTAAAGATCTAAGATGCCATTCGTATTCACTAATAAAGACAAGATTCACAACTTTTAATTTAAGTAATTTAAACCTTAGCAATCAATATCATAACTATTGCATGTGCTCATGTTCAATTAAATAAACAAAGTTTGTAAACTTGAAATTAAAAGCAAAACAATCACAAAAGAATGATTAGAACTTGGATGCTTCAGGCTTCTAAATGGATGCTTCACTTTATTAAATGAAAGAATTATAGTACAAAACTTGGATAGAAGACACATTGAAGATAAAAAGAAAATTGCAAAATTAATTTCTCACTTGCAAAAATCATGTGAAGCTCTGTCTTCTTAGTCTTTCTCCAACCTTTAGTCCTTTCAAACTCCATGTCATAATCGAATTTTACCCTTGAGGTAATGGGGTATTTATATGTTTTTAAAATAGATGGAAGGTTGAGATTAAATAAATGTTTAAGGTAGAGATTGAAGGGCTAAGATTGGATCAAGAGAGAAATGGGTGATGGAGATTTAAAATTGGATTTTAGGGTTGCACAAGGACGGTCACACGAATTTGGTTTTGTGTGGTGGCTTGGAGTGGAGTGCAAGAAAAGAGAGAGAGAATTTGGGATTGGATTTGGCATTGGTAAATTCGAATTTACTATGTAGGATTAGGGTTTGTTTTGTGCATTGGTGAATGATTAGATGAGTTTGAGAGATGGGATAGATGGATGGATGAGATGCAATGGAGTGATGTGGAGGTCAACCTAATACAATATGCGCATGATTGGGTTTAAGATTGAGAAAAATCGTCTGGATTTTGGATGATGAGGAGGTGATGTGGCATGAATGAATCCAGATGGAAAATGGGTTAAAAACATGGAGAAAATTAAGTGTTCAAATCGTGTGGAATGATAAGACAATGGATGATGTGGCTTATGCTCATGGAAGCTATCTTGTGCTACAAGTTGTCCATATTTAGGGTTTAATAAGTGGATGGCTAAGATTTGTTTGGTTAAGATCTAATGGTTCTAAGGTATTTTGGGTAAAAATAATTATAGGACTAGGTAGATGATTGATGGGGGGTTTGGATTCAAAGGTTGATCGTAGATGATTAATGAAATGCATGACCTAAATCTAAGGAAATGTGTGTATGTGATGGATGCATGTGGAGGCTCTAGGATTTCTAAGAGATAAATGAGGAGATGAGATTATATGACCTGATATCTAATGGATAAGATAATCAATGCATGAAATGAATGCATGAATTACTAGGTGATGCATGGATGAATACTAATTTAAGGTTAAAATTATCATGATGATGATGGATGGCCTAGATCTAATGATAAATGAATGAATGGGTTAGATTTCATGGTGGATCTAAGGTTTACCTAATTGGGTATGTGAAATGGAGGGTAAAGATCTAAGGTTGAAATTGGATGGTGTAGATGTGAAGTTAAGTTGTGGTTTTTGGCTATGGATAATTGAGTTGGGCTTAGGAGAAATTCAAACATGGACCATGGAGTTCACTTGGGCTTGGACTTGGATCTGGACCTCAACTTGTAATACCCCGGATTTTCAATTTGTCATTTTATATGAAAATTATCCATTTTAATTATGAACTATAGATTGGATCTTATTTGGATAAAGAATTGGGCCATGACCCAATTAGGACCCAACGAATTGGGAGATTGGTTCCAATGAAAATTAAATGGGACTAAAAAATTAAATAATATGATACAATACTGGAGAAGATATCTAAGAATAAAAATAAATAGCATGGCCGAATTTTAAATATAAAATCTAGGATTATGCGCATGAGATAATTAAAGAAGGGAATATGGGTGCATAGTACATTCTAAATAGGGATTAAGGAAGGATTTAATTAAGGAGAGCAAGGGAGGTCGGCAATTGCTAATCCAAGCAAGAGGCCACACGGCATTGCCATCTAAGGCAAGGGAGGGGCGCATGGCACCTTCCCCATTTGGATTAATCGGAGCTTATATAAGGAGAGAGGGACAAGGGCACAAGGTTTACACCTTCATAGCCGAACTCTCTCTATCTCTCTCTCAATCTCTCATTCTCGCCAAAGAGCAAGAAGAAGAAGAAGGTTGCTCGGCCAGCAAGAGGTGTCTTGGTTGGAGGAAAAATTAAGAAGAAAGGAGAAAGATTTGGAAGAGCCCGGAATTGGAAAAGGTTAGTATCTTGATTAATAATTTTATTTTGAAATAAAGAACCATAGGGTTCGGCCATGGTGTTTGGCCGAACCCCATGGAGGAAGATTGGTGATGATTTAATGATTTAAATGGAAAAGAAAGAACCATAGGGTTCGGCCATAGTGCGTGGCCGAACCCCATGGAAAGAAGTGTTTAATTCATGGGTTTTGGAGGATTGGAAACCATGGAAGACTATGTTATTTTGATTGCAATTAAAAAGAGGAATTCAATAAGGTGATAAGAATAAGGAATTATGCTTATATATTAAGAGAATTTTTAAATGAAAACCATGGAATTTTGATAATCTTATTATTGAATGTTTTTAATGGATCTAAATTGAGGGACAAGATCATGAACCATAGGGTTCGGCCATGGTGTATGGCCGAACCCATGGGGTGGTTTTGGAATGGTAGATAGATTTGGATTTGCTAAATTTGGAAAGCATCCAAATATGGAAAGATGGTTTCTAAGTTTGGAAACTATCCAAGGATGGAAAGAAGGTTGCTAAATTTAGAAAGCTTCCATTTAAGGAAGGAGTTGCTAAATTTAGAAAGCTTCCATTTATGGAAGGAGATTGTTAATCTAAGAAACTATTCTAATTATGGATCTTGGATTAAAATGGAAGGTAGGAATTAATTATGGAAACCTTCCAATTAGGGAAAGTTAGAGTTTAATTATGGAAATGTGGAGTTTAAGTAAGGAAACCTTCCAATTATGGAAAGGTAGAGTTTAATTTGTAAACTTTCTATTTTTGGAAGGAGTTGGCTAAGTTAGAAAGCTTCTAATTTTGGATGATTATCTTGGGAACCTTCTATTTATGGAAGGTAAGCCATGGGTGGCAAAGTTGTAATTTCATGCCAAAGTGGAGAACCATGGGTTCGGCCATGATGTATGGCCGAACCCCATGAGTTGTGTTTGATGGACTTGTTTGGTTAAGGAAATTTAAATGGTCTAGTTATTGTAGATTTAAAGGAATAAGGGAGCCAATGGCATTTTTGTAAATATGTGAGAATATTGGACATTGGGTTCAGCCATGGTGTATGGTCGAACCCCATGGATTATTTTATGGCCTATGTGTTTTGGATTAAAAGAAACATGTATGAATGATTTGGAACTTAAGCAACGAAAAAGGGCTATGGTTATGAACTATGGCATTTTCGTAAATAGGTATAAAAAAATGGTAAGCCATGGGTTCGGCCAGGGTGTATGGCCGAACCCCATCGGGTTTTGTTTATGGACTTAGAACCTTGTAATCAAGTGGGACTTGGTGTTGATTTATTATTATATTATAAGGTAACAGGATCTCGCAAGCGGTGCGCAATCGGTGATCAAATCTTGGATGGAAACGCAAGGACTCGTGAACGGTCTTTGGTAGGATTCCACCTCTTTGAAACCATGGTCTATGTACTTCGTTTAACTTTATGTTTGATGAAAATATGTTTCAAAGGATATGCTTATTTATTGAATTTCAAATGCTATGTTTAAATTGTTGTAATAGTATGGATTGAGTATGTTTCAAAAGGTGATTTTAAATGCTATGTTTATATTATTAAAATATCATGTGTTTCATTGGCATCTCATGCATGACATGGGGTAGAGGATTTACAACCGGAGGGGTCACACTCTTTCGGGGCGTCCGAAAAACCTATGTGCGGTACCTTGATGTGATTTCCATCAAGAAGATTCCGGAGGGCCCACACTCCGCCGGGGCGTTCGGAAAACCTATGTGGTGGGTACATTTATGTACATGTGATGGGTGAGACTCATTGCATATTTGTCATCATTGCGTGGCATGGAATTTTACCTGGTTTTATATATTATGTTATAATATATGTTTTGTACTAACCATGTGTTAGCCATAACTGGAATACCTACTGGGCGCGTTGTTCTAACGCCCTACTTCTACCCTAGTTGATGATACAGGTAATCAGGGGAACGATGAACGTAAGACGGACCAGGCATAGGAGCTTGGAAGACTTATTTTACATATTTTGAATAAAGTTACTCATGAACTTGTATTTGAGTATTTGGATTTCGGAATGTAATAACTTAGATGGTCGGATGTTTAGTTTGATGATTATGATGTTTTAATAATGATTAAGGACTTGACGTACTTTGTTGTCTGAATGGAATAGAACTTGTTTCTATTATGATTCCGCAGGTTATGATTTTTTATTCTGCAAGTTGTTATTGCTATGTGTGAACCATTTTATTGGACTGAGTCCATACACACATAGGGTTGGCCAGTTAAGGGTCAGATTTCGGAAGTTCGGACTTAACTCGCGTCGTGACGTCCCGCAATCTATCACTCTACTCTGTTATTAAAAAAAATATACTCTGAATTTACGGGAAAAAGCAAGTGAAAAAGGGCGGGGCGTTACACAACTTAGGTCCACTGGAATTGGATTCGAGAGCTTAGGCCTTAGTTGGACTGAGCTTGTACATTGGCCTGGTCCAATGATAAAATGCACATGGACTTGCATGTGGACTGGCCCATTTGAAGTGAGACTTGGCCCAATGACTTGAAATTCAGGCTTTAGTACTTGGATTGCAGCTTCTAACATCTAAAATTAAATAATTATTCAGCCACTTAAAATCTAAAAATTATTAATTAATCTTAGACTCTCATAAATGGATCCAGATTAATTAATTTACTTGAAGAGATCCTAAAAGGTGGCATGAAATAATTATAAAACTCTAGGTGTTCATTTTAAAACTTTAAACTTGCAATTTTCCATTGAATTACCTTGATTTTCCTGAACTTTCCATTTTTTACTACAAAACTGATAAACTATATTAAATGCATCATTATATACAAAATTGAGGATTAACTAGTCTAATAATCAATGGTAAAAATGTAATATTTCAACGCTCAACAAGAGTTTACTCTGAACCACTATAACTATGGTATTGTGGTGTTAGAGCCCTTTTTTCTTGAATTGTTACTTGGGCACACACAACCCATCTTGATTAATTTGATCTATCCGCTGCAAATTTGTTTAATTAATCAAGTTAATTTTAAAGGACCATCAAATTAAGAGATTGCCCTATTAACCCCCCTTTAGGGTCAATTTTGTTCTAGCACACCGAGACTCTCAATTGGGATCAGAGCCTTTTGCTCTTCATAAGGATCTAACCATCCGAGTTGATCCGTGCGAGAACATCAAATATGAATGCCCGAAAAATTATTTGTAGATCTCTATTGTTTGTTTATTCTATCTTGGTGTATTTGATAACAAAAATAGAGAATATTTTGGCATCCTATGATGAGAAAGATTGGACCTCTATCTAAGATGATTTTATTGAGAATATTTGCAAAATTTGAGATGTGCAAATTTCAAATGTTTTATTGCCACTGCATTGTTAATGACTAAGAGGGATTCTCAAGTGAAGAAGAGGATAGTGAAAAGGATCTTGAAGAGGAAGATGACCTCCTAGAATCCTATAATGCCTTGTATATAGAGAGTATGAGATTGGCAAAAGATCTTGATAAGGTAAAAATTGAGAATGCCAAACTCTCTAGCCAACTTCAATGTGCAAATAATGAAAATGATTCTCTCTCTTCAAATTTGAAAAATTCAAAATGATGAAATAATGAATTTGAGAGAATCTCAAAAGTTGCTTCAAGAAAACGTAAAACTTTATGAGAATGATATGTTGAAGCTAAATTAAGTTGGAAGATGTCTTAGAGATGAAAATAAAAAATTGAGCTCAAATTTGGAAAATCTTAAGATATCTCAAGACATGGTTAACCAAGGAAATCTGGAAGAATCTATTTTGGGTAAACCACATGATGATTGGCATAGTCATTCTCAATCTAACCCAAAGAGACCCATGAACAAATCTATATTAGGTAAAAGCCACACCACACACTTCTATTGTAAAATGTTTTTATTGTGGATTAACCGTGCATTTCAAGAATCAGTACAAGACAAGAAGAATGCAGGTTTATCAAAGATGGCTAATGGTCTTCCTCAAAGAGCAAGGAAGAGAAAGATTGAGGTGATTGAGAATTCACATCACACCAAGAAAAATAAGATAAATCATTATGTGAATATTCCTAGGAAACACATTGCACCTCACTCCATGCATCATCCCTACATTGTAAAAGTCTATTAGGATAAGTTGAGACCTCCTTGTACTATGAATTGGAACAAGGGTCTTGTCTCATTTCAATGTATTTGGGCCAAATGTTCATGATCGTAGAATCAAATTGCCCAATTATCAAAGATTTGGGAGGAAAGGTTCAGATGAAAACTTTAAATGGATCCCTAAGAGATAAGAACTTACTCATGTTCTACACTGGTCTAAGAACTGTCCCTAATTGGAGTATCTCTAGACCAAGTGTAGTTGAACTGAATCTTCATTCTTGTTAGTTCAAATAGCCCTTGTGCTATGGCATGGAACATTAACTCAAGCAAGCACTTGATTGTACTTTTCTTGGCTATAGTACATGTCTTGCTTGGAGAGTCAAACAGTTGTAGACTTAGATTCCAAGTCCTACAAATGGCATCTGAGATGTGTTAAGGTTTTCCAATGTGAATCAACACATTTGATGCATGTTTGGAATTCTATTGGTCCCTTGTCTTCATTCAATGTTAATTATTGGTATATATTTTGTGGATTGAATAATGTGCAAGATATTTGCATGGCATTGCATTTCATATTGGTAAAACATTTATATGCCATGTTTTGCTTTTGTATGTGCATGCATTATATGTTTTTCCATCTCTGAACTTAAAATTGATAGTATCTTGTTTTGTGAGATGATATTATGCACATACTAAGTGTGTTTCATTCCATGAATTTAAAATTGTGAATCTCATGTGGAATGATCTTTGCTCCATGCTTGCGAATGGTATTGATGATCCAAATGTTAACAAATGTTCAAGAGGGTAATCCATTCATGCACCATTCAACTTAAAGTATTGAACTTAATTGGAGTATCCATATTTGCATTGTAATTTGGGAAAAAGCATGGGTAGCAAAATTTGGCAAACACTTGTGTGATTCATATAGATCATTTATCTCTTGCACCTCTTCATAGGCATATTTTAGTGAATTTGAAAATGTTTTTGCAAGTGTTTGTTGGATGTAGCATTTCTCGAGCTCCTATTCTTATTGCATATTTGTTAAATACCATATTTCTCTTATATGTCATTTCCATGCATCTTATTGGTATAATAAAATGTGAAATGAATGTATGATTTGTGTACTTGGTTTTCATTCCTATTTTCATTATAGGTAAACATTATGAGGAATGACTTTGCCTCATAAAACATCAAATTTTTGCTAAACCTAAGAAGGCATTATCAAATGACATCACACATGGGCAATGGTCTTTCAAATGGTGAATTTTAAATGCCCAAGGTTATTTGAGTGGTCTGGATCAAACATTTTAGTTGGACTCTCAAAGGTACATTGATCCAAAATCCAATCAATTTGTGCAAGTGTTTATAATTTGGTTGAATCATCAAATGGCACAAATTGGTGTGTGAATGTATGGAAATTCATTGGCATTCAAAGGTGGATTGCAAAGCTTGTTGTCTTGTGGACTTGAATGCATCATAAGCACACACTCTTCATCCCTCAAATTGGCAAATCTTATAGGGATGTGTTTACATTGTTTCCATGTATTAGCAATGCTCTATCTTGGAAAATCATTAGACATTGGAAATGTGTTTTGGAGAAATATTAAAATAAGGAAAATTTTCCTTCTCCAAAAGTTTTTGGTGTGCATTCAATGTTGAAAGTCCCCAGTGTGCTAGAACACGGTGCTAGATTGACCCTAGAGGGGGAGTGAATAGGGCAATCACCAATTTTAATGGTCTTTAATTTTTTTTATTAATCAAATGATTGCAGCAGATTAATATAGATTAATCAAATGTGTGATAAAATAGTGTGCCAAATTAAAGAACAATCACACAAAAGTCTTTAACACCATAAAACCAATTTATAGTGGTTCGGTTAACCAACCTACATCCACTTTTGAGACTCACCCAACCTTGGGTTATCTCCAATTCACTAAGTAGGGAATTACACCCATACTCATAGATTAGGACTTCCATCTAACCAATTGGTTGGGAATTTCACCAAACTTCTATTCCTTTATTTTTTATAGTGGTTCAAGCTTCTTTGCCTTAGTCTATTTTACAAGATGATGATTTAAAAATAAAATCAATACTAAGAAGCACTTGTATTTTGATAGTTCAAACTCGTAGATGTGTGCTTTTTGAAGATGTCCTTCCCAATGTGATGTGTACAATGTAGAAAATGTGCCTTGTATATGCTCAATCACAATCTTTGGGATGAGGTTTTAGGATTTAAGATATGCCTATTGATATCCTAGATAGTTTTCACTCTCTCACTTAATCACAACCAAGAGGTTGATTAGATTTTCTAATTGATTCACCTATGTGAGTGCATGGAGAGAGGTTGGGAGAGGTTTAGGATCACTAGGGATGCCTTAAGATGTTCCAAGTTGAAATATTTAACCCCACTCATAAGAGTTTGAAGTATATACAAACAAACTAGAAAATCTCGACATGCTACAGCGATTGATAGTCACCCACAATAGATCTTGGCAAAAAAAAGATCCATTGTAATGTTACCGTTGAGGTTTGAGTGCGTTTCCAATGGAACATTCTGGACACTCGCAATTGATAGTCACTCACGATTGGTTGTCCTCACAGTTTTTTCAGTAAAACTACTCTCTACTAAAATGGCCATCACTTGGGTTTCCGAACTCCGATTTGAGTGTTCTTGGACTCTATGAAAAGATATTTGATGTGATTTTAATTTAACTCGCAAGCGTATGAACCAATTATAGTGTAGTGAATGAGTGCGAGATCATACGCAAGGGAAATCAACAAAATATATGTATGAAATAAAAATGGCACTATTAAAATAATGTGATTTAAGAAAATAATTTTCTAAAACATGGAGTTATAATCTTAATTTAGCAAAATTCTAGATTTAGATTTATTAATTATCTAACTTTGGTAGTTAACATAACTTTTGATTAAAATGGTTGAGTGAATTTAAATGACCTCAAATTAATTTAAAATACAAATTAAAAAAAACAAATAAAATATTTCTAACCTAGTTAAATCATTTCAGGGAATTTTTATGAATAAATAAAATAAAGTAATAATAATAAATTATTTACATAGTTTACAATCGAATCGAAACAAGTATCGAAGGCGGCATGTTATCTCATTTAAAAATAAAATCATGGCCTAGACTATGAAATATTCTAGAATTATAAAATATAATTCAAGTTCATCATTTATTAAAATTCTAATTAGAATAATTATGTTATCCATTGAATCAGAATTTTTCAATTCAAGCCTTAGGCTTGAGCAGGATTTAAACTTGCATTTCCCAAATCTAAAATAAACCGTTCTTGAAAAGGACCTTAGACTGGAAAAATGGTCAAGTTCCACTGATCCTAACAAGGGTTCCACTTTTCCTTGAAAATTTCACAAATTAATTTGTTTCATAACGTTCATAAAAAGAATTAAAATAAAATTTAAAGACCATCACTATAAAATATTTAATAATTGGGAACACCATACATTTAAAAAAACCGCAATGAATTTCATTTAAAAATTGGAAAATAATGAAATACAATACTTTGGACATCATTACATAAAAATAAAATAAATAACTTACAAGAAATTAAATATTTTTTTCTGTCTTTAGTCGTCCAACTTCAGCCTTCAATGCCTTGCCCGGTTCACCCTTCAATGAACCCAAACACATGAATTTATAGAAAAAAAGGGATGAGATAAGGCCACATGGACCCATTCAATTTCCACCTAAGCCGATTGTTTTCCTTCTTTCTTATCTCAGCCAGCAGAACCCATCTTCTTCTTATCCCCTTTTTTTTCTCTCTCTTCGCATCGGCTACTCCTTCTTGTCTTTTTGTCTCTGTTCCTTTTATTCTTATCTTTCTTCCTTCCTTTCTCCTTATCTTTCTTCCTTCTTACACGGCAGCTTTTCATTTTATCCCTTTTTTTTCTCTCAGGATCGGCTAACACCCGCTCCTTCTCTCTATCCCTTCATTTTCTCTGTTGACAAGATCGGCTAAGACCAGCCCTTTCGGCGGCTTCCATCTTTTTTTGGTCTTCTTCCATTTCTCTTCTACACGGCACCTGCTCTTTCCTTATCTCTCCAAAGCTGGCAACTCTTCATTCGGTTCAAACTCTTTCAGTTATCTCTCTCTGCAAAACTCACCTTCTTCTTATCCTTATCTTCTCCATCTTCTCACAGCCGCTTCTCTCTTCTCCCTTTTCTTACAGTCGGATTTTTCTGGCTTGCTTTGTTCTCGGTTCAAACCCAAATCAGCCAACACCTTCAGTGCCTTATCTCTCAGCTGGCAGATTTTCTTTCTTCCTTATCTTTATCTTCTCTATCTTCCTTTCTACATCCAGTTTCAACCCTTCCTTTATGTATTTTGATGAAAGTCTTTCTTGAGACATCAATATCCAATTTCCCATTTGAGAGAGACATCTTCTTCTTCCAATCAACTACCCTGTTCTTGTAGACAGCGACAAAACATTTGAGTCTGCATTGGCCTTCGTCAATTGAAGAATACTCTTCATAATCGTTTAGTCTCCAGTCCACATTGCGCCCCTCAGTTCCGCGGATCTAATCAGTCTTCAACCGTGCTCCACTGCCAACATCGAGCAGTGCCCAGACTGGTGTGTGGGCAAATCTTCTGCCATGCTTGCAACCAACTATGCTACCTGCAGTTTAGGGCCTCCAAAGCTAATTTCAATGCAGTTTCAATCATGTTTCTGAAGGACTTCTCCTGCCTTGATTGAACAAGAACCAGAACAATTCCTACTGCTAAGCCCTTCTTCTCAAAGATCTAGATCTTCTTGCAGCAAATTGAGGCACTTTCTTCTGGCCTTCTTTACTTTGGACTTCAAGATAGAACAGTGGGACCATTGAAGTTTTTGTAAAATTAACTATCTTTGTAAAAAAAAATAGAAAAGGTATTATTTTAATTCAAATTCTCATAATGGATTTGAATTAAAATAATTTACATTGAATTCCAAAATAAGGTGGTAAAATTACAAACTTTACAAATTGGACATTGTGGCCTCTTTTCTCCAATTTTTATTCACATTTCTTGTAATTTCCTAAATATTCTGCAAAATTCAAAAACATATTAAACATATCTAATATTTACAAAATGAAGACTAATTAATCTAATATTAAAAGGGTAAAAAGGTAATTCCTCAGTGTTCATCAATATTTCAATGCTATATACAACCGTGGTGGTTTTACCAGTTTATTACTACATTTGGTTGGTAAAAATAGTTTCACAATTCATGACATTTTGACTCTCAAGATTTTTCCCAAGAAATGTTCAAAAGGCTCCAAGGCATTGGTCCATTTACTCTAGGCTTGCTTATGACTTACCAATGTGTGTTATGAGACTAGGGAAGGTCCTTCTAAGGTGCTGGGTTCACCTTAATGTCAACTTCAAGTCTAGTCGTTGTCCTGTCCCAGTGATCGATCGCCAACACGATAGTACCGTCAAGGTTCCAGACGATCGATCGTGACCACGATATCGGTGACCAATGTATTGTCCTGAGACGACTAAAGTTTGATAGTACATTCCAACCAGAACCTTTGATTTTCCAGACGATTGATCGCTACACCACGATTGATCTTCTGCTGTCACTGGTGATTGATCAGCGACACGATGTGTCGTCTTGACAACGACTTCAATGGTTTGAAACTTAAGTCCATTGATCCTGGTTTTGTGTCAAACATCCATTAGGCTTAATAGATTATCCAGATGGGATGTCTAAGCCTAGGCATGGTCATTGTAAGGTGTGAGTTCCACCTATAATGATCTATAGCCAATTACCTTTGTGTGATTGCCATACATTTTGGTGATGCTTGATCTTTTTCTTGATCTTTAGTCTTCCCCACCACAGGAGTCTTCTTTCATGCTTCAATCTTCCGAGTCAAGGCTTCTTTTGTGTCATGTAATTTGACAAACAGGGACTGGGCAAGCCGGGGCACTAACAAATGTCTAAACCTTTAAATTGGTACGGTTGTGAGAAATAGTCACAAGGTTTGAATGCAACCTATATGCACCTTAGAGGCATAGCTTTCAAGAACAAATAAATTTGAATCTTATTGCCTAAAATCAAGGATATTGGCACAAGTGAAAGCCATCATGGTTAAATTGTCCAAATGTTAAATGGACTTGGTGCATTGTGCTCTCAAATGATTGAGCAAAGGAGAGCATACCTTGGAAAGTTTAAGGGAAGAAATAAGTGTCCATCTTCCATGAGCTTGATGAATTTCCAAATAATAGGTGTTGTTCATTCATTGTTCTTAATTGGTAAATGCTTGGATGAATGAACTTGGTTCTTGATTTGATGCAATTGTGTTTGTATTCGTAAATCTTTTTGCATCATCTCTTATTTTCATGAACTATGTGCTCAAATTGGTGTATAATCTACTTGGTTCATGATGTATTGCACTCATATGTTCTTATCATGGAATATTTTGAGTGTTTTTCCCTCCTTTTTGCAAGCATAAGTTGGTTTCATATTGGCATTTTTGAAAACCAATGCATGTGGCCGTTGTCCCCTCCTTCTCCATGTCCTCTTAGTCCCACATTGGGACTTGTTGAAGCACAATGAATTTGGTATATTATTGCTCAAAAGCCCATTGTAAATTTATGACAAAAAGGGGGAGAAATATTAGAAGCTTAATGAAAGCTTTGGGGGAGAAATATTAGAAGCTTGATGTAAGCTTTGGGGGAGAAAAGTTGAAGCTTTGGATAAGCTTTAAAGGAGGATAGTATTTGATTAAGGAAGAGTTTAATCAAGACTAAAGGGGATTTAGTCCATTAGTTATGGGGGAGCATTATGTTCTTTTAGACTAACATTTGAGGAGGAGATCTATGCTTCTACCATTGCTTGCATTGTTTGTGTGTACATGTACTTGTACAGGATCACAAGGAAGATGGCAGGATAAGCATGAAGATGAAGAAAGCATGTGAAACATAGAGTCTAGATTTGTCATTTGAATGTGTGCTTTTAATTGTTGTATATTTTGTATTCAAATGATTTATAATGGGTTGGGTTTAGTCATCGAGTCTGTAATTCATTAGCTTCTAGGTTTTGTCACGATGACAAAGGGGGAGAATGTTAGTGGTCCGATTTGATAGAGTCACCTTGTTGTCAATTCCGTGACCTAGATGAGCATTGTCTTAGAAGAATGAAGCAATGGATCAAGACTAAGTGTGATGAAGATTGAATCAAGACCTCAAAATGGAAGAACAAGTTGAAGATTCAAGCATCAGCAAGTGTATGGCAATCACCAAAGGTAAATTGGTCATAGATGACTTTAGGTGGAACCCACACCCTTAGGTGGACCTTGCCTAGACTAAGGAATCATATTGGTAAATCTAATCTAAAGTCTAAGTGGACCATGACAGCCAACAAAACCAAGTGTACTTAAACTTGGAAAAACCATTTTTACTGTCAGACGATACATCGAGCAGGTCGAACCATCAACTAGGACAAGACTGGCCTATCATGGTCCTCGATATATTGTTTTGATTGACAAAGGTTCTGGTTGGAAGGCACTGTCATTTTGGGTCGCTCTCAAATGATAGTATCGTGCACATCGACCCATCGAAGAGGAATGAATGACCCATTGGTGTGCATGACATGTCAACCTGGGATAAGTGAGTTCTGGAATTTAGAACTTTGGGTTACTCTTGGACAAATGCGTCGAAGTAATCGACCCATTGAGAATACCAGGACCAACCCTCGATGGCACCGATGCGTCGACATGGATTTACAGAGTTCTGGTTTGGAAGACTCTGTATTTCTATGTTACTCTCAAACAAATACAATCGTCATCATAGACCCTTCGAGAGTAACAATACCAACCCATCGATGGAATCGATATGTCGATATGGGTTAGACAGGTTTCTGGACTTGAAACTCTGTATGTTTGAGTCATCCTCAGGACGATAAATCGTCTGTGTTGATACATCGATAAATGGGCAGGACGACCCATCGTTAGTGACCGTTTTATATCCGTTGGAAGTGCATTAAATGTTAATGGTCACATTACAACGGGAAAATTTTAAGTACCGACCCATCAATGACCTAGAGTCAGGAATTTTTCTGGATGCCTATATATTCTCCAAACTTTGATGAGTTTGGTTGGACACCTTAGAGCCTTGAATAGGAAAATAACAAAGCCATTCCCAGGTCATCCCAACCTCTCTCCATGCACTAAATATTGGTGAACCATTTGAGATCCAATCTTTGATTGAGATTAAGAGAGAGAGAGAGAAAACTAGTCTAAGATTCCATTGGCGAATCTATAATCCTAGAACCATTCTCCCATAGATTGTGATTGCACATACTCAGTGCATCTACGTCAACGAACAAGATCACATTGGGGGAACTCATCAGAAGCACATCTACAAATTTGTAAAGGTACAAACTGTCAGTGGTTCATGTATTAATTATAGAAAAACAAATCATATTCATCATGGATTTAGTCACAGTAATAACATAACGAATTCTCTAATTTCATATACGAGCATATAAGCATCCAAAATGGGGGTGTAGCAATTCCTCACCTCAAAAGTTACGATGTCTCGGGTTGATCTTTGGGTCGTACCTCGACGGGTTGGGGTTTTGAAGTCTCTAATGAAATCAAAAGAACATAATACATCCCTATTAGTTCATAGATTAGGCAAATACAATCTTAGAAGCAAAATCCCCAATTTAGACCAAAGATTTACCCCTAAGATATATTAATCCCTTCAATCTAACGGAAATCCCCAAATCTCCATGAATCATCTCCAAGATTAAGCACGTACCCCTTTTTCCTAAATTTACTTCCCTTCCCAAGGTTCCAAGTCCAATTTCAATTCAGATATGTACCCAATCAAAGTTTCATATCAAAATCCCCAATTACTTTCATGGATTCATCTCCCATTAAGGTTTATTGTTCATTAATTGCTCCATTTTCAACCCATCCCATTCAGATCTCATCCAATAAGAAGAAAAGGAGAGAGAAGGATCACAAATCTTACCTTTTAGAGGAGATGAAACCGTGTAAAGGGGTGCTCCAAGCGCAGGAGATCCAAATCCAATGCCTTTGATGGGCGAAAATCAATGGATAGAAGGTTGGGGAGACTAGGATTTGCTGCTAGGGAAGAGGGGTTAGCTACTGAATGGGAAAGAAGGTGAAATAAACCTAATTTTGTGCAAAGAGGGGTTTAAATACGGAACCCAAACTTATGTCGTCACGACCCATCAATCTGCACGACCCATTGAGGCGGATATCAGGGGAAGGCCTAATTTCCTTATTTTGGTTCTAACATGTGTGCTCAAGTGGGACCTACATGGGACCCTCAAACACTACTCACACGTGTAACCTCTATTACTATGTCATATATCAACAATTCTATGGGTCGGGCCATTACATATGGATCTTATTTAGCTTTTGTTAGTACCTCAGCTTGCTGAGTCACCTATTTTTCAATTCCATTACTTAGGTGAAGCATTTCCTCGGAAGGTTGAAGCAAGAATACTGTAACGCCCCGCCCTTTTTCACTCGCTGAGTCTATTTTTTCTTTTCTTTTTGAATAAAAGAGTGAGAGAGAGAGGGACGTCACGACACGAGCTAAGTCCAAGCTTCCAAAGCTCGGCCCTTAACTGGCCAACCATACACATGTGCGTGGATTAAGTCCATGTGAACGGTTCACATGTAATAAGGTTATACATGCGGAATAAATCGTAGATGCGGAATTATAATAGAATAACTATCCTATTCCATTTTAGATAGCAAGGAAGTCCATCACTTAATAATAATTACTTTAAGTTAAAATATCCAAAATTAATAGTCCAAACCATAGTAAATAATCTAAGTTATTACAGCCCAAAATACTAGCTACTCAAATTACATTGTCCATGAATAATTTAAATAAAATGAAACTAAAACATCCAAGCTCCTAAGCTTGGCTCCGATCTCGTTCTTTGTTCCGTCCATTTCTTGTTTCATCAGCTAAGGTTGAAGTAGGGCGTTAGACAACGTGTCCAGTAGGTACTCTGAGTAGGGTCAACACATGGATTAGTATAAACAAAATCACATAGATATAATATATCAAAACCATGCAAGTAAATGACATGCCATGGGTGTCATATGCCATGAGTCCCACCCATCATCTATATCACAATCACATAGTATCCTCTTGATGGAAAATCCTCATCAAGGTATCCCCACAAATGCCTTACAGACGCCCCGACGGAGCGTCGATCTCCAGTTGCAAATGAATCATACATCCCTCTTGATGGATAATGAACATCAAGGTACCCCCACGAATGCCTTACGGATGCCCCGACGGAGCGTGAATCTCCGGTTACATTTGATCCCTCCCATGCCATGCATGAGATGCAAATGCCAACATGCTATGTAATAATAAACATCATAGCATTTAAAATTCCATAATTGAAACATATCATTTGATACCAAAATAACTCATCAAAACATATTCCATGGTTTTCAATAAGGTAGGAATCCTACCAACTTCCAATTATCGGGTCCTCGTGTTTCCGTCCAAAAACCAATCACCGATCACGTCAAGCAGATTGTTCACCGTTTGTGAAATCCCGTTACCTTATTACATTTAACATATACATACGTCAATTTGGTGATCCATTTAATTCCATAAAATAACCAATTTAATTATTTCAATTGATTTAACCCATTCCCTTCATCCTTCCAATTTAACCTAACCATTTGGAAAATCATATAAATATGTCATTTATAAAATCAGTAGGTTACCTACTGTCCACTACCCACTGTCCGCTGGCCACTACCCACTGTCCACTGTCCACTTTCCACCAAAACTCACTTGTGGGGTTCGGCCATACAACATGGCCGAACTTCACTCTTTGGTTTTGACCCCCTTTTTAACCCTTGTTTTATTTTGCATAACATGGGTCCAACACCATTCATTCTTTGATTTATTGTCATCACTTAAGTTAATCATTTAACTTGATAAAAACAACACCTAAATCCATCAAATATTATCCATGGGGTTCGGCCATACAACGTGGCCGAGCCCATGATTCTTTCATTCCATCTTCTTTCCATTTTAACCCTCCTTTCTTAACTTGGTCATTCAATCACTTATCATGTATAGATCTACCAAAATGACTCATCAAAATAATTCATGGGGTTTGGCCATACACATGGCCGAACCCATGGTCCTTTGTTTCCATTTTCCCATGGAAACCATCAACATTTCTCCATGGGGTTCATCATACACCCATGTCCATGAAAAAGTCCTTCATGGGGTTCGGCCATACAACATGGCCGAACCCATGGTTCCTTATTTTATTAATTCCCATCTTAAATACCACATGTCCATGATTTGATCATTTGATGGGGTTCAGCCATTCTGTAAGGGCTCGGAATTTGTAAATCAAGGAATATGTGAATATTATTTATTTTAATGATGAAAATTGGAAAATTGGTGGAATAAATGGTAAATGGGCCAAAATTTGGACAAAGCCCCAAGTATGGCCCAATACACTAATGTGTGGATTTAAAGTTATTTAAATGGTCAATGAGGGTTAAATGGGTCAAGAATGGTCAAATTGGGTCAAATACCCATTTAGGACCCAATGGGTCAAGATGGTTGTGCTCTAAGGTAAATGGGCTAGATGGAAATGTAATTGGGCCATGGGCCCAATGGTGATCCATTTAGAGTGAATTCAATGAAATTAAATCACCTAAGTTAAGTTAAAAATTAAACCAAGGTGATGTGGCCAAGTGGGACCCACCTCCACCTCATCAAGTGAGGTGTGGGCCAAGGTTTGGTGGGGCCGGCCACCATGGTTGATTTGGTCAACCATGGGTGGAGTAATGGAGTTAGGTTAAGTACAAATGGATTAACCTAAGGTAATTATATAATTAATTAAATAATTAAATTATTTAAAGTGGTGGTTAAAAGTGGTCAAAGTGGGGCCAAGAGGTGAAAACCCACCTCATTCCAACCTCAAATGTGAAACACGTTGGGCTTGGTGGTGGTTTAGATAACCACCACCATAAAGCAAATAAAAGATCTTAAAAATATCT
Source organism: Chimonanthus salicifolius (assembly GCA_013350335.1). Taxonomy (NCBI): domain Eukaryota; kingdom Viridiplantae; phylum Streptophyta; class Magnoliopsida; order Laurales; family Calycanthaceae; genus Chimonanthus; species Chimonanthus salicifolius. Next base: position 25,233,010 of record CM023538.1, read on the forward strand.
TAAGGTTGGTGAAAATCATTAATGTAAGGTAAAAAAAATGGAGATAAGCCTTGTTGGTTCTTTCATTCCCATTTTTTTCACTAACTCCATTCCTCCCACTCTTCCATTGCCGTCCCATGTCCAAGTGAAGGAGAGAGAGAAAGAAAAGAGAGGAGCTCAAGAAGAGAAGAAAGAAGTGGAATTTGGAGGGAGATCACTCTAAGATTAAGGTTATCACCTCCCCTCTCATCGTCTCTCCCTTTCCCTCTCTCAATTTAAGCTCTACTTTGGCCGATCCTAAGGTTGGGGGTTGCCACCATTGATTAAAGATCTTGACCTATCAAAGATCAAGAGGAAGGAGAGAGGAGGCTAAGGAAACCGACGGGAGCGGCGGAAGTCGGAGGAGACGACGGATGGTGAGTAGTTTCTTAAACAAGAAATTTTGGATTTTTAGGGTTTAAGAATTGGAATTTATTTTTGTGAACTTAATGGTGCTTAGATAATTCTATGCTATGGAATATAAATCCATCAATCGAAGGGTGGAAGATGGAAAAAACCCTAAATGGGTGAATTAGGGTTAGGGAAAAGAAATAAGTAAAAGTATTAAACGTATGGTGTAATCTATTAAATTGAGCATGGAAGTAGGTAATTGGAATAAAATCATGGGCCATAGGGTTCGGCCATTTAGTATGGCCGAACCCCATGGTGGGTGATTTGGTATTGGATTTAATTGGTTAGGGTTTTAAGGGATGGAAGATAATGAAGGTAGCTAATGAATTTTTAGGGTTGTAAATGGTAAATGTTGGAAAAATTAAAGGGGTTTAAATAAGGAAAAATCATGGAGTGTGGGAATAATTTTTGTGGCCTCAAGAGGCATAGAAAATGATGGATCATGAACCATGGGTTCGGCCATGGTGTATGGCCGAACCCTATGGTGATCAATGGTGGATTTGATGGTTGTGAATTATGGAGAAATAAATGGGGAAATGTTGGTAGTGTTGATGGACCAATGTGAGCCTAATGTTGATTAAGATGGGCTGATTTTAATGATCCTATAACATGAAGTGGTAGGGCATTAAGGGATCTAAGATGGGGATCAAAAATATGGGAAAAGATTCAAGAGGAATAAGGAAATTAACATCATGGGTTCGGCCATGGTATATGGCCGAACCCATGACCCAATTATATGAACCACTTAATGTGGCTAAGTTAATGGTCTAAAATGGCATAAAGAAATATTGGACCATGAACCATGGGTTCGGCCATGGTGAATGGCCGAACCCTATGGTGATGAAATGGTGATCAAATGATGAGTTTAAAGGATAGAAAAGATGGGTTTAATATTTTGGTGAATGTAGGTATTTTGGAGCAATGAAATGAATGAGAGAATATGGTTTAGATGCATGATTTAAACCCCTCAAGAAAGGATTATTGTGGATCTAAAATGTTATGAATGGATCCAAGAAAAACGGAGAAAGAAATATCATGGGTTTGGCCATGGTGTATGGCCGAACCCATGACCCAAATTTTAGATCATTAATGGGTCTAAAGTTAAATGTGTATGTATAAGTTTAAATTAATGGAATTAGGTCAATAAGATGGTTGAGGTAAGTGATCTTGTAATGTGGTAGAGGAATCAATTATGGACTCAAGGTATGACTAAGAGTAATGATTTAATGGAAGGTCAATTTTTATGGGCTAATGAAGGATGTAGGTATGTGATTAGTTAATGGGGGGTTGGATTAATTAAATGGTTAATTTTAATGGCTATGTGACATGGTTCAATGGGTCATTAATGGACCTAAGTTGGGGATCTAAGTTTATGATCAATTATGGACTTAATCATGCATGGATAAATGAGTGATTAAGCAGGAAAAATGAGGTAGTGGCAAAACCGTAATTAGTGGCCAAATTCAAGAATTCCATGGAAATTGATCATGGACTTAGGGGATCTAATGTAATAACCTTATAAGTGATTAATAAAGCCTAGGGTGGCCGAATTTTAAGATTTATGGGATTAAAAGGTTTAATAGATGACATGGGACCCACAACACCTAAATAGTGACCGGTTTTTCATATGGGCTTAGAAATGGGTAAAACATGGACTAATGATTAATGTGTAATAAGGTACTAGACATCGCAGGCGGTGTGCGATCGGCAACCGGGTTTATCGAACGGAAAACGTAAAAGGATGCGAGTCGATATTCGGTAGAATTCCTACATTTTTGTAAGCCATGGATTGGGTGATGTTTTCTTTAATTTATTTTGGAAAGCATGTGGTTGTCTTTAAGATGAGTTTTGGATTATGCATCTTGTGATGTTTTCCTTTAAATTATTTTGGAAATCACGTGAATGTCTTAAGATGGGCTTTGGATTAAATATTATGGGATGGTTTCCCTTTGATTTATTTGGTCATCAAGTAATTGTTTTAAGATGGGTTTTATTACTATTGAATTACATATATTACATGGCATATGGCATCTACATCTCATGCATGGCATGGGAGGGATATGACAGGGGAAGGATGAAATGAAACCGGAGTCCATGCTCCGTCGGGGCGATCGATAAACAAGCATGGGGGCATTTCACATATGTATTATTACACCTTGATGAGGCTTTGCCATCAAGGGGGAACTCATGTAATTATGATACCTTGATGATGGTTTTCCATCAAGGGTGATGTTGTATTTATGGGTATACCTTGATGATGGTTCTTCCATCAAGGGGGGATGCCTAGTGTTGATCACATCTTGATGAGGCTTTTCCATCAAGAGGGTCATGGCACGGGGATGCCTAGTGTGGATCACATCTTGATGAGGCTTTTCCATCAAGAGGGTCATGGCATGATGATGGTATGGATTTTATTTGGAACACTATGTATGGTTGAAAAAAGGGACATTGTGCAATGAGGATGAGATTGATGGATGGGATTCATGACATAGAACACCCATTGCATGGCATAGCCCAAAGTGCTTGGTTTTATTATAATATTATCTGCATGGCTGTTATTACTAATCTATGTGCTAGCCCTACTCGGAGTCCTACTGGGCGCGTTGTCTAACGCCCTACTTCTACCCTAGCTGATGACGCAGGAGGTGGCGAAGCGGAAGGACGAGACGGGAGCCAAGCTAAGGAGCTTGGAAAGGAGTGCTAGATAGTTACTAATGTTTATTTTGGATAATGTAATTTGAAATAGTTTAGCTTGTCGGAAATGTAATCTTTTAGACTTATTGCTATGTTTTGGATTTAGTGGTAAACATATGAAGTTATGGCATTTTGGTAATTAAATGATGAAATCTTCCCTGCTATCTAGAAAAGAAAATTTGGTAGGATAGTCTGTAATGTCTTTCCGCATTTAATGTAACTTTTTGTGAGCTTTCTTCTACGGGTAAATTATTCTCTGTGGACTCCGTTCCACGCACCCGTAGGGTTGGCCAGTTAAGGGCCGAGCTTTAGAAGCTCGGACTTAACTCGCGTCGTGATGTCTGCGCCCTTTGTCATTTAAAAAAAAAAGTAGACTCTGATTTTGGTGAAAAGGGGCGGGCATTACAGTTGGTATCAGAGCGAATTCGGAATAATGAATTTCTCGAAGTAAGATTAAGACAGTTGCATGTCTCACTGACGGCTAAGAATCCCAACCGACCGACTCTTCAGAGTCCGCTGCACGGGGGCCGGGTTAATTTACTTCGATTGACTCAAACTGAAGTGTTTAGTCTGAGAACAACAATTGACGGAAAGGAATGATAGCAAGGGAAGAAAGATTCATTCTAGGAGAGATTTATTGAAACATAGCAAGATAGGGTTTACTTCCCCAGAAATGAGAAAACATCTAGGTTTTTCCCCCAAATTGATGAAACAGTACTAGATTTATCGGACATAGTAAAGTAGGATGTACTTCCCTAGTATCCCCAGTTTGAACAACAGACAATAGGAATTAAGAGATTCCCCCCCCAGAAACAAAGGAAAAACAAGTGTGCTTATTTGGCAACTTTCCCCAAACAAAATACATTGTGATATACATAAAAGATTCCCTAAAACCTAGATTGGTTTTATTGGAACTGCTGCTGATGATTTTTGTATTCTGTTTGTATTTTATGATACAGATATGTTAAGTGACGTGTGGTATACGGAATTATGGAATAAGGGAACCCCTAACTGTCCCATAGATTTGGTGTCTGCTTCTAGCATAGCAGTTAGCCTGGACTTTCAGGAGGGACCTCCCGAGGAAGATGAAGAGGATTTAGCATCTCTTCTTGAAGAGAATGTGGAAGATTTTTTGATGATAAGGTAGTCGATAGGGGAATTAGAACCCAATTATATGTGCAAGTTGTATAACCAGATTGGGCACAACTGCACATATTGCCCCTACCCTCTTGAAGTGGTATGCCAGTTTGTGGACTACATGGACACGGGAAAGAGAGGACTAACTGTCCTTATATTGGAAGATAATTAATGATTTTGGGGTTTTAAATGAAGGAAATAAGTGTGATATTAAATTGCACAAGCATACTGGTATTGTGAGTGCATGTGAATATACATGTGTTGAATTCTTATTGTTGAGTGTATGAGGTGATGAAATGTGGAAAGATTAATAGTTATGATCATACTAATTAAGTGAGGAAAGAGTATGTAAAAAATGTACAATGATGAACTGCATGCATCAAATGAGGATAAGAGGCATGAACTTTTGATGTGGGGTATATGATGCATATGCTTATGAGTGAGGTAAATGTGAATAAAAAGGATGGGAAGTATTTGTTAATGTGATGTATGGGTATACTTGGGGGATGGTACAATGGCTTTTAGAAATGGTTTTTATATTGGTGATAACCCATGGTTTGATGATTTGTCATGACCCAAGTGAAGAGATTTATGTTATGACATAGTGAAGAGATTTATGTTATGACATATAATGGGTGATGATGTAAACACTTTGTGAGGGGGTATAAGAGGTTCTCATATGAACAAAGTGCCATTTGAGAGATGTTGGATAAACAATGTACTTGAAAGAGACCGGAATGCATGGATTAACTTGCCACATGAAACTCGTGAGAGGATGGTATTATGAGGAGAATGTGAAGGGTCTAGCTTGCAAAGACTAATATGTTGTATGAAAGAAAAAAACTTCTTGTATGTATAATGCAATTGCATTCTCCCAATGTGTAGTATAGATTATGAACGAGTGATGATAGGCCTTGAAATGGATTTATGGCCTTAAAAGGTATGAATGAATGATGGACCATGAATTTATGAAAGCATTTTATTTAGTGATTGCATGAGGATTCCCTATGATGTTACTAAATGGTGAATTATCAATCATTGCAATGAGTTCATATGATGTTACTTTGATAATTGGTGGTATGCAATGAATAGTCATTGAGGAACAAGGATGTGTTATAGACTATGTGTATGATGATGAGTTGATAAAGTACCGGGAGTTGTGAATGTGTAGTATGCATGAAAAGGCCGTGATATGCCAATGCGTTTGGTTGGAAACCTAGGTGGGGCTGATGAAAAATTCCAAAGTTTAGGAATTCATGGATGGTCTTCTAATGTATTGGGATGACTTGCTTTGGATGAGTAGGATTGTTATTTCAAAGTCTCTAGGTGTATGTTGTAAATGGGGTAGGGTAACCTAATCATAATTAGGTTGAATCACTAGATCATATTAATGTGTTATTTCTTATGTTACCTCAAGTTATTGTTTGATGAGAATGGAGATGAAAGATCTTGTTACACATGAATTATGTTATTCGATGATTGTGTGTAATTTCAATTCTACGTGGCTTGCTAGTGAAGGCATATGAACCGTAACCATTGATAACGTAGGTGTGTAGGGTGGAATTTGGTGGATGGTGAAATTTGTAATACTTGTGAATGTTATAGTGGTGAATGGGCACTATTTGACATAACCTAAGTAAGCTTAGATATATCACTATTTTTAGGAATCTATGAATATATGTGGAATAATCCAGAAGGGTAGGAAATTGGTATCTATATGATTTGGATTGATGTCGGGTATTGGTGTTGTAGGAGTTATGAACCAAAAAGGGTTAGTCACATAGTGATTTATATGCAAATAAAAGGTATGATTGCTTTTGAGAGATGGACCTAATGGAAAGGTTAAGAGTCTAGTGAAACTTGAATGGGAAGCTATGGGCCACTACAGAGTAAGACTGATCACCTGACTCTGTAGTTGGCCGATGGAGTTCCATGAGGGTGAAGCTAGAAACCTAGTTAAAATGGAATCAACAATGGACTTGAGCATAGGCTCATATTGGCAGACTAACTCACACAGAGAGTGGACGAAAGAACGTATTGAAGGAGTACGTATGGGAAATGTCTTGGTAACAAATAAAGTGAAATAGAATACATTAATCTACATAAAATCGCAAATGGGTTCATAAGGAAAAGAGATAATATGAGACAGAGTAATTTCTGTAAGAATGGAACTCATAGGTCGATATGAGTGTTATTGATGTAATTAAGAGATATTTAGCACAATTGAACGAGAACAACGAATAGACCCAGAAATGAAGGAGATCTGGACCAAGATATCTACATGTGAGGTAGTATCGGAATTTGAGTTACGACCGGGATAGGGTCTTGTGTTCCGAGGTAGGACGTAGGTACCTAAGAGCTGTGGAAGAGAGTTGTTGGTTGAGGCACACCAAACCAAGCTCTCTACCCATCCGGACAGCACCAAAGATGTGCAAGGATCTTAAGAGGCACTAATGGTGTAACAGGGCTACTAAGGTCATCAAGGGGCAACGATACAATATGAGTCAACGGTACATCCGAAATATTATCAGACTACCTGGTGTACCCCGGACTATTGTGTCCGACAGAGATGGCCGATTCACTAACAGAGTATGGCAGAGCGTGCAATCGGTTATGGGGACTGATGTGTTGACCAGCACAGTATTCCGCCCACATACTGATGGACAGTCGGAAAGGACAATACAGACGTTGGAGGATATGCTGAGAGCCTCTCATTCGGAACTCTTTGTGTGAGATGTTTTGAACCTCTACTTCGCTCGAATTTTCGGGACGAAAATTTCAAAAGAGGATTGTATTGTAAGGGCTTGGAATTTGTAAATCAAGGAATATGTGAATATTATTTATTTTAATGATGAAAATTGGAAAATTGGTGGAATAAATGGTAAATGGGCCAAAATTTGGACAAAGGCCCAAGTATGGCCCAATAGACTAATGTGTGGATTTAAAGTTATTTAAATGGTCAATCAGGGTTAAATGGGTCAAGAATGGTCAAATTGGGTCAAATACCCATTTGAGACCCAATGGGTCAAGATGGTTGTGCTCTAAGGTAAATGGGCTAGATGGAAATGTAATTGGGCCATGGGCCCAATGGTGATCCATTTAGAGTGAATTCAATGAAATTAAATCACTTAAGTTAAGTTAAAAATTAAACCAAGGTGATGTGGCCAAGTGGGACCCACTCCACCTCATCAAGTAATGGAGTTAGGTTAAGTACAAATGGATTAACCTAAGGCAATTATATAATTAATTAAATAATTAAATTATTTAAAGTGGTGGTTAAAAGTGGTCAAAGTGGGGCCAAGAGCTGAAAACCCACCTCATTCCAACCTCAAATGTGAAACACATTGGGCTTGGTGGTTGTTTAGATAACCACCACCATAAAGCAAATAAAAGATCTTAAAAATATCTTAAGGTTGGTGAAAATCATTAATGTAAGGTAAAAAAAGTGGAGATAAGCCTTGTTGGTTCTTTCATTCCCATTTCTTTCACTAACTCCATTCCTCCCACTCTTCCATTGTCGTCCCATGTCCAAGTGAAGGAGAGAAAGAAAGAAAAGGGAGGAACTCAAGGAGAGAAGAAAGAAGTGGAATTTGGAGGGAGATCACTCTAAGATTAAGGTTATCACCTCCCCTCTCATCGTCTCTCCCTTTCCCTCTCTCAATTTAAGCTCTACTTTGGCCAATCCTAAGGTTGGGGGTTGCCACCATTGATTAAAGATCTTGACCTATCAAAGATCAAGAGGAAGGAGAGAGGAGGCTAAGGAAACCGACAGGAGAGGCGGAAGTCGGAGGAGATGACGGATGGTGAGTAGTTTCTTAAACAAGAAATTTTGGATTTTTAGGGTTTAAGAATTGGAATTTATTTTTGTGAACTTAATGGTTGTTAGATAATTCTATGCTATGGAATTTAAATCCATCAAATGGAAGGGTGGAAGATGGAGAAAACCCTAAATGGGTGAATTAGGGTTAGGGAAAAGAAATAAGTAAAAGTATTAAATGTATGGTGTAATTTATTAAATTGAGCATGGAAGTAGGTAATTGGAATAAAATCATGGGCCATAGGGTTCGGCCATTTAGTATGGCCGAAACCCATGGTGGGTGATTTGGTATTGGATTTAATTGGTTAGGGTTTTAAGGCATGGAAGATAATGAAGGTAGCTAATGAAATTTTAGGGTTGTAAATGGTAAATGTTGGAAAAAATTAAAGGGGTTTAAATAAGGAAAAATCATGGAGTGTGGGAATAATTTTTCTGGCCTCAAGAGGCATAGAAAATGATGGATCATGAACCATGGGTTCGGCCATGGTGTATGGCCGAACCCTATTCACCATGGCCGAACCCTATGGTGAAAAGGGGCGGGCGTTACACTTACATCATGGCCGAACCTCATCCAATCCCTTTTGAGTTCTCAATGATCTTTATACATAACAATCTATGTTCTGTCCATTTTTCCATCTCATTCCATGGATGGATTTTGAATCCATAGCCCATAACATTTTGGCCAACCATTTCCAACCTATATGGAATGTTTTCTTTAATCTCTTTTTACTTAATAAAATCTTGACAAGTACCACTTACCGATTCCGCGACTCCTCCGATCTTCTTTCGTTCCTTGGTCTTTTCTTTCTCCTTCTATACCTTCTTTCGTTCCTTAGTCTTTCCTTTCTTTCTCCTTGATCTTCGGCCAAAGATAAAAACCCTAAGAGTGGTTCGGCCAAGTAGTGTAGGTTTGAGAGAGGGAGAGGAGGAGAGAATGGAACTCTAAGTCTTTTTCCTTTGTCTTTGTGAGAGGGTCGGCTCCAAGAGTGAGAGGGAGAGGAGTTGAGATAGAAATCTCTAGGTCTTTCTTGACTTAGTGAGAGGATCGGCCAAGGGTGGTGTCTTTGGGTGATGCCCCTTTGTAACAACTATAACTCTTCACCTCCCTCATTAATATTTCCTTTGGGGGTTTCATCCCATGAGATGAAACTCCCGACCGTGTGCCCCTTGGGTTTCCATCATGAGATGGAAACCCTCCATCTCCCCAACGTGTACTCTTAAATATGCCTTGTGTAACAACAAACACCCTTCACCTCCCTCATTAATCTTTCCTTTGGAGTTTCATCCCATGAGATGAAACTCCCACCTCCCCAACGTGTGTACCCCTTGGGTTTGGTCTTATGAGATGCAACTCTCCATCTACTCTCCTAACTCACTTAAGATGAAAGTCCCATTAACTTCCCATTCAACTCACCTTAACTCAAATATTATTAATTCTTTTAAACTCAAGACTTGTACTCTAACTCAATCCCTTGATTCCATTTTGAACTTACTCAATTGAACTTAATCCAATTTAATTCAGCCACACCTTAATTAAACTTGAACTCATTTGGTGGTCGACCAAGTCAACCATGACCCATGGTACTTGGGGTCCCACTTAGCCATGTCACATACATGCCACCTCACTTGATGAGGTGGATCTCATGCCTTGTATCTTAATTGGTTAGTAGACCCAATTACCAAATCTTACCCATTTACTTCTAATTAGTTCATCTATGACCCATTGGGTCCCGATTGGGCATTTGACCCAATTGACAACCTTGACCCAATTAAGTAAATCTTACCAATTTATTTCAATTGAACATTATCCATAATCCGTTGGGTATTAATTGGGCAATTGACCCAACTCCTTACCCATCTAAGTCTATCTCCATTAATTCACAAATTAAATGGACAATTTCCATATATATATATTCATGAATTGAAAATCCGGGGTCATCGATATGTTGACTGGAATTGGGCAGTCTCAGGAGAGATCAGACTGTAAATTCGGTATGCTCTCTGATATTCGGGTTCGACTTGTCGGGGAACATGACATGTCGACCTGGGTCGAGTATGAGTTATGGACTTAGGACTCTGGGGTACTCTCGGAACCGACACATCGATGTAACAGACCCATAGAGAGTACCAGGACCGACCCATCGATGGTACCTACATGTTGACATGGGTTTGACAAGTTTTTGGACTTGAAACTCTGTTTGCATGGTTTTTTCTCACGTCGATACAATCACAAGACCGACACATCCACTATAGGTCATGTCGACCCATCGGTGTGACTGACCCATCGGTGTGACCTACCCATCGGTAGTGATTGTTTTCTATCTGTTGGAGTTGTAATTAATGCGCAACGGTCACTTTGCCACGACACTTTGCCTGCACCGACCCATCGACCACACCGACCCATTCGGTGACCCAGAGTCAGGATTTTTATGTTTGCCTATATATTCTCCAATCCTTTGGTGAATTTGATTGGAGGCCTTAGACACTTGGAGTGAGCTTTGAATAGGAAAATCCAAAGGCATTCCCAAAGATCCCACCTCCTCTCTATGTGTACCTTACTTAGGAGAATCATTTTCAATCCAATCATCTTGATTGAGATTAAGAGAACGAGAGAAAAACCAAGCCTTCGCTCAATTTGCAAATCCATATCCTAACAACCTCCCATAGATTGTGATTGCACATACTTGGCACATCTTCGTCATCAAACGACATCACATTGGGAGATTCTTCAAGAAGCACACTTCTGCATCAAGAGAGCTTTCAGAAGGTAAGTGCTTCTTAGATTTGATTTTGTTTTGTTAAATCAATCCTGTACAATGGATTATAGAGGGTGTACTCTGGAACCACTATAAAAAATAGAGGGATAAGGACGTAGACCGGGGTAGGTCGAACCTTTCAAAATCTTAGGGGAGTTGGGTGAAATTCCCAACTAATTGATTAGGTGGAAGTCCTAATCTATTTGTAAGGGTGTAATTCCCCACATAGTGAATTGGGATAGCCCAAGGTTGGGTGACTCCATCAGTGGATGTATGAGGGTATTCTCCGAACAACTATACATCTAGTGTTGTGGGTGTTTGCCTTTTGTTGTTGTGATTGCTCTAGTATTTGCACACTCATTTGTCACACAACACTTGATTAATCTTGTTATTGTGCTGCTTATTGTTTTGATTAATCAAGAATTTTGAAAAGGCCGTTAAAAAGTGGTGATTGCCCTATTCACCCCCCCCCCCCCCTCTCTCTCTCTCCCCCCTCCCTTTAGGGTCAATCTTGTGTCACATCCCGGATTTTCAATGCAATTATTATATCGGATATTATCTATTTTAATTGTTAAATTTAAGATTAATAGATGGAATAAATGCTAGATGAATAAGAATTGGGGCAATGGCCCAAGTATGGTCCAATGGATCATGGATAGGGTTAATTCTAATTAATTGCGTAAATGTGGTCAATTGGGTCAAATGCCCAATTGGGACCCAATGGGTCAAGATGAATTGATGTTTAGGGTAAATGGGTGAGTCTAAGAGGGTTAAGTGAAGTGAGTTGGGATAAGGAATTAATTAATTAAGAATAAAGCCTAGGTCTTGAGTTAGGGGAATGAGTTTCATTTAAGTGAAGTGAGTTAAATGGGAAGTGAGTTCACAAGTGAGTCATATGGAAGTTTAAAGGACTTAAGTGAGTCAAAGAGGGAGGTGGAGGGTTTCCATCTCATGGAAACCCAAGACCAAAAACCGTTGGCAAGGAGTGATGGCCAAGTGTAAGCCATGTGCCCTCCTGGTTAGCCAAGGGACACATGGGAATGACAAAGAAGTGATGAAGGTGGTTGGGGAGATTAAGGTTAGTAACAAAGACTCACACCAAAACCCTAGGGCTAACTCTCCTTGAGACAAGTTTCATCTCATTCACTCTCTCCCTCTCACTACACCCTTGTCCGATCCACTCTTTGGAAGAAAGAAAAATTCCCATCTCATTTTCTCCCTCTCTCCCTCTCTCAAACCTTCACCTCATTGGCCGAACCCTCCCTTAGGGTTTCACCTCAATCCCTTTCCCTCTCTACACTCCTTGGCTGATCCTTTCTAGACAAAAAGAAAAGAGTTAGGGTTTTTCCGTCGCAACCTCTCTTCCTCTCTCTAAACCCTAAGGCCAATCCTCTCCTTGAGACAAGTTTCATCTCATTCACTCTCTCCCTCTCTCTACACCCTTGGCCGATCCACTCTTTGGAAGAAAGATAGAAAAAATTATCATCTCTCTTTCTCTCCCTCTCTCAACCTTCACCTATTTGGCCGAACCCTCCCTTAGGGTTTTCCATCTCAAACACCTCTCAAGCAACCTCTTTTGCCAAACCCTCCATTTGGGGTTTTCATCTCAAAACCTCTCTCTCTCTCTCAATCCACACCTTGGCCGAATGATCTAAACTTGGAGAAACCGAAGAACGAAGGAGGAGGAGGGAAGCACTAAGGAAGGAACAAAATCAGACCTAAAGAAACGGAGGAGTCGCGGAATAAGTATGTATTGTTTAACAAAGGTTATGGATTAAAAAGAAGCTAAGGAAACCATGGGGATCCATTTCGGATTGAAAAGATTGGCCAAAATGTTATGCGCCATAGAATGCAAGAAAAATCCATCCAAAAAAATGGTTAAGCATTTGGAATGAAAAGAACATACCCTAACCTTGTTGGTGGGTAAGATAGATTATGCAAATAAAATTGTAATGAGGAGGACTATGATAATGCATGCTTAATGGATGACAACATGGTTCGGCCCCTTGCATGGCCGAACCTTATATTTTTATATATGGATCAATTGAGGACTCAAGGAAAGACAAGATGAGGTTCGGCCATGTTGTATGGCCGAACCCCATCAAGTGCTAAAACATGTTGGATGTAAATACCCATCCTCAAGGTGATATGAAAATGGAAATAGGATGAAGAGGAGGAACCATGGGTTCGGCCATGTTATATGACCGAACCCCATGGAGGAATTTTTATGAATCTAGGTATATTTAAAAGATGAAATGATTAACAATGGATTACATAGTTAAGGAATAAAATGAAAAGAAAGGATGATTAAAATGGAAAGAGGATGCAAAATGATGAACCATGGGTTCGGCCATGTTGTATGGCCGAACCCATGGAGGGATTTTTATGGATCTAATATGATTTAAATGATTTAACTACGGACTATCGAGTTAAGAAAGGAGAAGATGAAAATGAGGAATCATGGGTTCGGCCATGTTGTATGGCCGAACCCCATGAATCATTTTTTGGATCTAAGGATGTGTAAATAAATTAAGTGATTATATATGGAAAGAAATGATGGCTAAGATTAGAAAATGATGAAAAGAAGAACCATGGGTTCTGCGATGTTGTATGGCCGAACCCCATGGATGATATTTTTATGGACCTAGGTTGTTTTATCAAGTTAAATGATTGACTATGGAATATTAGATTAAGAAATAAAAGAATGAGTGAGGATTGACTCGCATGGTTTAAAATAAGCAAGGATTAAAAGAAGATGGTCAAAACCAAAAGAGTGAGGTTCGGCCATGTTGTATGGCCGAACCCCACTAATGGGTTTTTATGGACTTAAAACATTTTTCAGCCCTAATGTATGGCCGAAACCCCTTGGGGGACTTAACAGGATAAAAGACTATGATTGCAAATGGAAATGAACTTAGGATGATGTAGGGGATGATGGGAATCAAATGGATCATCAATTTGATTTATTTATGTGGTACATGTAATAAGGTAACAGGATTTCACAATCGGGTGTACGATCGGCTTTGACGCGATTGGTTCTCGGTTTTGATGAAAATGAAAGGATACAATATTTGGACGCTGGTAGGATTCCTACCTTGTTGAGAACCTTGGACTTATGTATATGTGATGATTTTTAATTCTATGTGTTATGATCTATTTTTGGTATCAAAGTTCTATGTTTTAAGAATGAGATTTCAATGCTATATGTTTAATATGATATGGCATGATGCACTCACAGCTCATGCATGGCATGGGAGGGAACTTACGAGGGGAGTCCATGCTCCATTCGGGTATCCGATAAACAAACGTGGGGAGGGATCCGTGTAACGCCCTACCCTCTCTGAGAAATCAGAGTCTAATTTTTTTTTAAAAAAATAATATTAGAATGACACCGGAGGAGAGCGGGCGGCGTCACGACGCAAGCTAAGTTCGGACTTCCCAAGTTCGACCCTTAACTGGTCACCCATGTGTGCATGGACTAAACCCATGAAAGACAAACCACACATGGAACTAAAAAAAGTCATGCGGAATAAACTAGACTAACTGCGGAAATAGACTGAATAGATAGCAAGTAAAAGTCTCAAATATTAAAATAACTTATCCAACCATCCATTGTCTATAACATAAACAAACCATAGCCAAAGTATCAACTTATTACATGTCCATTAAATGTAACTCATAAAACAATAATAAAGACATCCCAATCGTCAATCAAGCGCTCAAGCTTGGCTCCCCTCCAGGTCTGCGACCTTCTCTTTCCCTTTTCCATTTCCTGCATTATCCTCTATGAATAGAATTAGGGCGTTAGATCAACGCGCCCAGTAGGATTTCCGATTAGGGCTACCACATGGTTAGTATATGAAAACATGCATATATCATAATATATATGGTCATCAAAACAGGTAAATCAATGCTATGTAAATATGCACATGTTATGAGTCCCTCCCATCATGCATATACACAGCCATCACTTGACGAGACTCTCACTGTCAAGGTAATTCACAATACACTTTCATTTCAGAGTGATGATATTCCTCCTTGCGGGACCTGCATCGCCTGAGGCCCCACAGTTGCATCACGGGCATTCCGACAGAGTGTGGGCTCTGGTGTCCATAACCGACAGATAATCCTCCTGGCGGGACCCTCATCGCCTAAGGAGGCCCCACAGTTGCATCACGGGCATACTGACGGAGTGTGGGCTCCGGTTTCCACAATCATCATCCCATGTCCATGCATGAGATGCCAATGTATATATAAAACATGTAAATAATATCCATCATTAAAAACCAATAAAATAAACACGAGTCTCATAAAAACCAAGATAAAACTGTGGTTACAAGTAGGTAGGAAACCTACTGAAGATTCACTTCAGTGTTCGATCTTTCTTAATCGTCACCCGTTCACGACTCGTACGCTGTTCACGCAAGTCTCGATACTTTATTTACATAGCAGCAAATCAGACATTCATCATGTAATTCCAACTTGGTCTAAGTCCCAAAAATGCACTATGTGGGGTTCGGCCATACCCCATGGCCGAACCTCACCTATTTACCATTTGGTCTCTCTTTCATATAATTACAACCATACATTTAAACCATACCTCCAAATAAAACCTTGGTAGGGTTTGCCCATACAGCATGGCCGAACCATACCACTTTGGTTTGGGTCCATACATCCACTCCTCTGATCATTCCATCTCTGATCATTTCATCCATAATCACCATTATGCCATTAAGACTAACCTTTTCCTTAAACATCAATAACCATGACTAAACCACCTTATGGGGTTCGGCCATACAACTTGGCCGAACCCTACCAGTCCAATTTGGATCTCTTAATCCATTCATAATTGTATCATGCTTAAACTTTAGAACCACTAATCATTTCTATGCAATAGATTCACAACTGATAACCATGGTCCATGGGGTTCGGCCATGCACATGGCCGAACCCAATGGTTCTCTTGATTCAATTAGTCCATCATCTATCCATGATTTAAATCAGCAACTTAACCATAACATTAACATGGTTCAACCATATATTGGCCGACCAAAAACAGTAAATTTATCTTCATTTAAATCACATAAGAACCCCATGGTAATGTATGGTTTTTATCTCTCCAAACCATTGTCACTCATCAAATTCTTTCATGGGGTTCGGCCATCCATGGTGGCCAAACCTAATGCTCTAAGTTTCCATCCTTTTCAACCTCATCATCATATCTCAAACCATTGATAAATTCAGCATAACATGACCTAATTAAAACATGTAAATACTTCCACCACCGGTATGGTTTGTGGACTTCACAACCATAGCCTAACCAAATGAATTTCATGGGGTTCGGCCAATCATGGTGACCGAACCCAATGGTATATTTTTTTTTACCATTATACACCACCTTTAGCCAAGATTAAATTCCCTGGTACAATCGGCCATTCCATGGCCCAAAACATGGCACTGAATTCTATTGTTTAAACCTTTTTAAAACTTGCAACTTAGGTCTAAATGTAACATCCAAATCAGTCCATTATTTGCATGGTTTTATCTTACAAAAACCATCAAAATTGACAAATTCTTTTCATGGGGTTCGGCCATCCAAGGTGGCCGAACCTAATGATCCATTTCATCATTTTATACCCAAGGTTTAGACCCATGATGCATTCGGCCATTCATGACCTCCAAATCCATGTTTTAGACCTTTTCAAAACGTGCATCATAAGTCTAATTAAACATCTAAAACAGTCCCTTATTTGCATGATTTTATCTTACAAAAACCATCCACATGATCATAACATTTCATGGGGTTCGGCCAGCCAAGGTGGCCGAACCCTATGATCCATGTTTCCTATATTTTAAGCATTAATTTATATACTTCATACCCTTGGTAGATTCGGCCAACCCATGGCCAAATCATGTTCCATTAATCCCATTTTATTAAACAAAAACTCATGGAAATACTTACCAAGTTTTCCAAGCTTTTCCTCTTGCCTTTGCTCTTTACTTCCTATCTTTCTTAGCATCCCTTCCTTTGCTGGTTTATGCTTGATCAATTGATGAAAACACCACTGCTGGTTCAGCCAAGAGAAAGAGTTTGGAGAGAGGGAGAGAGATGAGGATTCTTAGGATTTTCCTTGTGTGAAAATCGGCCAAATGGGGTGATCATCCTCTTTGTAAATCAGCCACTATGACCTCTCAATTTCCTCATAAATTCTTGATCAATTCAAAGGGTCACTTGGCACAACCAAGACACCTATTGGCACCAGCCAATGCAACCTTTGGCAACCCCATGTAATCTTATCTCATTTAAATCAATTCCATTTAAGACTTTGCATGGAAGCTCACACCACAAGTCCCCAACGTGTGGGACTTGTATTGTGTGGCTTGAGACTCATGCACCTCTTCATCTCCCTTTTAACTCACTGATTTTACAGCCCCTTTGATTTCCTTTTTGACTCACCCAACTCACAAGTCCAACTCACCACATTAAATGACACTCATTTAATGCACTTGAATCAACTCATTTCTTAATTCAAAACCAACTCAATTCAGTCCCACTCAACCTGATTTGACTCACCATTGAGCTCATTTGAGGGCCCACACGGTCAGCCGTGGTCAATCTTGGTCAACCCGTCCCATTGGGTCCCCATTTAGCTCCTTGACCCGTTTTGACAACATGACCCATTTATGGGCTGTTTTAGCCATTTGCATTTGGTTTTCACATGTGCATCAACCCTACCCATTTATGCTTCACTTAATTTTCGATCAATTCAGCTTAACCCCATTAAATTTGGGCTCACCCAATGGTCTAATAAGTCCATTATGACCCATTGGGTCCAATTGGGTCCTTTTACCCAATTACCCATATTGACCCAAATTGATGCACATTACCCATCCAATCAAATTTGACATTTATAATGTGCTCATAGGGTCTTAATTTGAGCAATGGGCCCCACTATTTTCTTATTTAACATCATAATTAATAAATTTACCAATCCAGGGGCATTTTCGTAATTATCCATTTTATTGAAAAATTGGGGTGTTACAATCCGTACTGATTCCGATTACGATGTTTGAAATGAAAGAGGTGTCCACGCTCCATTCGGTGGGACTGATAAGGCATACGTGGGGAGTCATGACAATACCTTGATGTGGCTTATTCATCAAGAGGATTACTTATGTGATTGAGCTATGGTTGATGGGTGGAGATCATGGCATATGACACCCATGGCATGGACTTGCTTTAGTATGTTTTGATATTATGTATCTATATGATTTTTATACTAATCCATGTGTTTGACCCTACTCAGAATACCTACTGGGCGCGTTGACTAACGCCCTACTTCTATCTTAGATGATGATACAAGGAATGGACAGAACGAAGTATGTGATCGGAGCCAAGCTTAGGAGCTTGGATAATTTAGATTTATTTTATTTTAAGCTTTTATTTCGAACAATGTATTTTGAGTTATTTGCATTTTGGGACTATAAAAACTTAGAACTATCCTGCTATGGTTTGGTTTTAATTTTGGATATTTTTAAGATTAATTTATGTAATGGACTTCCTTGCTTAAAAATTGATAGGAATACTAACTCTTATAATTCTGCATTACGATTTATTCAGCAAGTATAGCCTTATTGCGTGTGAACCGCTTTAGTGGACTTTGTCCACGCACACGTATGGTTGGCTAGTTAAAGGCCGGGCTTTGGAAGCTATGACTTAGTTCGCGTCGTGCCGTCCCGCTCTCTGTCACTCTTTATTTAAAAAAAAAATAGACTTTGATTTTCGGCGAGTGAAAAAGGCAGGGCGTTACATCCTGGACCGTGTTCTAGCACCCTCGGGAACTTTCAGCTTTATTTGTTGGTTTGGTTCATTAGCCTTGCACTCCTTTGGGGATACTCGTTGTGCAGACTCGTTTGGGCGTCTAAGCGATCGCAGTTGCCTTGCACTCCCTGTGGAGATTCATTGTGCAGATTCGTTTGGGATATTGACCATTTCTGTGCACATGTGTTATACTTAGCTGAGTTGAGCTTTGCATGATTCGTTGATTCGTTCGTTGAGATGCATGGGACGGGAGCATGCATCATGTGTTGCATTATTGCATTTAATACATATTAAATGCAATTGATAAAATATTGGGTTGGACTCTAAATGCCTAGATGTTATATTGTTGTTGGTGGTTTGGTTGTTTTCTTCACTGGTCATGTAGCTCATCCCTAACATTTCAGGAAATTTTGTGGAGAGCGAGACCGGTCAGGCTCAATCGTAGGTGTCGGTTTCGTTCAGAGCTTTAGATTGAATTTTAGTTTAGTTAACTGTTTCCTAGGATTTCTAGTAGTCATTTGAGAATTTGAGGTTTGTAAGGTACGATAAGTGTCATTTGATTATTTGGATTGGATGTTTATTTTGGGAGTTGTGCGTCTATTTCGAACTATATGTTGGGGAACCTTTCAGATTTATGTTGGATTATTTATAGCGGTGTGTGGTGAGATTAGACCTCCTAATTTTATAAATGGTGTCAGTTGTTGTTGCTTGATACTATACTGGATGAGGACTAATCATATATGGGAATGTTAGTATTTGACATGGCTAAATTATTGAAATGATTCCGCACTTTGATCATTATGAATTATGTTATTGGAGTTACAAAAGTTGATTATTAAAAAAAAAAAAAATGAGCCATTGTTTTGTCATTCCTGTAACTGGATCTTGTTCGATTCATGTAAGGCTTCGATTGTTGTGTTAGAATGGACAGGTCTTTACATGGATGGGTCGCAAGGTACCATGGAGATGGGTCGCCAACCACGATAGGCTCGCCATGAGAGCAGACCAGTTTGACAGTATTTTCCAACTAGAACCTTGGTTTCTTCAAGCGATGCATCGTGAAGCACGAAGGGTCTTCTATGTCTCTGGCGATGGTCGCCATTCACGATGTGTCTGCCTAACAGAAATCTAGATTTAGTTTAAGTCCATAGGTTTTGTGGCTTGGTCTTGGTCCACTAGGCTTGATTATATTTTACCAATTTCATCTCTAAACCTAGTCAAGGTCATCATTGGTGTGTTGGGTCAACCCTAGATTCTTCTATGGCCAATTTACCTTTGTAATTGCCATATGATGCTTGAATCTTGCACTTGATCTTCTCATGCTTCAGCTCTTGATTCAATCTTCACCATCCTTGAGTCTTGATTCAATGTCTTCAATCCTCCAAGGCAATGCTCTTCTAGGTCATGGAATTGACAACAAAGTGACTCGGTCAAACTGGTGCATTAACAAATCTTTTTATTGTCACTGTTATTGAGATTCAAATGACACTTATTTCATAAACAAATGTTATGTTTAAATAAAATTTGGTTATTTTATGCTTCTATTAATTATCTTCTTTTATTTTAAAGCTATTATAGTTTTTTAAGCACAACATAAGATGAAGTTATCTTTTATTTCATTCTAAAACACAAATGATACGTACATTGTATATTTATATTTTGTATACTTATGCATGCACTAAAATATATCAATTTTTATTATATTTAGATCAACCGGGTTTCAAATTTTGGCTTATTGAAATATCAACGGAAATTTATTGAGTTTTTATGGACTTACATTGAAATAGTGGGATTTTTTATCAAAAAATATTGACAATATGAGTTAGGTGAAAATATAGGTTGAATTTTGTTTTATGGAATATTTAAACATTGAGGTATAAAATGGGTTGAAATAGCCAAAATATTGATCAAAGTCTTTTAACTCAGAACCCATAATAAGGTATAGTTCTAAATTTTTTCCTTATATTGTACAGCAGAGTTGGAAAATTAATCTCTAAATAAAATGATTGAAGAATTAATGTTACATATTTAATTGAAAATATAAGATAGTGACGAACTTATCTATTGTGAAATTAAGTAAATCTAATTTAAGACTTTCAAATGGCTGATCTCAATTGCAGTGACCGCTATTGATAGTTGTAAGAGTCTGAGAAAGAAATAATGAGTCCCAATTAGATTGATCTAAGAGCCCAATTGGAATGATCTCTTAGTAAGCCGCGTACATATTTTTCTATAAAATGTTGTTTCTCTTAATATTTTCAAAATCGAATTAGACAGTGTGATTGGACTTAGTTAAACCTGAATTAATCTTTAAGTAGAGCTTCTACAAATTTAGGGGGGTCATGCCCTCTCTTTGTTCTGTCCTACCATTATGAATGGCTTTTATAAATATTGTTGGTTTTTTTTTTATATTCAAAATTGGATAATATATTTTATATTAACAAAATATCAAATTTAATTTTATCATTAAACCAATGTGGGTGAACAAGGAACTAAACTATTTAGAATATGATTCGAGTTCGTAATGACGGTTTAATAAAACAATTATTAAAATCATGATAGTTTGTAGAGTGAAGTTAAGGCAAAATTAAGATGAGAGAGATGTGCATATTAGTTGGAAGAGTTGTTTAGCATTAAAGGAAAAAGTTAGAAAAGACTCATTAAAGATACTATACAAGTAGCCTCGATAAAAGACAAAATTGAGAGAAACACATTTAAAGTGATTTGAGCATATTAGTAGAAGATTAGAAACAACATAGAGTTAAGATGCGCTGCAAGTTCCAAGTTCAAGTACAAGAAGGGGATGTTAGAAAACCAGGATTTGATAACATTTTTCAGGTAAAACTAACTCTCAAAAATTAGTCATTGAGAGAAGGCGAGTCATTGGTTTGACAAATTAACCGGTGAGGGGCGGCTGAGTCACTCTCAAATGCTAGTCATTGAGAGAAGGGTTCTTTAATTATTATGTAGAGTCATTGGTTTCATAAATTAATCGATGTGGGACTTTTTGTCACTTCACATAAACCTCTAAAAATGTTGAAGAAATTAATAAAAAAATATATAACTATATGATTTATAATAGCATTGAATGGAGAAGTAAATTCCAATAACTTCAAATAGATGAGATTTTAGCTTTGATAATAATGGTGGTGATGATGATGAAAACGCTCTAGATGCTTACTTGCGGGAGCTCTCGGACAAGTGATCTTAGACCGGGAACCTGCGCCTTCTGCCATTCTCTTGCTAAGCACTCATCTATTTTCTTATGTGAATTCAAATTTTCCATTTGTTTCTTCTTCTTTTTCCTTTTTTTCCTAATTTTGAATTACTGCATTTTTTTCTCATTCCTTGCACTTCATTTTTCATAACGGAAAAATGACAAACAACCCCTAGGAAATGGACCCTAATTTCTATCTTATTCTATTTCTACTTGTAAAATATACTAAGTGTATAGGAAGAAATAGATAATCTGGAGCATCCAGGCCTGAAAAATAGTATTTGATGTAAATTTCTTTCATGTTTATTTTTTTCAATTTAATACCAGGTTCAGGTTTTGCATTTGTTCATTTTATCAAATAGAAATATTCAAGCAGATCCAAACTCACTTTTCAGAAAATCAAAGGCAAAGTTCAAAGCCATAGAGAAACTGCAAGACATATTGTTTGACCTTCAGAACTGATTTGGAGAAGGTTGTGACCATCGATCATCTTTGTAGCTGGAATCATAGGTGTTGGAGACAGAAACGTTGAGCAAGATGGCCATCTTGATGGGTAGCAAAAGATAATTGTAGAATTAGACCTTAGGTACCACTTCTTTGCAACTTGTTTTCCTCATGGAAACCTTGTTCCTAGGGGTTTGAATGGGTGTTCCAACATCAGGCCGTGTTTTAAGACAATACCACCTTGTTTAGCTTAACTTTTGGAGTTAGTTGTTTGCTAAATAAAGTTTTAACAGGGATCCAACCTATTCTACTATTATTAGAATAATGGGAATTTGACTTAAAAGTTTGAAGCAATCCACATTAATAAAATTTGATGAAAGCTAAACCCAACTTAAACCTAGTCTAATACCTAACTTACTCTGTACCCCTGGAGTTGAGACAGATACATAGACCATGGATCTCCCCAAGGTCAAACTAATGAAGCAGAGGTTTCTTCAAATCATGTTGTTGCAACTGTACTTTCACTAATTGGGAGGCCCAAGAAAACTATTGTATTCAAGTGGTTCTACTCAATATCAGTTAGAAACATAGGCAGCAGAATACCTCCTCACAGCGTAAATCCAGTCATTTGTTTTAACAATTATCTTTAAGGTTCTTATCACTTAGGGTGCAAATGGAATTTGGAAGATTTAAGAAAAACCAAAAACTGGAAATGGATACCTTGGTATTAGACAGCTAAAGTAACACAACCAATGTCTTTTTGATTTCATAATCCTTATATTCAGATATACTCTGTCAGTATTACCAAGTATGAGGGTCTGTCGTGTTTGGGGGGATCTAATAGTGGGATTGGTTTGTAATTATGTAGAATTTTTAATGCTAAATGTCAACTTGTGCAGGTATATCACCTTGTAATAACAAAAAAAAAAAAAAGGTGGAGAAACCACAAAGCCCTTGAAGACTAGTTTAGGCCTTGAATGATAAACTTTTGATATTGTGTCAGAGCTGATGTACAATTAAGCTTCCAATACTCATATATATTGATGGATTGTTGCTATAGTCATTACCATGAAACAAAAGAAAAAACAAAAATAAGAACAAAATAAAGCTAACAAGAAGAGTCTTCAGTTACTCAACTAAGTTGGGGTTGGGGAAGAGCAATGAATTCAAATTAGAAGGGCACTCCCATCCTGGTTGAAATATGGAGGAGAGACCCGATGTAGATAATCAGCAGCTAAATCTCGTCAACTTCAATAAAGAATCCATCACAAATCACAAATCATGACTCCATAAAGAATTCTGGAATGACTCAGAGTCGTTGAGGAGAGGTGGTCCATCTTCTCCATCTTCAATTGCCAATCCATTATTTGGATTCAAGAATCCAGTCATTTGACAATTGACCATCGTACATTCTGTAATCGCACACCTCAAAGTCAAGGATGAAGAATCCATAGTCAATCGGATGTCAATGTCATCTTGATTCGACGAACTGTAGAAGTCGTTTGTATAGTCAATGGCTACAGGATGTCTGCTCCATATGGCACAAGCTACCGACCAGCTTTGCATCTGGATTTTGCAACTGGGATGAGAGGACTTGAAGCGACTCACAAGGCAGAAAGTGGTCTTCATTGACTGGTGGAGAGCAAAATGGATTTGGCCTCTAGTGTCCAGAGCCTTCACCCGGTGGATCATCTTCCATCTGACAATATAGCTTTTCAACGTCAAACATATCATCCAAACCTAGTCCTTGAAAAGGACTAGTAGACTCCTCTTGAGGTTCCATTCCCAACTGTTGTCCCTCTCCTTGAAAATCAGATATATAATCAATCCTTAGGACTTCCAGTGCAACTTTTTCAGCAGCAGAGCCCTCAGAATGATATGAAGTCACTGTAGAATCAGCAACTGGAGATGGTAAAGTGGAAAAAGAATTATTCTAATCGCTGCATCCTGAGATGAGAAGATTGAGTCGTGCACAAGTACCGTACATAGCCCTCGTTGCTTCTATCATAGCAAGTGCAGCTTCCCTGGCTGTTGAGAATGTGCCAAGTCAGAGACCTTTTCCACCTTTTGGTTCCCTGATCTCAGCAACCCACTTACCCCATGTGCGTTGTCATACACCCCTGTAGCTAGAGCTGGAGTTCTCATGTCCTCCTTTTCCTTTCATGCAACCCTTATTTGATCCTTTGGCTACCATTTTCCTCGATCTTTTCCCACCATCTTCCAAATGATCGACTTGACTGTTATGTAATGACCCAACCAGATATTTCGGTGTCTCAGAGAGTTTGTGGATCTTCAAGTAGTTTTTGGTGCTTTGGTGGCAGTAAAGATTGTGTGTTCTCCATGGTGGGCCACAGTTTACCCGATTTCGAGCTTTGAGGTTCGAAGGGGTACTTTGGTAATTTTGGATTATTATATATATTGTCATGGAAAAATTGTTTAAAAATCACACATTTTTCTCATTCGATGATCGCATTCGAGTCCTTCTCGACTTTTCAACTTTTATTTCATTCTTAAATTTGTATTGAAAAACCTTGTTTCTCACACTTCTAGATTTCAAAAATAATAATAAATAAATTAAAAAAAAAACCCTCCAAAACCCAACCTCTCTCCAAATCCTAACTCTCTTAAAGCCCTCCTTCAGCGACACTGTAGCGTTCCAGCTACAACACCGCAATCCCTTATTTTTCTTTCCCCTCCCAACTGCGATCCCTCTTCCTCTCTGATACCCCCTCTCTCAGCGATCCCTCCTCCCCCCTTCGGATTTCTTTCCCTCAGGTAGGCCATCTCACCTTCTCCTCTATTCTCTCTTTCGATTGCTCTCTCCCTTCTCTCACACTTCTTCTTCTTCTCCTCCTCCTCCTCCGTTGCTCCAGCCGATCCCGGCCTCAGTCCTTGCAGCCCAGACCATCGCTTTCGACCGCCGGATTTTCCCCCTTCTTGCATTTCTTTCAAGTACCCCCCTTCTTATTTTCTTTTTTCCCTTTATTCTTTCTCGGGTTTTCCCTTTCATTTTCGTAATTTTCCCTTGTTTTCCATCGATTTCCTCGTTGGTTTTTCCAACATTTTCCCTTGTTTTACTTGATTTTCCTTGTTTCTACAATTTTCCTCGATTTTTCCCTACTTTTCTCTGACTTTTTTCCCTCCCCTTCTTCCCCTTCATTCGCTCGGCCTTGCAGCTGGGTTGGTTTGGTCGAATCATTGCGTCGGTTCAATGGTGTACCGAGCTGACTCAGTTTGCCGATTCGTGTGGAGCTTGGGCCAAGACTCGGTCTGGCCTAGCCAGGCTCAGGCTCGGATTTGGCCTAGTCTTTCAGCCTGATCCAAGTCCAGGCCCAAACCCAGTCTCGAGTCCTGCTGGGCCCTGCCCAACCTTGGGTCCATTCCTTGATCTGGCCCAGACCAGTCTTGGACCCGGCCCAACCAGACTTGGCCCAGCCCAATTTCGGTGGGCCCAGCTCTTCGGCCTGTCCTGTTTTCAAGCTCGGCCTAGATCGACCCGTTTTAGGCCCACCCCAGTTTTTGGTCCATTTCAGTTTGGTCTTTTTTTAGCTCGTTTTACCCTATTTATTGATTCACACTTCCTAGTTTCTTTTAGATTGAGCTCCCTTCAACCTGTCAAGCCACTTGTTCGCTTCGATTTTCGACTCTACACACACTGTGAGGGGTCTTATCACTGTTTTAGCATTGACTCACATCTATTTAACCTTTAACCTTGGACAAATAGTGACTTAAATGGAGCCCTTCGTTTATTAAGTCACTTGGTAAGGGAACTATTGAAATGAACATGTGGCAAGGGATCCATTCGGGTGCACTCATGTCAACTATATGCGATTAATGGAGAATTGTAATCGGATGGATGGTTATTTGAACTTGGAAACTTGTTGGCAACATATTGTTTGTTTAATTATTACATGGGATTGAATTTATAATGAGAGTGAGATATGCATTGGATATTGGACATGATGTTCGAAAATTGCTTATGATATTTTTGTGTTCAATCATAATGTGTATGCGAATTCATGAAGGGAATGAGTGTGCGTTGGATATTGAGCATGATGCTTGAAAGTTTATTGATAAAATATTGTGTGATTATTTATAACATGTGAACATGATCATGATGAGCATGGAGTTATACGTTTTGATAACCTGTTATACGCTTTTGTTACATACAATGCATGTGTCGTTAATCTTGATTAATTATCTCAGAGCATGATTGTATTAATAGGCATGACCATGATATCATGTACATGCATGGAAGATAACCCACAACGGGCAATGTGCCGTTGGGTATTGAGATGGAGGGGTTGTTTACATATGTAAATCAAGTCAGGTATTTGAGTTCCCAAATCACACTTAAAAGACAAAAATTCATTCAGATGGTGCCCAGTGATCAAATGGCCAGAAAATCAAACCAACATTATGCATGCACTGATGAGCTAGCTACAGATGTCTACTAAAGGAATTGTCTGAATTATCAATGAGTGCACTCTCTCTCTCTCCCTTTTAATTTTGAGATGTAATTGTTCTACTTAACAAGCTCCTAGGTGATGTACAAGACTGGTTACCAGAGAACTGATATTTGCTAAAGACAAGGTATAGCTTCTGATTCAATGATCTTGTTTTAACACTGCCATATGAACTTGAAAATAATAATAATGATGATGATAACATCAGAATGTTACAGTCTCTCTCATTGGATTTCCATGGAAATGATCAAAGATTAATCTCAGTTACAGAAGTATTAAGGATCACTCTATGTGCACTGTTGTCAATGGTTGTACCAAGAAATGGAGATGGAAGAGTTAATATTCTTTAGCATTAATTAGAACTAAGTGAACTGTGTAGCCAATGAAGTGGTGAAAATGGTGACTCAAAGTATATCTACACAAAAACAAATGGTGCATCAATCATTCATAGTATGCTTCCTTGTTAAATAGTAGTGGAAGGAATGGTTTTGCATAAAACAATTCACTTGTATATGAAATAGAGACACATATGGGTTTAACATAAACAAAACCTTACGTTGTAGCGCCCCTCCCTCTCCTCCTAAGATCAAAGTGAATATTTAAGAAAATTTGGACGGGAAGAGAGGGGAGAACACCACGACACGAGTCAAGTCCGAGTCCGAATACTCGACCCTCGACTGGCCCAACTAGTGTGTGCGCATGGATAGAGTCCAAGTCAATTTTTGCAACACACTAGCATAAAACCTGCATCAGCATATACACAACATTTAATACATTTGAAAGATAATCATTCTCAATCCAAAACAAAGTATAAGGAATCCCGTATAAGTTAAATGTAATACAAAAAGTCTAACACCATCATCTAGGAGTTTATACATCAATGATTACATTCCCATACTCATAACTCGTACAAAATTTCATTGTCTCAAAATGTGGTCAAAATACTAAATAAATTAAGTCTTCCTCAATTCCAAAATGTCAAAAAGAAAGTATTTTTCACAAGCTCTTCCTTTCTTCTTTGTTTCTACTCACGGCTGGCTATTACTTGGCCCTGCTTCATTGCCTTTCTATTTTCCTGCATCAGTTTCTAAAAAGGAGAAAGATTGTGGGCTTAGTCAACGCCCAGTAGGAATTCCCATCAATATGGTACCAACATGTGATGTAATATCATATATAGAAAAGAAAACATATGTTAATCAATAGCATACATATCATTTGAAAATCATACCCCATCCCACCTTTCAAAATCATCTCATAATTCATATTAAAAAATCATTCAAGTTCATTTCATAAACATCTCATACAAATAGGAATCATAAATATCTTTAAAAGCACTTAGAAATCATCATGATGTATTATGCATAGGTGACATGGATTGATGCACGCCCTTCTCATGTCCCATGCATTGATCAATATTTCATTCTCATTCAATGGTTATGAACATTAGCCATTTTTGTCCGTAACTTTCCTGGAGCACTAGCTGGGAGCTACTACCCAATACTAGCATCTAACCAGGACTATCGAGGGTGTGCCACACACCCATACTCCTACGTAGGTTTCAGAACTTCTTCTGATCCTTGAGCTTTCTGCCCAATTAGTATGCCATAATTTTTGTAAGCCATGGACGTGGCCATATACAATAGTTAAACATTCCATACATATCTAAGTGTTTACGGATAATGTACTTTTTCCCTTTACCTCAGTCTCATGTTTCCCCATCCCATGCAAATGCATGAGTTTCATGTCTATGCAATGATAAATCAAATACGTTTGACAATATATAAGATACATTTTGTTTAAAGCTACACTTTACCAAATTCTCATCAAATCATGCTTTGAAATCAACTTATAGTTCAAACATACATTAAGTAATCACTTGTCACTTCAAAGAGGTAGGAAAACATACTTGATCAACGGGATTCAGCGAATGAGAGAACTACAACGTGGCACGTACGACTCCTAAGTCACCTTCCGGACCTCTGGTTATCTCCATGGATCAAAATACAATAAGTCACACAATTAGTTTATGTCCTTGTTTTTTCCAAACCTAATACTTATCACATTTATTAATTCTCATTTAGTGGTGTATCATTAATCCTACATTCATGCTCAACCCAAGAGTGTGGAGTTAAGTGTCATATAGCCTTACTACTGTTGGTTCGAAACTTGGGTCACCATTTTCTCGAAACTTTCGAAGCTTGTTCTAAAGCTTCGGAACATCAGGGTATCCTTCGGATCCTTCCGAAGTATACAACCTCACTGGTCTGCTCGGAACTTGACCTTGGCATTTTCGAGTCAAGTTTTGAGACTTCGAAACTTTAAGACCTCTCTCAGTATTTTTGTGACTTATAAGTTCCAGTTTTATATTACAGTGCTCGAAACTTGGTCTCGGCACTTCCAAGCCAGGTTCTGAGACCTTGGGTTCTTTTGTGGACTTAACAAAATTTCTAAGTTTCCTTTCTGATTTCACAAGTCCCCTCAGAACTTGGCCTCGGAACGACTGAGCCAGGTTCTGAGACTTCATTCCTTCTGAGGGTCCTTGGAACATTACTTGTTCCTTCGGACTGTTCCGAACCCTGTCTTCTTCAGACAGTCATCTGTAGAACTCGACAAATTTCTGCATATGAGAACCGAGTTCCTTGAACTCGAAAATCACACTTAGGTGGGTTATTTTCCTGTTTTCTAAACTTAATCCCTTAGATTCATTCCTTATTTGATTTGTCACATCCTTAGAGGTTAATAATCATAATTAGGTACACAAATTCACGGATTTAAACCGAATTTCATTAATTGGGGAAAACCCGAAAATCTCCAAATTTTCCAATCTTTATTTCCTTAACGAAATTCGCCTAGGGTTGGTTCTAAATCATCATAAACCTCAAATTGAACATAAATACTAAGTTTAGATAGGAAATTTACCTTAGGTAAAGCTTTCCCAAATTTTCTTCCACTTTACTTCTTCTCCCTTCCTTCCATTCTTCTTGATTTCTTCTTTGTTTAAGTTCTTCTATTGGAGGAGGAGAGAAAGAGAGAAAAACCATGTGGAGGACTGGAGTTCAAGGTGGAGAGGATGGAGAAGGGTGTTTGCCGTGTGAATGAAAAGAGGGAATTAGGTGTGCCGTGGAAATGAAAACAGGAAGAAGTGGTCTGCTGTGTGTAGTGGGAATGACAAAGGAAAGATGACTTTTCTTCATTCCTTTTGGTTGCCCTAAGTTATTAGGTGTGGCATTGGGTCACCTCTCCATGTGGCCTGCCAAGTCATCGTCCATGTGGCGTGATGCCATATCACCAATTCATTTTTATTAAATTTCAGAAATAAATTTCCCATCATGCCACTCGACATTAAATTATATTTTTAATTTCTAAATTAAATCAAACTTAATTTCTCTTAATTACTTAATTAATTCTCATTTATCTCAATTAATTATTAATTATCCTTTTTATAAATCTTAAAATTTTGCGGTGTCACACACGTGAACATAAGCAATGAGAGAGCATGTTGGCCATTGTAGCTTGCAGAAAATGAACATGACAAAAGTTTGGGCTCAATCACTTATAGCATATTCTGATCCATGTAATAGGAACATGTAGCAACTAAGACCCTCATCATATTAGTGGGTAAAATGGCAGTCAATGGATATTCTTTCATGGTATTTCAAAACCAGTTCAGTTGTAAATGGAGGAAGAGAGGCAACCAAGTCAAACAATTGCATTATAGTTTCAGCCTCGGCAGAGCATGTGTCCACATCCATTGGTTTGTGCACAACTACCACCTTTGAGAAGATGTGTAATACATAAACTAATGGACTTATCAATTGTTGAACTGTGGCCTGTGCTCAATCTAGGATTTGATTTCTTTCCTAAATCGGCACTATGATTTTACTTTTTTTTTTTTAAAAAAAAAATTGAATTTAAATCGCTTTACTTAGCAAGCTCTTAATAGATGTACTAAAGTACAGGTCTAGATATCAGAGAACACAAGCTTGAATGTCAACATTGAATGGGTTAAACTTATGTGATATGAAGAATTTATTGAAGTATTACTGAAAGTTCATTTAGTTTTTATGTAAAAAAGGAAAAATTCAAAGTTAGCACTAAACTATAATATGGCTCTTTTCTCATCTTTTAGTGAGAAACATTGAGGTTGCATCCTTTAATTTCACATGGAAGCATTAACCAGTTGTAATATGAAGCTTGGATGTTGGAAAACAATGAATGACGGAAGAAAAATTATGTACAACAAGTTGCATTATGACGACTACATGATTGAATTACATCAGTTAGCTAGTTCCTAGTAAGCATCTTGAGTTTTTGTTCCAACATTTAGTAATTTATCTAGGACAAACTCTTGTTATCAATAAGCTAGAATTTGTTGTGGAGCTCACTTTACATCTTGAAGATAAGTTGCTTTGAAAAATCTCACTAAAAATCAGACTGGAATAAATCATTTGAAGTATAATTTCGAAGGCAACAAAGTTTCAAACGTCAGAAAGGTTCAAACTCAATGCTTACTTGCATGATAAGTGTTCCTCAAAATGGCTTCAAATTGATTACGAATTTAATTCATGGAATTATAGGTTAGGGGAGGGAGGGTAGGCTCCAATTAAAAACTAGTTACCTAATTCACAATAAACCTGTTCAGAGCTCATGATTTCTCAATATTTAATAGGTTTAGCTCTAATTGATTTGATTAGGACATTGTCTGATTTACTGAAGTATTTAAGTTGTTCTTGAAATTTGGACCATCCAATAAACCCATCTAAAGACAATTTTAGGTGATGGTTTATCATATTCTTTGGATGGGTTATAATGTAGAATTTTATAATCAATTTACTTTCTAGTTGTAAAATTATATTGTATTTTTATCTGAAGACTGAAATTTTATGCCACAAAAAACCCCTAAAGCACATTCCTATATAAAGTTTTTATACACCATAAAGAATACGGAAGAAATGTCGTAAGAAAATTTTATTACAGTAGCAATAGAGATACAACATTTGCTTACCCTAAACCTTTATTGCAGTAGCAATAGAGATACAACACTTACTTATGTGTAGGTTTTTAAGGGCATGAGTCCTAAAGTGACTTCATGTCTATGAGGTTTTAAAAATGATGAAAAACAACAACCAACGTTCCCAAACACCCCCATGTCGAGAATAATCCATTCAATGGAAGAAAACTAAGAAAAACAAAAGATATCCTCAATCGATAACCCAAAGTTAAGCCAAACAGAGATGACTACATAGAAGAAAAACAAAGAAACAGAGCATAACTTACAAAATAAGAAATCCAATTTAAAACAAAGCACAAGCTAAGAAACAAAACCAAATTTCTTATGAGAAGAACCAATCGCAGAAGAACGTCACAAAAAACCCACAATATTGACCCAATTGAAATCAAAGAAGAAATTTGATTCCATATAAGAATTCTAATTTGAAACAAAACATAATCCAAAAAATATAACAAAATCTCTTATCAAAAACGAAAATTCCAAAATAAATGATCAAAAACCCTTAAAAAGAAAAACCCCGATTCTTATCTAGGGCCTGCTTAACCCAATAGAGAGTTAGGCGACCACCTTATGCCCCCGAATGGAAAAGGCCCCAATTTCTCTTAATACCGCCGCAAAACCCTAAACTGAAAATCCTTTTTTCGCCTCTCCTCTCTCAGACTCTCACCGTTCTTCTATCTCAGTTTCTTGTCTAGCCTGTTCACTGCTCCTCTCTATGCAGTATCTGACATTTTAGGTGGGAAAATTTCTCTGTTTGATTTTTCTTTTCCTAATTAAAAAAAAAATTACAAATGCCACCCATTTTCCACGAAAAACAATGAGCTTTCTCTCTGGAATTTCCCCTCGGTTTCTCTCTTTTGTTGGCTCATTCCTGGAAGGAAAATGGGATGCGTGGGAAGGAATCTCACTCTTCACTAAAGCTCTCAAATCCCCTGACTCTCTAAGAAATCTCTTTTTTCTGGTGAGCTTGGAACCCTAACCATCTGTGCTTCTTCCTTCTTTTCATTCTCATGTAAATCTCTTTTCTCTTTTTTCTTTTCATAATTTTAATTTTCAGTTTATTGAAATGGCAGATGCATGGAATTTTTATTGGAAATGGTTCTATAGAACCTTGTCAAAAATGAAAATAAAATGGGCTTGAAAACCCATCTTTTTCAATTAGTTCTTTTTTTTCCTTTAGGATTAAATCTGAACTGATTTCAAAGGAGATTTGATTTGGTTTTTTCCATTGGGTTTTAAAATGATTCTATATATTTTCTGTTGAAAAAAATGGAATTGAAGATTGGGCTTGAACACCTACTATTTCTTCTTCTTTCCTAATTCCTCAGTTTTCCCTAGGTTATGTGATAGATAAAATCCTTCAAATAGTGGGGGTGTTTTCTTTAAAACCAAATCAAGTGTTGCATGCTCAATTTCCCATTTACTTTGGGTCTTGTTATATGGAAGTTAGATTAAATCTTAGACTTAAAATGATTTAGGTTTCAGCCCAATTAGTTTGTATAAGCACTTAAGGTATTCAGTTAATTATTTATATGGGTCTTAATAATTGACAATCCCTTATTTTTTCTTGGAAACTTAACAATTGAAATTCACTAAAATAGAGTACATAAAAGAAAGAAAAACTAAAGAAAGAAACATAATTTAAGACCCCAGAAAATCACAAAGAAAAATACATACAAAGACACATACAACAATCATTCGAAAGAGAAATCTAGAAACATCTCATCCCTAGAGACACCATTTTTCACTAGAAACTCCACCATACCATTAGCAAATATCCCAACATTAAAAGAGGCTGAAATTCTGTTACTAGAAGTATGCAAGACCTAGAGGAGGAGGAGGAGGAGGAGGAGGAGGAGGAGGGTGGGGGGGGGGGGGGGGGGGGGGGGTGAATAGGTCTGATCCATTTTTATTTCCCTTTTTAATAATTTATCAATTTAACAATATGTACAACGGAATAAACGTGTGTGCAAGTGATAAACAAATGAATCAAACCATTAAAGCAAACCACACATGCACAACGATATATAGTGGTTCGGTTCACCTGAACCTACGTCCACTGTTAGACTCACCCTTTCTATGGCTATCCCAAATCCATTATGTATGGGAGTCACACCCAATCACTATAACCTAGTTTTGAAAGGTTCGACCGCCCTGGTCTAATCCTTGACACCTATTTTTTAAGGTGGTTCAATCACACTGATCTAATCTACCTTACAATGATAAACAAAGAACACTTGCCTTGGACCTTAACAATTCTTCAAAATGTGTGTTCTTCTTGTTGATGTCTCCTCGCCTTCTTCCTTTAGATCAGGTCCATCTTTGTTGAGTATTGGCACAACGGAACATGGGTACTAGGACAGGGATATGACTGATTTTGGGTCCTAGAGAAATACCCTCATCTTCATCATTAATGAAGTATTGAATACATGATTATATCAATGTTAAAGGATAATGAAGATGGAGTGATAAGGAGTTGACAACTCTCTGATAATTGTTCTGTATTTTTCCAAAAAGGTTCATTCATTATTTCATTCAACCCACGAGACATATATAAGACAGACTGGTTTGTGTGCAGTCACATCTACGAGGCCTCGAGGCGGTAAAAGGAAATATAGTGCACAGAATCTGTAATTCCAACGTTTCTCTTTTAGAAATTAAGATAATGACCAGCTTCTCTACATGCCACCTGTGCATGATTGACCATTAAATTATTTCATCAATCAATCATGGATTTACACCATGATTTTAAATGATCTTTTGAGAACATAGAAAGTCTTAAACAAATTTTTTCCAAATCTTTTAAATCGTTGATTGTCAATCACACTTTAGACATTGAGGAGCCTGTCCAAATCAGTATGATAGCCATCCAGGATGCTAGGCTCCAACAAATTTGTTCAAATCTGTGTAAGGTGGCAATTTGAGTTTCAAAAAGAGAATCTTTGTTTATTCCTTATTTCCATAAAAACTCCAATCAAGGATCTTTTAGAATTCAGAAAAACCCTTACAGATTTATTTAACTAAATCTGTAAGATACTCCGTCAAAGGCCACTAGGCCTTGTGATCTCACGCTGAGTTACAACTGTCATAAATACCACTCAACTAAAGACTATCTGTGAGGCTTTGACAAACTGCTTGAGGCCTCGTGGCTGGAAGTCAATCATTTTCTAATTTTACAGTTGAAAGACTATTGACTTCTAAGTTTGGGCATAGCCTAAGGTCGACTAAGGTTCACTTACCTGTGTGCCAATAACATGTTCAGTGTAGATTCTTCAATGCATAGTAGATCTTCACATTCTTCCAAGGCAAGGTTCAACTGAGTCACGTAATTGACAATATGGGTGACTCAGATGAGCCGGGGCACTAACAATCTTCCTCTTTGTCAATTTCGTGAAAAAATCTAAGATCTACCAAATGCATCTTATTTAGCCTCTTTACAATGAAATACAAGTCCTTAAAAAAATACAACTCAAACAATGACCATATCAAGACTTGAATTTCTTGCACTAACACTTCTCTCCACCTTTTTTCTTTTTCTCCCTTTGAAATGATGTCTGTAAAAAATTCCTGCAAAAGACGTAGGCAACTAGGTGGGATTTTGAAATTTCTCCCCCTCAACATTAGCACCATTTTTCTCCCCCTTTTTGTCATAATTTGACAAAGGGTACTGCACATGAATATCATGGAGAAACATATTTAACAAAACATCAGTTTTAAATAAGCACTTATTCCAATATTTGAAACTAAGAAAGATCCACCACCAACCAATTGGCAGATCCTCAAAAAAACATTTTCCTATAAGGCACAAAGAGGATCTGAAAACATCAAGGGCCTAAACACACCCTCTCACATTCTGAACCCATTTCGCATTGAAGGAAGATGGCCAAAGGGATGAACTGGAATTCTTTGAGTTAGTTCTATGTTTGAGAAACTCTTTTAGCAAATCTGTTACTATTTGATTTAAGAGCTGATTTTGATCTCTTCTTTGAAAATTTTGCCTAACATTGTCCCTTCTATGATGTACCTTTGGTTGGACAGTGAACTTCTCTTTGTGATGCTTTTTTCTTAGGGGACATTCAGACCGTAAGTGATCCAACTTTCCACAATAGTAACATGCCACACTAGAAGATTTAGAGAAGGAATGCCCACCTTTCACAAAAACAGATTTGGAGTTAGATTTCTTATCAAAACCTAGACCAGTTTTATCTCCAAATTGTTTTCCAATATTTAAAAGTTTTTCAAGTTTTTCTTCCTCTTGAGTAAATTTATCTTCAAATTTTATTTTGTGACTCCTTAACTGGTTTAAGTCAAATTCCAATTTTTGCTTTTCATTTCTAATTTTTTACTCATCTTTCTTTAGTTTTAAAGTTTCATTTTGAGCCAATTTGATCTTTTCTTGAATACTTAGATTTTGTAAGACCTCGGATTTTCAATTAATTATTTTATATGAAAATAATCCAATTAATTTATGAATATTAATTATGGACCTTAAATTGGGCAAAGAATTGGGTTATTGGCCCAATTAAGACCCAACGATTTTGGTAATGGTTTCAAATAAATTAAATGGGGTTAGATTTAATTAGTAATAAGGGATTTGAATTAATATTATGCACATGAGATACATGTGGGATTTTTCATATCCACATTGATATGTTGGAATATCTTAAGAAGATATCTAGAGATAAATATGGATTGCTTGGGGCGTGTATGGGAGATATTGATGAAAGATTTTAGGAATTGCATAAGGATATGCGCATGGAGAAGATTAATTAAGAGATTGCCTATGGCCGAATTTTAGATGTGAAATCCATGAGATATGCGCATGAAGTGTAAGAATATCTCCAAAAAGGGATACTTCCCTTGATTAAAAAGGGTAATACACGGCATAGGGGATTGGCTATCTTAGCACCTTCTATGATTAGCTAATGGGGTATTATTAGAAGAGAGGCACACAACAATGGTTAAACAAACAAGGGGTACACGGCAATTACATTGTGACACCTTCTAAGTTGGGATTAAATGGAAATTAATAAAGGAAAAGGTAAGGAGGGGCGCATGGCACCTTCTAAGTTGGGATCCATTGGAGTCTTATAAGCAAGGGAAAGGGGTACACAACATCACATTAAAAGAGAGGCAGCAGCAAGCACAAAGGGCTCACGGTATTGGCTAGAGAGGAAATCAATTGGGAGTGTCTATTTTAGAGAGACAAAGGAGCCCATGGCTTGCATGAATTGTGATTTGTTATCTTAGCAAGAGAGACCGATTGGGAGTATTTTAACAAGAGCTCACAGCATTAGACATTGGCAAGGAGGTGTTCTTATTTTGTGAAAGATCAAAGAGGAAGAGGCTAACGAAAGGAGAAGGATTGGAAGAGCAAAATGAACCGATGGAAAACAGGAGGAGTCGCTGAACCGGTAAGTGTTTTGATGTTTTTGTTTTAAAAGAAAAGAACCCCATGGAAGAAGATTGCGACATGGTTTTAATAATTTTAAATAGAAAAGGAAGGGGTGAGGTTCGGCCATGGTGTGTGGCCTAACCCCACCACATATAGTTATGGATTTGGGGTTTCTTAGACATTGAATCATGTGGATTGATTTATTATGTTTATGGATTGGAAAACCATGAAAGGAAAATATGGAAGAATTTTGATAATTTTTAATGGAGTTGAGTTGGTTTTGATTAAGGGTTTTGGAAAGATGAAAACCATGGAAAGCATGGTTTAATTATGAAATCTTAAGGATGAAAACCATAGGATTCGGCCATGGTGTATGGCCAAACCCCATGGAGTTGTTTTAGTATGGTTATTGGATTTCAATGGATTAAATGTAAGATCAATGTTTAATAATTTGTAGAAGGAGGTTTGTGAACCAAAGGGTTCGGCCATGGTGTATGGCCGAACCCCATGGAGTGGTTATGGTAAGTTTAATGTATGATAATTATTTTTGGAAGGAGGAGTTTAAATTTAGAAACTATCTAATTATGGAGGAATGGATTATTATGGAAGGTGGAGATTAATTTTGTAAGTCTCCAAGAATAGAAAGATGGTTATTAAAATTAGTAAGTTACTAATTAAGGAAGAATGCATCCTAAATTGGGAAGTTATCTAATTATGGAAGCATGGACGCTAAATTTGGAAAGTATTTATTTATGGAAAGAACTTGGAATTATGGATCCAAGAATAGAAAATGATAAATTTAGGAAGTTTCCATTTTAGGGACTTTCTAAGTATGGAAGTTGGTTGCTAAATTAGAAAGCTTTTATTTATGGAAATTGTAAATTGAATTTAGAAAGTTTCTATATATAGACTTTCTAATTATGGACCTGAGATGATTAATTTCCCCCTTAATCATAGACTCTCCTCCTTCTAAGCTGATTTAAGGCTTCAATTTTTCTCCCCCCTAACTTAAGCTTACTTTCAAGCTTCCAAAAAACTCCCCCAAAGCTTACATCAAGCTTCTAAGATTTTTCCCCCTTTTTGTCATAAATTGACATAGGGTAATAAGCACAAATATACCACAGTTAGTGTGCTTCAACAAGTCCCAATTGTTGGACTAAGAGGAGATGGAGAAGGAGGGACACATGCATTTTCAAAAAAAAAAAAAAATACACCAATTTTGAAAAACAACTATGCATGCAAAGAGGGGGGAATCACTTATACAATATATTCTCCGTGAGAAGTGCATATGAGTGAACACAATAATGAACTCAAAGAGTGTACCAATAAAATGCATAGTTCATGAAAAAGCAAGGTGATGCAAACATATTTACCTATATGAGCACAATGCATCAACTAACCAAATTCATTCAACAAAACATTCACCGATTAAGAACATTGAATGAACATTACACATCCTATCCTTGGAAATTTATTATGCACATGGAAGATGGAGACTTATTTCTTCCCATAAAACTTTCCAAGGCATGCTCTCCATTGCTTAAATTTTTGAGAGCACAATGCACCAATTCCATTAACATTTGGACCACTCAATCATGTTGGCTTTCATTACCAAGACCCATTTGGTTTTTAAGATTCACCTTTAAGAATTAAAAGCTCCAACATAGGTGCATCACTAATTTTGGAGAAGGATAATATTCCTAATTTGAACACTTCTCCAAAAATTCATTTCCAAAGTCAAATGATTTTCCAAAATAAGGCATATCAAGACATGGAAATAACATAAAACCATCCTTATGAGATTTACAAATTTTAGGGATGAAAGGTGTGTGCTTGTGATGCATTCAAGTTCACAAGACAACAAGTTCTGAACCCACCTTTGAATGCCAATGAATGTCGATACATTTACACACCAATTTGTGGCATTTGATGATTCAACAAAATTATAAACATTTGCACAAATTCATTGGATTCATTGTACCTTTGAGAGTCCAACTTTTAAAATCTTGATCCAATTCAAATTCAATAACCTTAGGCATTTTTAATTCACCATTTGAAGGACCATTGCCCATGTGTGATGTCATATGATAAGGCATTCTAAGTTTGGCAAAAACATGTTACTTTGTGAACAAGAATCATTCCTCAAAATATATTCCATTGATGAGAGTGTAGGAATGAAAACCAAGCACACAACACACAAACATACAAACATTTCTCAAAACATATACCAATCATGAGTATAGAAATGAACAATGAGAAAAGTCTGGCATTTGAACATATTCAGTATGATAAGAGCTCATGAAATGCCATATTGACAAACATTATGTATAAACATTTTCAAATGCACCAAGAGATATACCAATATAAGTTCAAGGAATAGTGCATGAGAAATGATCTAAATGTTGAGCATACAAGTATTTGTCCAAAACCATTTTTGCTCCCATGCTTTTTCACTAAGTTACCATTCACTTAGGAATACTCCATTTAAGTTCTAAGTTTTTGAGAGGTAAGTGAATGGATTTACCAATTTAAGCATTTGATCACATTTTGGTCAACAAATACCATTCACAAGCGTGGAGCAAAGATCATTCCACATGAGATCACAATTTTAAATTTATGGAATGAAACAACATAAAGTAGGTGCACAAGGTCATCTCAAAATCAAGATTCTACCATTATAGTATAGAGATGGCAAAACATGCATGCACATACATGAGCAAAACATGGCATATAAAGATTTTACCAATGTGAAATGCAATGCCATGCAAATATCTTGTGCATAATTCAATCCAACAATCAAATAAGAACATGGAATGAAGGCAAGATACCAAGGTGATTCTAACGATGCTTCAAATGTGTCAACCACTTTGCTAATTCATAAAACATTTGAGCAACCACTATAGGACTTGGAATCTAAAGTCCATACATGTATGACTCATCAAACATCATATAAAAAAATACAATCAAAGCTTGAAAGAGTCAAAAGTGCCATGCCATAACACAAGAGTTGTCCCATTTGATGATTCAACCAAATTATAAACACTTGCACAAATTCATTTGATTTTGGATCAATGCACCTTTGAGAGTCCAACTTTTAAAATTTTGATCCAATTCAAATACAATAACCTTTTCAAATTTATTATTGAAATTAATCACACATTAACATTGAATTTAAGAAAATAAAGATAAAAGGAAGTTAAGAAATTCTGCTATTATTAATTGAACTAAATTACAAGACATGGAATTAAACTTGAAAAACTAATTACAAAAGAACAATGAAAAAATAAAATAAAATACTAACCTGAATCCAAAATTCAAAAACTCCAAAATTCTGCTCTTAATTCATCATTTCATCTTTCCACCAATGCTCCTAAACTCTCAAAAATCTCGAGACCAGGTTCGATTTTCTCAATTGGACTTGGCTGGTATTTATATCTCTGGCTATCGAGTGATCATGGATATGTAGTAACAACCAATGGGAATGGTGGACACTCCACCTTCCTGAACACGTGTTTCTGGATGAAGAACCTGACCGTTCCTTCTATTTGCTTGTTCTTCTTTTTTCTGCTATTTTTCTAACTTGATTACAGATGAGATCTGAATCAGCAGCAAAGTTCCTTGCATTCAACCTTCTTTTGCATTCTTAGCTTCTTGCTCATCGTGTGTATTCAAAAGTTTGGTTTAAGCCCATATGGTTCCCATGCACTAAAACACATCATGGTGCA
The DNA here is from genome assembly GCA_013350335.1 of Chimonanthus salicifolius. Classification (NCBI taxonomy): domain Eukaryota; kingdom Viridiplantae; phylum Streptophyta; class Magnoliopsida; order Laurales; family Calycanthaceae; genus Chimonanthus; species Chimonanthus salicifolius. The sequence continues at coordinate 25,273,922 of CM023538.1, forward strand.
ATTGGACGCTGATGCTTGCTGGATGGCTCTGTTCAGACTTTTTTTAATCAGTTGCTGCTGTATTTTTCTTTCTAATTTCTTATTTGCACCGTCACAACACCTCATCTTTGTTCTGTTTCTAGTGCTTTGCCTTATCTTACTGCTGTTTGATAAATGCTCTGGTTGCCAACGCTTTCATAACTTTCTGATGTTGCATATTTTCCTACAACTTTGAAGTGTTCTTTCACCAACTGTTCAAGTTGAGAGATGTATTGTTACACAAGAGGCCATTCAACCTGATACAAGCCTTCCATTGGTGTGAATGGATCCTTTCAACAAAGCAACTACTAGCCAAAATACATCTCCTTTACTCATATTTTAGAAGCAACAAGCCAGCTACAAACTCCATTCCCTGAACAAATCCGATATCTCTGTCATACAGGATATGCTTACAAAATGTTGTGTAGAAACTTTTGACTTGGCCCATGTCTTTGCTGAGTTAAGACAGTATGGTTCTCAGACTTCAACTGTCTCATGCACTATAAGAGACACATTGCAACCCAACACCATCACGTTGATCAATGAAATCATCCGATCAGATCTTCTTTCCACTTTTATTGCATGGTCAAGTTTGGGCATGTCTTCATCTTATCTTCTTTTGTCTAAGATTTGCGTTGGCGCTTGTTTGCTTGATTCTAAATCCAAACTGCTGTATATAAAAACTATTGCCTTTAACTCTTTTTAATCCTACACATCCACAAATTTGTTGCTTGAAACTTTTGAGCCGATCTGGTTCTGCTTCTATTTCTCTAAATTCAAATTTAGCAGAACACTGGACCAGGGGTCAAAATATCGGCCGATACTGTGCGTATCGGCCGATATAATTCGGTTTTTCAACCACCGAATTATATCAGCCGATACGTATAGTATCGGCCGTACAAAAAAAAATTCGGCCGATATGTCCGAATTTTTGACCGAATTATCGGTCATCATATCGGCCGAATTTTAAAAATTCGGTTTTTTGTTTTTTTTTTTTAAAAAAAAAACTTTTTTTTCATAATAAATATCGGCCGAGATGACCGATATATCGGTCCAAATCTGGGCCGAATCTGGGCCGAATTTGGGCCGAATCGGCCGTTTTTTCCTCCTGAAAACGGTAAATCTCGGGCCTGGCCCAACTCAAGTTCGGCGATATTTTACCGATATATCGGACGATATCTCATGTCCAATATATCGGGCGAGATCTCGGACGAGATCTCACTTGTCAACCAATTTCTCCCCATCACATCTCTGTGTACAGCGGACTGCAGGATTCGGCTGGTCCGGCATGCCTGAATATTTTATTATTTTTTTTAAATCCAAAAAATCGAACCGGTCCAATTTTTTCCTATAAATACCATTCACCTACATCTCAAATTTCACACCTTATTTTCAAAGAGAAAATCAGATTTTACTATTTATCTTTCAAAAAAATTGCACTCTTCATTACTTGATTTAAGTAAGTTCTAAACGACCCGGATTTGTTTGAAACCGAACGATCCAGACCGTTCAAAGGCTTCTTCATTTACAGATCTACTGGTCTTGTAAGTTTTGTAATTTATTTCGATTTATCTGTATTTTATTTTAATTTTTTTAGCCAAAAATAACATAAAAGAAGTTAAAAAATGCTTGAAGTTAAATAAGATATCTAGTAATAAAAGCTTTATATAGGTATTATAATTTTTTTTCCATCTTAATGTATCTGTAGTTAGTTTTTGTGTACTTTGTTAGTTACTATTTTTTTTCATTTATTTATTCATTTTTGTTAACTATTTCAACATAAAATAGCATAAATGAAAAAAAAAGTTAGAAAATGATAATACCTATAAAATAATAGATGAACATTTTTCATTTGCTCTTAGTTACTGTTACTAACATGTTAAAATTTACAGCAACATTTTTTACATTCACTTACTCCTTATTTTAATTATTTCATTATTATCTATGGACTATGATATATAAATGTTAGTAAATGGTAAAACCTATAAAATAATACATGAAATTTTTTTATTTGTTGTTATTTAATGTATACTAACTTCTTTTACAGGGATGAAATTTTTTCCTTTTATTTTATTTCTTTTTGTAATTATTTCATTATTATCTATGGACTATGACATATAAATGTTAGAAAATGGTAAAACCTATAAAATAATACATGAAATTTTTTTATTTGCTGTTATTTAATGTATACTAACTTATTTTACAGGGATGAAATTTTTTCCTTTTATTTTCTTTATTTTTGTAATTATTTCATTATTATCTATGGTCTATGATATATAAATGTTAGAAAATGGTAAAACCTATAAAATAATACATGAAATTTTTTTATTTGCTGTTATATAATGTATACTAACTTCTTTTACAAGGATGCAATTTTTTCCTTTTATTTTATTTCTTTTTGTAATTATTTCATTATTATCTATGGACTATGATATATAAATGTTAGAAAATGGTAAAACCTATAAAATAATACATGAACTTTTTTTATTTGCTGTTATTTAATGTATAATAACTTCTTTTAAAGGGATGAAATTTTTTCCTTTTATTTTATTTCTTTTTGTAATTTTCACCATTTTATTACTATTTATATAATTTCCCACTATCGTAACTTCAAAAATATATTAGAAGATGTAAATGTCCGATATTTTATGAAAAAATTACATATTCAATAAGCTCATAATTTTCTGCATTTGCTGTAATTTTTTTGGATTTTTTTTTTTTTTTTTTAAAAAAAAAAAACGGGGAGGAGAGAGAAAAAGTTCGGCCGATATATCGGCCTAACCGATATATCGGCCGATATGAAAAATCGGCCGGGATAACGGCCCGGCCGATTTTTTTACCCCTGCACTGGACATATGGCACACACTAAGCAATCCACTTCATTCGAATTTATCATCTTCCTTTATAAGATTCAAATATTGATGGGCTTATCTTTGGCTTCAACTAGACTAGGATCTTTTCATAGGGTTGGATCTTAAACATGGGCTTTTCATATATGAAAAATTTAATAAATTTACAATTTATTATAAATTTATAAAATACCCACATGGGTGTAGCTCAACTGGTTGCGTCCCGCCTCAGGTAGCGGGAGGCTGCGGGTTCGAACCCCCATGGCCTAACCTTGGTGTGCCCAAGGGGTAATGGGCTCACTCGTGGGGGTTTTACGCTGGGTATCCCGTGGTTTCCCACACGTAAATTCAAAAAAAAAATTTAATAAATGATTTTACCACTTTCATTAAATTCTAAAAATATACTAAATTAATCCAAACTCTCATAAATGGATTTGAATTAATTCGTTTACAATAGGATAACTAGTCCAATAATCATGGTAAAATAGCCATTTTTTATGTGTCAACAAATATTCCCAAACTCAGATTTTGTTAGTCCTCGAGCAAAACTACTTAAAAAACTAAGATTGGAAATTCAAAAACCTAATCTATTCCTAAACTATACCTAAACTACACCACTTTCACTGGTACTCTCGATTGCATTTAGCATATACAATAAGCCTTTAAACCCCTAAGTTACCCCTAGTGGATGAGTTATAGTCTCATGAGGGCTTGCAGTGATGATACCCACAAACATCAAATTTTCGAACAAAAATACGTAGACAAAAATCTATGTATCATACAATTCTAAAATTCATTTTACAAGACTCGTACCCGGAGTGTAGTGTGCAAATATTAAGACAATCCTCTTTTTCCAAATACATACATATTTTGTAACCACCATTGAAAAATGCGCTTTGACTTCAAACCTCACCAGATATATCTATTAGAAAGACTAACGTTGTAATACACTGTCCTTTAATCTGACTAATACTGTGTATTAGCACCGTTAATCATGCTTTATGAACGGTTAGATACCTAGATCTTCTCGTGGGCTTCCTGAAAGGTGACTGGAATTTTAACTCCCTGTTTTGTATGTAATTTCTTTTAAATGAATGAAATGAATGATGAGATTGTTGGTCCAAAAATGATATGAATAAAATGTGGTGAATGTACATTGAAAGAAATAGTGGAAACTAAATTTCCCTCAGACGATAAATCGATTGGGTCGATGTGTTGGCAAACTGAACTTCCCTGGGCGATACATCGGCTCGATCGATGTGTCCGTGAAAGCTAAAAACTAAACTCGAAACTTAAATTGCCAGAAGGATGCATGGACAATCCCCAATTTTAAGGTCTTCACAAATTTCTAGATTAATTAACAAATTTGCAGCGGATTAATAATGTTAATCAAGAGACATGGGTTGTCTGATCAAAAGTGTGCACATTTATAAAACAATCACGCAAGTAAAGATCAACACCCACAAGACCAATTTATAGTGGTTCAGTTAAACAACCTACGTCAACTGTAAGGACTCAGCCAACCTTGGGTTATACCGAATTCAATATGTAGGGACTTACACCCTCACAAATAGAGTAAGACTTTCACCGTACTCAATTGGTTGGGAATTCCACCCACCACATGTGCCAGAAACAACGCTTTAGATTTTTTATAGTGGTTCCGGAGCCAAGGCTTCTTAAGCCACTTGTCCTAGATTTTGAAAGGTTTGACTAGCCCAAGGTCTACTTTCTTATCCCTCTATTTTTTATAATGGTTTTGGCTTCCTTGCCTTAGTTTACTTCACAGGATGATTTATAAAATAAAATCACTAAGAAACACTTGCCTTTGTATGAGCTCACTTGTAGATGTATGCTTCTTCAAGATGCTCTCCCAACGTGATGTCGACGATGTCAAACATGTGCCTTGTGTATATTCAATCACAATCTATGGGTAGTCACTAGGATTTAGATGTGCCAATGGATTCCTAGATCTATATTTCTCTTTCTCTCTCTTTCTCTCTCTTTCTCTAAATCACAATCAAGAAGATTGGATATTTGATTCACCAAGTGTAGTGCATGGAGAGGAGGTGGGAGCACTAGACTTCCCTTAGAATTTACCTATGGAAAATGTCCATGGAGTGTCCAACCAAAACCCAACTTGGTTTGGTGTTTAAATAGGCATGTAATGCCCCGCCCTTTTTCACTCACCACAAATCAGAGTATATATATTTTTTTTAAAATGAGTGAGAGAGAGCGGGACGCCACAACGCGAGTTAAGTCCGAGTTTTCCAAACCCGACCCTTAACTAGCCACCTTTACGTGTACGTGGACTAAGTCCACTAAAACATTTCACACGTTTTTCTGGATACATTGCGGGATTATTTATATGAATAAAATATTATTCATATACCTGTCATTATAAGGCAAGGAAAGCCAATCACCATATACTTAACTGAAACTTAAATATCATCAAACCATAGCAAAATAATTCTAAGTTATTACAGTCCAAAATATCAGTCATTCCAATACATCATAAACATCAAAACTAAATAAATTAAACTTTATTCATTCCAAGCTCCTACGCTTGACTCCCTTCATGTCTCATGTTCGTTTCCTTGTCATTCCATGTTCCATCATCTATAGGGTAAAGGTAGGCATTAGTCAACATGCCCAGTAGGTATTCCAAGTAGGGTTATGTACATATAGGGTTAAGATAAAATCAGGATGGATACATCATAATCATAATTGCAAAACATCTTATAATGTAACGCCCGCCCCTTTTCACCTAAAATCAGAGTCTAATTTTTTTTTTTTTAATAACGAGTGACAAAGGGCGCGGACATCACGACGCGAGTTAAGTCTGAGCTTTTAAAGCCCGGCCCTTAACTGGCCAACCCTACGTGTGCGTGGAACGAAGTCCACGGAGAACAGTTCACACGTAGACAGCAAGCATCAAGGAATAATACAACTATATTCGGAATTAACAATAAGGACTATCCTACAATTTTGAGATCGCAGGGAAGATAACATCCATTTAAATTACTAAAATACCTCAAAATCATAATGTCCAAAATATAATCCCAAAACATAGCAAGTAATCTAATTTATTACATTTCCGACAAGCTAAACTATTGCAAATTACATTATCCGAAATAAACATTAGTAACTATCTAGCAGGCCTTTCCAAGCTCTTTAGCTTGGCTCCCGTCTCTTCCTTCCGCTTCGCCACCTCCTGCGTCATCAGCTAGGGTAGAAGTAGGGCGTTAGACAACGCGCCCAGTAGGACTCCGAGTAGGGCTAACATATGGATTAGTGATAACAAACACATATGAAATCATATAAGGAACAAAAAAACTATAAGATGAATGTCATGCTATGGGTGTCTGTGTTATGAATCCCACCCATCATCTTTAGTATCCCGATGCCATATCCCCTTTGACGGCACGGCCTCGTCAAAATATACACAATCCCAAATCATCCCCCTGGACGCCAAAACCTCGTCCAGATATAACCAATCACAAATCATCCCCCCTGGACAGCAAAACCTCGTCCAGATATAACCAATTACAAATCATCCCCCTTGATGGAAGAACCATCATCAAGGTATCATAATTTCATACAACATCCCTGATAAATCAAATACATTAAAATATCTCCATGTCTGTTTATCGGTCGCCCCGACGGAGCATGGACTCCGGTTTCATTTCATCCTTCCCCTGTCATATCCCTCCCATGCCATGCATGAGATGTAGATGTCATATGCCATGTAATGAATATAATAACAAACCATGACATTTAAAAAATCCCATCCATAAAACATATAACTTGATTATCAAAAATAGATCAAGAAAAGCCTCAATAACCACATCATAGCTTTAAAACCCATTTATAAACCAATCATATACTTACCAGAATAAATCAAATGAAAACCCCTACGTAATACATAATTCAAAACCAGTCTTAACCAAACCATATAATTTCCAAAGTAATTCAAAGAAACCATCACTCCATCCATGGCTTACAAAAAGGTTAGAATCCTACCAAATACCGACTAGCGTTCTTTCTTTCGTTTCCGTCCGACAGTCCAGCTACCGACACGCGTACCGCTTGCGATGTCCAGTACCTTATTACACATTAATTAGTCCACATTTTAATTACATGAGTGTAAAATCAGCCTCCCAGGCTTTATTTTACCCTACATAATGCTATTACTTAGAATCCCTAAACCCATGATCATCTCCCATGGAGTTCTTCATTTTAGCCATTATTTACGGTTTTGCCACTACCTCTTCTCCATGGTTAATCACTCATTCATCCATGCATGATTAAGTCCATAGATGATTCATAGATTTGGATCCATCAATGACCCATCACCCATATCTTAAAATCAATAAAGTCAGCCACTTAATTTAACCTAAAGTCCATTACTTTAAACATGTACAAACACATTAACCTTAGGCCATAATGATCTACAATTGAGTCATTAAAATTCAGCCCTTTAAATTTAATCAAATCTCCATTGTCCTTGGTCTTTGGTTACACATTAAATTCATCATAGGTCCCTCCATTGAGAGAACCTAAACCATACACTTGACTTATCATTACTTAATCACACTTCCATTACAACTAACAACACTAAAAATTAGCCACTTAAACACTCTAATCCTCATTCCTTTCTCACATACATCATACCAAATTTATCCATAAGTTTACCCACAAATGGGCCATCGGTTCGGCCATACACCATGGCCGAACCCATGATGTCTTTACCCCATTCTTTCTTTGGCCTATTTATACATTTGAATTATCACCCTTAACCACATTAAAGTCTATTAACTTAGCCACACTTAAGTCCAAAATTGATCCATAACTTAGATCTATTAGTGACCTATCAACCATAATATGAACTTATTAAAAATAAGTCATTAACTTAACCTAATCCCAATCAATTTAAACACCTTCATACTCCAATCTAACCCATCAAAAGGCTCACAAATGGGCCATGGGTTCGGCCATACACCATGGTCAAACCCATGGTGTCCTTTTCCCATTTTTTTTTCTTGGGTCCATTGCTCACATTTTAATTTATCACAAATCCCTCTATATGGGAATTTCATCATTTATTTAGATCATTCATTTGATCAACATTTGTTTCATCTCTTGAGCCCATCAAAACTAATAACATTCCCCCTCATCTTTTCATGGTTTCAAACATACTTAACCCATTGAATCTTCCCATTTTCCATCCTTTTTAAACCCCTTTAAAATTTGTAATACATGACCATAGGGTTCGGCCATACACCATGGCCGAACCCATGGTTCATGTTCCATTATTTTTCTATGCCTCTTAAAGCCACAACATTACTCATTCAAAACCCTAAACTCATTAATACATTAATCCCTCTTTTGCATCCCTTAAACCCATCATTTGATCACCATTACACCACCATAGGTTTCAGCCATTTACCAAGGCCGAATCCATGGTTCATGATCCACCATTCATTGCTCCAAACACCTACATTGACCCATTTAAAATCCTAATTTTCATTTCTACCCTCATTGTCTTCCACTTATCAAAACCTTAACCAATTATATCAATTAGCTAATCACTCACCATGGGGTTCGGCCATGCTACATGGCCGAACCCTATGGCCTATGATTTTTCTTCCAATCATCCACTTCCATGCTTAATTTCATAAATTACCCAATGCACATAATCACTTATTTATTTCTTTTCCCTACTCCTAATTCACCCATTTAGGGTTTTCTCCATCTTCCATTTTCTCAAAATCCTAAAAAAAAACATACATTACTTACCATTCCTTCCATTTGATGGATTTAAAATCCATGGCATAAACTTATGTAACCACCATTAAATTCACAAAAATAAATTCCAATTCTTAAACCCTAAAAATCGAAATTTTCTTGTTTAAGAAATACTTACAATCCATCGTCTCCTCTGACTTCCGGCACTCCCGTCAGTTTCCTTAGCCTCCTCTCTCCTTCCTCTTGATCTTTGGTAGGTCAAGATTCTTGATCCATGGTGGCAACCCCCAACCTTAGGATCGGCCAAGGTAGGGTTTAAATTGAGAGAGGGAGAGGGAGAGATGATGAGAGGGGAGATGATCACCTTGATCTTAGGGTGATTTTCCTTAAAATTCTACTTCTTTCTTCTCTCCTTCTCTTCTTAGCTTCCTTTCCTTAATTTCCTTCTTCTCTCCTCCCTAGTGTGGGACGGCCATAAGAGAGTGAAGGATTGAAATGAGAATGAAAAGAGAGAAAGAAAGGAAAAGATGAGGCTTATCCCCATTTTTTTACTTTACATTAATTACATTCACCAACCTTAAGATATTTTTGAGATATTTAAATTGCTTTATGGTGGTGGTTATCTAAACCACCACCAAGCCCAACGTGTTTCATATTTGAGGTTGGAATGAGGTGGGTCTTCACCTCTTGGCCCCACTTTGACCACTTTTAACCACCATTTTAAATAATTTAATTATTTAATTAATTAGGTAATTACCTTAGGTTAATCCATTTGTACTTAACCTAACTCCATTACTCCACCCATGGTTGACCAAATCAACTATGGTGGCCGGTCCCACCAAACCTTGGCCCACATGCCACCTCACTTGATGAGGTGGAGGTGGGTCCCACTTGGCCACATCACCTTGGTTTAATTCCAAATAACTTAGGTGATTTAAATTTTATTAAGCCCACTACAACCAATTGGATCATCATTGGGCCCATGGCCCAATTACAATTCCATCTTACCCATTTACCTTAGAGCTTAACCATCTTGACCCATTGGGTCCCAAATGGTTATTTGACCCAATTTGACCACCAATGGCCCAATTGGCCATCATTGACCACTTAAATGACTTTAAAATGCAATCCATGGTCTATTGGGCCATATTTGGGCCTTTGTCCAAATTTTGGCCCATTTACCATTTATTTCACCAATTTCCAATTTTCATCATTAAAATAAATAATATTCACATATTTATTGATTTAAAAATTTCAAGCCATTACAATACAATCCTCTTTTAAAATTTTCGTCCCGAAAATTCGAGCGAAGTAGGGGTTCAAATCATCTTATACAAAGAATTCCGGATGAGCGGCACTCATCTCTGACTCCAGTTCCCAGGTGGTTTCCTCATTGCCATGTCGTTCCCATACCACCTTGATCTGCGCTGTAGTCTCCGCAACCATCTCTAGTCCAATCAGCGCAGGCTCACCGGCCTCTGTCCAACACACTGGCGATCTACCCGGCCTACCATATAAGGCCTCAAATAGAGCCATCTGGAGGCTTGCCTGACAACTATTATTGTAGTAGAACTCCACCAGGAGCAATTGATTCTCCCATCCACCTTTGAAATCCAGTACACATGTTCTCAGTATATCCTCCAATACCCGTATTGTTCTCTCCGACTGTCCATCAGTCTGTGGGTGGATTGCTGTGCTGGTTAACACATCGGTCCCCATAGCCGACTGCATGCTCCTAGGCACATCCGTCCTACCTCGGAATACAAGACCTTGTCCCGGTCGTAACTCCTATTCCGGTACTACCTCACCGGTAGACATCTTAGTCCATAGCTCCTCCATTTCTGGGCCTATTCGCTGTTCCCGTTCATTCGTGTCAAGTATCTCTTAATTACATCAACACCACTCATATCAACCTATGAGTTTCATTCTTGCAGAAATTACTCTGTCTCCTGCTATCTCTTTCTCTCACGAACCCATTTGCGATCTTATGCAGACTAATGTATTCTATTTCACTTTACCTGCTATCAAGATATTTCCCATCCGTACTCATTCAACACGTTCTTTCGTCTACTCTCTGTGTGAAGTAGCCTACCAGTACGAGCCTATGCTCAAGTCATTGGCTGATTCCATTTCAACTAGGTTTCTAGCTGCACTCTCCTGGAACTCCATCGGCTAACTACAGAGTCAGCTAGCTAGACTAACTCGGCAGTCGCCCATAGCTTCCCATTCGAGTTTCACTAGACCTTTTATCTTTCCCATCAATTACATCTCCAAAACTTAACACCTCTTCATTTGCACACAAGTCACTATGTGACTGACCCTTTTTGTTCATAACTTCTACAACACCGGTACCTGACATCAATCCAATCCACCATGGGAACCCCCATCCATGGTTTATAACCATCCATGAATATAACCCTCCTATGGGTATAATCCATTCATGGGCTTAACTAATACCTTCGTAGAACTATTCTGTCGATCATAGGGCTAGCAGGTCTAACATACGACCCATGCGTCGACTACGAAATCAAAAATGTCTATCAGAATGCTATTGTCCGGCATCAATCCAAATCATATAAATACTAATTTCCTACCCCTCTAAATTATTCAACACGTATTCATAGATTCCTAAAAATAGTGGTCTAAGCTTACTTAGGTTATGTCAAATAATATCCATTCACCACTAAAAATATTCCCAAGTATTACAAATTTCACCAACTACCAATACTCCCCCAATATTTTTTTTTCCATGATTCCAAAACACCTAAGTTCACCAAAATTTCTCCATGGTTTTATTTTTTTAAAACCTTATTTATAATACCTAAACTCCACTTAAAACAATGCACCCTCTCCATCTTTTTTTCCTACTATTACACCCTTCAAATTTACAACCACATAACCCTAGGGTTCATCATCCATTCATGCCTTTTTAAGGCCACCAAATCATTTGCATCATTCCTAAACGCCCTCATAATTCTTTTAAAATTTGCAACATTTAATCATTAAGCACTTAAAATTCTTAACCATTCTTCATGGTTTTAAACCTTAAAATTCCCAAATTTCTTTCCATGTCTTCCATTCTTCACAACCTTACTAAAATCATTCAATCAACCACCATGGGGTTCGTGGTTCATCATTCATTGGTGACATTTAAGATCATTAGAAACCTTAACCTTCAACCATTAACTTCCACAATTTCACACCCAAAAATCATTACAACACCTCACTATAGGGTTCGGCCATTCACCATGGCCAAACCCATGGTTCATGGTCAACCATTTATTCATGTCTTTTAAGACCATATAAACCACTTTACATCTTCATGAATTTCTTCATTCAAGATCCCTAAAAGAAGATATCACTACACTTAATCATTATAAGCCTCAATATCCTTGTAAACTCTTACATTTGAATACTTTATTGAAAATCATTCGAACTTTCATCACATTACAAGGTTTGGTAGGGTTAGCACAAACCCTTTATAACCTATCCACAACCTTTACAAAATCTTTTCCTTTTCCCCGACATTTCCTTACCCTTTCTTATCCTAATCTTCCATAGAAGACCCTGCATCATCCTCAAACACAAAGGAACTGTCAGGGCATGACACCGACATGTGACCCAGTACTTCACATGTCAACCAAGATATTATCCCTGGTTCTCCAACATAAGGACAGTTAGTCCTTTCTTTCCCATGTCCATGTAGCCCACAAACCGGGCATACCACTTCAAAAGGGTAGGGACAGTATCCGCAGTTGTGCCCAACCTGGTTGCACAACTCGTACCTATAATCGGGTCCCATTTCCCCTACCGACGTTCTTATCATCGGAAAGTCTTCCACATTCTCTTCAGGAAGAGATGATAAATCCCCTTCATCTTCCTCGGGAGGTCCCTCCTGAAAGTCCAGGCTAACTGCTTATGCTAGATGCAGACACCAAATCTACGGGACAGCTAGGGGTTTCCTTACCCCACGGTTCCATATACTCCCCGTCATTTGACATATCTATATCATAAAATACAATAGAATACACAAACACCATCCACAGCAGTTTCCAATAAAACCAATCTAGGTTTTGGGGATTTTCCTATATATAACACAACGTATTTTGGGGAAAATTTTCCAAACTAGCACACTCAGTTTTGGGAATAACATCCCTAAGTACCAATGCTTGTTCCATTTGGTGAGATGGGGGAAATTTTCCTACATTTGACAAATCCATCATTGTTCCATTAATTGGGGAAAACTAGATTTGTTTCTCATTTTGGGGGAAATTTTCCTAAGTATCATTGTTTTTCTTTCCATTTGGGGGAAAGTTGCCAAATAAGCACACTTGGTTTTCCTTTGTTTCTGGGGGGAGAATCTCTAAACTCCTACTGTTTGTTGTTCGACTTAAGAATACTGGGGAAACACATCCTATTTTCGCTACGTTTGATAAAGTTATCATTGTTTCATCAATTCGGGGGAAAGATTTCTAAGTGATCACACCTTGTTTTGGGGAAAATTTCCTAAGTATCAAAGTACTGTGTTTTCATTTTCGGGGGAAATAAGCCCTATATTGCTACGTTTGATAAATTTAACTTAGGATGAATCTTTCTTCCCTTGCTATCATTCTTTTTCGTCAAATGTTGTTCTCAGACTGAATACTTCAGTTTTAGTCAATCGAAGTAAATTAACCCGGCCCCTGTGCAGCGGACTCCGAAGAGTCGGTCGGTTGGGATTCTTAGCTGCCAGTGAGACATGCAACCGTCTTAATCTTACTTCGAGAGATTCATTCTTCCAAGTTCGCTCTGATACCAACTGTAACGCCCGCCCCTTTTCACCTAAAATCAGAGTCTAATTTTTTTTTTTTAATAACGAGAGACAAAGGGCGCGGACGTCACGACGCGAGTTAAGTCCGAGCTTTTAAAGCCCGGCCCTTAACTGGCCAACCCTACGTGTGCGTGGAACGAAGTCCACGGAGAACAGTTCACACGTAGACAGCAAGCATCAAGGAATAATACAACTATATTCGGAATTAACAATAAGGACTATCCTACAATTTTGAGATCGCAGGGAAGATAACATCCATTTAAATTACTAAAATACCTCAAAATCATAATGTCCAAAATATAATCCCAAAACATAGCAAGTAATCTAATTTATTACATTTCCGACAAGCTAAACTATTGCAAATTACATTATCCGAAATAAACATTAGTAACTATCTAGCAGGCCTTTCCAAGCTCTTTAGCTTGGCTCCCGTCTCTTCCTTCCGCTTCGCCACCTCCTGCGTCATCAGCTAGGGTAGAAGTAGGGCGTTAGACAACGCGCCCAGTAGGACTCCGAGTAGGGCTAACATATGGATTAGTGATAACAAACACATATGAAATCATATAAGGAACAAAAAAACTATAAGATGAATGTCATGCTATGGGTGTCTGTGTTATGAATCCCACCCATCATCTTTAGTATCCCGATGCCATATCCCCTTTGACGGCACGGCCTCGTCAAAATATACACAATCCCAAATCATCCCCCTGGACGCCAAAACCTCGTCCAGATATAACCAATCACAAATCATCCCCCCTGGACAGCAAAACCTCGTCCAGATATAACCAATTACAAATCATCCCCCTTGATGGAAGAACCATCATCAAGGTATCATAATTTCATACAACATCCCTGATAAATCAAATACATTAAAATATCTCCATGTCTGTTTATCGGTCGCCCCGACGGAGCATGGACTCCGGTTTCATTTCATCCTTCCCCTGTCATATCCCTCCCATGCCATGCATGAGATGTAGATGTCATATGCCATGTAATGAATATAATAACAAACCATGACATTTAAAAAATCCCATCCATAAAACATATAACTTGATTATCAAAAATAGATCAAGAAAAGCCTCAATAACCACATCATAGCTTTAAAACCCATTTATAAACCAATCATATACTTACCAGAATAAATCAAATGAAAACCCCTACGTAATACATAATTCAAAACCAGTCTTAACCAAACCATATAATTTCCAAAGTAATTCAAAGAAACCATCACTCCATCCATGGCTTACAAAAAGGTTAGAATCCTACCAAATACCGACTAGCGTTCTTTCTTTCGTTTCCGTCCGACAGTCCAGCTACCGACACGCGTACCGCTTGCGATGTCCAGTACCTTATTACACATTAATTAGTCCACATTTTAATTACATGAGTGTAAAATCAGCCTCCCAGGCTTTATTTTACCCTACATAATGCTATTACTTAGAATCCCTAAACCCATGATCATCTCCCATGGAGTTCTTCATTTTAGCCATTATTTACGGTTTTGCCACTACCTCTTCTCCATGGTTAATCACTCATTCATCCATGCATGATTAAGTCCATAGATGATTCATAGATTTGGATCCATCAATGACCCATCACCCATATCTTAAAATCAATAAAGTCAGCCACTTAATTTAACCTAAAGTCCATTACTTTAAACATGTACAAACACATTAACCTTAGGCCATAATGATCTACAATTGAGTCATTAAAATTCAGCCCTTTAAATTTAATCAAATCTCCATTGTCCTTGGTCTTTGGTTACACATTAAATTCATCATAGGTCCCTCCATTGAGAGAACCTAAACCATACACTTGACTTATCATTACTTAATCACACTTCCATTACAACTAACAACACTAAAAATTAGCCACTTAAACACTTTAATCCTCATTCCTTTCTCACATACATCATACCAAATTTATCCATAAGTTTACCCACAAATGGGCCATCGGTTCGGCCATACACCATGGCCGAACCCATGATGTCTTTACCCCATTCTTTCTTTGGCCTATTTATACATTTGAATTATCACCCTTAACTGTAACGCCCGCCCCTTTTCACCGTAAAATCATAGTACATTTTTTTTGAATGAAAGTGACAAAGGGCGCGGACATCACGACGCGAGTTAAGTCCGAGCTTCTAAAGCCCGGCCCTTAACTGGCCAACCCTACGTGTGCGTGGAACATAAGTCCACGATTAAGTCCCTAACTTATCACAAACTTAGATCCATTTATGTACCATTAACCATGTCATATGATCATTAACTAAGTTATAAGATTATCAAGAATTAGCCCTCAACTTAGCCTCATTAATGCATGGACATAGATCCTAAACTTAGCCCATAGCATGACCTACAAATGGGTCATTAATTACAGTTTTGCCACTACCTCTCCTATGTTTAATCATTCATTTAATCCATGTATAATTAAGTCCATACTTGATCTATAACCTACATCCATTAGTGACCCATCAACCATATCATAGAATTATTAAAATCAGCCACTTAATTGACTTCATCCCCATTCATTTAATCATTTACATAAACCCTAATCTTGGACCATAAAATGGTTCTCATATGAATCATGGGTTCGGCCATACACGCCCGCCCCTTTTCACCGTAAAATCAGAGTACATTTTTTTTGAATGAAAGTGACAAAGGGGCGGGCGTTACATTAACCACATTAAAGTCTATTAACTTAGCCACACTTAAGTCCAAAATTGATCCATAACTTAGATCTATTAGTGACCTATCAACCATAATATGAACTTATTAAAAATAAGTCATTAACTTAACCTAATCCCAATCAATTTAAACACCTTCATACTCCAATCTAACCCATCAAAAGGCTCACAAATGGGCCATGGGTTCGGCCATACACCATGGTCAAACCCATGGTGTCCTTTTCCCATTTTTTTTTTCTTGGGTCCATTGCTCACATTTTAATTTATCACAAATCCCTCTATATGGGAATTTCATCATTTATTTAGATCATTCATTTGATCAACATTTGTTTCATCTCTTGAGCCCATCAAAACTAATAACATTCCCCCTCATCTTTTCATGGTTTCAAACATACTTAACCCATTGAATCTTCCCATTTTCCATCCTTTTTAAACCCCTTTAAAATTTGTAATACATGACCATAGGGTTCGGCCATACACCATGGCCGAACCCATGGTTCATGTTCCATTATTTTTCTATGCCTCTTAAAGCCACAACATTACTCATTCAAAACCCTAAACTCATTAATACATTAATCCCTCTTTTGCATCCCTTAAACCCATCATTTGATCACCATTACACCACCATAGGTTTCAGCCATTTACCAAGGCCGAATCCATGGTTCATGATCCACCATTCATTGCTCCAAACACCTACATTGACCCATTTAAAATCCTAATTTTCATTTCTACCCTCATTGTCTTCCACTTATCAAAACCTTAACCAATTATATCAATTAGCTAATCACTCACCATGGGGTTCGGCCATGCTACATGGCCGAACCCTATGGCCTATGATTTTTCTTCCAATCA
The DNA here is from genome assembly GCA_013350335.1 of Chimonanthus salicifolius. Classification (NCBI taxonomy): domain Eukaryota; kingdom Viridiplantae; phylum Streptophyta; class Magnoliopsida; order Laurales; family Calycanthaceae; genus Chimonanthus; species Chimonanthus salicifolius. Next base: position 25,290,882 of record CM023538.1, read on the forward strand.
TCCACTTCCATGCTTAATTTCATAAATTACCCAATGCACATAATCACTTATTTATTTCTTTTCCCTACTCCTAATTCACCCATTTAGGGTTTTCTCCATCTTCCATTTTCTCAAAATCCTAAAAAAAAACATACATTACTTACCATTCCTTCCATTTGATGGATTTAAAATCCATGGCATAAACTTATGTAACCACCATTAAATTCACAAAAATAAATTCCAATTCTTAAACCCTAAAAATCGAAATTTTCTTGTTTAAGAAATACTTACAATCCGTCGTCTCCTCCGACTTCCGGCACTCCCGTCAGTTTCCTTAGCCTCCTCTCTCCTTCCTCTTGATCTTTGGTAGGTCAAGATTCTTGATCCATGGTGGCAACCCCCAACCTTAGGATCGGCCAAGGTAGGGTTTAAATTGAGAGAGGGAGAGGGAGAGATGATGAGAGGGGAGATGATCACCTTGATCTTAGGGTGATTTTCCTTAAAATTCTACTTCTTTCTTCTCTCCTTCTCTTCTTAGCTTCCTTTCCTTAATTTCCTTCTTCTCTCCTCCCTAGTGTGGGACGGCCATAAGAGAGTGAAGGATTGAAATGAGAATGAAAAGAGAGAAAGAAAGGAAAAGATGAGGCTTATCCCCTTTTTTTTACTTTACATTAATTACATTCACCAACCTTAAGATATTTTTGAGATATTTAAATTGCTTTATGGTGGTGGTTATCTAAACCACCACCAAGCCCAACGTGTTTCATATTTGAGGTTGGAATGAGGTGGGTCTTCACCTCTTGGCCCCACTTTGACCACTTTTAACCACCATTTTAAATAATTTAATTATTTAATTAATTAGGTAATTACCTTAGGTTAATCCATTTGTACTTAACCTAACTCCATTACTCCACCCATGGTTGACCAAATCAACTATGGTGGCCGGTCCCACCAAACCTTGGCCCACATGCCACCTCACTTGATGAGGTGGAGGTGGGTCCCACTTGGCCACATCACCTTGGTTTAATTCCAAATAACTTAGGTGATTTAAATTTTATTAAGCCCACTACAACCAATTGGATCATCATTGGGCCCATGGCCCAATTACAATTCCATCTTACCCATTTACCTTAGAGCTTAACCATCTTGACCCATTGGGTCCCAAATGGTTATTTGACCCAATTTGACCACCAATGGCCCAATTGGCCATCATTGACCACTTAAATGACTTTAAAATGCAATCCATGGTCTATTGGGCCATATTTGGGCCTTTGTCCAAATTTTGGCCCATTTACCATTTATTTCACCAATTTCCAATTTTCATCATTAAAATAAATAATATTCACATATTTATTGATTTAAGAATTTCAAGCCATTACATATAAGTAGTAAAAACCATGCATGATATCCATATCGTAATCATGCTGTTATATATGCCATGTCATGGGTGTTCAATGCCAAATGATCACTCACCCAATCTCCATATCCAATCATATCAGATATAAATAGTTTCCTTGATAAATCGCCATATCAAAGTGTTCCCTTAGCCAATTACGTCTGCAGTGTTTTGTGATGGCACCACCAGGTCACTGTTATACCTCCCCACATATGTTAATCGGAATTACCGATGGAGTGTGGACTCCTCCCTCTGTGCAGGGTTTCGGGACTATATACCTAGGAGCTCTTTGGCCCAAATTACTCCGTACCCATTCCTAGCAATGGGACAAGCCCAATATATCAATAGTTCACATAGCTTAATACAAGCTAGTCTCAAGCCCAAATCATGTCCGGACCACTCATAACTTGCCTTGCTGGTCACATTTATCATCTCCCATGCCATGCATGAGATAATGAATGCAAGAATTCCATTTCATATCAAATTACATAATATCATTGAAAATCAGTTCATAACATATACCATTTGTTAAACCAAAGTAAAACATCAAATTTGGACATAAAACCAGTGTCATATATATAATCCATAGTGTCTCAATAAGGTAGGAATCCTACCAACGTCCAGTATACTATCATTGTTGTCTTGTGAAGATAACGTTAACGATCACGTCGAAACGAATCGCAAACCCTTTGCGAATCTCTTTACCTTATTAAATTCAATCATGTATATAAATCAATTTGATTTTCCATTTTAATTTCATTACTCCTTACATCCTACCAGATAAACAGAAACATCTAGAAAATCATCCAAAAATCAAACTTTTCAATTCAGTCGACTGAATTAGGGATTCAGTCGACTGAATCATGCCAAATTACTATTCTCTGCCTAACCCGCAGACTTTCAGTCGACTGAGTAATACTATTCAGTCAGCTAAAACACAACTAATTACTGTATATACTTGACCTATAACCTTTCAGTCGGCTGACTTTGGGTCAAATCTTTTGTGTTCTCGGTCAACACACTTTCAGTCTACTGAATCACAGATTCAATCGGCTGACTTTGGATTAGATTATTTGTGTGTTCAGCCAATATACATTCAGTTGACTGAATCAAAGATTCAGTCGGCTGAATTATCAATAAAGTGTTTAGTGTTTGGTAAGTAATACCTTCAGTCGACTGAATCATAGATTTAGTCGGCTGAAACACACCAAATCCTTTCTTATTTGGTTCGCCTATGTTCAGTCGACTGAATCCTAGATTTAGTCAGCTAAAATACCAACAGACCCCACATATTCTTAGCCAGTCCATGTTCAGTCGACTGAATCATAAGATTCAGTCGGCTGAAACTCCCAGATAACCCTTGTGTTCTCAGCCAGCACCATTTCAGTCGACTGAATCTTGAGATTCAGTCGACTAACTCTTTGTCAGTCCTTTTTGTTTGCTTATTTTGTAAAGTTTTTCTCCATGAAATCCATTATTTAACATATCTAAACACGCATTTCATCTTTCATATTTTAATTAGTAAACTCACTCTACCCACTAGCCAAGGTTTGGGTTCCTCATGATCCATTCAATCATTGTACCATTATAGGATGGTTTTGGATTCAATCCTATGGTTGTTTATTTCAACCTATCACCAACTTTTGGATGGATTTCCAATTCCATGGCCTTATAGTCATTTGGCCATTCATTCCAATCAGCTATGGAACCCATGGGTTCGGCCACATCATGGCCAAACGTATGGTTTCCTTTGAATCAATCCTATGTTTTTTTTTTTTACATTTTAAACATACCTTCTTTCCCGTCTCCTTTTCGTTTTGTCTGTTCTTTCTTTCTTACTCCTTCTTCTTTCTTCAGTTTCTCCAAGGCTAGAGGTGTAGATGTGGAATAGAGGGAGGAGAGAAGAAGAGAAGAATTTTTGTGCAAGGTGTGAAGGAGTCGGGCAAGGGATGTGAGCAGTCCCCTTGGTTTGTGTTTTTGTAACAACCTTAGACTCTTCCACTCTCCCTCATTATGGTTTGTTTAACCCATGAGGCCCTTGGTTTAACCAAGGAGACTCTTGGCTAAAACCAAGAAACCCTTTGACTTCCAACGTGTCCAATGGTTTCATGCCCCTTGAGATGGAAACTCTCCATCTTCCCAACTTAACTCAATCAATTTAATCTTAAACTCAAAACTTGAACTCACTAGGTGGTTGACCAAGTCAACCATGACATGGCCGGCCATGCATGTGGTGACTTGGTCGCCACATGGTACTTGGGTCCCATCTTGGCCATGTCACTCGATGATGTGGCACCTTGCCTACTAGGCTTCCATGTGATGACATGCATGCCACAAGGCATTGCCACGTCACTCACATGCTACCTCACTTGATGAGGTGGATTTTATGCATTGGATTTTAATTGGGTAGTTGACCCACTTACCTTTAAACTTACCCAATTACTTAAAATCAACTCATCTATGACCCATTGGGTCTTAATTGGTAATTGTCCCATTTACTTAAAACTTACCCAATTACTTGAAATCAACTCATCTTATGACCCATTGGGTCTTAATTGGGTAATTGACCCATTTTTTGCCCATCTAATGTCTATTTCAATTCCATTAAATTGAAATCCAAATGGGCCAAACCAATATATATTATAATCTGAGGAAATTCGGGGTGTTACAAGGCAAACAAGAAAAGTTCCTAAGCTAACACGGGCGATTGGTCGACACCCGATGATGGGTTATGTGGCCAAAAGAGCCGCTGGAATGTTACCGTTGCGCATTAAATATTTCCCAACATCTAGAAAACTGACATGGATAACAGATCGCCATTTTCACAACTGGTCGTACAAAATTCCATACGATGGGTCGTTCTTACGATTGGATCGTATGGACAGTTTTCAGTAAAAATGCTCTCCACTAAGATGACCAGATCTTAGGCTCTTGAACTCCAATTTGAGTGTTCTTGGGCTCTATGAAAAGCTCTCTTAGTGTTTTATCCAAACATGATGTTTTTACTAGTTGATTAATTCATTTGGTAGATTGGAAGAGGCTCCCAAGTCATGACATTTTGACACAACATTTTTCCCAAGATTTGTTCATGGATGCCCCAAGTCTTTGGTCCATTTCCTCTAGGCATGCTTATAATTTACCAATGAGTATTCTAAGCCTAGGGAGGTTCTATCTCACCGATGGGTCAACAACCATGGAACCGAGGGGTTGATCCATACAAGAGTCTCGGTTTGGGACAACACTTTGCAGAAAGAGTTTCAAGTCCCAAAACTTGTCCTACCGAGAACGACCTGTTGTCCCAAAGGAGGGGTCGGTCCTCGTACTCTCGACCAGTCTGTCTATCGACGAGTCTATGTTCCCAAGATCACCCATTTGAGTTCTAAGACCCAGAACACACCTTGTTCAGATTGAGGAGTCGATGACCACAATGGGTCGATAAGCTCATCACCTAGGGGTTGGTGCATACGAGACTCTCGATCAGAGGCATACCTAGAATGATAGTTCTGTGATCCAGAACCTCTGTCAATCTGAACGACAAGTCTATGACCACGATGGGTCAATGAGAATGACTAATCGTGTTGACAATGAAACGAAATACATATTTCCAAGTTGGGATCCAATTCACTGTCATGCAACCTCTAGACTTGTTTATGTCCATTACCAACATATTCAACTAAGCCTATGTAAGGTCATTTTAAGTTGTTGGGTTGCCCCTAAAGTCATCTATGGCCAAATTACCTTCGTGATTGCTATACATAGTGGTGATGAATCCGCACTTGATCCTCCAATTCTTGAGTTATTAATTCAATCTTCATCACTTGAGTCTTGATCATTGGTTAATCTTCCGAGACAATGCTTCACCTAAGTCATGGAATTGACAAATAGGTTACTTGGCAAGGCAGGGCACTAAAACACTCAACCTTAACCCTCAGCTCTACAGTGAGCTTTGTCCCATCTCCACTGACTTCATCTGTTCCGGGAAAGGGAGCAGAAATGAGGCAAAGAAGAATGAGAATTCGAGCTAGCAAGGAGGGAAGGGAGCAAGGAGCTTATCCTTCATCCACTCAGGTACACCTGTAAATCCTTCAAGGTAGGTAGATTTTATTGTATTTTAAGTAAAATAATCACACTAGGGTATTTACAGAATATGTATGAATGAATTTAAGGGATAAAGAACCAATGATAATGCATATGCACGTAAAGGGAAAACATGGAAGACGAATCCGTGGTCTACGGACTCAACCTAGTAGACATATCGACTCTATCGATGTGTCGTCTGGAACAAGAGTCCAATAAACTAGAAATATCGAGGTATTAAACTGAAAGAACCCAACCTAGGACAACAAATCGACAACCCCGATGTATCGGTTGGGGTACGACATTCTTGAAAATAAAACAAAAGGATGATGAACTGATCCCATAATGACCTATCAACAGCGTCGATGTCTCGGTCTGGATATGACAGAATTGAAAATGGAATAACAGAGGTGATGAACTGGTCCCAATACGATGGATCGACCATGTCGATGTATTGGCCTAGGAATGACCAGAAATGAATGTAAAGATGACGAAAGAAGAATGAATCTGTCGACATATCGACTACATCGATATGCCCACGGATCTCTGATAGATATATCGACCAGACCCACAAATTGTAACACCCGACCCTTTTCACCGAAATATCAGAGTCTATTTTTTTTTTTAAAAGGAAAAGTGACAAAGGGCGCGGACGTCACGACGCGAGTTAAGTCCGAGCTTCTAAAGCCGGGCCCTTAACTGGCCAACCCTACGTGTGCATGGAATGAAGTCCACGGAGAACGGTTCACACGTAGAAGTAAGCATCAGGGAACATTTAAACCAATTGCGGAAAATTATAAAAGAGTCTAACCTACAAATTCTTAGATAGCAGGGAAGTTACATTCATTCAATCACCAAACATCCTTAAAATCATAATGTCCAAAGTAATTTCCGAAACAAGGCAAGTAATCTAAATTATTACATTTCCGACAAGTTAAGCTACTTCAAATACACATTTCCCAAAATAAACTTAAATAAAATAATTAGTCTGCCTTCCCAAGCTCCTAAGCTTGGCTTCCGTCCCGTCCTTCTACTCCGGCATTTCCTGCGTCATCAGCTAAGGTAGAAGTAGGGCATTAGACCACGTGCCCAATAGGACTCCGAGTAGGGCTAGCACATGGATTAGTAATAACAGCATGCAGATAATATTATAGTAAAACCATGCACTTTGGGCAATGTCATGCAATGGGTGTTCTATGTCATGAATCCCACCCATCAATCTCATCCTCATTGTACAATGTCCCTTTTTCAACCATACATAGTGTTCCAAATAAAATCCATACCATCATCTTGCCATGACCCTCTTGATGGAAAAGCCTCATCAGGATGCGATCCACACTAGGCATCCCCCTTGATGGAAGAACCATCATCAAGGTATCATAATTAGAAAGGTCCCCCTTGATGGCAAAGCCTCATCAAGGTATAATAATACATATATGAAATGTCCCCATGCTTGTTTATCGGTCACCTCGACGGAGCATGGACTCCGGTTTCATTTCATCCTTCCCTTGTCATATCCCTCCCATGCCATGCGTGAGATGTAGATGCCATATGTCATATAATATATGTAATTCAATAGTAATAAAACGCATCTTAAAACAATTACATTATTACCAAATAAATCAAAGGGAAACCATCCCATAATACTTAATCCAAAACCCATCTTAAAACATTCACATGATTTCCAAAATAATTTAAAGGAAAACATCACATAATACATAATCCAAAACTCATCTTAAAGACAACCACATAATTTCCAAAATAAATTAAAGAAAACATCACTCAATCCATGGCTTACAAAAAGGTTGGAATCCTACCGAATATCGACTCGCGTCCTCTTACGTTTTCCGTTCAATAAACCCGGTTGCCGATCGCGCACCGCCTGTGATGTCCAGTACCTTATTACACATTAATAATTAGTCCATGTTTTAACCATTTCTAAGCCCATAAATCATATCTTAGTGGGTTTCTTCATTTTAGCCAATATTTACCATTTTTGCCACTACCCCTTTACATAAACAATTACTCATTCATTCATGCCTACTTAAGCCCATAATTAATCATTAACTCATTCCCTTAATGACCCATTTAATCATGACATACCACCATTAAAATTTTCCTTTTTAATTAACCTAACCTTTATTCATTTAAATCCGTACAAATCCCCATACTTAATCCTTTAGATGGTTAATAGATTATGGGTTTAAAATACCCCATTCATCAAATCTTCCCATGGGGCTTACTTCATGCATTTAAACTACAATGAGTCCTTAATTTAACCAATTCCCAAATCAATTTAAACACATTCATAACCAAGCTAACCCATCAAAAGACTCATAAATGGGCCATGGGCTCGGCCATACACCATGGCCGAATCCATGGTGTCCTTTTCCCATTTTTTCTTGGGTCCATTGTTCACATTTGAATTTATCACAAGTCCCTCCATATGTGGATTTCACCATTCATTTAGATCACCCATTTGATCAACATTGGTCTCATCTCTTGAGTCCATCAAAACTACTAATATTCCCCCCTCATCTTTTCATGGTTTCAAACATACTTAAACCATTAACTCTTCCCATTTTCCATCATTTTAAACCCATTTAAAATTTGTAATACATGACCATAGGGTCGGCCATACACCATGGCCGAATCCATGGTTCATGTTCCATTATTTTCCTATGCCTCTTGAGGCCACAACATTATTCATTTAAAACCCTAAACTCATTAACACCTTAATCCATCTTTTCTATCCTTTAAACCCATCATTTGATCACCATTACATCACCATAGGGTTCGGCCATTCACCATGGCCGAACCCATGGTTCATGATCCAATATTTCTTTATGCCATTTTCGACCATAACACAATCATACTCATCCATGGATTGCATCACAAAACCTCTTCAAAACTTACCCACATTTATTCATTTAAAACCCTAAAATTCATTAGCTAAAAACCCTCATTGTCTTCCATTCTTTAAAACCCTAACCAATTAAATCAAACACCTAATCACCCACCATGGGGTTCGGCCATGCTACATGGCCGAACCCTATGGCCCATAATTTTTCTTCCAATCACATAATTCCATGCTTAATGAACCAAATTACCAAATGCACTTAATCCATTTATTTCTTTTCTTACCCTAAAAAATCATACATTACTTACCATGGTGTTCGGCCATGCTACATGGCCGAACCCTATGGCCCTTGACTCAAAAAATTGCATTTACCTCCATGTTTAATCACATTAACCATATAATGTCCATAATCCCTTTTTATTTTTCTTAACCCTAATTTTTCTCCATTAGGGTTTTTACCCACTTTCCATTCCTTCCATTTGATGGATTTAAAATCCATGACACAATATTATTTAACCACCACTAATTTTACAAAATACATCCCAAATCTTAAACCCTAAAAATCCAAAATTTCTTGTTTAAGAAATACTCAATTTCCGTCGTCTCCTCCGACTTCCGCCACTCCCGTCGGTTTCCTTAGCCTCCTCTCTCCTTCCTCTTGATCTTTGGCAGGTCAAGATGCTTGATCCATGGTGACAACCTCCACTCTTAGGATCGACCAAGGTAGGGTTTGTGTGAAAGAGGGAGAGGGAAAAATGATGAGAGGGGAGATGATAAACCTTAACCTTAGAGTGATTTTGCTTAAATTTCCAGTTCTTCCTTCTCTCCTTCTCTTCTCTTCTCCTTAGGTCTCTTTCTCTCCTTCACTTGGAGCATGGGACGGCAATGGAGAATGAAAAATGGAGAGAGTAACAATGACGAGAGGACAAGAAATGGGAAAGAAACTCAAGACTTATCCCCATTTGGTGACTTAAAATTACACTTTACATTAATTATTTTCACCAACCAACAAGATATTTATCTTGCTTTATGGCTTATGACTCCACCACCCTTAAGTCCCAACGTGTTTCACTTCTTAACATGAGGTGATTTGGTTTTCACCTTTTGACCCCACTTTGACCACTTCATTTGGATAATTTTAATCATTTAATATTTAGATATTTTAGTTACTTTAATTCCCATTTACTTAAATCATCATCTTTATAAATCCACCCATGGTTGACCAATTCAACCATGGTGGCTGGCCCCACCAAACCTTGGGTCCACACGCCACCTCACTTGGTGAGGTGGAGGTGGGTCCCATTGGACGATGTCACCTTGGTCAATTTATCACTAACTTAGATGATTTAAATTTCATTAAGCCCATTCCCACTAGTTGTATCACCATTGGGCCCATGGCCCAATTACATTTCATCTTACCCATTTACCTTAGAGCTTAACTATCTTGACCATTGGGTCCCAAATGGGTATTTGACCCAATTTGACCATTCTTGACCCATTTAACCATCATTGACCCTTTAAATGAATTTAAATCCAATCCATAGTCTATTGGGCCATACTTGGGCCTTTGTCCAAATTTTGGCTCATTTACCACTTATTCCGCCAATTTTCCCAATTTTCATCATTAAAATAAATAATATTCCCATATTCATTAATTTACAAATTCCGGGCAATTACACAAATCGCCTGGGAACGAAGGATGAATGTTAATAGACCAAACCCCGTAGGACATGTTGACGAAATCAACACCTAGGGTATATGCACCTGTATATGTATCGACTGGGTGATAAATATGGTTTGAAAACAGAGGGCAAACACGAACACTGATAGATCAACTCAGAAGAACATGTCGACGTGATCGAAACCTCGAACAAATGTACCCCTAGATGTATCGGCTGGGTCGATACATATGATTAGAGAACAACTGGAAAACATGAACTGGAACAGACAGAGCCAGTCGACATGTCAAAATGATCGATGTGTCGGCTGTGCCCAGGGGCAATGTATCAACAATATCGATATGCCGGCCTGAGACATGGAAAGTTTAATGAGGCTAATGTACTTGATGCTAAATCGGATTTACATGGAGTCTCTTAGACTCTGTAGATCATACAAATGACCCTTTGGACTTGGTTAGACCTACTTAGATCAGACAAAAAAAAAGGTTTATACGATAATGACATGAAAATTATGATTTGAAATATGTACATGGACAAAGGAACCGGTGGTTGTCCAGACACCATTCGAGCTACTTTCAAAGTAACCCCTTTTGTTCATCATCCTAGATCAGGCAGGAGTTCCTACCTTATTGAAGCACATCAGTGTGACTTAATTATATACTATTTTTTCTGTTAAAATTATAAGTCTAGAATTATGAAAATATGATGTTTTCAACATGATTTGCATTGAGCTAAATTATCATGATGTTTTATGTATTGCAAAAGTATTAGAACTATATGATGCATGGTTGGTCATCATGATTGCATACATGTACCTCATGCATGATTGCATGGGAGGGATTGCATTATCGAGACAAGAATGAATTGTCTAAACATTGCTTGGTCTCGTGTACGAAAAGTTATTGAGATGATATTAAAAATGTTACACTTTGGCCACGTCCATTTGTTGTGAATGTTACTGCCTTAATTGGGCCAAAAAGCTCCTATGAAGGTCCCGAAATCCTACGCAGAGGGAGGAGTCCACACTCCACCGATAGTCTTGGTTAACTTGTGGATGGGTAACAACACCCGAGTGGTTGCCGTCTCAAATGCCGTTGGACATAACTGGCCATTATGAAACTAGTTGGATGAGATATCTAGTGTGATTTGATGTATGGGTATGGGATGACATTTCATTGATGCATGACACCCATGGCATATCATTATATGTTGACTAACAAGTATGATTTATGAAATATGATATTTCATTATGTTATGAATGTTCTTGAGAGATATTCTATGTTATAGCATGTGTTTTTCTGAAACAATGATTTCTTATATGTTTCCATACTATCACACTTCGTAGTGCATTTCCTTGATAGGAATTTCTACTGGGAACCCCTAGATATTAATGCAGATCATGGCAAAGGAGAAGAGGCTAGACCTAGTGGTAGCGAAGCCTAAACAAAGTGGAGAAGGAGATGCTTGAAGAACTTAGGTCTTTCTTTTGATATTTTGGTAGAACTATGTAATTTCATATGAGTATTTGTTGGGAATGTAATGTAACGCCCCGCCCTTTTCACTCTAATATTCAGAGTTTATTTTTTATTTTTTAAATATAATAATCATGTGATCGGGGCGAAGTGTCACGACGCGAGTTGAGTTCGGACTTTTAAAGTCCGATCCTTAACTGGCCAAGCCCATGTGCGTATGGATTAAGTCCACAAACTGATCCGCACATGGTACAAATACAACTTGCGGAATTATACTTAGTCTTAGTCTAACTGAGGTGATAATAGATCCTAAGATTAATCCATTTTAAAACTTAAGATAGCAAAGCACATAGTTTATTCTTCAAAATTACTAATCAACCTTAACTAATCGTTCAATCAAACCATCCAACTTAAAACAAACCATAGCATCTAATTAACTACATTATTACATGCCCACAACATCTAGCTAACAAATTATTCAATCCAAAGACTAATTAAGCAACCAGCTGCTGCTCTTGGTTTTGGAGAGATGATAACAGTCCAAGGAAGAGAGAGATAGAGATAGAGAGTAAAATGAGCCCTCTATGTTTAATCAAAACCAGCCCAAGGGATGGTGTCTCTAAGTGTCAACCTTTGTAACTCCCCTTTGCATTCAACATAAACCTTTATGCTGAGTTATGGGTTTCATCCTTGGGATGAAACTCCTAAGACCTCAACGGTTCAGCCAAGGTAATTCAGCCCCTGTGTAACTCCCATCCTTTTGATACTCATCAAAGCCAAAGTGGGGGTTTCATTTTTTTTTTAACATGAAACTCTTCCATGCTCCAACGTCCCTATGCATATCTTTGTGATTGTTTGCATTCTTTCCTTTATTCATCTCTCATTATCCTTGCATTTGTAACTCTCAAAACAACCACCCCTCATATCTCCTTAATAGCCGTTACATGTGTAACGCCCGCCCCTTTTCACGGAAAATCAGAGTCTAATTTTTTTTTTTTTTATAAAGGAAAAGTGACAAAGGGCGCGAACGTCACGACGCGAGTTAAGTCCGAGCTTCTAAAACCCGGCCCTTAACTGGCCAACCCTACGTGTGCGTGGAATGAAGTCCACGGAGAATGGTTCACACGTAGAAGTAAGCATCGGGGAACATTTAAACCAATTGCGGAAAAATATAAAAGAGCCTAATCTACAAATTCTTAGATAGCAGGGAAGTTACATTCATTCAATCACCAAACATCCTTAAAACCATAATGTCCAAAATATAGTAAGTAATCTCAATTATTACATTTCCGACAAATTAAACTACATCAAATACACATTTCTCAAAATAACTTAAATAAAATAATTAGTCCGCCTTCCCAAGCTCTTAAGCTTGGCTCCCGTCTCGTCCTTCTGCTCCGGCATTTCCTGCGTCATCAGCTAGGGTAGAAGTAGGGCGTTAGACCACGCGCCCAGTAGGACTCCGAGTAGGGCTAACACATGGATTAGTGATAACAAAGCAGATAGATAATACATAACGAAAAGCCATAGAATGAATGTCATGTCATGGGTGTCTGTGCTATGAATCCCACCCATCATCCTTACTATCCCGATGCCATATCCCCCTTGACGGTAAGGCCTCGTCAAGGTGTAACCACAAATACAATATCCCCCTTGATGGAAGAACCATCATCAAGGTATAACAATAAATACAACATCCCCCTTGACGGTAAGGCCTCGTCAAGGTGTAACCACAAATACAATATCCCCCTTGATGGAAGAACCATCATCAAGGTATAACAATAAATACAACATCCCCCTTGACGGTAAGGCCTCGTCAAGGTACAATAATACATATGTGAAATGTCCCCATGCTTGTTTATTCGGTCGCCCCGACGGAGCATGGACTCCGGTTTCATTTCATCCTTCCCCTGTCCTATGCCTCCCATGCCATGCATGAGATGTAGATGCCATTTGTCATGTAATATATGAAATTCAATAGTAATAAAACCCATCTTAAAACAATTACAAGATTACCAACTAAATCCAAGGGAAAACATCCCACAATATTTAATCCAAAACCCATTATAAGCATTCACATAATTTCCAAAATAATTTAGAGTAAAACATCACATGATACATAATCCATAACATATCTTAAAGACAACCACATGATTTCCAAAATAGATTAAAAGAAAACATCACCCAAATCCATGGCTTACAAAAATGTAGGAATCCTACCGAATACCGACTCGTGTCCTTTTTCGTTTTCCGTTCGATAAACCCGGTTGCCGATCGCGCACCGCCTGCGAAGTCCAGTACCTTATTACACATTCATCATTAGTCCATGTTTTAACCATTTCTAAGCCCATATGAAAAACCGGTCACTATTTAGGTTTTGTGGGTCCCATATCATTTATTTAACATTTTAATCCCATAAGTCTTAAAATTCGGCCACCCTAGGCTTTATCAATCACTTATAAGGTTATTACATTAGATCCCCTAAGTCCATGATCAATTTCCATGGAATTCTTGAATTTGGCCACTAATTACGGTTTTACCACTACCCCTTTTACATAAACAATTACTCATTCATTCATGCCTACCTAAGCCCAAAATTGATCCACAACTTAGGTCCATTAATGATCCCTAACCATGTTACAAGATCATTAAAAATCAACCCTTAACTTAGCCTCATTTCCATTGATTTAACACATGCATAATTCCAAATTTGGCCTATAACATGACCTAACATTGGGTCATGGGTTCGGCCATACACCATGGCCGAATCCATGATGCCTATTTCCCATTTTTTCTTGGGTCCATTTACATCATTTAGATCCACCAATAATCCTTCTTTGAGGGTTTTAAATCATGCATCTAAACCATATTCTTAACCCCATTTGAATCATCATTTCATCACCATAGGGTTCAAGGTTCACTTCATCCATGCCTTTCAAGGCTATACACCTCTTTGCATTTTCATCATAACACCATTTTAAAACTTTCCCACATTCATTCATTTACTAAAATTCATTAGTTAAAAATCCTCATTGCCTTCCATTTTTCAAACCCTAATAAATCATACATTACTTACCATGGGGTTTGGCCATGTTACATGGCCGAACCCTATGGTCCTTGACTCAAAAAAAATTGCATATACCTCTATGTTTGATCACATTAAGCATGTACTATCCTTAGTCCCTTTTATTTTTCCTTAACCCTAATTTTTCTCCATTAGGGTTTTACCCACTTTCTATTCCTTAAACCCTAACTAATTAAACCAAACACCTAATCACCCAATTCCATGCTCAATTTAATAAATTACACAATGCACATACTACATTACTTATTTTT